>CM053787.1:426576825-427776825 GCA_028749045.1 Cupressus sempervirens | reverse complement strand
CCATATCACCGATTTGATGATTGTAGATTACTTGGTTGTCAATAATGACAACCCACAAATGATTATATAACAAAAACTTCTATCTAGACTTAGTAAACACCATCATTATTATGCTAACACAAATATCTCTATTACAAGAAGAGAAAAATTGTAAAATATAACCATTATGTGGGGTTAGTCACAAATGAACACAACATTTTTTATAGATCATGAATAAAACTTATCTAGATAGAAAAATACTAGTTCAACCTACAACTTCTTATATACAACAAACACAAAACAAGTTTTCTACAGCAACATAAAATCATGAATACATTTTCAATAGGCTATACACACATCTATTATTTGAAGAGAAAATTGGAAAATCCCTCTCTTTTTTTAATAATATCAAATGAAAGAGTAATATGTTTTACAAACATTGAACTAAATTTGTGGAAGTTCAACAACACAATGTATACTTCAACACAAAACTTAAAGTCAATTCCTAATGTTTAAATAAGATATTTGTATACAAGAATGAAACAACAAAAAATAGTAAAGACACATTAGTCGATGTGCATATAAATGTTACATGAAGCATTTATAAATGTTACATGAAGCATTTTTCTCACTATGGGATGCATTCCAGTTTGTGCACTATTACTTTGAAGATGAATGAAGGTAGGGATGAGGAAATATACCATAATGGGTCCATTTTTTCTTCTCATGATGTCATTTGTTAGTTTAGGGGTTTTTGACCTAGCTTCTGAGAGCCTATCTAGTCTAGTACAATTCATATTTACCCTAGGGCTAAATTTTTTTTTTCATTGAAATAAAATTTGGTGTAATATTTTTTTAGATTGGAGAATAAATGTCCCTTAATGTTTAAACCTGGACACTTTGAGCTCAAACCTTCTTTTGAAAACTTTGATAAAATTTTGATTTGGTTTGTCTTCCTTACCTCCCACTTCATCTTTGGGTTGGTTCTCTATTGAGGACATTGGTAACACTCTAGGGAATTTTTCCTTGGTGGATGAAGAATATTTTGTCATTCTTCATTCTACCTATGTTCAAATTTTGGTCAAGTTAGATGTATCAAAAGGGTTTCCTACTGAGATCTTGATCCAATATTTTAAGGATAGTTGGGTTCAACCATTGGATTTTGGATGGATTCCCTTTAGATGTCAAAAATATTTTAAAAAGGTACATTTGATTGAGTTTTACGGGTTTGAGAAAAAAAATTTATCAACTTCTTAGTGGAATGGCAGTTCAAACCTTTCCTATGTGGTTAAAAAAAAATCTAATTGATCTTCTCTCAAGTGGTGGCTATGGATCTTGTGATTTCTTCTCAAGATGATGCCTCATGTAGTATAGTTGTTGAGGATGGGTCTACCCCTTTTTTTGGTTCTCACAATTTTATTGGGAATAGGCCTATGGTTCCTTCCTCTAATGGTGGTAATGGTGATTCTAAGACTTTGGTTAGTTTTATCAGTTTTGCATCTGTTGCATCTTAGAATTTTATTTCTATGATAGGGATCTTTCTAGAGGGTGTGCTTTAACTAATGAGGGAATTTTTGGTGTTGTCTTTGCTAACTCTATTTCTCTAGATGTTGTTGGTGTGAGGTACTACCCCAACCCATCACAACACTTCTAATGGATTCAACTTTTTGATACTTTTTGATTTGACATTTTGATACACTTTTGACCAATTGGACAATCACTAATGTTATTGATGTTGTATGATGATTTATATTATGTGGATTTTAATTACAATGTTGATTAGTACATAGGTTATATTCATTGATGGATATATACATGCATGCATACGTGTGTGTGTGTGTGTGTGTGTGTGTGTGTGTGTGTGTGTGTGTGTGTGTGTGTGTGTGTGTGTGTGTGTGTGTGTGTGTGTGTGTGTGTGTGTGTGTGTGTGTTGTGTGTGTGTGTACACTTATGTATATATACATACATACATACATACACACATACATACATATATATATTTGTGTATATGTCTATTAATATATTAATTTTGAAGAGGATAGTAAAATCATGACTAGATTTAAATGCTACATGAATTATGCTTTAAGTTTAAGAATTAATATTGATGAGTATATCATGATGTTAAAATTATGAAAGTACTATGTATGAACATAATTTTAGAAATGAAAAGTTTGTTTGAATTTGAAATATGATTGTTGAATATTGAGTTCAATTATATAATGACAATTTGATGTGTGTGTGTGTGTGTGATTTTTCCTTGGACTATTGATGCTTGAGTTAGTTTGCAGGCAAGTAACTATGGTACTAAATTGGAGAATCGGGGCTAAACCTTTGTGCAATCTGTGAAAGCCAAGGTTTAATCTATTGAAAAAATCAAAACCTCTTTGTGGTATGTATTGTTAAACATAATTTAGATTTAGATTATTACATTAAATTCATTTTGTGATTTAGATATGTTACTTGTATTGTGAAATGTATTTTAATGGTGTCACTTGACATTTGTATTGTCTATGTGGCGATGAATCTATGGCAAGACACATTGTCAATTAGTAAGAAAGCCACTTAAGTTATCCAGGAAGGTTGGTTAATACTGCAACTGAGATTTCCTTTAGACAAAAGATTTTAGTGTAGCCCGAGCAATTGAAGGATATACTATGTTAACTGAACTCATAGTATAAACCAAGTTATCCAAGTTATTAGTGGAAACCAAGTTCCCAATGTAAACCAAGTTCATAGTGTTAGCCAAGTTATCAATAAGTTCCCAGTGTGAATTGAGTTCAAAGTGTTAGCCAAGTTCTTAGTATGAACAGAGCTATAAAGTTCAAGTCAAAATGATCTAGTGTTACTTGAGTGATAAAGTGCTACCTAAGCATCTAGTGCTACCCGAGTGCCAGAGTACCACCCGAGCTCATTGTATTACCTAAGTATTAGTAGAACATCAAAATGCATAGTGTTGCCTGAGCATTAACATTTGGTTGAATTAAAGGTATAATTTGGTTATTGCTAAGTTATCCCTTGAGTGAGCTGACTTGGTATGAAGTTATTGTTAGAGGGATATATAAGAAAGAAAAATTCATTTGTCTAAGATGGAATATGTGATATTCATGAATATTTAAAGACAAGAAGAGAATATGGATTTGATTAAGTAAGAAGGCTACAAAGCAGTATAAAGAGAAAAACAAAGACTTATCTATCACAATCAGGTGATTATATTATTCAAAGGATCTACATCAACAAATAAAGTTGAAAAGAAAAGATCAACCTACTAATTCATCTTAATAGGTGCATCAATCAAATCCTCTAACTAGTTGGACCTAATAGTCCTTTGTTGAATTTCTTAACAGAATACATACTTTATTGTATTGTAAACTCCTTTCACAAGGTGTGCCTAACAGTCCTTCTTACTCCTAATAAAGTAGATCAACAAAAGTGATCAATTGTAAGCCCTAACAAGCCAACTTTATCACTTCAGTAGTGAAGCATTCTGGGTGTCATCCCCACCTCAATTTCACCTTCTTCTTGGCAAGTTTTTGGGTTACCAATTATTGTGGCAAAGTGTTAATGGTGTTGATTTATTTATTTCTTTATTTTCATGCATGGAAGTAAATTAGATAATCTAAAGAAGTAAAGCATATGTATTCTAAGTGTGAAAAGTTTAAGTGGTTCTTGATTCACCACACCACCACCCCCCGCCCCACCTCTTAGTCACTTTCTTGTCATTACATTTACAACAATTGGTATCAGAGCAAGGTTTTCCTATAAAGAGCCTTAACAGCTTTAGAGTAAAGATATGAGGAAATGGAAGTGTGCAAGTTAGAGAAATTTATTGAGAATAAAAAACTTGATCTACATATGGCTATGAAGCAAGTCAAGAAAGTCAAGGAGCAACTAACTCACTCTATGAAAAGAAGAAAAGAATTGGCTATACAAATGAATGAAAATCTATACATTGAAGAGATAATAGAAGATCTATACAAAGATAGAAGTTCAAAAGAAGCAGATGCAACCATAGAAGATCTACTAGTAAGGAATGCTACTCTACATGCAGAAGTAAGAAAATTGAAAAGAGAAGGAAAGTCACTCAGTCAGACTATATGAAGTCATGGAACAAAAGAAAAAAGAAGTAAATGATAAAGGAATGATAGATGAAGACAAAATACTACTTGCTACAAGATTAGAAGAAAAGATCAATGAAGTCCAACAACAATCACAATATCAAGTAGATCAACTAGATGATGCAAATCAAGGGATCACAAATCTGAGAGCAGAAAATGACAGACTCCAAAATGAACTAAGAGTTTAAAAGGAACTAGAAGAAAGAAGATTAAGATCACAAGAAAGTGTGAATAAATTGTATGAGAAAACTTTGAATATACCTAAAGGCACTACTATATTAGGGTATACTAATCAAAGAGAATCATCACAACAAGGAGCACAGAAGAAATAAAGGCCTACATACAACAATTGTGGAAAGGTAGGTCATAGTTAAATGGTTTTTGGAGAAGTACTATGCAACCCAAGTTCAAAGGTCATTTTTATAATTGTGACAAGTATGGAAACTAGGCTAATGAATGCATAACCATGTCAAAGTTTGAAGGGAATTGTTTCTCATGTCACAAGCATGGCCATAGATCTTCATAGTGCAGATCAAATCAAAATAATCATCACATTGGAACCAGACAAAGAGCGATTATTGGTTGGGACTACAACACATGGGGAATATGTTATTATTGTGGAGAATATGGGCACGTTGGAATAAATTATGTAAAAACTCACTTTAGGTTAAGAAATACTAATGTGAGATATTATGCATGCAAAAACATAGGCCATTTGGCAAGAAATAGTATAAATAGAGTTGCAACAAATTTTGGTGAAGAAAATAAAGGAAAATCCAAGGTTGAACAAATCAAGACTTAGATGAATAAAAAATGGGTAAGGAAAACATAAGAAAAAACAACGCAAGAAAATGAAGCTATTATCATCCAATCCAATGAGTTGGGTGAAGCATCCACATCCAACTGAGCAATTTAGGAAATGGCTAGAACTAAGAATTTAAGGAAGATCCTACATCAGTTCTAGATATGCAAGAAAGAAGATCCAAATCTACATATTTAGATGCACTAGGTTAAGCAAGGGAGATACATTTTAACTGAGTTACAACTTAATTGTAACCAAGTTGTCTATGATCTCTAAGCTAAGATAAGTTAGAATTTAGTTCTAATCAAGGTGTACAATGATCAGTATATGTTGAACTAATTAGAACTCAAAGACATTGTCGAGTTGTTCCACCTACCATTATACCATGCATTTAAGAGGCCCTAAAACTTAAAGGTAAAATTGAGGGTTTATTTCTTACCTTGCATTTAGAATATAGAGTGATTTCAAGCCCCTAAGCGATTAAGAGTGAAGTGTTGAAAGAGAAGTTGTAGAGAAAGATTATTAGTCATTAAAGAACACAGTGTGGAATACACCTACATTCAAGATTTACCTAACAATTGCAAAATAGAAAGATCCATTGGGAACACACTTAGCTATTCCTCCTAAGGTACTATTAATCAACGATATTAGATCATTTTATCATTGCACGATTCAGCAATTAGGTTCATTTGAGATGAATGAAGCATATAATGCACTATGTGAGAATGGAATGTTGAAAGATGAGCATAAACATCTTGAAATCAAGGGTTTGATACATGCCCTGTACATGTCATAGAATTTCCAAGTGAAATGGATAAGATATGTCCTTAGTAAGGTTCATGACATGTCCTTCTAGCTAGAGAAACCTGTGAAGATCAACAAGAAGATGATGCACCGAGTTATAGGCTACCCAATGTTGGAGAGACCTAAGATAACCAAAACCTTATCTCATGGTGAGCTTGTTAAGAAGGCCCTAGAAGAATGGGATGACAGAGGAATGAAATTGAACATCATTGATATGGAGATCAAATTTAGGATACATGTCATAGCTCACAAGATCTAAATTTTGAGCAGGTTGAACAATGTTCCCTATAAAGAAATTGATTTGGCATTCAAAGTGATGAAGAACAATCTATCCTTTGACCTTGTCGAGTTTTAGTTGAGCCAACTAGGCAAAAACATGGAGAGCATTCGAGAATCAAAGAAAAATGTGTGTAAGTTTGGATCTCTCCTTGTATGTTTATTTTTATATGTTTAAAAGTTTTTTCCATCCAAAGAAAGTGTGGTCTAGAGTAAGGACTGACCTATCATTTATCAGATTAATGACTTCATCGATGAATTAGGAGAGAATTTTGATGATATCATGGATGTATATTTTTAGAATTTCAAGGAAAAGATGTCGAATAGGTATAGAATACCTTAACAATTGGTTCAAAAGTATGCTCAAGACACTTATTTCCTAGTTGACTATAACAATACTCACATTAAAGTAGTCATACCTAGGACTACATGGGTAAAACCCTTGGGGTATAAGGTAAACATAGATGATACCAAGGATATCATAGAGGCTCTTATGAATGAGCCTACTGACCCCAAAGCCACATATTCTAGAACATATGATGAAGCCAAAACCAGAATATATCTAGAATTATGTTGATTGATGGAAGTATAAACAAGATAACATGATACTGAGGGGGGGGTGTGAACCAAAATCTTAAGAACTTTTACTTTTCATAAATTCATTCACACATTCACCAGTTGTCTTATGCATGTAAAACTTGTAAGACTAAACTTGCTATAACATGTAAATATAATCTATCACATGCATGAAAGTAAACACACAACACAATATTTGTTACCTAGAAACCCTCCAAGTTGAAGGTAAAGCTGGGGTGGGGATGACACTCACAAATCTTCACTACTATAGTAATAAAGTTAACCTGTTAGGGTTACAATGTTTGATCATAATATATGATCTACCTTGTGAGGGGTCTTCCCTATTAAAAGCATTTGAAATAGATAGGTCCCCTATTGTTAGAGGATTTAACATTTATAATAAAGTAAGGACTTAGTTAAGAGATTTACAAAGATCTATTAATACTACTCTATTAAGAGATTTACCCTAATTCAAGTTGATTAAAATTGTTTCAATACCTAACTCTCGGTATTCTTTGTAAGATGATTTTGAGTCTTCTCTTTGCAAATTAATCCTCTCTTTTGATCTGATAAAAAATTTCTTCTCTTCATTGTACTGATTAGGTCACTTGCTCTAGTAAGAGATAAAAAACACGTCCATTGACTTCTGATCTGATCTTAATTCATTTGCATATCCCTCTTCTTACTCTCTCACTCTCTTATGTGATCTAGGTTAAAACCTTCTCTATTTAAAGAATTTTTTAAAGAGTTCTCTAGATGCTTCCATGTTTTGCCTTTTCATCTAAATTGTTGATCACAAAACATAGGGATCTATGATACATGTCATACATGCATAAAAATCTCTGTAACAACCTCTACAAATATTAAATGTTCCTTCCATGTTGGCTTGAAAATAATTTACCTCAAAGTTTGTATCATTTCTAACTTTTATGTAAACTCTTCATTGCTCAACACTTACTATTTTTCATACTCGACATTTCTGATGATTGATTTGTATTGTGCTTGGCACTTACTTTGTAACTCAACACTTATTCACTTGAACTACTCGGTAGGTGTTGAGCTTGGCTTGTATAGAAAATACTCAATGACCACACACTCTCTCAACTCTTATAGAGCTCAGTGCATACATACTTATGTACATGATTCAACCTATATAGAGTAGCTCGATCATAGTGGTGACCATCTAACTCTACCTAGTAAATGACTAAGTGTTTGACACTATTAGACAATAATAGTTAGAGATACCTACAATCTCCCCCTTTGATATTAGTGATAAAAAATACTTTGTCATGATTACATCATTACAAATATGCCATGACTTAAATCATATTGCAAGAGTTGAAAGGAATAAGATAAATATGTTTATTGGTAATTGTTACCATTACAATAATTTTGGACATAGAGCTAATGAGTGCAAGACCAAATTAAACAACAATCCTAGAACGTTTTTGAACTAGGAAAGACCGTAACAAAATTAGAATAAATGAGATGTTACTAGGTGAAATTTTCATAACTATAATCATATGGAAATAATTTTTAGAGTAAGAAAAAATAGAGAATTTTTTTTACATTAGAGAACTATTAGAATGTCATGTTTTCCTTGTCACAAAGTTGGCCACATTGCTAGGTTTTGTTAGGTAATAAACAATGGAAAACAATAAGTAAATCAAGATGGAAATAGGAAAGGGAAGCATATAGAAACTATTGAAGAGAAAATGAGTCAAATGAAAAAGATTTGGGTTAATAAGGAAGAGAAGTAAAAATATTTTGCATCACCTCCAAGTGTAGATAATCAATCAGCCAGCTAAGCCATAATCAAGTTAGGTGGAGCTTCATTGACAAATCTATACATGAATCCCCTAGATATGTGAATAGTTTTAAGATATTTATAGTTAAATGCATAATGATGTATAGTATCATAATATGAATTTTGGTTGCATTATGATGTGTTCTTCCCTATCAAGAATGAGAATGTATTGAAAGAAATGTGATTGGTTCACTCAATGAATGAGGCATTTATTATTGATGTTTAATAGGTTATAAAAGGCAGTGCATGTCTCATTTGTCACTTACATGATCAAGAAGATTACTTATATTGATAGAAGATACTTTCAAGGTGACAAATAATTTTCTAGTAATAGGAAAAGGATTAAATAAACAATTGGTGAAATTTTGACTTTGGTTCTTGGAGGACTTGTGAAGAAACCCTAGTTTTATGTAGAAATGAAGTATTTGTCAAATTTCAAAGCTTAAGCTTGAAAAGTGATAATGGAAAATCTAGTAATAGTTGATATCACTTAGAGACCTTTAGCTCTACATACAAGAAACACCATTACAAGTCTACCAAGGTTGACTCGACAAGTTCCCTATCTAATGTCCCCTTCAATGTGATGCATATAGAGGATATTTGAGCTTGTATCTAATGAAAGATCAAAAATTTGGGTACACTAGCTATCTTTTCCTTATACAAGAATATCAGTGAAGATAATTTGGTGTTGAATGATGAATTCAAAGTCTAGAAAGAAAGGGTTTAATGCATACAATCAGGTTTCTAAGGGAGTTTAAGGAAGTAAAAGATAGATATGTGTTGATCCAAATCCATGACTAGTTTATGTGGTTGGAAAAACCATACAAGATTACTAAAGAGAGACCCCATGTAGCAACAAACTATTGTGCTACAGTTGAAGTTCAAGTAGTAAGGACAACTCGGTAAGATGAAGTTACTCAATTGGAAAAGTATAAATGGGACAAGAGAGTGATGGTTATAAATGAAATTGTAGACCTTTTTGTAAATCTTGCATCAATGGTTATTGGATATAAATTATTCCATTCAAGTTGGATAAAAATCATCACAAAAAATACAATATTGACAATCTACAAAATGTTAAATGAAGTTACAAAAAAAAATTCTTTGTAAAGCATTGACAAATCATTTGTGTGTGAACATGGAGAAAATAAAGATAAATAAAAGAACTCCATTTAAGTATAATCAAATTCTGATGGGACTATTCTTCTACTATCAAAACTACTTCCCATCTATTGGTAGTGTTGTTTGGGTAGAAAATACACCACTACTAGTGCAAATAAAGAGATTTATCAAAATGTAGGGAAATACTTTCACAAGGACAACTTTGGGCTATTTCAAGGAATTTTGGAAGAACATGCAATAGAGCGAAAGGATTCCATTAGCTGTGGAAAAAAAGTAAAAGGATATTATTCTCTTAATGGTAGACATGGATACTTGTCAGATAGAATTAGTAGAATTGAGAATGTCTTGGGTGATTCAAGTTGGCTATTGTTTCCCCCATTTATCCCAAAAAATATAATTGATCTGAGAAATTTTCAATGGGCTAAAAAAATCATAGTGGGTTAACATGTAAATCTATATCTAACCTTTGTATTATTCTTATTTCACTATTTTGCAAGGTTCCCTTTCTATCCCTTGAAAAATGGTGAAATCTTATTCTCTTCCACATGTATCTATTCCATTCAAGCAGTGGAAATGTAGTGTTTTCCCAGGGTTAAAGGCTTGTGATGTTGTCATGTGTCCCAAGTTTAATGTCATACATCTTTTCAATGGTTAACGATATTATTTCACATTGCATGGTGTTAATATTTTGTGTTCTTCCTTCCCATGCTTTCTTTTATTATTTGTTAAGGGGAATTGTGTCGATTGTCATATTTAAAGGATTTTTCTGCCAACAAGTGTTGTGGGCCCACATTAGTACCATGTTTCCCAAGGTTCTATATCATGCATCATTTTTATGATCAACAACCCAAGTTTCCTTTTCATCTTCGCAACTACACATTGGAGGTGCTTGAGAAATGGAAAAGGTCAATGGTCAACTTTATAGGTGTACATAGGTGGGTTAACACTTTGTGTTATCCCATCTCAATATTTTTTTTACGGTGGCATGATTTGCTTTCTTTCCAACCAGGACACATTTTAAGGACCAATTCTTTAATGTAGAGAAACTTTTTTGGTTTTATATTCACGACGCTAATTTATTCCATACCTCTTTCTAAACTATAGGGATTATCTTAAGTTGGATTTATCCTTCCATTTGTTGGATGTACTCTTTTTGGCTCTTTCCTATCACTTTTGAGAATCAAATGAATTCAAATATCAAATTTTATTCTGATATTTATTTATTTATTCTCTATAAGTTTAACTCGACCCTTGTTAAAGTTTGAAATTAAATTAAAAATATGAGTTATGCCTAAACTCTTTAAAAGGAAATAATTTTTAAATATGTTGGGTTCTTCTCTGATTGTATTTTACAGTAGCATTAAACTCTGTAGTTGTACTTCCTTATTTCTTTCATTAATGAAATATCTTGTTTTACCTCTTCTTTCCATTATGATGTCTTGTGCATTTTAATTTTCTTTATATTGAATGTTTCTTTTCTATTTTCCTAATATGTGTGTTGTTTTTAACCTGATGGATGTTGTTGTATATTGAAAATTCATTTTCCTTTGGTATTTTATGAGTTCTAATCTACATACAAGTTCTTGGAAAGTATATTAGAGTTAAGGTTTGTGTATGTTTGGTGTTTCATTGATATTTAGTGCATCCATATGTAGAGATACTAACTGTGTTTCAATATTGTGCATCACCCCCTTTCCCTTTCAGCATTTAATTTCATGCAACAATTCACCCTTTTCTCTCAAAGTAGTAGTTAGGTGCATCTTAATTGTAAGAAATCTGACATTCTCTAGAGATTCAATCTCAGAGTGAAGTATCATACTTTGAGGTTATTTCTATGCTATATGAGGCTTCCCAGGGATAATACATCATGCATGGGTGTACACTTTTGTATCAACAATTATTGGCATGCTTAATGGGACATATTCATGTAGATAAGTCTACTAGTGTCCATTTCAATCTTTATTCACTAAGAATTTGGGTACTATTCTCAATGTAATTGGCCTTTGGAGGCATTCAATCAAACACCATGGAGGCTCTAAGTGAAAATATTTTAGTTCCAAATAGACCAAGTGTTGGTATGTGTAAAGATCATCTCTGATATTTTATGTTTTCTAAGATTTTCAATGAATTTGATACTTTTATGAATTTCTAATCATAGACCCATTTCATACAAATAACTACTACTCCGCCCATATCATGAAAATGTTATTCCTTGACCTTCATACTATCAATATCAATCTCATCCTCAAGTTGGATATGACCAAAATTCATTTACAACACCAAATGACCAATATATTTAAAAGTATTACTGCACTCATACCCCTGCTCTACTAGACTCAACACCTTAAAGTGATGAAATAATAACTATAAAATCTATGATGGCTAGAATGGGTGAGAATTTTTTGGACCTCCAAAGGAAAAAAAAATTAATGAATTATGTAGGCGTGCTTGAGGTTTCAAGAATAAAATGAGAGTTTGTTGGCCTAGGATAGGTAGCTTGATGAGATTGCAAGGCAACAAGAGCTAGCTTGATAGCAAGAGAAGATGGCATACCAATCCTATCTCCAAGAAGATGAAGGGAGGGAGACACAACAAATATTTTTTTTGGATAAACTTGTAAGGAAAGTTGTTGTTGCAAAAGAAGAGGAAATGAGGCTCAAGCTAGCTCATTTTTAGAACAAAGAAACAGAGACAACCCCTTCTCCAAAATACTCTATTCCTATCTTGAAGAAGCCCCTTCCATTATAAAAACTTACAATTTGTAAGCCTTTATTTGAAAAGCTTCCCTCTTTTATTGAAAAAGAAGAAGAAAATGAGGTTGTTTCTTCTCTTGAGGAACAAATAGTGGCTTTTGGGTCTTTAAAGAAAAAGAGGATTTTTTGAGAGAAAATGAAGAAGATAAATTATTGTAGCAGATAGTCCTCCATTAAATGGTGGATGACAAAGAGAATCTAAAGGACAACTTTTTCCTTGAGGAAGAAAATGTTGATATGCATGAGGTTGTCCCTCAACCTATGCATATTATTGTAGCTATAATAGAGGAGATCAATGATGAGGATGACCATTTGGATGCATTTGATTCTATTTGATCTTCCATTAATATTGATCCACCATCTCCTATATATGAAGAGTGTGTTTTGTAGTGGCAATGGGTGGAGATCCACACCATACTAGTAGATCCCAAGGAGGTAGTGTTGTGGTCTCACAACACATGACCCATTTCAAGTCATGAAATGGGGCCCCCCTTCTTTTCAAAATATCCCTCTCAAAATACCTAGATATGTACATCAATTGAACAAGAGCTTCCTTTGATTCTAGGTTAGTCTTGGCACCCGTCGAGAAATTAGAAATAGTATCGGTGGTCAGAAAGGAAATTTTTGACTTAAAGTGAAAAAAGTGTGTAGTTGTGCACCTAGCACACCATGTGTACCTACACATGTGTGCTAGGTATGCAACAAACACACTCACCTCTAAGTGAGGATGCGCACATGCACACTTTCTCAGGGTAACCTTAGAGTTGGCTCATGTGGTGACACTTCATAGTATGTAGCCTGAGTCTCCTTCATGATATTTTTATATTTGCCTCTAGTGGTGTACTTGTTGGATAAAACTTTTGATGGTGTATTTATTTTGAGTTGTTACTCATTGATTGGATGTCATTTATTGTTGACAATTGACTTTTATTAATGAATGATCAGTTATTCATTGGTGGTGTTTTTATTGTTGGAGTTAGTGATTGGTGGTTTACTTTGATTGATGATCGTTGTTATCTATTGGTTATTATGCTTATGACACTTGACATTAATTTGGAGGTGGTTGTATCTTTTTTGTTATAATATTTTATTTGTACTTGGTATTTGTATGTTGATTTTGTATGTGGTGTTGGTATTGGAAAGAGTGTCCTTTCAATTTTGATTATCTCTTCTTCTTGCGTAGTTTTTGTTACCCTTGAGGTAGTTTGGGCTATCAGGATTATTTTATGATTTAACTTTTAGTGTGTGGATTATACATTATCTCTCCTGTGTGGTGGTAGTGGGAGCCTGATTAGGTGACCACACAATCGAGAGGTAGTGTCTTTTTACCATTTGGGTCCCCCTCAAATTAACAGATGTTGGATGCTCATTGATACAGTCATCCCATTATCATTGTTATTCTTATCTTGGAGATGTCTATTCATTTGATGTATCTATTTATCATTTGTTTGAGATCCTACAAGATTTTTGGAAATGTAGAGAAGGCAAGGTGATTGAGAGGGTGGTTGAATCAGGAACCAATAAAACTTTAACTTCAATTCACTGATTAATCCTTCATAAACTAATCTGATCTACTTGCATGCATGAAAGACTAAAAGCAATAAAACATTCATAACAATTGACACAATATTTGGTAACCCAAAAATCTTCCACATAGAAAGTAAAACTAGGGCGGGGATGATACCCACAAGCTTTAGTACTACGGTATAAAGTTGGCATGTTAAGGCTTACAAATGATCACTTCTAGTGATTTTCCCTGTTAGGAGCAATAAGGACAGTTAAGTTCACGTTGTGAAAGGATTTATGAAATACAATGAAGTATGTACTGAGTTAGGAGATTATGCATAAGACTATTAAGTCCACCTTGTTAGAGGATTTGTTTCATGTACCCATTAGGATGAAACAGTGATTGGTCTCTACTATTCAACTCAATTTGCTGAATAAGATTCCTTTGATGTAGAAAGATCACCTTAATGTGATACATGACACTCTTCTTTTCTTTATACTGCTTGTAGCCTTCAAACTCACATGTTCTTCATATACCATACTCATTTGGATATGACAAGATATCTCTCACATATACCAATCCAAATAATTACCTTCTGAAGTAGGCTATAATAACATATTAGACACTCTTTACTAAGTCGTCTCAATGCTGACGCTTGTGTCTAGAAGTCTACTCGGGTGATATTTTGACACTTAGCAACACAGTGAACTCAAAAAACTCTAACACTCAATTGACACCGGTGCACAGTTCGCATTGATCACTCAGGAGTAGGTGTGAACTCGGTTAACACTAATGACTAGATAAACATTGAAAAGCTCGGTTGACACTACAAAAACTTGGCTAGAATTGAAGCTCGGCTAACACTACAATATCTTCTATTTGGTTAACATGGCTAGCTCAGTTGATATTGTCTTATGCTCTTGCTCAGTTAACACTTCATGTTGCTTCAATTGACACTATCTACAAGGTTAACTCTGTGGTGCTTGGTAACAATGTAACCAACCAAATAATTAAGTGTTTCGGCACTGACTGACAAATAGTTTGACCATAATGTCAATATTCTCCCCCTTTCACATTAGTGAAAAAAACACTTATCATACCAAAAATTTGAATACTCAAAATGATGAGTCAAAACTCCCCCTATCAATATACTTGGGTCTGTAGCTTGGTTTTGACTACTATATTGATACTCAGTTGATACTGACTCTGCTTTGATTTTTCAAAATTAGTTTTTGTGGCTCTGCTATATACATAGATTCCTATTGAATAATTATATTTTCCCCTTTTATTCTTTACATGCTATATTTCCCCCTTGTATACATATTTATATGATATATTCTATATTCCCCCCCTTGTTTTTGACAAAAATGCCAAAAATACATATATACAAGGTAATAACAAAATGTGAGAGGAAATCACTATGTACCTTCAAAATTAGAGACATGGTTTGTCTCAATTTTCTTGCAAAACTTTTGAAGTATGCAAAGCTATTTGAACTTCATCTAACATTTACATCATATGATTAGCAATAGAAAAATTATTATCATGGATTAATGTCTTTGCATGAATGATGTGTTTCTACATTACATCCATGTTAGGAATTATCATACTCTAAATTTCTAACAATGTAGCCCTGATTATTGTTTCTTCTCTCAATAACTCTACCTACAAGTCGGTCAGATACTTGATCTTAACAAAATGTGTTGAGCTAGTACTCAGGTCAAGTGACAACTAGTTTGCACTTGCCTTCAAAATAGTATCAATCTTTGACAACTTGTTTCTAATTTCCTTGGTAAATTTTGTAATATAACTTAACTTTACAAACAAGTAAATAATATTATTTACAGTGCTCTCAAAATAAATAAGAATAGTGGATAGTACCACTTGATCTATGGCAATCTTTTGTGCCACATTATCCAAAACTTTATTCTCAAATTTTCTCTCTGCCCTCTATAGCAACTTCTCTTGACCATTTAAATCTTCATTGAACTTGTGAACTATGTCAACAAGTTGGTCTAAGATAGCTTTCTTCTCATCAACTTCAATACTTAATGTATCAATAAATATACCTCTGATATCTTCAAGAACTTGGTTTCTTTTCTTCTTCTCTACTCTTAGCTTCTATTGTTTGGCCCTTTTCTTCCAAAGTTCTACAAGAGTGTCCATTTGATCAAGAGTAAGATTGGAGAGATCCCAATCTAGAATTACTATGTCTTCCTCTAGATCAACTTCATCAATGGAAACTTATGTGTCTTTTCCTTTTCCCTTTGGAATAGGTGAAGGAATGGTTTCCTTTACTTAAATCTTCAGTGCTCAGTTGAGGTTTGACTTAAATTGTCATTGCACTTGCTATGGAATCATTTATAATAGTAGCAATATGATCGATTGGAGAAACAAAAATAATTGTAGTAGTACTTACAGTGCCTTGTTGTAACTTAGTATGGCTTGATTCAAGAATGAGTGGAGCCTGTAGATCAGTAGATGAAATATTGATAGCAGTACTCATCTCTAAACTTGGTAAGATGGATAAAATAGCCAATTGAGTGTCTAGTTGAACAATGTTTAATCCAATTTCCTATGACTCAGATGTTATCCCCTCTAAGCTTGATTTAACTAATGCTTTGCTCAAAGGGTTAGGGAGGGGCACCATAACCTTTGTTGTAATCTTTTTTGGATATGAATCTTCAATATTCTGGATTTCAGGTAAATCCTTGCTAATTGTTTCATCTTCCTTATCCTCTTCATCATATTTTACATCATCAATCTAAATAACTTCTTTAGTAGGCTTTACAACATTCAATCCATAAATTTTATCCCATTCATTTGTATTGGATTGCACAACAGATTCAATACAATTTGACAAAATTAGGAGTGCATTAAACTTAGGGGTTGACATTTGTTCATGTCTTTTCAATACCTCCTTCACTTCTTTGTCTAACAGGTTTGGCATTACCTTTCTCAAGGTTTGATCATAGATATCCATGGAAACCATTACTACATTATCCCAATAGTGTGATACCAACTTAAGTAGAATATCAGAAACTTGATTGCCTAGCTCACTCAAAGAGTATTTCCACTTTGTCATATTTTCCACTAAGGCTTCTTCTATTTTCTTTTGTTCCTCTTTATTTCTAGTTTAATACTTGAGAAACCTGAAATCTTCCATACCTCCTCCTTCTTTGAGTCACATCTGTATATCTTCAAAGGTTAGGGTAGGCCTTTTGAATGATATCCTCTTCTCTTCTTCTTCATCTTCTTCTACAAGTCTAAGCTTCTTCTTGTTCTGGTGGATTTGCTGGTGGTAAAGGTAGGAGTTGACCTTGTAGCTCTCCTTGATGTAGGTTTACCCTTCTTCTTGGGTGGTTCTTCTTTTGATTCTTCTTCCTCCTCCTCATAATCCTCTTCTCCTTCTTCCTCTGCAATTTCATCACCCTTACCTTCTGTGAGTAGAAGAGGGAATCAAATTTCACATTCTCCTTAATCTTTTCTACCTTCTTCCTTCCTCTCTTGATAATTTGAGGAATCTTGATCTCAAGTGAGATCCTAGCTTTTTCTTCTTCAAAGGTTCCAAAATAAGATGTTTTAGGGTCCACAGCTCATTAATAAGAACCTCTATGATGTCCTTAGTATCATCAATGTTCACTTCATATCCAAGAGGTCTTGCCCGTACAACTCTAGGTCTGACTGCTTGAGTGTATACCTTATTGCAGTCCACAAGGAAACATATGTCTTGTTCATAGTCATCCACTAGTTTCTTAAGGATTCTAAATCTACTTTACATTCTTTCCTTAAAGGTTTCAAAATTTACATCCATGATGCCATCAAAATTGTCTCCCATTTTAGTTATAAATTCATTTATATGATATACAATGGGTTTTTCCTTCTTCCAAACTACACTACCCTTGGAAGGAAAAAAAATTGAACATAAAAGAATAAGCAAACTAAAAGTGAACCAAACCTACATAGATCAGTCTTTGATGCACGAATGCTTTCCATGTTCTTGCTCAACTACTTCAACTACAACTTGGCGAGGTCAAAATAAATATTGTTCTTTAGACCTTAAAGGCCAAGTCCACAACTTCACATGCAACACTATTTGTTCAATTGGAACTGTAGATCTTATGTGCAGTCACATGAATACCAAACTTTATTTCCATTTACATGATACCATTTAGCTTCAGTCCTCTACCATCCCACTCGACAAGAGTCTTCTTTGCCAGCTCAACCCGACCTAGGTCATCTTGGCTTTATCAAGCATGGGAAACCCAAAAACCCTATGAATCATTTTCTTTGTGATCTTGATGGGTTGATCAAGCCATAAATTCATATCATGAACACAATTCAGGATAAACCTTATGCACTCAATTTGAGAATTCCTCAACATGTGCAATAAATGGGTCAAACCCTTCACTTCTAGGTGCTTGTGCTCGAGTTCAGGTTTCCATTCACACACAATGCTTCATATGCTTGATTCATTTCTAAAGTTCCCAATTCCTAAATTGAACAATGATAGAATGATCTACTATCATGTATTAACAGTACCTTTAGTGGAATATGCGAATCAACACCAACTGGGTCCAATTCCTCCATAATTGCAGGACTTAGCTTGAACTTTGGGTCTGCACACACAACATTCCTTACTAACATCTTGGATCCCTTCTTTACTTTTTTGCTTGATGAGGATTCCATTATGCTCAATCAAAAATGAATAATCTTTGACAAATTCGCTTTAAATTCTCTGAATTGCTCGGGGGCTCAAGATCACTCTACTATGTTTGCTCTAGAAATCACAATGAAAAATAAAATGTTTTATTCCTCCTTTTTTCTCAAAAAAATTATTTAAGTAACCATAAATGCATCATACTATAGATAGCTCAGTGACAACCTGTTAACTTGGCATGTGTGAGAAGCTTGGCTATTATCTTTGTCTTCAACTCAAATCTTCAACTTGGTACACATCATTTACATCCATGCTTGGTTAGGTCTCTGAAATCATTGAAGCTTGTTAAAAACTAACTTTTCTTGACTTTTCTTAGTAAGGTCATGCAACCTGACTTTGCTCGATAAGGTCTAAGATACTAACACCAACTTGGTGATGCCTGATGCTAATTTGGATCTTCTTTCTTGCTAACTAGAATTCATGTAAGATGTTTCTTTAAATCAAATTTCCAGTGATCTCCATGGATAATTAGCTTGAAATAGTTGAATCACCCAATTCATTGACTTGGGTGTTAATGTTCTCATGACTTTGACTTGCATTCTCTGGAGATTTCCTTACCCATTGCTACCTCATTTGACTTCTAATATTGTCAACCTTTTCTTTATTTTCATCTTTAACCGTGGTTTTGTTCATACAGTTCTTGGCTAGATGACCAAGTTCTTTGCATACAAAACATCTCTTTGTAGGGTCTTTCTTCCTCATGTGAGTTCTTATGCAGTTTTCTCCAATGTGACCATGCTCACCATATAAGTAACATCTGCACCATGTGATATAATCCCAACCAAAGATATCTTTCATAATTTGTTCTGCTAAGTTCTATTTATTAGTTTTGCATTCTGAAGATTTGTGCCCTTGTTTGTTGCAATTGAAACATTTTCCTTCAAACCTGGTTTTCTCTATGCATTCACTTGCTCTATGACCTTATTTGTTACAACTATAACATTTTCCACTAAATTTTAATTTACCATTTCTCCAACACTTTTTTGATGTGTGTCCTATATTTTCACAATGATTACATGTAGCTCTTTTGTTCTTCCGAGCTCCTTGCTATGATGATTCACCTTAATTTGTATAGCCTAACCCAGCATTTCCTTTGTGTCTGAATTGAGTTTTCTTGTCCAATTGATTCATTCTTTCTTACAATTTCATCATTCTTTCATTGATTTTCCTTTCTATGTTGAGATCATTTTGTAGTATTGCATTGTCTGTCCTCAAGTTGATAAGCTCATGATTTGCACAATTGAGTTGATTTGTTAAATTTGCTTGTTGAAGAGATAGGTGTTGAATTTCATTATCCATTTCTTCTATCTTTTTAGTTAGCAATCTTTTCTCTTCTTTTTCTATGTCCTTTTGTTCCATATATTCACACATTCTGACTCAATTTCTTGTTCTCTTTTTAGTTTTCTGACTTCTTCATGTAGAGTAACGTTTGTTTCAAGTAGATCTTTACTTGTTTAATCAGCTTCAAGTAGTACTAGGATGGGTGACCTCCCAGGAAGTCCCGGTGCTTCATCCCTATGAGCATCACCTAGATCCATTAATTGTTAAGTGTTCCATTTATTCTCATGAGAGATGGATTCTTGTTAAATCACTACTCATGAAACATGGGTCAATGAGTTTGACTCAAAATCACACAGTTAAATCCTGATAGCGATATCACAATTTGACATGTGGAAATTATCTCCTACTTAACAATTAATGAGCCTAAGGAGCTTTCCAATGAATGGTTCATAAAGCACAACACTTGGTGAAGGTTTTGCAAATGGGGTTGCAATCTTTGGATTTAACCATGGAGGAGACTTCGTAGTTAAATGTGCTCAAGCTGGAGTAGTACTGGGATGGGTGACCTCCTGGGAAGTCTCGATGCTTCACCCCTATGAGCATCACCTAGATCCAATGAGTGCTAAGTGTTCCATTTATTCTCATGAGAGATGGATTCATGTTAAACCACTACTCATGAAACATGGGTCGATGAGTTTGACTCAAAATCACACAGTTAAATTATGATAGAAATATCACAATTCATCTAAATTTCTTTCTTGGCAAATGTCTTCAATTTTTTCTTCTATCTGGCTATTGTCATTCATCTATTTTTCTAGTTCTTTCCTTCTTTGCATGGATTTAGAGAGTTTCTCCTTCAATTTCTTGAACTGGTCTATGGCCATCTACAAATATAACTTTTCATTTTCAATGGCTTTCTCTAATTTGTACACTTCCATTGCTTCCAATATTTTATCAAGCTACTAAAATTCTGATATGAGAACCAACTACTCTGATACTAATTTTTGGAAATGTAAAGAAGGCTAGGTGACTAAGGAGGGGGGGGTGTGAATCAGGGACCAATAAAACTTTAACTTCAATTTACCAATTAATCCTTCAAAAACTAATCTAATCTACTTGCATGCATGAAAGACTAAAAGCAATAAAACATTCATAATAGTTGACAAATATTTGGTAACCTAGAAACCTTCCAAATAGAAAGCAAAAATGGGGTGGGGATGATACCCACAAGTTTTAGTACTGCAATACAAAGTTGGCCTATTAAGGCTTACAAATGATCACTTCTAGTGATATTCCCTGTTAGGAGCAATAAGGACTATTAGGTCCACCTTGTGAAAGGATTTATACAATACAATGAAGTATGTACTTGGTTAGGAGATTCTGAATAAGACTATTAAGTCCACCTTGTTAGAGGAATTGATTGATGCACCTATTAGGATGAACCAATGGTTGATCTCTACTCTGCAACTTAGTTTGTTAAATGAGATTCCTTTGATGTAGAAAGATCACCTTAATATGATGCATGAGACTCTTCTTTTCCTTATACTGCTTGTAGTCTTCAAACTCGCATGTTCTTCATATACCATACTCATTTAGATATGACAAGATATCTCTCATATATACCAATCCAAATAATCACCTTTTGAAGTTGGCTACAATAACATATTAAATAATCTTTACTAAGTTGGCTCAATGCTGACACTCAGGTCTAGAAGTCCACTTGGGTGATATTCTGACACTCGACAACTTAGTGAGCTCGGAAAACTCTGGCACTCAATTGACACGGGTATACGTTCCACATTGATCACTTAGGAGTAGGTGTGAACTCGATTAACACTGATGACTAAGCAAACATTGAAGAGCTCGATTGACACTACAACAACTCGGCTAGAATTTAAGCTCGGTCAACACTACTATTCCTTCTACTTGGTTAACATGGCTAGCTAAGTTGACATTTTCTTCTGCTCTTGCTTGGTTAGCACTTCATGTTGGCTTGGTTGACACTGTCTACAAGGTTAACTCTGTGGTGCTTAGTAATAATGTAACCAACCAAATAATTGAGTGTTTTGGCACTGACTGACAAATAGTATGACCATTAGGTCAATAATCTCCCCCTTTGGCATTAGTGAGAAAAACACTTATCATACCAAAAATTTGAATACTCAAAATGATGAATCAAAACTCCCCCTATCAATATACTTGGGTCTGTAGCTCAATTTTGACTTATGTACTGATACTCGACTGATTTTGACTTTGTTTTGATTTTTCAAAATTGGTTTCTGTGGCTTTGCTATATACATAGATTATTGCTAAATAATTATATTTCCCCTTTTATTCTTTGCATGTTATATTTCCCCCTTATATACATATGCTATATTCTATATTTCCCCCTTGTTTTTGACAAAAATGCCAAAACATGCATAGCTACAAGATAATACCAAAATGTGAGAGGAAATCACTATGTACCTTCAAAATTAGAGACATGGTTTTTTCCCAATTTTCTTGTAAAACTTTTGAAGTATGCAAAGCTATCTGAACTTTAGCTAACAATTTCATCATATGATCAGCAATAGAAAATTTGTTATCATGGATTAATGCCTTTACATGAATGATGTGTTTTTGCATTACATCCATGTTAGGAATTATCATACTCTGAATTATTAACAATGTATCCTTGATTCTTGCTTCTTCTCTCAATAACTCTACCTGCAATTCCATCAAATACCTGATCTTAACAAAATGTTTTGAGCTAGTACTCGGGTCAAGTGACAGTCGGTTTGCACTTGCCTTCATATCAGTATCAATATTTGACAAATTGTCTATGATTTTTTTGGTAAAATTTATAGTATCACATAACTTTACAAACAAGGAAACAACATTATTTATAGTGGTCTCAAAAGAAAATAAGAATAGAGGACAATTCCACTTGATATATGGCAATCTTCTCTGCCACATTATCCAAAACTTTATTCTCAAATTTTATCTTTGCCCTCTACAATAACTTCTCTTGACCATTTAAATCTTCATTAAACTTTTGAACTATGTCAACGACTTGGTCTAAGATAGCTTTCTTCTCAGCAACTTCAATACTTAATGTATCAATAAATATACCTTTGATATCCTCAAGCACTTATTTTCTTTTATTCTTCTTTGCTCTTAACTTATGTTATCTGGCCCTTTTCTTCCAATGTTCTCCAAGAGTGTCCATCTAATCAAGAGTAAGATTGGAGAGATCCCAATCTAGAATTACTATGTGACTCAACATGAAGGAATCCTTGAGAAATAGAAAATTGTATTTATAATTGCTTATGTGTACTTGATGTGTATGTATATATTGCTTCCGCATTATTGTTACTTTGATGTTATTTAAACTTATTATAATAAAAAATAGTTTAGTAAACATTGTAACATGTTACTTTTATTTCTCTTGGGTTCTCAAGTAGGTCATTACAAAGAGAACGAACATATAAGGTTGGAAGTTGCAGTCATTTTTAGCACGAACAAGTTAAGCAAGGCATTAATTGAGATACAAGGTCAAATACCAGATACCTTATTTTTAGTATGAATGTTGATGGCATTCCAATGGGAAGTATATTAGCATTGTTGGAGACATTATTAAGAGCTTATGTGTTACATTCATGACAAGTGTTTGTCATTGATGTCAACATACTTGTTATTCTATGAAGACTTGCAAAATAGTAGAGACGGATTGGATTCGTGTAGTTTGAGGATTGAATATCAGCCTATGAGCACTTGGGATTATTTTCTATAGTATTTCCAGATGATACAGTTAAGAGCATATATGGAAATATGAAGAGTGGAAAGAGTTATGTAGATTTTAGTGAAGGTAGCTTTCAGATAGCTTTTCTAAAAAGTGGGTACTATTTTTTGGATTTTATCTCCTGACATAAATGGAATCTAGTTGAGAGAGTTGAGATAGACATTTAAGACATGTTGAAGATGACTTGGTTAAGTTAGCATAATCTAGAGATCATCGAATGAAAATTAATAAGGATTGTGACCCGACATATTGATTATAATCTTGGTTGAAGTGTAAAATTGTATATAACATGTATTGTAATATCTTAAAGCTGTCCTATATTATATTTTAAATTAGGAAAGCCTCAAGGTTGACTCAATAATGTTTTCTAGGACTTGGTGTAAAGGAAATATTATTTCCTTGTGAAGTGTTTTTAGATTAGTGTGATCATATGCAATATGATGTTTGGTTGAGCGAACTTGAATGTGAATATCTTTTGATCAAAAAAAAGTTTGGTACATTTGAGTCATGGTGAGATAAAAAGGAACTGTACTTCAAAAAACATGTTATTTGGATAGTTTTTGTTTCATATTGTATTATTTAGAAGGGATAGTATCGAGTGTAATGCTCGCCCGAAGATCCTTGGAACAGGGATTCAATTCGAGCCAAGATATTTATTTGTTTTACAAGTATGAATGCACATGACAACATCATACAAGGACCACAAAGATCATAATGGAAGACTTCAACAATAATTTGAGCAACCAACGAATCTCCAAACACCACAACCAAACAAAAATGACAAACTATGGAAGATGCACAACCAAATTCAAACTGCAATGCCAAGGGATTGAAGAACACCTAAGAGGGTAGCTAAAAAACTTCTCAAAAAATTTGGGTCAAACTGAAAAGTGCCCGTTGTCCACCTAGACAGATTTTTCCAAAACCCAGGTGATACTTTATACAATACTTTCCAATATCATACGACCTTTCACAAGAAGGGGTGTGACACTTTTAGGGTTTGTGCGATACTTTACAAGTATCGTACAACACTTCTTCAAAGTGGGTGAGATACTGGAAAGTATTGTACAACATTTCTCTAAGAGACGTGCAATACATTCAGGGATTGTACGACAGATCTCTATTGGGTTTGCAACACTTAATTGTATCACCCCATGCTGACACATGGTTGCCCAGGAAAGGAGAGAAATACTCTAAGGGCCAAAACAAGGGATGAAATGGGAAAACAAACCTCCACACCGAGGAGTACTGGATCCACATAGATCAAGGAGTGAACACTCAAGTGCATAACAATATGACGCCATGAAACAAGAAAGAGGAGCATTGATCCATTTAAACCATAACAGTAAGAGAACATATTGAAAGCAACATCACAGCGTACAGAAGCAACATCACAATATACAAAAATAACATTGCAATAACTGAACAACCAAACTAAGTGCGTGATTCTTCCCAACATTTAATAGCATCATAAGACCATCATGGGTCCTAGCCATCCCCCACACGTAACATCCCAAACTACCGACCAAATCATCGGTGCTATATTATGAGGACGTCACTACTAAAACGTGTTACAACATAAGAATAAGGAAATTTAACATGCTAGAAGTAAAGCATAAGATAATCCAATAAATCAACCACATCATCTATCATATGTTAAACATCATAATATAGGAATGTGTCAAATAAACTAGCATCATCTAAGCATGATATCCAAGCATTCCAATGAAAGCATAAATCACAAGAAAGCATACTCTAAAACCTGAAGTATCAAGTCAAAACATCCAGCAACATTTGCACTAGGATAAAAGATTGTCTCTATACAGTGGTCCCTAGCAGTGGTATAGGTAGCTATGCCTCCCAACCATTTGGAACTCGTAGGCCTACTCCCGTCATGCTAATGGAGATAATGATCCAACCACAAACACACACAAAACAACATCCATGGCTAACACACACGCCAAGCAGTATGATGACTGAAACCAAGACTTAGACAATGCATTAACTACAAGTCCTAGTCAAACACTTAATGAGCTACTAGGTAGGGGTTGACATCATGGAGAGTCGCTTGGCATCAACAATCCCAAGCTTGGATCTGTGTGGACTCAACTTCCCAACAGAAGGCTCACACACTAAAGCAATGTTTTATTATCTTAAAGGTTATTACAACCTAGTATTTTATTTAGTTATCACTTACTTAAATCTCCCTATGTCAACCTATGGCGCCATGATCACCATGTTGCGAGATAGAAACCCCCTCTATATGCTACCCTACCCTACCCATGCTCATCCAATGATGAGTGTCTATAGGCATGCACATTCCCAACCCAACCCCAATGATCATAACTTTTGGAAGTACGATGAAAGATCGGGCCTTGCAAATCACCTAAAAAATATATGTGCACATACTCATGTGTGGCGCACCACCATCGCAAAGATCATAACAAAAAGACTGGATGAGAACACAAAGCAAAAAGTCACTCAACCGAAAACAAAATCAAGATGACATATTTGACATGCATCCCAATGAACAATAAAACCATACATCATGAAATCACTCAACGGACCTCAATTCGAAATTGTGGATTCTACACAAATCTCAATGATGCAACAAGACCAAACATCATGAACTCACTCAACCGGCCTCAATCCGGGAGTATGGATTCTACACAAATCTTAATGTCCACTAAACCAAAATGAAGGTCCAAAAGAAACCATAACAATAAGTATAAAATCACTCAACCGAATATGACATCGAGAGTACAAATGCAGCATACATCTCAATGCAAACATAAAAGTGCAACAACGGTTTGATTGATATCCTATGAATAATCCAAGTCCACGACCAACATCATGCCAAGAAAACCAAAGAAAACTAGATGACACGCAAACTAAGCTGAAAAACCTCAAAACTCAAAAACTTCGAAATTAAAACCCATTTAATCTTAGAGCACAAAAGCCACAAATATCGAATAAAATCTAGATTTGGTGTCTGTATGCAAAAACGGCCAACATAACGGTGCAAAACCCCAAACCCTCATCCCAACAAATGGGAAAATGCTCATACCCACCCAACTAGGTAGAGCTAGCATACAAAAATGGAGGGGAACACTAGTTCTTAGCCTCCTAACAAACGGCTACCAAAAATAGAAGCAGAAACAGAGCAGAAACAATAAAACAGGAGAGCCCTACCTCATAGCCAAAAGGACAAAATAGGAATCTGAACCATAAAATAAAGATCCCGCAGAAGTAGCTAAAAATTGCAGCAATCCAAGGTCTCTCCGAGCTGGATCCAATGAGACCAACCTCACGACGATCCCATGCCCATAGCTCCCACAACGAACAAAACAGTAAATCCTCATGAAGAGGATTTTGGGTTTTACTCTCCAACTTTCTAATTCAAAAGTGAGAAGTGAGGAATTAAATTCCTTTTTGGATACTTATTCACTTTTTGAGTGAATAATCAATTAGGGAAATTAACCAACCAACCTAGTTAAACCCTGAATCGACCCAAACGAAAACAGACTATTCCTAGAAATAGAAATTTATCTATGGCAAAGCTGCGAGAAATTAAATTCAATAAAATTAAAAGCCCAAAAACTCAAAAAAATAGAAATTTCCTTAACAACTTTCGTGACAATGCGAAACTCTAAATGCACAGACACACTTACTGGTCTAATCACATAATGCAAATGAGTTCAGATTTAATAATCACCGAAAGGATTAATTAAACAATTAAAATAAGGATACATCGACCATACAAGGATGACATTGGTAAAATATGAATGGCTAAATCACTAACTCCATGTGCCACTGCTAGGGATATAAATCTTACACACTAAACAACACAATCAAGTGCAATTTCATATAATAGCATAGTCGAAGCAATAAATGTATTAAATGACTAATTTAACCATTTATTCAATTATACCGAAATAGTCCATTTACATCACTCACGTCCACATATAGCATAATGAAGCAAGAATGAAGTAAATAACCATAGCATTAAATCCATCGCATAACATAATCAAAGATATGTCCAAATATTGGATAACCAGATATCATCATAAAACACATTGTCATCTCAAAATGGCATCATTGTGCAATATCATCAACTAAACAACATAGTAATCTAACATTTATGATACTAAAATCAAAGTATAACATTTGACCCTCAAGTCATCTCAAATGTAAAACATAGCATGAGTAACACGTACCTCTCGGATGAAAATATAACAAGGTAAATATCTATAACACAAAACCAAAGAATCCAACATGGATCATCCATTTCTATTTATTTAAACATAAAATAATGGTAGTTTACACAACATGAAAAAGCACTTAAAACATATAAGTGAACATAGTCATAAACATGACTAACCACTGCTACAGGAACCTAGTCCAGTGTAGCATGGTAACAGTACACAATGCAATCTCTGCACACATCTCACAGTAATCATAGAACAATATCATGATACCACATCAATCCTAGTAACCACTGGCACAAACCTCAGTGAACCATAATCACATCATAATCTCATAATCAGCCATAAGCATAATCAAAGCAACTGAAACAGTAACATAAATCCAATCACCTCAATGATGTAAACCACTCACGATCTTTCATAACAAAATATCAACAAGGTTACATCCATCATGATGACTTACAGAAGTCAAATGGGAGAGGCACTACATGAGGCTATTCAGACATTGGGTTCAATGGTCCTCCTTTCAACTCCTAATAGGGTTGGCACAAATCCTAATAGTGTTAAAATATCCTAACAGGGATTCAAAGTCTCCTAATACGGACTCACATGCATTGATTATATTTCATTGACTCCTAATAGGGTCTATCCTCTTACAAGGAACTTTTATATTAGTACATCATTTTGTGGGTACCATCCCCACCTGGGTTTTCCCTTTGATCAAGGATTTCCCTAGTTAAAAAATCTGGTGTTATTGTGCATGGTTATCTTTCTATGGTTGTTGCATCTACTATTTACATGTTTCAGAATAAATAAAGATATTGAGAGTTGTTCTAATTGCATAACTGATAGTGATAGTGTGGTTGAATCAAATATGTATGTTTATATAAAACAAACGTGTTTTTATAATAATTTTCTCTACCAACTCACAAAAAGAGTATCTATAGGTACTCATGTCATTCAAGTCATAATTAGAGATGTAATCTGATTAAATGGTTTAAATACATTTATCATTAAAAGAATTAAGAAGGTGAATAAAATTCCATTTTTTGTACAAATCTTACCAACATGAACCAACAAAAAGAAAGTATAAATGACATTTTTACAATTACAAATAATAAGATTATTGCTAACTTTTTTATTCTATACAATCATCAACTTGATTAATATAAAAGAATATATTTTTACAGCAAATTTTAACATTTAAAAACTATTAAAAGCAAGATAATTGACACACTTACAATTTGATGAAATAAAAAATTAAATAAATATAAATGAGAGAACATATATTCAATTTTCCAATTCTATGTACTTACTAACTAAACTAATAAAATAAATTGAATACATTAGATTAGTATTCCAATCCCTATTAGAAACAAGAGCTATGGTCACCTTTTGGTTATGTGGGATTTATAGATAATTTTTTAAATCAAACTTATGACATGGAGAAGAACAATTGATTGGGTGCGCACTCCTCTAATATTATGTGGTTATATGATTTTGTCACAACATTTTTGACATAATAGATATTTGCACTATTACTTCATTCTTTATAATATTAACTCTCACAATTTATGTTTCCAAATTCAATTATAAACTTCATTCTTTATAATATGAAATATGATCTTTGACACATTTTAGTGACATGAATTTTTGTTGGAGAATTCATGTTTGATATATATTAAAAATATTTTAATTATCTTTATTAGTCTCGCCTATATATAGGTGGAGACTATTGTTTTTGGCTAGCTTATTTAACATTTGTTTGCATCAAAATCTGTGTCTCAAAAAAATTAATCAAACTTTCCTAAAGTTTTTAGTCGCTTTATTTTGATTTAAGATTTTGTAGAATATTTTCTTTTTTCTAATTGGTCCTTGCTAATTTTGCTAGTAATTTTTTAAATTTCTTATTTGAAAATTGGAAGAATTTTTCCAGCGCCAATCAAAAACTAAGGTGACGAGAGAACTCAGGTCAAATGTTAATTTTTCTATGGTCCTTTAATAATACTGTGTGAGTCATTCGTGCGAAATAGTTGAGTACAATAATTTTCATGTGCTAAATTAGTTTTCTAGAAGTAATAGGCTTGAGAATAATCATTCCTTGCTGCGCTGTGATGCTTTTTGGTTGGTCTAAATAATTTCCCCCCTTTATTTGTTGTCTCTCTTTTTAATATTTTAATTTTTGTATTAATATAAAATCTGTTTTGGCATTTGGATTCAATTTGTTGTAAATGATAGTTATATTAGTTAACTATTTAATATTTTAAATTTTTGCTCGTAATAAAATATCTATATTAGAATATTAGTTCAATATTATTTTTATAATTTTTTTTAATTTTAAAATTATATTAAACTTCATTTAATAAATATATTTTTCTATTTAAATCAATTAATTCTTATTATATTAAAAAAATTAAATTATAACTTATTATTAATTTTTATTAAATACTATTTTTATACATGCACATTGTTAGTTACTATTGTAATATTTTTTTCTTTATATTGTTAACTAGTTATTAATTTTCTATTATAGATAAATATTAGTATTTTTAAATTTCTATAAAATTTTATAATATATATAACTAATATAATAGAATGTGGAACATCATTTATTTTTAAACATAAAAAATACGCTATCAAAAACTAAAAAATAATTCTTTCATATTTACAAAGTTCAAAAACAACAAAATTTGATATTTATTTTAGCTCATTGATTGGGGATAGTAGAAACAATTTTTTCATTTCAATCTTCTATACTAATCACTTCATTATAAGTTTAAAAAATAAATCAATTTATATATTTTTAGTTAATTTAGAAATAAGTTAAATATTTATAGTTTTAGAGTGGTTACTTATGTTTACACTATCTCAAAAAAAATTAATTTATTTTCATACATACAAATACAAACACAAATTTTAAATAAGGAATATTTAAATTTAAACTAAAAAAATATTTTAAATAACCATTTTTTTCCTTAATTGACTTTCCAAGCAATTTCAACTTACCCTTTGCTAGATATGAATGCTAGTTCTTTTAAGTAATGTACAAATCAAACCTTGACACTTAGACCTTCCTAACATTTGTTTTTGGTTTCTCTTTTAGTTATTTCAAAATAAATTTTAATCAATAATAACATAATTATTTTATTTTTTTAGTAAATATGATGTATATAATTGATATTAAATAATTTAAAGATTGTATCTTTAAATTAAAATAAATATTCAAAGAGATGTGTTATCTTGATACATATTATACATTATTATTATTTTTGTTCATTATTAATAGTTACATTTGATGCAATAAACTAAATATTTTTATTACAATATTATCTTAATGCTCATTGCATCAAAAATGTGTATCCAAGAATCAAAAGGGTGTTGAAAATATATTTTAGTAGAATTAACACTTCAATTAAAATTTAGATGATAATAATGTTTTGAATTTCAAATTAATTGTTAAATGCAGACAAACACTTTTTGGTGCCTCTATAGACATTTACATTACATCTAGGTGATGCTCACAAATGTAGGCATTGGACCTTCTCAAGAGGTAAATCATCCAGTAACTCTATAGTCAAATTATGATATTACCACCAAGACTTAGTTGTGTGGTTTATAAGTCAAACTAATTGACCCTTAGCACTCGTTGTGCACATAGGTGATTTTAGTCTACAGTTGTACCATTGGCCCTTCCTAGAAGCTCACCTCACTATCCTAAGACTACCCACTTAGCTTGTTATTGCATTCACAAAACAAATAACTAGTGTTGTGCCTTATGAAACATGGCTCAATAAGTTTGATTCAAAAACTCCAATAAGTTTGAGTCAAAAACCAGAACTGATAGTAATATTATAATATCTTATTACTATTATAAAACTTAGATTGTGGACATTGTTAGTTTTTAAGAGTTTTGTACTTCTTATGAAAATGTAGTTATGTGAATGTGGAATGTCAAGAGTTTAATGGAATGTACATCTCACTAAATGAGAAAATATTGTAGAGATCAATTTAATCCATTTGTAGCACTAGGCAATTGAGATACATACATTTTTTAGTTGTTCTTAGTTTGGTTATTCACATACATGTCATTTCTCGAAGCATATAATTGAAATAATTGTGGTCAATCCACTCTATTGCACATCCATAACCTTTAAAATATTTTTTTACAAAATGTATCATTAATTTGAATATTTTTAAATTTTTAAAATATTGGTACAAATCCAACAATTTCCCCATTATTAATTATTGAATAACATTTGTGTGACACCTCAAAAAGAGTAGGTAGATTTCCACAATCCATAAAATCAATTGCTATTATTCATCATACCTCCAACCTTTTCAAATTAGAAGTCTCTATTTTTTCCTAAGGCGAGACTCCTGCTGGAACACGCCACCTGTTATATCATTTTTTGAACTAGTAATTTACTTTACAAAATATTACTTAATATAGAATACAATAGAATTGTAAGAAATTGTAGAATGCAATATTAATGTACAAAGTTTATAGATTAAAAAATTAGTTAAATAATATTGATTTTTTTAAAATTTTATTATACTCTATTTCATAATAAAATTTATACAATTTTTTATTAGATTATATTTATTTATTTTTTCAATTCTTTTTTAAAATGTAGTATCTTATTAATCAAATTATTTATTTTTAAATTATAACATAGATCACATTTTAAAATTATAAAGTTCAAGTTTACTTTCAAAATTGAAAAATAGATGTTAAAAATATCTAAAATATTAATATATGTTGCTTTAAATTATAATATAAAACATTTAATAAAATATATTTTAATTAATATTCTGATAATTAATGAACCCAGTGAGATTGGGCTAGAGTCGTGGGGGAATTTCAACAACAATCCAATGTAACATTCAATTGCCCAGTAAAATAGAAATGAAATCCGCTGCAATTCTCCCTAATTTTTTTGTCGGAAGAAAGAAAATTGAGAGGAAATCATTCAATCGGCGAATATTCACCTGGAATCCAAATCGACAGTCTAGGAAACTTCATGCCCAATGAGAAATTTGGAAAAGAAAGAATTGAGGATGCGACACACATTTGAATCCCTAGGTAGCCCAATCGACATTTTTATCCATCTCAATTGGTATTTGCAGATGCAAGAAATCAATTTAGTCTACGCACAAATTATGTGTTCCATCTTTGCAAATTCTTTTTTAGGCTATTCCTTTCATCCCCAGGCTAGTTAAGCCAACTATAGCCTCGCCTGCCCTCTCTGTTGTCACCGTCCAAAATATCAATATTTGAAACCCCAACAAACCACAACATTCATTTTCAAATAAGATTGTTGACTAAATAATAGTTTGAACATTCACAGCAATGGGAAACCGAATGAATATTAACAAAAATAGTGGCAAAAAATAATGGTTTTAGCTTTATTAAAGTATTGAGCTTTAGGAATCAATTTTGCATGCCTGCCAGCGAACGCAGGAACAATCCTGAAAACAATTGCATGTATTCTGAACACTGGTTAATTTCCCTGTTGTTTCTGTAATTTGTGTTAATTCAATTCATTTACGTTGCATTTACCATAGTACTTTTTCCTAAGATTAAACTGTAGGTTTAATTGACACATCAATTTTGTATTAATGTTGGGGTGAGCATTTTAGGCCATAAGGGTTTTGCAGGCATGTACAAAGGCTTTAGTACTTCACTCATGGGGACAACACCAGCATAGGCTCACTAAAATAAATGTGGGCAACAATGTTAGTTTGGTTGGGGCTTTCAGAACCTGCAGAAAATGCTGCCAGTGGCTTGAGCGCGTACATGGTTGCTCAGCCTACTTGCAGACCATCGGTGGAAGTGGAAGGCTGTAGAAGGTTGCAGGGTGTGGAGAATATTCTAGAATTTATTTTTCTTCTAATTTTGCTGTCAAAAAATTAATTATATCCCTGAGAAAATTACTTCTGGCCAATCAAAATTTTGAAATTACTAATTCAAAATTAATTTTAAAATAAAATAATTTTTAACCTTCACAAATTCATTGATATTGATTGTAAAAACTATTTGTGACCACCACCGAAAACATTAGTTCTCTGCCTATAAATAGGCAGGGACTAACAGTAATAATAATCCATTAAGTTCAAAAAATTAAAATCTTAGTACACCCAAGATGATTTATCAAACAATAATAAGTTCCTGTAAATGCAACCTTGGTTATAGTAACGAGGTTTCTGATTTTTTATTGTGTGATCTTTCATATGATTAGGCTCAAAATTCATTCTGAAGATCTGTACAAATGATTTCCACTTTCTTAACACTGAAACACCGAGGATGCTCGCAATAGGCTATTATATTTATGAAGTAACCATGAGTAAAAGAAGGCAGAACATTATACTGAGCTGGTGAATAACCAAAAGAATGCCCATCAGACTTGCTACCATCTCAATAAGATTCAATTCTACATGTATCATGAAATGTGATCACAATTCAACTGCCCTGACATTAAACATTTGTAGTATTTCAATAAACTAGTTTCCTCATCATGCAATAAAATGCATTTCAAGTTATCTATCTTCTGTTTGATCTTAGGCTTATCGTCACAGAATTGAATGAACTGGAACAACATGGTTGGGAAAATGTTACAAGTTGTAATTGCTATTTACAACTTCTGAGTTGGCTTCATAAAACTTTTCATCTTTCATTTGGATGTATTTTGGACCTGCCAAGGATTATCTGCTAGTGAAAAATGAAACCTCGCTTTCTAACAACAAAACTTGTTTAGAATTACCATGCAAAACACATTGTTAATAACAAAACAGACTAATATTTTAAAAAATGATCGCATCCTTTAATGCAATTAATAATTTTACAACAGTTTCTAATTTCACAAGATTTTAATTTAATAAAACAGTTCCAAATGAGATGACTAACTAGTTATCCAAACCTATATGAAGGTACAAAATAAAGCTCAAGTACTTTCACTGGGTACAAATATCCTCACAGCTTTGTAGAAAGCATACAAGGGCTGTCAGATCTTAGCAAACCAAGTGCAACTCCGAAAAAAACCACTTCGTCCGCCCTTATTGTAACTTCTGAGACCTCGTTTTAGCAAAAAATGGCAGCATAAAAATTGTCATCACAAGAAAATTACCTTCCAAAACAGTAGTGATATAAATTTCACCTAAATCATCGTGATCTAAAGAAAAACAAAAAAGACCCCAGTAAACCACAATTCATAGAAATTGCCACCCCCTTAAACAGCAACATAGGATGCCACAGATTAGCTAAAAAAGTTCAACAAATGTTTGGAATATTTTTTGTACAACCGAGTACTAGCATTGGAACTCTCAAATACATTGTATACAAGTTACCGCCCACGACCACGGCCACGGCCCCTTCCTCGTCCACGCCCACGACCAATAGGTTTCCCTGAAAACAACATAAAGGCTTACATAAAACTAAAGACGAAACGTTAAATAGTAAAAAATGTACTTAATTCGTACTGCAAATAAAAACTATACCAGCAGCTGCCTTCTTTGGCTTGATTCTTGGTGTATCTTCCACCAGCAGCGCTTCCAGGTTCAAGCTATCAGGCAAAATATAGTACCGGATATTATTGCCCCTGACACTGAGATGGTCAAGTGTTACAGGAGCTTTCCCCTTCAGCGTTAGTTTCACTGTCTTCAAGTGTGTATTCATGCTTATGTCAACCCCTGCTCATGATACAAATGCAGCATAAGCTACCATCAGTACCGTTCCCAAGACTTTACAATAACTTCCATTGGTTCAAGGAACAAAAAGAGAATATCAAAATCTAATTTCTGCGCCATAGCCTGACATCATGTTTTGCAATCTAAACTGGGTTTAGTGTCTTGTGAGTTGTCATTGAAGGAAGCAAAAAATGTCAAAAAAATCAACATATTTAAATATTTTCTACAACATGGGATTCTTAGGATTCTAAACAAATCTAAAGATTTTTTCCTCAATCAAACACAGCAACCAAGAAGATAAAATCAACCTGAACTGGCAACAGGAAATCATTCAAGTAAACCTTTTACAAGAATGAGTGTTTCGCCAACTCTGTGCTAACGGGAAGTGATGGAAAACCTAGATTAAAAACTATTTGTATGACTGACACCAAAGCGCGGCTTAGAGATAAACATAAGGGAAAGCAGGACTGTCCATGGTAGATTGAAAACTGTTTGGTAAAAATTACAGACTCTACAGCAAAATTTTCCATTGCTAACCCGACTTCACAAACACAGGTATTCCACAGAAATGAAGGTTGCTGTTTATAAACTTAACTCAGCAACCTTGTTAACTCAACTCAGCACAATGGTAATTTCATGTGAAATCACTCTCGAGAAATCTAGGGTTTTTCATCATTCAATTCCTGCCATTGAGGTTTCATCCTTAGGGCAAATGAATTGTAGACCATGCAAGAAAGGAGTAGCAGTCAGATGATAAAAGATGCATGATTTATAAAGATTTCCTGCCATGAGAGCTTAAACTACAGTTCCGTCCTCCAAAGAAGTAAAATAATCAGATAATTAAACATGTATCGTTTGGATGGTGGTTACTTCTCCTTGTTTGATGTCTCGTGTATTGTATTTGTTAAGCAGTAAAGATCCTTCACACAACCCTAGACTTCTGATAAAATTGAACTTCTTATATTATATGTGTGTGTGTGTGTGTGTGTGTGTGCGTGTACTATTATCCTCCCATTTCAAAAAAGGGAATATTACATTCAACCTATCTACCTATTCTTAGACAAGTTGTTAATGCTCACCTATATACATGCCATATCAAATCAATGTTTTAAATTTTTAAAATAGCGCTCCCATTCATTTCTAATATAACAGTTGAGAAAAACCATGCAGGTAGAGCTGAAGAAAAATTTCCACACTTTTTTAGGAAGGACTTATACAGTCCAGTTCATGATCATTTGCTATCATTGAATTAGGATAGACACATTTTGTTCAGAATGGATCAGGATGGGCATCTTTTACTAGTTACTGTAATTACCTTATCTGTTATGAAATTTTCTAAAAATGGTAAAATCTCGTAAATACCCCCCAACATTCCAAGAATATTTCATACAATTCATGACCATTTGCAATTGTTGAGTTAGAATGGACATATTTTACTGGTAAATTCACTTCAACTGTTCAGAATGGATCAGGATGGGCAACTTTTACTGTTCATTGTTTGTTGTTAAATATTTTTAAAATGGTAAAATCTCATAAACCCCCAATATTCCAAGAATATTTCATACAGTGAATTCCACTAACCCCTTCATTTTCATTTGAGAAATAATTTACAGGTGAAGGCTTCTCAGCAACACTCTCCATGCAATGTTATCTTGGGAAAATTACAATCTCAAACATATCCAGTGACCAGCTGATGATTCCACATTTGTAAGACCCAAAAACCAAAAAATGGCCAGAAATAAAGAAAACGTGAAGTTCAGAAAGTGATATAAATGGAGTCTGTATGTAGTTCCATATTTCACATATGCAGCCTATGATAATAGATACAGGATACCTGCCCTTTTTATGTAATGGAGCGAATGTCATTAGAAATTTCACTAAAACATGAGGCTTCTAGATCAACAAGGTAACTCCTCAAAATATACTTGAATAAATTAACTTCCAAATCTATATCAGCCGCCAAACAATCACAAATAATTAATGGTCTCATGCAATGCAATCTTTAAAAAAAACTAATGTCTCCATAATACCAGATAATTAATAACAGTGGCATGTTATGTTCCTTTTACCTCAAGTAGAGCATGAGAAGAATAAGAAGTTAAAAATATATTAGCAAACTACCTCTGCAAGTGTAGCACTTAAAGATTATCATTGTTTCTTGTAAGCATTTGTGTCTTCCATCTCCAATGAAGTAAATAAATCTCCTCCTCCAGCTCATTCTCCAATGCCTTAAACTGCATACAAGATTTTGCAAACTACCCTTCTTGTCTTCCCATATCTTATATTTCTCTCGTGTGCCTTAAATTATCCTCAGAAAATGTCGAATAAAGACGAACATATTCCCTCACCTTACAATCATAGTTACACCACGTTGGGGACCAGAGGGATACTGAACCAGGGCCCACAGAGGGCCTCAAATTCAGGGTGCCAGTGGGGTGCGGGGGGGGGGGAGGGTGGAGTTATATACTATAATACAATGTGTGATACTTGAAATGCTAGTTATGAAAAGATGCATACAACATATGACATAGTAAAGATGTAAACAGTAAAATAGTAAATAAGAATTATTAAATACATGATCATTGCATTAAACATTGAAAAGTGCTAAAATTTTACATGGTCAAATCAAAAAATGGAAGAGTTCTATTTAGTATTATATAATAGATATCAAAAGCATGAGTTTCAAATCATAAAGATGACTACATTGAGTAGGCATTATACCAAAGCAAGTACAAACTACAAAAGATGGGCCCCACATACCCCTAGGGCCAGAATAGAACATATAAAACTAATAAATTTTAATGCACTTTATCTATCTATCGTGGCAAGGGATCCCTAAGTGTCCCGCCGTCCCATCTGGGGACGCCGAGACATCCACATTTCCGTCAAAATGGCAGTGATTTGCTGGTGCCATTGGGGATGCCATCCCCATTCCGGAAACGCTGGGAATTTATGTGCGGGGGAGAGGAGGGCACATCGAGGGCACATCCTTGGGGTACACTACTTATAAGATATGAGTTACCCAAGGTAGGAGAACATATATCATGATCTAGGCAAATATATAACATACAGCAGAGTTTAGGTATATAATATTTATTTCCTTATTAGACTAAGAAAGCCAATCTTTCTAAAAACCACAATCCAAGATATAAACTACGCCACAACAATTGTTCAAATCAAATTAGACATGATGCAACAAGAAGGAAGCTTCAACCCTAAACTTCAAAAGCCATACCAAAAGATATAATACTCCTTTATAATGGTTACAACCCTTCATTTTAATCACATCTTTTAATTATTAGGGCTGCCATTTAAAGTGTATCAAACCCCCAAGGGCCCATTTGTTTGTCGGAATTGAACTGGAATTTAAAGTAGCTAATTCCTAAAATTTCTAATCCTCGGTTTGGATGCGCCAAACCAGAATTGGGAATTGGATTTTGTATTCCCATTTTGGGCCCAAAAGAGAATTTGATATTCCACTCAGGAGGTGGAATTGGAATTGGCAATTCTAATTCTCATTTCCATTTCCCCTAAACTATATTTTATTAACATTTCAGATCTAATGCTAGAAAATTAAATCAGCCAAACAATTGCAATTTAATTTGGATTCTGTTGATGAGAAAAGAAATGAAAGACAGTCCCCCACGGCAGAAACAAATAAGAAGTCTAACCGTGCTACTTTTTCAAGCCTTACCTTTTATCTCCTCGGTACTTCTTTTCTCTTTCACCACCAAAACCAATCCAATCTCCTAGTTGCACTATTCATGGTTGGTTTTGTATTTATAAGGTTTGCATCTTTGGACTCTCACTTTCTTTACCATTTTCTCTGCTCAACCCTCATTTCATACCTCTGGATGCCAATTTTTTGGCCCCCTCATTCAGCAAGTACTTTTCTCCGTAATGAAGCTGCAGCTCTGTTCATCTTTTTTTAGAGTGTTTTATATAATTTTTCAAGCCATCTGCATAACAGACCATGAATACAACCCCCGAATGCTGCGATCACCCACCCAATAATAAAACTGAAATGAGTTTTCAATTTGGTTTTTTCCTAGCATGGGATTTAGCAGGAAAATGACCAATTCCAGCTTCCTTTAACATTGGTGTCTAATGGAAGCTAAATGATGGTATTATGCAAATTCAAATCTATTGTTTATGCCAAAATTTGCACACAGAACCGCTAATCTCAGTCTTATTGTAATTCTAGCTTTGTACAATCAACTGCAAGAAAAACACTTTCCCAATCAAATTCCAGGTGAACAAAAAGGGTCCAATCATATTCTAAGGACGCAATTCCGGAATAACAAATCCAGAATCTAACAAATTTTGGATATGAGACCAATCCTGGAATTACAAATTCTAGCCGCCAAACGGGCCCTAATCATGTGTTTATAATTACTACTACTCTAATCACTGTCTTTCATTATACAATTGTAGCATATCTAACTAGCCAAATCAGCCCTTTGCAGCCATTGACTTTGAAAACAAAATAAATCAGAATTGGAATCAGAATTGAATCCCTGTGGGCACGCACAAGGCTCATTTTTTCCAACGTTACGTCATATCAGACAAAACTGAAATGATGACAAGTGATTCAGGTGAGGATGTGGTGAATCCACGTCGATTCCAGATCGACTCCAACCTGTTTGACTAGGAAAACGACAAAAAAGAAAAAGAAAACCTAAAATCTTTTCATAGGTTCATTTTTGCTTCATTGGATATCAAATTCTGCTCATTCATTTTCCCAAACACGACAGCTCCCACACACGATAGTTTTCAAATCCATTGTGCTTGCAGGTGGTGTAATGTAGTTTCATGCTGCGACAGAGACTGTTCTAGTTGTGTAGTTTCTTGCCACGAATGGCGGATGAGCTGCTGTAATTTTTTGCTGTTAGAGACGAGTGCGGGAGGTGCTGCTCGCTGCCAGCAAGGTAGGTTATCTTCGCTTTTTTCTACAAAGTTTAGAAATATAATAAAATCATTGAAGTTTGAGCTGTTTCAGTTTTAAATAAAAAATTGAACTTACAAAATTAGAACTAAGGTTTCTAAAATCTAAACCTAAAATAATTAATAAATATGATAATTAAATTTATTTTATTTACTGACTTTAGTTTACCGTTTTCTATTTCTATATATGTAGTAAATATTTAAATGTTGTTTGTTTACCATTAGTTTATTAAAGATTTTTATTTCAAATTATAAATATTAATATATAGAATATTAGATTGTTAAATGATAAATAAAATTAGTTTATAATATAGATTAAATGGTAAACCTAAAATCAATTTTTGTGTCTATTTAAGAGTTAAAAAATACTATTTAAATATCATATTCAATATCAATAATGTATTCAGTATAATCATTCAAATTTAATTGAATTTTCTTGGTATAAATTATAATAATTGCATTGTTTTGCACTGTTTTAAAAGCTTTTCTATATAAATTGCAGGGTGCTACTGTTATAGCAGCTATACAAATTTATCATGGTAGGCACTACTCCATTCACTATTGACCCAGCTTTAGCACTATGGAGGCATGTGCAAATAATGGTGGAGTGACACGTATTTGGATATGTCCCTAATGTGACGTGCAATATACAAGTTCCTACAACCAAGTGAAAGGAAATTTGTGTGAAATTACTGGAAAGGGAATCAAATCTTGTCAACGAAAAGATTATATACCTATACCGGCTTCTAAAGTAGCAGCATATATTAAGGAACGAGAAGCAGCAGATGCAAGGGTTGAAAGTAGGATAGAGCATCCATTGCTTAAACAAAGGAGCTTATGAAAGTCACATGCTTCACCATCTCATAGTCATAAACCTAGTGTTGCTCCTGATATTGTGATAGAAAGTCATTCATATATGAGAAGAAATGAAGATGAGGCTAATAATCCAAAGAAAGCAAAAGGACCATTGGAGAGGGCAATTAATAATGATGCTAGAGATATTGCTGACCAAGCGATTGCTAGGTGCCTCTATCCAAATGGTTTATCATTCGATGTTGTTTGATCACGCTATTGGCAAGACACAGTAAGAAAAAAAATGAAGCTCCAAAGGGGTACATGAGCCCAATTTATGAGAAGGTTTGTACCACTTTATTAACAAAGGAGGTCAAACATAAAAAAAATTCATTAGCACCCAATAAGACCTCGTGAGAAAAAAACAGGAGTATCCATTATTTCTGATGGGTGGAAGGATGCCAAAAATAGACCCTTAATTAAGGTGATTGCAATGTGCCCTAAAGAGGTGATGTTTCTAAAAATTGATGATTGTGAGAGTCAAGTGAAGGATACACAATATATTGCTGACATTCTTATAAGTGCACTAATGAAGTAGGTCCTCATAATGTTGTCTAAGTTGTAATGGGCAATACAAAGAACTGTAGAGAAGCTGGTATGTTAGTTGAGACACAATTCCCACATATATTTTGGACACCTTGTGTCGTAAATTACTCAACCTCATGCTAAAAACATTGGGTACTAAAATAGCTTAAGATTAAAGTAGTGAAAGATGAAGCTCAAAAGATCAAACTATTCATGACAAACCACCACTTCACGCAAGTTATTTTTAGATCATTCTCACAGCTCGAGCTATTGAAGGTAATTCAAATTTCAAACACTTCAATTTTTTGTTTTACTTTAGTGATTTAATTCAAAAAAATTATATATATACATATTCTTTTTTATTTTTTATTACTTTTTTTTATGAAATAGGTTGCTAAGACTAGATTTGCATTGAATACAAACGTCTTGAGAAGACATGTGAATGTTCAAGGGGCTCTTCAGGTATGGTCATCGGCCAACAATGGACCATATGGAGGCAATACAATACTAAGAGGGCAACAAATGTCAAGCAAAGGATTTTGGATGACACCCAGTGGGATCGTGCAGAATACCTTCTTAGTTTCACAGAGCCCATCCTAGGTATGATAAACTTTACTTACATGGATAAGCTATGCTTGGTGGAGGTTTATGATGGAATAGACACAATGATTGAGAATATGAGATCCATCAAAAATGCAAAAGAGGAAGAGCCTGAAGAAACCTTCTTCAAAGAGATGCAATCAATTTTTGTTGAGAGATGGAATAAAATGACCATCCCACTCCTATATTCTTGCCTTCTCATTGAGTTCCAAATATTATAGTGAAGAGATTTTTGCTATGCCAACAAGGGTGCCACCACATCATGATGCATAAGCAAGTGAAGGGTTTAGGAAAGTTGTTTCTAAACTCTTTCCTGACACTGAAATGGAATGAATTTGTTGAATTTACACCATCCATTGGTCATAGTCCTACTACCATTCATGACAAGTATAAGAAGGATGCTCAATCTTGGTGGTACCTCAATGGCCACAAATCACCACAACTCCAACTTCTCACAATTTACATTTTGTCACAAGGATGATCATGAATTTTTATACACTCTAAATCTGGTTGTCATTTAAAATTTACTATTTTTATCATTTAGTTTAATATAAATTTTGAAGATAAATTTTAAAGACTAATGAGATTCGCCTTTGCTTCAATAAGTTCCTAGTTCATCTTTAGCTGAACAGAATTGGAGTACATACTCCATCCACTCAGTGAAGCACACTCGGTAGGCATCAAGCAAAGTTGAGGATTTAGTCTATGAGCATTACAACTTGGGTCTTTTTAATTACAAAAATAATGAGTCAAGGTGTAGCGTCTCCCGTGTTTGCATTAAGTTCCATGGATATTTTGATCCGAGAGATACTTTGATTGATTTCATGTGTATTTGCATATTGTGATGCTTTGACGACTTCACGTGGCTTTGATTACCTATGTCATAGTTGATAGATGTTAGATGTGTTATTATTCAGTTTGATCATATCTGCACGATGATGCTAGTGATGTGGCATGATGCCTTATGATGATGTCTAGTTTATTTTGTATTCAAAAATATATTATAATTTTGAGTAATCAGATGGATATTATTGGATTCATTGCTGGTGTGTGTTATGTTGTAGATATCTATCATTTAACTTCAGTAAATATATGCTCAATGATGAAAATGGATTTTATAATGATTTAAATTTAATGCTTTATTATCATGGTTACCAGGAGACCCGTCTCCCCCCTAAAAGTGGCGTCTCGGAGACCGAGACGCGTCTCGGAGACTTTTCGCGTCTCCGGAGACCTCAAAAAAGGTTGGAGACTTCATGACGAAGTCTCCTGAAGTCTCCCCGTCTCCTAATCCAAAAAGTGAAGTCTCCCCGAAGTCTCCTAATAAAATATAAATGTAAAATATAATATTAAATAATTTTATATATTTTAGCCCTCATTTAAATGTTTTTAATGCAAAAATCTAAGGTACTATATGAATTCTGTAACAACTGCTTGGTGATGTACGTCACCTACAAGAACACGATACAAGTCTAAGACAACATATTGGAAGCTGTACAGGATTGCAGTAAAGATCCCAAATCACATAAATTTATGTGGCTGAGGAATTAGGGTGCAAAAACTGTTGTTAGTGCATTAGAAGATACTATTACATATGTTACAAAAATCTGATATGCAAATGCTTGATAATAGTATTATTCCTCATGAAAACCAAGCATCTATTTGCTGATAAAGACTCAGCGATAACAGTGATAGATTAGAGGTTTTATGTATGTTAACATGAATGTATTTGGTCCCATATTTCTGTTTTTTCAAGAGGATATCATGTTTCAGTTTGATGTATAAGTCGTATTTGTTATTCGTACCTGTTTATCTGCTGTTGGCAATATCCTAGTACCAATAGAGGAATCTTTGTTAGTTGAATCTGTGTAACTGGAAAAAAAACACTATTACAAAATGATTTACTCCCTTTTAAACTAAGCAATCCTAAATCTTAGTTAGAAACTAGAAATCCTAAGTGTGTCTCTATGCATGCATCAATGTTGAATAATTCAATAATTTTCACAAATTTTTTGTAGCAATGCCAATTTGTCAGGTTTTAAAATCTATTTCAGTAATATACTTCTGTATCTGACTGCTTATTATTATTATAATCTTTGACAGTTTGACTCTATGAATCTATTTTAATTTTTAATGTGACAACACTAGTATTATTAATTTATTATTTACTTTAGTCTTTTAGTCTTACGGTATTACTATTTTGAAATTTTGTATTTACTTTTAGTATTAGACTCTTTAAGTTTAAACTATTAAAAAAAATTTATTTTAAAAAAAAAAAAAAAAAAATTGCCGTCTCCAAGTACCCCCGTCTCCTATTTGAAAAATTGCCGTACCGGTACCAGTCCCAGTACCGGAGACCTCAAAGTCTCCCCGTCTCCCGGTGACCTTGTTTATTATATGATTATATGTTGTTATGATGTATTGCACCACTGCTACGCATGGATTACCCGTTGGTGCCAATATGAAGTGGGAACAGAGTCGTAGTCACTTGCAAGATCTACACAATGTCTTGTTCTCCTTCGAGTAAATATGTATCTTTGTGTGCTTCGGCTATTATATATTGAGCATATGCACTTGATGTTTGCTTGCTTACTAAATAGGTACCAGGTATATTCACACTAAGTTCAAAGCTCTGAGGGCGTACCTACATCCCTGGGAGTGACAGTGAGAGTGATTTTGACCGTTCATGCTAAGCCAGTGGCATCCCTGTATGGGTGACGTATTTGTCCAATTGTTATTATTAACCCTCTAGTAATTGGTAAATCCAAATTCATAATTCATTATGTTATTAGACCAATGAGCATGTCTGTGCATTTAGGATTCCAAAGTTGCAACGGATTATGTTATTTCAGATGCTGATTTAATTAATTTGGGGGAATTTTATATTTGATTTAATTTATTTTATTTACTTGCTTTTTGTCGTAGTTGAATTCCAAGTTATTGGAATTACCTAATTTATTTGGGAAAAGGGGCCAATTGATTATTAAGTTGTTTAATAATCTAATTTATAAGTCACTTTAGAAAAAAAGCTTATATCTTTAGAAAAAAAGCTTATATTGGCAAATGAAAAATTTATTTCTCACTTTTACTTTGTCATTTCATGTTTTTGGGAGCAAAACTCCTCAAACACTCTTGTTGGCAATTTATTTTTTGTTTGTTGGTTGAGATTAGCTCGTTGGGTCGTTGTGAGGTTAGTCTTGTTGGATTTTTCACCGTGGTTGCAATTCCCGCATTTGAGAATTTAAGTGTGAAATAGGGCCTTCTCGTTTCTTCAATTTAAGTTTGATTTAGCTCTTGCTTTTTATATCTAATTGTTAGGAGGTTGAGAACTATTGATCCCCTCCAATTTTCTCAGGGTAATTGGACCCAGTTGAACAAGCATTTATGTGTTTTTTAGCTTTTAATTTGAAAGTTTTAATGGTGTTGCGCTGTCAAAATTCGCAAGTGAGCTTGTAGCTCGATTTTTATTGCATTTTTGGATGTTTGAACTCATTTTGGAGGTGGCCTCTCAATTTTGTTGAATTCCAGTAAGTTTGATCTTTGAGCAATTTTTGTGTCCCCTCATTTTGTGAGGCCACCCAAATTTTGCAAGTATTTTTTGGCATGAGTTTTGTTCATGGAATTGGAATGTAAGTTAAGTTTTCAATCCATCTATGGTTTTACTTCGTGTTCATTGGGATCCATGTTGAATCCATACTCCCAGCAATATGCCTAGTGGAGTGAGTTTAATTGTATTCAGTGACTTTGTTGCATTCTCATATCCAACCCTTGCATTGGTGTTATTTGATTATAAAGATGAAGTTGGTTGTGTATGAAAGGATCTTGCAAGGCCCAAAACTCTCAGATTTAGGCTAGTTGAGGGATTATTCATTTGGGGGTTGGGTTGGGAATTTACATTGCCTACGGGCACTCATCCAATGGAGAGCATGGGTATGTAGGGTAGACATGTAGAGTGCCTTCTCTAGTGTACCCTAGCCCAGATGTGACCGACAAGGTAACATGAAGACGTTTTAACAAGTGATAACAAAACTTAACTAATGGGTTAATATAAGTTCTAGGGATAACTTAAAGAAACCCCCCTTTGGAAAAAAGCTAAGTTACCGGATTCGCTCCTGAAGGCGCAAAATCGAAATTCGATTCGCATGAAATCAAATTCGATCCTGTTTCGATTCAAATTCGCAATTTTCCTGTTAAATTCCCTATGGGTCCTTCATTTCGCACCCTGGACGAATTTGATCGAATTTCGAGCGAATTTTGGAGTCCAAAAAAGAACCCGAATGTAATGACAGTGAATTTCGGGCGAATCTGGGCATACAGCGAAAAAGTTGAAAAAACGTTTGACTTTTTAATCATTTAAAAACGCGTTTTACTTTATTCTAGTAGATTTTACCATTTAATATTTACACAAAACCCTAAAACGACGCCGTCAACCATATTCTGCGTTCAGACTTCTTTATACTGCGGCTTGTTTTTGGGTTTGTTTTATACGGCGGCGTTCAGTATTCAAATTTTCTTCTCCAACTCCAGCGATAAAAAAAGAGGTAGGTCTTTAAAAGAATCTGCACTACTCCAGATCCCTATTAACAACCAATGAATTGTTTTACACAAATGAAAATAGTAGGATGAGATAAAACCAGGTCAAGCTCTCTCGGCTTTGTTTGATTGTGATTAATTTAGATTTTATTAAATATATATATAAACTCTCCTAATCTCCTATCTTTTTAATAGCTTGTAATGTTAATGAAAACTTTGAATTTGAAAACAAAAGCTAGGGGAAAACACAGTTGTTAGACAGACGTACCAAGAATACTACTGTAGCTGTAATGTTGCTTTTAAGCTATCCAATAAGAGAATGCTATTCAACTGTAGAATTGTGTATGGTTGAAAATTTATTTAATAGGCTGTTACTATTAATATGTCGATTTGTGCCTGTAATTGTTATGTGGTGAGAAGATTAGAGAAAAATATTTCCCAACACAACCTTGTATCAATTTTAACTTTTAAGTACTATATTAATCCTGCAAGCATGTGCTGAGTTGGCCTTGGTATCATTCAATAGCAAGTAGATTTAAAGAAAATGTGTTTAATCATCTAAAGTTAAATTTAAAATTTAAAATGTGTGGGGTATCACTAAGTGGTGAAGTGATCAAATGTCATTAACAAGGTCTAAGTTCAATTCCCACATGGAAATTGCCAAACCAAGCTCCATACAATAATGGCCCAACAAAATCATGTGCCAAACACAATAGAATGGGACCCTTTCTAAGCCCCCAAATATGAGAAGTGAGAACTGCAGTTCCTTAGTGTCCAATTACCCTTGGCAAAGATAAAATTACAACTCTATAGAAAATTTCAAAATTATATTATGACTATTGAAGAACTTCTAACTTCTTACAAATTGTTCCTAGTTTTTAAATTTTCATTGTGAACTTACTGATATCTATTACAGTTTAGTTTGAGCGGATAAATGAGTTTTTTCCATATTTAATTTTTTGTTTTATGTATTGACATATTGTGTAATTTTTAAATTTGTGTGTAGATTCTATCATGGCTGGAAGTGATTCAGTTGGCAATAATCCCCACTTCAAAATCGACAGATGTTCCCCACTTTGGAAACATGTTCAAATGATTCGATCAATGCCGGGTGGAGGAGGTTACGTGTGGATTTGTAGCCATTGCAAGGAGGAATTTAGCAGCTCTTATAGTAGAGTAAAAGCACATTTGTGCTTTATTCCTCAAAAAGGCATCAAATTTTGCACCGGGAAGCCAAGAGTAAACGGGATACTACCTAAAACCTTTCTTCCAAATCACATCGTAAACAAATATATTCAAGAGCAGAAGCAAGCAGAGGAAGCTGCTGGGAGGGCAAATGCTTCACATCCGTTGGAAAGTGGTAGGCCTCTAAAGAAAGGGAAAACATCATCTATGTCTTCAACTACCACTCCTAGTGAGCCACCTGCAAAGGGCCATACATTCATGCGTCCTCCTCAACAACAGATTGTAAGTAAAACAATGGCGGGACCCTTGGAATCATCATTCCAAAATGAAGCTAGAGACATTGTTGATCAAGCCATAGCCAGATGTGTTTATGCAAATGGATTGTCATTTAATGTTCTTTGCTCACCGTATTGGCAATACATGGTGAGGGCAATTAATGTGGCTCCAAGCGGGTTCAAGGGCCCTGGGTATGAGAAGGTACGCACCACTTTATTGGATAATGAGGTGGCCCGTGTAGAGAATGCCATGCTGCCCATCAAGGATGCATGGGTCGAAATAGGTGTGACAATAGTATCAGATGGATGGAAAGATGCAAGGAACCGTCCTTTGGTGAATGTTCTTGCAATGTCTACAAGAGGTGCAATGTTTCTAAAAGCAGTGGATTGTGAAGGAGAGGTAAAGGATGGTCCTTTCATTGCAAACATTCTCATCCAAGCTATCGAGCAAGTTGGCCCTCAGAATGTTGTTCAAGTAATAACTGACAATGCGAAGAATTGTAGGGCTACCGGCTTATTGGTTGAGGAGCGGTATGAACACATTTTTTGGACACCTTGTGCAGTGCACTCACTCAACCTAATGCTGAAAAAAATTGGCACTAAGATTGAGTGGATAAAAAAAATGTATGAAGAGCCACAAGAGATCCAAATGTTTGTCACGAACCACCATATGACCCAGGCTATATTCAGACAATTCTCGAAATTGGAGCTCTTGAAGGTAAGTTGAATTGTTTAAAATTTAAACATGTTTTATAAATCTAGCCACTTTAGTAAACTTTCTATGTTTTCAAATTTTTAATCTATTACTATTTTGATTTTAAAATAGGTTGCTGAGACCCGCTTTGCCTCCAACACCATTGTTTTGAGGCGCCTTATCAAGGTTAAAAACGCATTGACTACAATGGTAACTAGTCCTAATTGGACCGTATGGAGGCAATCTAATAGTGATAGAGCAACTGCCATAAGGGGATTGATACTAAATGAATCTTGGTGGGATCGTGCTGAGTACCTTCTGAAGATCACAGAGCCTATATTGAGCATGATCCGATACACTGACATGGATAGGCCTTGCTTGGGTGAGGTATATGATGGCATTGACTCCATGATTGAGGACATTAGAAATATCGTAAATGAGAAAGAGCAAGATCCTGATGAAAAGTTCTTCAAGGAGCTACAGTTAATCATGATAGAGAGATGGAACAAAATGACTACCCCTTTGCATCTACTTGCCTTTGCATTGAGCCCCAGGTTCTATAGCCAATCGGTCCTCAAGGGGAGTACCACTAGAGTTCCCCCATACAGAGATCCTAAAGTTGCTCAAGGGTACAAGGCAGCCCTTCGAAGACTCTTTCTTGAGCACCTACGACCTGCAATGAGGTCTGAATTTATGAGTTTTGCGAGCACCGATGATTGTGGTATTGAGGCTCTTGAAGACAAGAACAATGCTAATGCTCATAAATGGTGGTACTACCACGGTCAAAAATACCAACACTCGTAGCCCATTGCCATCAAATTTTATCACAGGTTGGTTTTTTAAATTTTAATCTTAACATTCTAATTACTAGTTTCTTGTTGGTAAATACTAAATATTCAAAACTCTAATTTCTAGTTTATTGTTGGTAAATTTGAAAATCTTGATAGGTTGCTAGTTCATCATCATCTGAGAGGAATTGGAGCACATACTCCTTCATCCACTCGATAAAACGCAACCGACTAAACTCCACGAAAGCAGATAACTTGGTGTTTGTGCATTCAAACTTGAGGCTCACAACTCACAAAGAGAATATGTATAAAAAGGGGGAGGCAAAACAATGGGATGTCGAACCAGAGGCCGCGGAGTTGGAAGTCCACTTTGATGCACTTGCGATTGAAAATGGCGATCCTGAGATACATAGTAGTACTGATGGAGCCGATCTTGAGGCTACGGCTGAGACTACGGTTGAGACTGCTGATGCTAGTGGCACTAATTGTGCTTCTAATCAGCAACTGCCTAATGATGATGAATTCTTCGATGATTTTTGATGATACATTGATATTTGTCATTTGATCACATATGAGCCTATGACTGATTATTGATTAAGTGATTAGTAATGTTGATATTCTTGTTTTAAAGACTAAAGTTTTGAACTGAAACATTCATATGGTATTATGGTGGTATATTTTGACATTTTGTCATGCCAATCGAACAAATCATTAATATATGTGGTGGTTGAATTTGCTAAATTGCTTTAGATTAGCATAGTGGTGTATGAATTGGTATGCTGCAACATATTTTTGCATATATATTTTTTATTTTATTTTTTTAAAATTCTTGTACGGACGAACCAAAAAGAACCCAAACCCAGCCCAAAATTTTTTGATCGAATTTTGAACCCGAATGTCAAACCCGCGTCCGAACCAGAATCTGAACAGGCAACTTAGGAAAAAAGTATAAAATCATGGTGAATCCAACATTGTTTTATGGGGAAACAATTTATTTCTATTGGCAATTTTTTTCCAGACTAGGAAAAAATCAATTTTATTGACGATTTTCTTTCCGTCGCATGAAAATTCTGTAAAACCTTGGCAAATCTTTAATTATTGAAGAAACTTGCGACTAGAAGTACAAATACCTAAAAACCATAATTTTATATCTAAAACACAGCAACCCTTTTTAATAATTGTTAGATGATTCTAAATCAATGGTGTAAATCCTATTTCAGGCCAAAATGTTAAAGGAGAACAAGAGAAAGTCTCTGGAATAATGACACTTGTCCACAATCAAACCAATTTCGGGCAAAAGATGAGAAGGATGGAAACTTACTTGTAAAGTCTCCGGAATAGAGACACGTATCAAGTATATGTACTTAACATATAACCTAACTTAAAGATTTACAACATATTGGTGAATGTGTCCATCGAATAAGACAAGCCTCAAAAGTTGTAGGTGAAAAATATTTAATTTACCATGTGGAAAGATCAAATTCCATTGGCGAAGTCATTACCAAAATAAAAATAATTATGTATCATTATTGGCGATCGGTCTAAGTATGGGACCCAATTTTCATAAAGTGCAAGCAACATGGCCACCTCAAAAGTGCAAATTTTTATGCCAAATTCAAGATCCCCGGTGAGTGAAATTCGCAATTTGGCAAATATTCACCACTAAAGTTACCCCTAAATATAACTTACTGAAAAGATAAGACAACACTTGTATTGTTGTCGAGCGTCCTGAGGGAGCCGATTCGACGGTGTGGTGCTTGTACGGTTGCCAATCTTTTGCAGAAGTTGGTTTGAGGGCACGGTGTGAGGCCTCCCGTTGGGGCCACACCAGGTATGAGGCCTCCCGAGGGAGTTGAGCCATATTATATACAACTTGAGCTGGTCAATGGCAAGTGGATTACAGTTCGCAAAGTCCCTACATAGTTATCCTATAGCGTGTCTGGCTAGTGACCTGTTGTACTACATTGTTCTCATGTTCATTAAGTTGCCATACACTGATTGGCGTATGTGTAAGCCTTATATGCTTGTCTTGTGCGATTATGGTCGGGTTAATCGCTCCATGAGTACAACAAGTGTGGGCCTAATGGTTCCACATGATTGGGAGGCATTGCTTCCTATACCACTAGTGGGGATCGGAGTACAAAGACAGCCTTCCAATTTTGACATTGGAGCTTATGACTCACTTGGTTCTTTGGTGTGTCCAGAGTATGTCACTTGTGATTTATGCTTTTCCTTGATGTGTATGGATATCACATAGTTACACTGCCTTGGGGGATGGGGAGAGGGGGGCACAAAGGGGCCTCAATTTGGGGGGGGGGGGCGGGACGGGGTGGGTGTTGTATATACTATATACCATACATGTGGTACTTAAAGAGCTAGTAATGAAGATATGTATAACAATATATGACATAAAAATGCAAAATACTAATTTACTAAGATTTAAATACTTGAGTCTTGAAAATTGCATTGAAGTTTTGAATATTGAACGTGAAAGTGGAACATTGAACATTGAACAATAAAGCTTATATATTTTAAAACTTGAATGAGCAAATGAAAGAGTTGTAACTTCTATTATATAAATATAAAATAATAAGTCATAGATATCAAAAGTATGACTATCTTATCATAGAGATGATTACATTAAGAAAAACATGATATGATACCCAATAGAATATTAAAACATGTTTAATTTATCTAAACAAACTTAATTTATCTCCTCAGGGGACTTCTTCCCATCCCCTTTTTCCCAAAGGGAATGCGGGGACATCACCAACAGAACAATAGCCCAATGGTGGTGCCATTGGTGATGCGGAAATGTCTTCGATACGTCAAGGAAAAATGGCGAGGATGCGTCCCTGCGTTACTATGGGATATCATGTTTATGGGATGTTGAATCTCTTTGCTTTAGTAGAGATTTATCTTGTTGATTAGTATGTTAGATTTATTGATTCATATCGATGCTATCGCATACCCATTCCTTGAGAAATGTGTATCTGGTACTCCCCAAGGTGGAAGTTCTATTCATGAATTTGATCAGATTAGGTTATTAGTGTTACTTGTTATCATGTAGTTTAGTTGTTTTGCAGGTGGACATCAAGTCATACGATGAAACATGGAATCCATGTTTTATCACACGCAATTCAAGGTTTCATCGTCTAGCTCTTTGAATTTCATCTTACGATACAAAAGGATATCTCACGTAGTCCAGGGTTTTATTGACTGGAAAACTGGAGTCATGTCATACGACTATCACATGGACTCTTTCAATATTATTGTATGTCTCTTAGAGTTTCATTGTAGGGTGTTGGAAGGGAATTGTCGTACCTCAAATAGTGTGCATTTCCCAACTTGTTCTAAGGATGCAGCCTAGTGTTTTGAGTACCCTTTTGGGAGTTCTTTCTCCCCAATTCTATTACAATAATAGATAAGACGTCTATTATTAGTTAATGGTTATCTTGTAAATATCTTTAGCTTTAGTTTGCTTTCGTTTTTTGCTTTCTCTGGAATAGAATGTTTCTATTCTTTACGATCGTTTCCTAAGGAAACATCGTCTCTTCCTTTTGTATAAATTGACCTTTCGGTCTCTGTTATTAATAAGCAAGTATTTACCAATTACCTTGTAATATGGTATCAGAGCTAAATACTTAAATTTTTTCGGAAAAATTTATAATTTCTTCTTGAAATTATTTGTTTAAATTTTTCCAAAATTATTTCAGCTAATTTCTCCAAAACCCACCTAGGGTTTTTCTGCTTGGAGAAATTCCCGAATTACGGGTCTGCAAATCGTGTGGAAATCGTGGCCATTTTTTGAAGACTCGCATTTTTGGGGTGAAAATCTGCATGTTTCTGTATCAAATCTTCATGCTCTTAGCCGTCTCAGTCTGTCATCGTGCTCTGGGAAGCAGATTCAACCATTTTTTCATCAAGAAATCTGAAGTTTTTTCAAGCTTTTTTCAGCTAGGGCCGTTTTTTTTCGAAACCCTAATTTTTGGGGTCGAAAAATTTTTTTGTTTGCAGATTCTTGGTGGGTTTTTCGAGAGCTCAACTGGGTTGTCGTCCGTTTTTTCTGGGTGCCTCGATTTTTGTGCCTCAATTTTCGAGCCAGCGGATTCAGAAAACGACAGCAGATTCCTTCTGGGTTTTTCGAGCTCTCTTTTGGGTCATTCTCTGATTCTTCTGGGTCTTCCGGTATTTTTGCCTCGAAGAACGTGCCTTCACAAATTTTCATAGTTTTTCATTGAAAAACGTGCCATGGCATCTCTGACAAATATTTTGCTCGAGCATAATTCCAAATTCAATGGTCGCAATTATGGAACCTGGAAGCAACGCATCATTGCAATCTTCGAATATCGAAACACCGATCAACTTGTTCTGGGTGTTAAGCAGCGTCCGACTTCTCCAGGTCCTGATGAAGATACATGGGATCTGAACAATCGAGAGGCAGTAATGCTTCTCAAACTATCCGTAGCTGATGACCAGCTTTCTCAGATTCCATCTGGCAAGACAGCGGCCGAAATCTAGACACATCTAAAAGGTCTTCATGAGACTTCCGACAAGAGCAGAGCCTTCTGTCTGAAAAACACTCTGTTTTCTATTGTCATGGATGAGCGCACCTCGCTCCAGGCACACCTGAATCGGATTCAGGAAATCCGTGATCAGTTACTTGCCATCGGTCGCAAGATGGAGGAAGAGGATATTGTGGTAATCACTCTTCGGAGTTTACCAAATTCCTATGAGCATTTTATCGAGACTCTCAACATCACATCTACTGGTGTTGATCTAAAGTTCACTGATCTCTGCACCCTGCTACTTCAGCAAGATCAGTGGAAACAATAGTTCGGTAGCAGCTCCAGTTCCACCTCCACTGAGCAAGCCTTTGCTGCGAAATCCTTTCAGAAGGATAAGGGCAAGTTTCAGCAACCATCTCAGCAGAAGTCTTCTGCTCCAGCGTCCGATGGTACCAAAAAGAAGAACATTCAATGCAACTATTGCCACAAGTATGGTCACATGAAGGTTGCATGTCGGAAATGCTTAGCTGCCCAGTCTAAGCAATCAGGTTCGCAACCCAAAGCGAACAGTGCAGAGCACATTGAGTAGGTGGAATCTGCCTTTTATGCCTTCATGGCTAAAAGACACGCAGATCATGTACAGTCATCTGCCTGGTACATTGATTCAGGTGCCTCTCGACATTTCACTCATCGCAGAGACTGGTTTACTGACTACCAGCCTTATTCAGATTCTGTTATCTTTGGTGGTGGAGAAGAGTACATGGTTGTTGGTAAAGGCAACATTCAAATTCAGTCTATTGGGAGGAAGCTCATATTCCTTGATGTGTACTACGTTCCAGGGATGGAACTAAATCTACTCTCGGTCAGTCAGTTGCTGCGACATTCTCCACACTTGGTAGTCACCTTCAGTTCACATCAGTGCACCATCACTGATCGGGCGACTAAGTCTACTATTGCAGTTGGTCTTGAGGATCATGGTCTTTTCAGACTTATTGATTCTGGTGATTCTCAGGACTTAGCTATGGCTGCTCGGCGATCTTCCATCAGCTCACTTTGGCATCAGCGATATGGGCACTTAAATGTGCATTATCTCTCACAACTTGCTCGAGATGAGCTTGTTCTTGGTTTGCCAGAGATTCAAACCCAACACCTTGGAGTTTGTGACGCATGTCAGGCTGGGAAGCAACATCGCACACCTTTCCCCAGTGGCGATTCTTGGCGAGCTTCTCAAGTACTTCAGCTTGTTCATGCTGATATCTGCGGCCCTATGGCCACTCCTTCTGTTCTTGGGTACAGGTATTTTCTGTTGTTTGTAGATGATTTCAGTAGAAAAATGTGGGTGTATTTCCTTAAAAAGAAATCCGATGCATTTATTGTATTTCAGAAGTTTAAACCCTTAGTTGAAAAAGAGTCTGGGAAATCTATTATTACTCTTAGATCAGACAATGGGGGGGAATTTTGTTCTAATGTTTTCTCCAGCTTCTTGGATACACATGGCATCCAACGCCAATTCACCACACCCCACACGTCACAACAGAACAGTGTAGTTGAACGTCGGAACAGGACAATCACCGAGATGGCTCGTTCCATGCTCGAACACAGACATGTTCCGAAGTATTTTTGGGCAGAAGCAGTTAACACTGCAGTTTATCTGTTGAACCGGTCACCCACAGTGGCGGTCAAAGGTAAAACTCCGGAAGAGGCCTGGTCAGGTCGCAAGCCCAGAATCAGTCACCTGAAGGTTTTTGGCTCTCTTGCTTTTGTTTGGATCCCTGATGCTTCACGCACCAAGTTGGATGCCAAGAGTCAAAAACTGATGCTTGCTGGATACAGCAGTCTTCACAAAGCCTACCGCCTTATTGATGTTGAGACATCTCGTCTCATATACAGCCGCAATGTAGTCTTTGATGAGCAGCGAGGACCATTCATGCCTGTTTCTCCTGTTCCTAATCTAGCAGACCAGCCTATGCAGGTTCATGATTTGGGAGTTCGGCTTCCATTAGGTCCACCTGATGGGAGGGCTCCAATAGCTCCTACAGCTCCAGTCCTGCCAGTGATACCTGTACAGCCACCTCCGGCTTCTCCTGCAGGATCACCTCGTTTTGAAGATGCTTCACCTGAGTTTGATCCAAATTCTTCTGATCAAGATCCTGCTGATCAAGCATCTCCTAGTACTACTGTTGGTCATTCTCCTCTCCGGCCTAAGTGGTGGGCTAAGACACTTGCTGATCTTCATGATGATGAGCTCATTGATGGGATAACTACTCGGAAAAAGAGCAAAACTATAGATTCTGTTAACTTTGCTCTTATGGCCAACATTCACAGTGTGTTTGAACCTCAAACATATTCTGATGCTAAAGGAATTCCAGAGTGGGAACAGGCCATGCAATCTGAACACCAGAGCCTGCTGAAGAACAACACTTGGGTCCTTTCTGATCTTCCCCCAGGGAAGAAACCCATTAGCTGCAAATGGATCTACAAAATCAAATACAAATCAAATGGTACTTTGGATAAGTACAAAGCTCGTTTAGTGGCAAAGGGCTTTTCTCAGCGTCAGGGCATTGATTATGAGGAGACCTTTGCTCCTACTGCAAAGATGAGCACCATCAGATTAGTCCTAGCTATGGCAGCACAGTTTGGCTGGAAGGTCCATCAAATGGACGTAAAGAGTGCTTTCCTGAATGGTGATCTCCATTAGAAGGTCTACATGACGCAGCCTCCTGGTTTCAAGGTTGCTGGTAAAGACCATCAGGTTCTCAGATTGGTAAAAGCTCTCTATGGTTTGAAGCAGCCCCTCGGGCATGGTACATCAAGATTGATACGTACCTCAGTGATCAAGGCTTCAAGAGGAGTTCTTCAGACTCAAATCTGTACATCAAGACTACTGACAGTGACATCATCCTTCTGGTTATCTATGTGGATGATCTGATCATCACTGGCAGTTCGGCATCTTTGATTTAGGGAATCAAACAACACTTATGCCAGTCTTTTTATATGACTGACCTTGGGCTCATGCATTATTGCTTAGGTGTTGAAGTTTGGCAACAATCTTCTGGTATATTCATCTCTCAGTCCAAATATGCCAGAGCTTTGTTAGACAAATTTCGAATGCAGGATTACAAATCTGCATCTACACCTATGGAGAAAGGTCTCAAGTTATCAGCCAAGTCTGATTCTCCTTCCGTTGATGATACTACGTATAGGCAACTAGTAGGCAGCCTCATCTACCTATCTGCTACTAGGCCTGATATCAGCTTCGCAGTCAACTATATTTCACGCTTTATGACAGCTCCTAAGGCTGATCATTGGATGGCAGCAAAGCGTGTGCTTCGTTATGTGAAGGGCACTTCTGCTTATGGACTTCTGTATTCTCGGAGTTCTAATTCTAAACTCAGTGGGTTCACAGATTCAGATTGAGCAGGCTCTGTTGATGATAAAAAGTCAACATCTGGATATGTGTTCAGTTTGGGATCCGGTGCAGTCACATGGACCACCAAGAAGCAGCAGGCAGTTTCTCTCTCTTCTACAGAGGCTGAATATAGAGGGACTGTTAAGGCAGGATGTGAAGCTGTCTGGCTTCGTCGGATGCTTGGGGATATGCAGATGTCACCAGCAGGACCGACTACTCTGTTTGTTGATAACGAAGGCGTTATCAAGTTAGCACGGAATCCAGTCTTCCATGAACGAACCAAGCATGTGGATGTTCATTGTCATTACATACGACAGCTGGTTGAAGACGGGACTATAGATTTGCAGTTCCTACCTCAGATCAGATTGCAGACATTCTCACCAAGCCTCTTGGTCCTGATAAGTTTGTCAAATTCAGAGGACAGCTTGGTGTGTTAGATAGATTAACCATTAAGGGAGGGTATTACAATAATAGATAAGACGTCTATTATTAGTTAATGGTTATCTTGTAAATATCTTTAGCTTTAGTTTGCTTTCGTTTTTTGCTTTCTCTGGAATAGAATGTTTCTATTCTTTACGATCGTTTCCTAAGGAAACATCGTCTCTTCCTTTTGTATAAATTGACCTTTCGATCTCTGTTATTAATAAGCAAGTATTTACCAATTACCTTGTAATAAATTCAGTATCGATTTCCTTTGCACTGTTTTGCAGTCGTTTTCATGATGTCCACATTACATTGCCTTGCATTTTAAACCAATAAATAACCCTGTATGGCTTAATCACTTAAGGAACTTGTGTTTAGGTTTTAAAATATTATATCAATGTTAGGACAATTTATGGAATGAACTTGTATCATTAATTCACTTAGATGGAAATGTACACATTGGTAAGTAGTGAATAATTGGGGACCACTGGTGGTTTGGTGACTAGTTTTCCATTGTGATCTCTTGTATGTTGCATACATGTTATATCGTATTTATTAACAAAAAAAATATGTTAGTCTACATTTATCCTTGTTTCCAAGGATCTCCAAGCGGGGTATTTCATCTAGTATCAAAGCCAATGTATCAACATTGACATCTTTAAGTTATGCTAACACTATTATATTTGGATATTGAACTTTATATGTATTGCTGCTTGTATTAAATGGTTTGTGATTTTGACATAGTCTTGTATGCTCTCATGAGATTCTAACCAGTGCCTTGTTGTCCCTTAAAGGATGCTTCCTACACCTTGGCATGGTAGAAGTCGTGGCCAGCAGAATGCCTGCCAGAACAACCAAGAGGAAGAGCAACATGAGGAACGCCATGAGGAAGAGTGTCAAGAATAAGGGGAGAGACAAAGAGAATTGAGGTGGAGTTGAGGCATAAGTGCCTTTGCTACAAGAGCTTATAGCTCGGTCTGGACCTTGTATTAAGGGTTCCCAACATGGTGGTTCACAGGTAGAGGGATCACAAGGTGGAGACTGCCACACGTCTAAGTAAGAGAAGGGAGGAGAGTGTGAGTGTTCTCGCACACCACCTAGTGGCAGAAGGTACCACAGGAGAGGTGGATACAAGGGTGATGAGGACGCCATTCGGTTAGACATGATGAGAGACCTTTAGTGATCTCAAACACCTTTGATGGAAAGGGAGGCGTCAGTAAGGTTTTGACTTGGTTGTTGGACCTAGGGCATTGCTTTGCTATGCATCCTTATGCAAGCAACCTGAGAGCTTATTGTGTAATGACAAGCCCGCAAGATCATGCATCCACTTGGTGAAACATTGAGGAGCAAAAGCTACAGATTAGCTTAGCAGATCTCACATGGTGTAATGTTCCAACCTTGTAGTAGGGTGTCTGTACAATCCAACCAAAGATTCCTCTGATGCAACTAGCAGTCCATATGGTGCAGGTTGGGATCCATGCGGTGCAAGAGGTCATACCAGGGACGGGTTGTATGGTGGAGAGAAGAGATGTTGCAGGGAGCCGTACGGAGGAGCCTATACCGTATGAGATGAAGGTCGTACAGTAGTAGAAGGGGACGTCGTATGGTGGTGGGAGTGAAATGATTGGTCGGTCGTACATTGGAGAGACAGTCGTGGGTAAGTGGTCGCCGTATGGTAGGTCCAGATGGTTGTACGGTTCAATAAGTGAGATCTTGTGGTCGTACGGTATGGTTATGTTGTCATACGGTTAGACGTACTACGTTTTGCACCAAGCCAAGGGTTCGTAGGGTAGCGGATGGTGTACAAATGAAAGATGGGTTCAATCATGCAACCATAAACAAACTTATAGTCCTAAATTCATCAGATAAAAGCCAAACAAGAATTGAGATTGAACACGAATATTCTTTAATTAATATTTGCAAACAAGATGGTGCTCCGATTTGCCAGATCCGAGCGAAGTATCAACGAAATAGGGTGAGGGTTGAATCCCACTGAAACTGGAATAGTCAAGTAGGGAAGATCTTTCACTTCCAAAATGGCAACCATTTCAGAACTCCAATAGGAATTCACAATACAAAGAAATAATCCAAATTGCGTACCTACTACTACCTACATGCCGTGCTTAAATACCTATCATGGAAACCTTTCTGAGGGTGTGCAAAGATAGCCGACTACCACACCTACCTATGAAACAATTAAATAAAAATGGGTCCAAAATATACTAAATCAATCGGCCCATTAACAAAGGTTTGATTAAATAGTTATTTAATGACAAGAAAATTACGGTCCTTCCATCCCAAAATTTGCTTGTCCTCAAGCAAATGCAAATCCGATGCTTGGAAACCTTTTGTAATCAGCTCCTTCAGTTTCGAGTCAAGTACCAAGTAGATCTTGTCCCCATAGTAAATGATATCATCAATAACTTTGTATCTTTCATCATGTATATAGCCATGAATCAACTGACATGCAAAATGGTTCTTGGAGTACTCGACCAATAGATGGGCTCGACAATTATCCAAGGAATGGGGCAAGGTGGTGATTGTTATGTTTTTACTTGCAACGCTTGGGATCTTATCATGTTTAAAAATAGCCTCCATCTTCTTGATTATGACTTCCCTTGATCCTTTATTTGACATTCCTTTTAGCATCACCGTCTTCCCATCTGTCTCAAATGAAAAGTCCATCCTCTTGAAACTTTAGGAGCACTAGTCAAGGGTCTCCATCCACTAGATGCCTTATATGATATCAGTATCAACCAAATCTATGACAAAGAAATCATCTGTCAAGGTATAGTTTCACATGGAAATTTGTAGTCGTGAGATCACATGAGTGCAGGGTAACAAGGTTCCTCCAGCAACCTTAACCTCAAATCCTCCATGCTCTATTGCATGCAAGCCCTTACTAGTGACCAAAGATGAATTGATGAAATTGAGTGTGGCGTCACTATTAATCATGACTATGACTCGTTTCCCATGAAGTGTGCCATGAACCCTGAAGATACTACCTCCAGCCATTGTAGTGAGGGTAGCAATGGAACCCCCTTTTTGTATTAGGGCACTTATTCTCTCCTGTTGGTTACTTTCTTCACTAGTCACTATAGGTACTTGTCCTTCGTCGTCATCAAGAAACACAACAATGTAATGAATCTTTACCTTCCCAAGGCAGCGATGACCTAGTCCCCATGGTTCCTTGCAAGTGAAACAGAGCTTTTTCCTTCAAAGCATTTGCTAAGAGTCTTCATCCAATGGAGATTTTTTTTAAATTGACTCCTTGTCCTTGTCTTCTTGTGGGGACAATGTCGGCGTAGCTACGTGAGTTTTGGAGGAAGATGCAGCCATGCCACGCACCTTCTTATTAGCCTCGTTGAGTGCGCATGGGTTGAACCCTTTGATCCAGCCTCTCTAAAGCTCTTTCAGCCCATTAATGAATAACACGATTCAATGTCTTTCAGAGATGTTTATGACTAATACTGACAACCTTTGGAACTTTGTGATGTCTACCATACCTATTTGCTTTAGCTGAGCTATATCTTTGAAGTTCAATTCAAGATCGTTCCCATCGAAATGGTCAATGAGTCTCTCAGTGAGCTCGACATAAGATGTTACTTGGTCATGGCTAAGAGTAACCAATCCATGTTGCCACCATTCTTGCACCACTCCTCCAAGATGGAGTGTTGCGAACTTGATTGCTTCCTCTTCGGGCATCGAGTTGAGTTGGAAATAGGTGTCTGCCTTCAAAACCCATGCCTATGCAGTGATGGCTCCAGATACATCAAATGGTGATAAGTTTACTTTTCCGATCTTTCTCCTGAGATCATCATTAAAATAACCATTATTTCCCCAACCTGAATATCTCATTCTGAGATAAACATAGTCTTTGTAAGATATATCACCTTCCGTACTCGCGTTCCTCCAATCTTCTCGAAGTTTTTCTTGTATTTCGTGATAAGTGGACTCTCTTTCTTTGCATGGTGCTTCCGTCCTTGGAAGGAAGATGGGTATTAAGGGTCAAGAGCGAGAGGGTTGAGAGTTTGTCCTTCCCGAAACAGAGTCGTCGCTATGCCCATTTTGTTCTCCTGTTGTTTTTCCCTCAGCCAATTTTTGTATTGTTTCCTGCATAAGCCTTTGGGTTTCGTTGATTTGTATTTGGTTTCTGCTCAGTTCTCTTAAAAGATTCATGAGTTCTATCATTGGATCCTGAGGATCTACCATTCTACCAACAAGGTTATTTCACCTTCTCCTTCGGATATAAACTTGCATTCACCTCCACAGGCTAGCTAAATCACTCGCTCTGATACCACTATAATGTTTCGACCTCACAGTAGGATCTCCGTACAATCCAACCAGATATTCGTCCGATGCAACTAGCAGTTTGTATAGTGCAGATTGGGATCCGTACGATATAGGAGGTCGTACCAAGGACAAGTCGTACACTGGAGAGAAGAGATGTTGCAGGGAGCCGTACAGAGGAGCCTATACGGTATGAGGTGAAGGTTGTATAGTAGTAGAAGAGAATGTAGTACGGTGGTGGGAGTGAAATGACTGGTCGGTCGTCTGGTGGAGAGACAACTGTGGGTAACTAACCATATGGTTCAGTAAGTGAGATCTCGTGGCCGTACGGTACGGTTATGTTGTCGTACGGTCAGATGTACTGCGTCTTGCGCCAAGCCAAGGGTCCATAGGGTGGCGGATGGTGTACGGATGGAAGATGGGTTCAGTCATGCAACCATAAACAAATTTATAGTCCTGAATTCGTCAGATAAAAGCCAAACAAGGATTGAGATTGAACACGAATACTCTTCAATTAATATTTGCAAACAAGATGGTGCTCCGATTTACCAGATCCAAACAAAGTATTATAGGCAATGGAATAAGGTGAGGGTTGAATCCCACCAAAACCAAAATAGCCAAGTAAGGAAGATCTTTCACTTCCGAAATGGCAAACAATCCATAACTCCAATAGGAATTCACAATACAAAGAAATACTCCAAATCGCATACCTACTACTACCTGCATGCCGTGCTTAAATACCCATCGGGGAAACCTTTCCGAGGGTGTACAAAGATAGTCGACGGCCACACCTACCTACGAAACAACTAAATAAAAATGGGTTTGAAATATACTAAATCAATCGGCCCATTAACAAAGGTTTGATTAAATAATTATTTAATGACAAGAACATTACACATGGGGATATTTGAGGAGAGGTTCAAAGAGAAGTTTTTGTCTTCTCGATACAAAGACTCGGGCAAATGACTTTCACGAGATTAGACAGGGAGGGGAACATGATAGCGGAGCAGTATGAGACAAGGTTCTTCGCGCTGAGACAATACTCAAGCTACAACCATGATGAGGTACTCATTACCCATCACTTTGTTCGAGGTCTTAAGGACTCCTTTATTGGGGATGTCTGTATGTACCAACCTGAGACCCTTGCATTAGCCACCAAGAAGACAAAGATTGTCAAGAGCAATTTAGCTAGAGGTTACAGCAATAGAGCACGTACGCAGAGTCACAGTGCATGGCCTATAGGGTCAATTGCACCTTATCCTCAAACACACTCCTCAGGACAAACTCATACCCAATCAACACCTTTGAGGGGTGGACGCCATTGGCCTAGTAGACAACATTTCTTTAAGAGTCAGTAGGGTGGGTAGAGTTCAGGTACCACAAGCAAGACGGGGCATTGTTACATCCCAGTTTTTGACCTAATTTGAAATATAGCCGTTGAGATTCACATGAAGTCAGTTGGCAATTTAATTTGTTATAACCTGGCGAAATGGTAAGATAGTTAATCATTATGATTCAAGTGAAGATAACATGCTAGTTGATCGTTAATCACGAATTCATGGAACTGAGATGAAGGTTAACCGTCATGATTATTTATGATTAAATAATTTATAATTTAATTACGGAGAATTTCCTTGCAGGTAACACGTCTAAGGGGTGGAAGGATTGTTAGAAAAGAATTAGACAAGAGCATCACCATCACTAGGTAGATGGGTAGAGGATCTAGCAACTTGAAACAGGATACATCTGTGGAACCACATGAGTCATTTAAATAATTAATTTAATAAAAATAATTGAGTTAAAATATAAAACATATCTCAAGAGAATTCAATTTATCTTTCATCATATTATTTTAATAAATATTTATATACGTGCATCTAATATAATAATGATTTGGCACCATTATAATTTAATAATTAATATAGTGATGTTTTCAAGTACATATAAGATTATAATAATGTTCAAATATAATAACGTTTAAATTATAATATTCGAACTATAATCTTCCAACTCTATTCTTTCCATTTTATTTCTTACTTTTAACCGATTAACACTTGGCATGATTGATTGATTTTATATTTTGGCAATTCGAATTGTCTTTCCAACTTCTCTTCAACTCCTTATTCTTTTTACTCTTTATTTCTTTCTCATATATTTTGTATTTGTGATGCATCTGAATGGCTTTCTTTATAACTGAAGGTAGCCGAAGAGCCAAGCAACTATTTTATAAGAGTCTCCTTGATCGTATTTACGATACCCTTTTTCCTTTTTGCATTACATGTTTCATCTACTCCACAACTCATACGTTAAGACATTCTAATATTGTTATCGACTACTTTAACCTGTCATTCCTTTCTCTTTTCATCTTCACGTTTATTTCTATCCGCGAGGACAGAACAAGGGAAGTGCAGAGCCCATTTTTCCAGCAGCGGGAGTAGGATCAGAATGATACAAGTCACGTAAGAGGTGTTGTGTACAATTGAAACGTTTTTGAATCTGTTCATTCCTTTTACCATGCTAGGCGGTGCCTTGTTGTCATTTCCTTACCACGTTATCATAGAATTCTGATGCCGAAAATATATACAGTCTGTATGGTGAATGCATGTATACTTAATCATAAGTTTCCCAGACGGAATTCATTGGGTCATATATCAGGGCATATGCTGTTCATTTGGGATTGTCTCAGCCATAGGTAGGGAAGAAAGAAAATCATAATGATAACCATGAATTAATGAACCTAGCTGAATATAATATTTGCGTTTGTGTTTCACAGTTTCTTAATTCTTGTTTGTTGTTGGCTACATATTGATAGAGCTGAGAATAAATTAAATATGTTATTTTCAATTCCCTTTCTCTCTGATTGAGTATCCATCCATAGCCAGCTAGGCATGTTAAATAGAGATCAAATTTATAATACTAGCTGTTTGAATTCTGAAATGTATATGAGATCATTCACCGAGTAACCCTGAGTGTATATCATTTATGAATTCATTTGGCAATTGTGTCAAACTTGATTGATTATGTAAATCCACATCAATGCACATGCTTTTATAAATTTTCAAAACATATTCAAAGTATTTGTAACGCCGATGAATTCACAGGCAAAGAAGCCATGAAATGGTGAAGAGGTGGAGTTAATCTGCAAGAACGCGGAAGAGGAACCAGTTATGGTTAAATTAATTAATTAATCATTCAATTTTGAAATCTTTAAAGAACATGAATATGTAATTATAGAGTGTGAAATCCTAAATGCATGTAATCTTCTTGTATAATTGGCAGAGCCATTTGCTCTAAGAATTTTTAACACCTGAGACTTATCCGGCTGTGTAGCCAAAGGAATAGGTGATGAGGTGAGAGAAAGGAATCTGCAATAATATGAATCTATATTAATTATGGCATAACAAGGTTTAACATTTTTAAAAGGAAATATTTAATAGCTCATGCAAAAATCTTGTTTAATGTATCTCTTGTTGTCAAGTCGAGAGATGTGTCTAGATGCCAGGATGCTCAACTGATGACAAGATGACCCCTGTCCATTCCAAGTAGGGAGGGCCTTTCACATTAGAGATTGTGTGGGGATTAAGTTAAGGTCCAAGGTTGGGTGGTTAAGCCCCTAGCAATGTTTCACCTCTCCCCAAGATGTTAGGGGTGCGTCAAGCAAAGATAAGTCATACATTCAATTGGTTGTCGGAAACAAGTATTATCACTTTATGATTAATATGCAAGAAGTTAAGATTAATTGAGTTATTTCATTGTTACACCTAGATACAAGAGATAGATTTATGGATTATTTTTCATTTATATGAATATTGAATATAAGTATATTTTATAATCTTGAGTTACTGTCACAGTTAAGTAATCGAAAGGAAAGGAATCTGAAATTGATTGAGTGATGACTAGAACCCTAAATGATATAGTGGTATTGGGAGCCCTAATTGAATCTGTGATATTGGAAGCCCTATTTGAAACAGAGGTATCAGAAGCCCTAAAAGATTCCAATGGTAATCAATGCCCTAAAGATTACAGTGGTAAGTAATGCCCTAATTTTGTATAGTGGTATTTGATGATAATCGTCATTTGACTTTGATTTAACAATGTTGGATAGAAATCGTTTCGTGATATTGTTATAGAGGTATTTGTGGACTAACCCAAGTGGTTGTAGAAGCATCTCTAGTTTTGAATTCGACCTCAATTTCCATGGTATGTGGATTTCAATTTCCGTAATAATTTCATTTGATGGTGTTTTCAAGTTTTTAGTTAAGAAATTTTGTTTAACTGATTTTAGCCGTCAATCCCTTTCATATGAACCAAACTGATTTAACTGACTTCATATGATGATAAAGTGATAACTATATTTCTTTGAGTATGTTAGTTGTTAATTAAGACCCTGGAAAATGAGATGTTACAGGTGTGACTATAGCCAAGGTAAACAATCACAGCAGAGTCACCTAGCCCAAAGTGGTCAGCAGGATTCTAGTAGAGGGAGCTTCTAGCGATTTAGTGTTCCTCAGGGAGGATGTAGTTATGGTTATAGATATGGTGTTGGGGCATGCTTCTCTTGTGACCAGCTTGGTCATAAGTCAGCAAGATGTCCTCAAAAGTTGTCAACAAGGCCAAGCTGAGGAGCAGCTATGTCAGAGCCTATCATGGAGGATGCAGGTAGATCCCATAAAGTATTTGTCACGCTAAGCATCAGAGTACTATAGTCAAGAATACAGGTGCATTACATGGTTTCTCTACCACTGTATTATTTGATTATGGTACTTTAGATTCCTTTATTTCACCATCCCTTGTTCAATGATGTGGGCTAGTGACAACATGGCAGGTAGATAGCTGTAATGTCCCCCACTTTAGAATATAATTTAATAATTAATAATAAGAATAAATTATTCAATAAAATAAATAATTATATAATAATATAATAAAATAATATAAATTTATAATCTATATCAATATACAAAATTAAAATAATAATATAAAACAAAGAAATGAATTAAAAATTCTAAGATAAAACTACCATTTGACGTCACATTGGATACCAAAGACAACCTTATAATCTGCGATAAATGTCTTGAAGTAGGACAAAGGCACGAGCAAATACACATTGGTCCAATCTGGTTTAGCCTCCAATAGTTTTAATGCCGCCTGGATGAAATCTTTGAGTATCATCGATGTGTACAGGATTAGATTAAAAAAATGCTTTATATTTATGGAGTTTTTATCCATGATTCTTAAGAGACATTGCCATCGAAGATATGTATCAATAAGAGGTAACAAAACAAAGAATGATAAGCCTCGTCAGCAATAGATAAACAAATAAATCAACCCTAATGAAGTCAAGGAGAACTAGCAATCTAACGGCAACAGATAGTCATCGATGATAACAACAATTTATTCAAATGGTGATTGAATGAGCGCAAACAGGTCAAAACACCAACAGTGATATGCCAAAGCATTTACAAGTAAACAAAATTAGACAAACTAATTACAAACCAAATGGATGAAGAAAGACGGAGAAGATGGAGAGAGAGGGGACATTAATCACAGAGAGTGGATAAGGAAGAAACAACGTATAGGAGTAGATATCAACCAATAAAGAAATCTTAATAGTGCAATACTCCAATATATGTAGTTATTATGAAAGTAAGTTCATAGATTGCTCTTGCGGCAATATGTGAACAATTCGTCAAGACAACAATCCATAGCAAATAGTCAGTGATAGCCAATGACAACAATATTAGGGGTGGAGCTCATTCTGGAAGGTTGTGACATAACAGGGGTAATAAATATATATTGGGCTCGGACGTAGCACACTAGGCATCACACATCTCCATATCAAGGTGCAGGTATTGCATAATACGGATTAATCATATCGTACATATCACTTTCATTTGAAGATGTATTCCAGTTGCAACTAGATAGATAGGAGTTCATATAAACCAGAACATCATATTAATCAAGCCACTACCAAAAACTCTCGTGTGTTCAATACTATCATTACAATTCATCAACATAGTTGCAATACATTCTAATCATCATCAAGGATAAGTAATGACCAATCATTTTTCTGTAGTAAGACATTTCACCATGTAATCAAGTACTATTGATCATATATCAATACGTGGTATACTTTCAAAAACTAATAATAATTGCATAAAGGCTAAATATTCATTGTTTAGGCAGTCCCCAACTACAATTACACTCTGAAAAATAATTTAGTCTATGACTTGCATTACATAAATTGGTGCCTTTATTTAGTTTTAGCATTTTCAATATCGGGGACATTACAATAGGTGACAAGTTGAGTTGGCCACGAGATCCAAAGTGACTATGGATTCCTTAGTCAGTAGTTGTTTGTTGGACTTGGGCACCTTCAACACCACAGTTGATCTTTGTATCCTATTGTTCTTACGGCATTCATAATGGATATGGATTGGTTAGCTTCCCATCAGGCGATATTGATTGTAGACGTAAGTTGGTACAATGTGTTGATGACACAACTAGGCAAGTTGAGCTTGTAGGGGTCCAAAGACCAATCTCAGTTTGGATGATCTCAGCTAAACAACTGAAACTAAGTGCGACATGGATGCAGATGTTTGCAATCTCTATTTGTGACCTTGATGAGGTTGAGAATCGAGAGGTGTCACTTGACAATCACCCACTCCTCCACGAGTATGCAAATGTGTTTCCAAATGAGATAATTGGTACATCGCTACAACACAATATTGATTTTCGTATTTATCTCATTTTGGGAGCAGAGCCTATTTCTCGGGCACCTTACCACATGACTCCTCAGGAGTTGAGTGAGCTTCGATTGCAACTAGAGGAGTTGTTAGTCTAGGGCCATATTCATCCTAGTGTATCCCCATGGGGTGCACCAGCCATCTTTGTAAAGAGAAATGGATCATTGCGTGTATGCATCGACTATCAACAGTTAAACAAGGTGACGATGACGAACCGATATCCCTTGTCGAGGATAGATGACTTATTTGATCAGATGAAGGGAGCGAGTGTTCTTAAAGATTGATCTTAAGTCGGGATACCATCAGCTTTGGATCCATAAGGCTAATACTCATCACACTACTTTTCAAAAATACTCTGGGCATTATGAGTTTATGGCTGTACTCTTTGGGTTGACCAATGTGCCATCGGTGTTCATGAGTTTGATGAAAGAGGTGTTCTGCATGAACCTCAATTGGTTTGTCCTTGTCTTTCTGGATGACATATTGATCTATTCTGAGACTATGCAGGAGCATGAGGTCCATTTGCGTCAAGTATTGCGGTGATTACATGACCATCAGTTCAATGGCAACTTGGGCAAGTGAGTTTTTTCAGTAGGATGTGAAGTATTTGGGGCACATCATTATAGGCAATGGTATTGAAGTAAATCCTGCTAAGATCCGAGCTATCATGGACTAACCAACACCTACTTGTCTTCCCGAGGTTCATAGCTTTATTGGATTGGTGGGTTACTATAGTTGGTTCATGAAGGATTTCTCTCTTGTAGCTCATCCTATCAATTTTCTTTAGGGGAAAAAGAAGTATCTCTAGATTTCTCTCTTGTGCCTCATCAAATCAATTTTCTTTAGAGGAAAGAGAAGAAATATCTTTGGATTGAACAGTGTGAGTCAACATTTGAAATTCTAAAGGAGCGTTGACCAGTGCACTTGTCCAGTACCTAATCCTACAAGTGAGTTCATGGTGTGCACAGATGCATCATTAGAAATGTGTGGAGGCAGCGTTGAGGCAAAGATGGTCGAGTGATTGCATATGAGTCTAAGAAGCTCAAGGACCACGAGATGAACTACCCCACTCATGATTTGGAGTTAGCGATGGTTGTGCATACACTTGTGCACTGGAAACATTTCCTTTTGGGATACAAGTTTGAGTTACATATTGATCATCGTAGCTTGCAATATATTTTTACCCAGCCAAACCTAAATGCACGACAACATCGTTGGACGGAGTTATTGTGTGAGCATGATTTTGATGTTCATTACATCAAAGGTAAAGAGAATGTTGTCACAGATGTCTTGAGTAGGGGAAGGCACGAGATATCATTTTTTTTCATTGGGAGTGGATTTATGTAGCTGTATCTTGGAGGCTTTTCCTAATGACACTTGGTATCAGGAGGTTAGAGCAAAGATTGAGTATAGACATACTCTTGAGGGCATTTTTCTAGGTTATTCCTTGGGAGTCCATTGATTTATTGCTGCACTTGGAACGCATTTATGTGCCAATGTCAAGGGATCTTTGTTCCTTGGTCTTATCGGAAGTAATCGTGCACCGTATTCCACACATTCGGGCATCAAGAAGATACATGCCAACCTTAGGCAGTTGTACTTTTGGGTAGGGATGATGCGTGATGTTGCTTATTTTGTTGCTTGATGTCTTGAGTGCCAAAGGGTGAAGGCAAAGAATTAGCATCCTACGAGTCTTTTGCAGCCAAATTCCATTCCAGAGTGGAAGTGGGAGACAATATCTATCGATTTCATCACAAGGTTGCCTATGTCATTGCATCATCACAAATTATTGTGACAGTGGGCAAGTTGTCCAAGGTAGCTCACTTTTCACCCATGAAAGCATCATATACAGTTGCTTCGATGGCTTGTGTGTTCTTGGAGGATATTGTTCAGTTGCATGGGATCCCTCATAGGATCATTTTTATACAAATCTAGTGTTTACTTCAGTACTGTGGACGTCTCTGCAACATGCTTTGGGCACGCAACTCAATTTTAGTTCGGCTTATCACCCAAAGACAGATGGATAGACTAAGCAGGTGAACCAAGTTCTAGAGGACATGCTTTACATTTATGTGATGCATTGGCAAGTGTGGTGGGAGAACATTTGTACTTGGTTGAGTTTGCATATAATAATGGGTACCATGGTTTTCTTGGTATGTCACCTTTTTAGGCCTTATACAATAGACCTTGTCGTACCCTCTTGAGTTGGGATTATTTGGAGGACCAAGTAGTTTTGGGTCCTAAGATGCTTCAGGATATGGAGCAGCAGCTTCTTTGTATTAGAGTGCATTTAGTTACTGCCCAAGATTAACAGAAGAAGTATGCAGATGCCCATAGGCTAGATCATCAATTTCTTGTTGGTCACTAAGTGTTTTTGAGAGTTTGTCCACGGAAGAGGCCCATTTGTTATGGGAAAGGCTCTAAGTTAACACCATGTTTTGTTGAACCATTTGAGATCCTAGAGTGGATTGGCCCTGTTGCTTATCGCTTAGCGTTGCCACCTAGCCTATCGCACATCCATGATGTTTTTCATGTTTCTATTTTTCAAACAATATATTCCCAATGTGACCCATGTACTTGATTGGGACACTTTACAGGTAGAGGATGTGCAACTTTCTTTGGAGCCCATCCGCATTCCTCAGCATCGGAGGCTAACCCTAAAAGGTCCAGATATCGAGCAAGTAAGAGTGCAGTGGGACCCAAGTGATGAGACTTCAGCCACTTGGGAGGATGCAAACAATTCAGAGATTTGTACCCTTATCCTTTTGCAAATTTCCAAGTGTAAGCCTATGCCTAGTAGGGGAGGATGTAGTGCCTCTCATATTTGCATTTTGTTTCATGGTTATTTTGCTTTGAGAGATACTTTGATGGATTTCATGTGTATTTGCAGATTGTGATGCTTTGATGACTTTACATGGTTTTGATTACCAGTATCATAGTTGATAAATGTTAGATGTGTTACTATTCAATTTAATCATATATGCATGATGATGCTAGTGATATGACATGATGTCTTATGATGCTATCTAGTTTATTTTACATTGGGATATGGATTATGATTTCTGAATTATCAAATGGATATTATTGGATTCATTGCAAGTGTGTTTTATGCTGTAGATATATGATTATATGTTATGTTGTATTGCACCACTACTATGCGTATATTGCTTGTTGGCGTCAGTACGAACTAGGAACAGAGTCGTAGTCACTTGTTTGGGAGATCTACACAATGTCATGTTCTCCTTCACGTAAATATGTGTCTTTGTATGCTTTGGCTATTATATATTGAGCATCTGCACTTGATTTCAGCTTGTTTATTAAACAGTTACCAAGTAAATTCACCCTTTGTTCAAGATCTAATTGTGTACCTATATCACCGACAGTAGCTCCAGGATATTGTGACTTTGACCATTCATGCTGAGCCAATGTAATACATGTATGGGCGACGTATTTGTCCAGTTGTTATTATTGACCCTTTGAATACTGGAAAATCCGGATTAGTAATGCATTATGTGATTAGACCCATGACCGTGTCTATATATTTAGAATTCCAGAGTTGTCATGGAAAATGTTATTAAAATGTTGATTTAATTAATTTGGGATAATTTTATATTTGATTTAACTTATTTTATTCATTGACTAATTTGTCGTATTTAAATTCCAAGGAATTGGACTTGCCTAATTTACTTGGGAAAAGCAGCCAATTGGTTATTAAGTTGTTTAATAACCTAATTTATAAGTCACTTTGTAAAAAGTGTTTATATTAACAAATGAAAATTTCATTTCTCACTTTTACTTTTGCCATTTCATATTTTTGGGAGCAAAACTTCTGAAACCCTCTTCTCAACATTTTATTGTTTTGTAGTCCGTTGGGTAAGATTGGCTTGTCGAATAGTCACGAGGTTGGTCTCATTGGTGTTACAAGATTCAAGAAGAGTTGGCAGATTAACGGATTTCTGGATGATTCATTGATTAACAGACGAACAAATGTGTTCCTTATAAATAATTACAAGGACGTGTAAACTGAAGACGGAATTAGAAACAAAACTAGAGACAGGATAGGAAACATTCCTATCTAGACTGAAGAAAAAAGAGACGGGATAGGAAACATTCCTATCTAGATTGAAAGACGGACTACAGACAAGTAGTTGACTATTATAGAAAGTATAAGATATTATCTTAATACCCTCCCTTAATGGTCAACGTACGGATGTCGCAACATTTTGTGATAATTGAGACCCTCCCTAGATCTACAGAATGTTGAAACCAAGAAGCTTTGCCAGAAGAGTGCTATGACTCAAAATAGGTTGCAATTACAAAACTTCGTTTTTGTGGAAAAAACGGTAAAACCTAGAATCTCACGCAACCTTGCGTATTACAGGCAACTTGAAATGATTTTTGAGGAGAAAATCAACAAACCCAGAATCTCACGCAACCTTGTGTATTACAGACAATTTGAAATGATTTTTGAGGAGAAAATCAACAAACCCATAAAAACAGAAACAGATTTAGAAGGCGAAAAATGCAGCTTCGCCTTGATCAGGACCCGGAGAAGTCGGACGCTGCGTAACACCCAGAACAGTTAATCGGTGTTTTGATATTCGAAGATTGCGATGATGCGCTGCTTCCACGTTCCATAATTGCGACCATTGAATTTGGAATTATGTTCGAGCAGAATATTTGTCAGAGATGCCATGGCACGTTTTTCAATGAAAAACTGTGAAAATCTGTGAAGGCACGTTCTTCGAGGCAAAAATACGAAAGACCCAAAAGAATCAGAGAATGACCCAGAAGAGAGCTCGAAAAACCCAAGAGTCTGCTGTCGTTTTTTGGATCTGTTGGCTCAAAAATCGAGGCACAAAAATCAAAGCACTCAAAAAAAACGGACAACCCAGTTGAGCTCTCGAAAAACCCACCAAGAATCTACAAACAAAATATTTTTTCAACCCCAAAAATTAGGGTTTCGAAAAAAAAGGCCCTAGCTGAAAAAAGCTTGAAAAAACTTTAGATTTCTTGATAAAAAATGACAGATTTTTCTTCAAGGATCGATGTGCATGGACGAATGGGGCTAGAGTGTGCTGAACAAACACAGGCAGACCCGAGTTCAGGAATTTCTCTAGGCCGAAAACCCTAAGCGGGTTTTAGAGAAATTCAACAAAAAAAAATTTTGAAAAAATTTAAACAAATAATTTCACGAAGAAATTTTAAATTTTATCGAAAAAATTTAAGTAATAGCTCTGATACCATGTTACAAGATTCAAGAAGAGTTGGCAAATTAACAGATTTTCGGATGATTCATTGATTAACAGAGGAACAAATGTGTTCCTTATAAAGAATTACAAGGACGTTGTTTCTTTTAGAAACAACGTAGACTGAAGACGGAATTAGAAACAAAACTAGAGACAGGATAGGAAACATTCCTATCTAGACTGAAGAAAAAAGAGACGGGATAGGAAACATTCCTATCTAGACTGAAAGACGGACTACAGACAAGTAGTTGACTATTATAGAAAGTATAAGATATTATCTTAATAATTGGATTCCTAGCGGGGATCTCGTACTTTGCAAGCATTTCATCACATTCGTCAATTTTTTCACTCCGTGGTTGCAATTCCCAAATGTGAGCATTTTGGTGTGAGGTAGGAGTTTTCTCATTTCTTTAGTTTAAGTCTGTTTAGCTCTTGCTTTTGATTCCTAATTGTTAAGAGGTTTGAGAACTAGTGTTCCCCTCCAATTTCTCCTATTAATTTGACCCGCTTGGACGGGAACGAGCATTTATGTGTTTTGTGACTTCAAATTTGAAAGGTTTTATGGGGTTATGGTGTCGGAATTTGCATGTGAGCTTGTTGCTCAATTTTTTTTCCAGACTTTTGGATGTTTGACCTCATTTTGGAGGTGGGTTTATGATTTTGTTGAATTAAAATAAGTTTGATTTTTGAGCAATTTTTGTGCCGCCTCGTTTTGTGTGCCGCCTAGATTTTGCGAGAATTACTTGGCATGAGTTTTGTTCATGAAAATGGAATGTACATTAGGTTTTCAATGCATCCATAGTTTTACTTCATGTTCATTGGGATTCATGTCAAATTCATACTCCCGGCAATATCCCTGATGGAGTGAGCTTAATTATACATGGTGACTTTGTTGCATTTCTCACATCCAACCCTTGTATTGATTGATTATATTTGTGAAGTTGGTTATGAACACACACAAGCATGTGCGCATGCATATGACGGTATCTTGCAAGATGTGAACTCCCAAATTTAGGCCGGTTAAGGGATTGTTCATTTGGGGGTAAGGTTGGGAATTTTGATTGCCTACGGACACTCATTTTGTACTGGGCATGGGTAAGTAGGCTAGACGTGTGTAGTGGTTTCTCTTGTGTACCCCAGCTCAGAAGTGGCTGACAAGGTACTATGAAGAAGTTTTAACAAGTGATATGTAATAATCTCTGCTAAGTTTGATTAGAAATATGGATTTAGTCTAACGAGAATTTTGTCGAACAATTGTTATGTAAACAAATCCTTAAGCAAAATTATTACTGACATGTCACTGTGCTGATTGCTAACATAAATGATATGAAATAGTTATGTTAAATTTATGAAATTGTGCCTTTCAACAAGTTTCAAGATGGTGTTTCAAACACACAATGTTGCAATAATGAATTATAACCAGACTAATAAACCAACAGCAGATTTACAATATGCGAATGACAAATTTCTGAGTTCATATATAAAAAGAGCATACAGTGATTAGACTGCGGACTGGGTAGTTAACATACAGACCCATTAGCAGTGTGAGTACCAATATGGGGGTCCGAATATGCCCTGAATGTCCTCCCATTGCCCACGTCTAGTTATCCGACTTTAAATGTCATTTGCCACCTGAAATATGCCAAACCCGACTGTACTTATTCACTTCCGTTCTCGCTCCAGTATTCACTGCGGCTGAAGTATTACTGGTATATGACCCAGCAGAATGGTGACGATGTCTCCCAATATCCCGTTATTGCCTCCGACTCAATGCCAATATATGCTGACATCCCTGTAGATTTCCCGAACTCTGTAAGTTATTACTGCTGTGACCCCGACCTGCTACTTCTGGGTGAGATAATTACGTGTAGAAGTTACTATGAAGAGAACCGATTGCAGTCCAGTCCCTCCTATCTACTACGCATTCAGTTCTATAATCTGATGCTAGACAATGCTGTTACAAGCGACTGGAATGGATAATGTACTTACGTAGGGAGCTATTCTTCTGCCGTGGAATGACTAATGTCTCTCTTAGCCGTCCAAACTCCAAATATGCAGACAATGACCTGTGTGTGGTATTAGACTATACGAACTTTAATCACCTTTCTGCCCTGGAGCTATAATCTCCTGATATCAATGTATCATTCCAGTCCTCAGTTCTGAAAGTACCATGTGAGTGCCAGGTTTGCATCCAGCCTCACCTTGTTCCTTAAGGGTTTTCGTCCTTAGGAAATATCCAGTCACATTTAAGCTAAGTCACAAGGTTTGAGTTCGAATTCGAGTTCAGCAACTATGAAATTAGGATAAAATTCGAGACCTCAAAAAAGTCTGAGAAAATTCAACATTAAATTCACCTATATAAATTAATTTTTAAAAACTATAAATAATAAATTTAAATTTAGATAAATATTATACAGAACAATATTGTAATTTAAATCAATAAATTATATCTACTACTATTTATCACATAAAACAATAATATTATCTAAGTATTAAAAACACTATATAAATAATAATAATGATGTTGATAACGTAAAAAAATTAAAAAACTAAGGTCTACTACAAAACAGTATATATAAAACTAATAATATTTACATAAAAATAATATTATCTAAGCATATAAAACTATAATATAAATAAATAATATTTATCACTTTAAATTATATTTTAATTTGAAGTGCGCTTCAGATATATAAACTTAATAACATTAAAAATTAAAGATGTACCCGACTGGCATTACAATTATTATTATGCAAGTAATAAAAATAATATTAACATACAAAACAATATAATTTTAATATATAAAAATATATTATAGATAAATAATTTGGAGTAAGATCATTCATGCATTCTATTGAAATCTCAACTTTATTTGATTGTGTTTGAAGCTGATTCAGAGGAGTATATGTCGTTCGATGATTAATGTCTTCGGCTTTTCATCCATGTCATAGCGTAATGCAAAACCTTTGCATAATGGCGCTCTCAAAGACGATAAACACATAGACATAACCTTGTGTAATGGCGCTCTAAGAGACGATAAAAACACAGATAGGGAAAAAACACGAATTAACACCTCTACATGTAGGGAAAAAAATGCGGGAAACCCTTGAAGACGTTTTATTAAAGAATGCTTGATATATCCATACGAATATTGAAATCTCCTCAACTAAAACCAAAACTCCTGTAATTGGCTGGCATCCTAAATCATATGTCATTAGCCTATCTGAATGGAAAGATAGACCAACTAGATGCCACTATAGCTAGCGCGAAGAAGGGAACATTACATGATAACCAAACTTCAACTACTGGTTTAATAAAACTTAACAAAAAGATAAGAGAACACCTGCACAATTGTCGAGCTTCCCGAGGGAGCCAGTTTGAAGGTGTGGTGCTTGTACGATTGCCAGTCTTCTACCAAAGTTGGTTTTGAGAACACAGTGTGAGGCCTCCAATTGGAGTTTAGCCACACCAAGTATGAGACCTCCAAAGGGAGTTGAGGCATACCATATATATCTTGGGCTTGTCAATGCCAAGCGGATTACACTCCACTAGAGTCCCTGCATAGTTATCTTGTAGCATGTCTAGCTAGTGACCTATTGTACTGCATTGTTCTCATGTTCATTAAGTTGTTGTCATGCACTGATTGGTGTGTTGTTAGCCTTATAAGCTTGTCTTATGTGATGTGGTCAGGTTACTATCTCCATGAGCACGGCGATTGTGGGCCTAAGGGCTCCATGTGGTTGGGAGGTGTTGCTAACTATACCATTGTTGGGGATCGGAGTAAACAGACAACCTTCTTCCAGCTTCGAGATTGGCCCCTATAGCTCACTTGGTTCTTCGGTGTATCTAAAGTATATCACTTGTGATTTATGCTTTTCCTTGATGCATATGGATATGATGTTTATGCGATGTTGTATCTCTTTGCTTTGGTAGAGATTTATCTTGGGGATTGGTATGTTAGATTTATTGATTTATATTGATGCTATCGAGTGCCCATTCCACGAGATACATTGATCTTGTACTCCCTAGTGTAGATGTTCTATTCATGCACTTGATTAGATTAGTTTATTACTTGTTATTTGGTAGTTTATTCATTTTGTTCATAGGCAACAAGTCATATGATGAAACATGGAATCTATGTTTCATCGCACATAGTTTAGGGTTTCATCGCCTGACTCTCTATATTTCACCTTACGATACAAGAGGATATCGCACATAGTCTTGGGTTTTATAACCTAGCAAACTGGAGTCACATCGTACAACTGTGACATGGACTCCTTCCAAATTATCATATGCCTCTTGGAGTTTTATCATACGATGTTGGAAGGGAATTGTCATATGTCAAACAACAAGCATTTCTTGAGTTGTTCCAAGGATGCGACCTAGTGTTTTGAGTATTCTTTTGGGAGTTATTTCTTGTTTTCATGATGTTTTGTATTCCCTTGCACTTTAAGTCGGTAAATTAACTTGTATGGCTTAATCACTTAGAAACTTGTGTTTGGGTTTTAAAATGAATATTATGTCCATGTTATGACGATTAATGAAATGAACTTGTATGGTTAATTCACTTAGATGGAGATGTACACAGTAGTAAGTAGAGAACGCTTAGGGATCTTTGGCGGTTTGGCAATTAGTCTACTGTTGCAATCTCTAGTATGTTGCATGCATGTTATACCGTATTTCTTTAAAAAAAAATATGTTAGTCTATGTTTATCTTTGTTTCCAAGGATCTCCAGGTAGGGCATTACACAAGGGGCAAGAAAGTTTTGGGATGTAGAACAAGAGCGTATTGACTTGGATCTTTCTATTGTTGCACAATCTTTAACAATTGGGGAGTCAAGTAGCCAGCCTACTTTTAGTGCAAATAACAATGGGGTTCAATCATCTAATGTTAATGTTGATGACAATCTTGATCTTGATGATGACCAATATGGTTCTGATTAATAAGCTGATTCCTAGTATTGTTTCTATGTTAATCAGTGACTATATATCATGAGAAGTTTGATCTTTTTGATATCGAAAACTAAATTTTAATTAGTATATGTTTCAAATTCAAAAACGATCAATGGTTTTGTTTAGCATATGTATTGGTGTGTGACTTCTAAAACTTAATTTGTTTTTTAGCTGAACATATATGAGAGAGATATAACCACCTAACATATACATGTATTGGTATGTGAAATTTTAAAGTTACTTCGCTTTTAATTGCACACACACAGATGTGTGTGTGTGTGTGGATGTACCCAAAACATACCCAACCCCCCAAAAACAATTCTGTCAGACCAGCATTTCATACCCACGTACTGGTTCCAATTCTTGTAGTCGATTCAGCTACTTAGTTGTGTATTAATCAAACATAATCACTCCTTTGATAATCATTGCTTTCAACTTATATTCACCCTTCTGAATATATTCACTGCCTTATCATTTTCTATCCATAGCGATTGCAACCCCTTGTCTTGGACGATTAAGAATTTATTTATATGTTTTTGAACATTTTCAGATTGTTGTCTGCCAACATTATTAGAAATAATGCATTTTCCTTTCCATAGTCAGCTAGCATTAGATATAGAAATTTAATCTAATATTTCCAAATATTAATCGGCCCTCTTGAAGTTACTGCACCCTAGGGTATGAAGCCCTTTAACTCAGGGGGGCATGACAGCAATAATCTGCCAATAATGGCCTGTTAATGGGCCTTTGAGAGTTAATCCTCCTCTTAAAAATGTAATCATGGATCCCTCCAGACACATCATGAATAAAAATAATAATTTTGGCAAAGCATCATACGTCAATCTGGGTCCATCAGAGGTTGGATTCGCTGTACATGACTGGAAAAGGAAATATCTTGTTGTTAAGTGCTCGAAGATTATTGGAGGGGGCAAATAATAAGGTGGAGATCCAGGCAGCCCTTTTAGCTATTAAAAAGGCAATTGATTTAAAAGTTGCCAAGCTTCATCTGGAAGGGGGACTCATTAATCATAATCAATGATATCATAAAACTGTGGTATTTTAATAATACATTTGTAGGACCAAAAACTTGTTGGGTTTTATTGACGAATTCAAACTCACTCATGTGCTGAGAAAAGCCAACGAAGTTGTTGATATCATAGATGACAGGTTCGCTTTCAAAATCTCCCCAAGTATTTCTAGGCAATAAGTATTTCCAACTTAAACTCGCCAGCCGTAATTTGCCGACTTTTCAAGAAAAGCTCACAATGTTTTTTGGGAAACTAAACTCAAAGAGTCTGAGCTAAGTACTCGGCTGCGCCTAAACTCTAGCATTTAAGGCAAAAAAATGGCACAATAAGGGTCATTTTGAATCTGTTTGCTTTTGTTTGGCAGTGAGGAGAAAATAGGCTTCCAAGCTCTTGGTAGCTCATTGCAATCAATTAGAAACGAATTTGAACAGATTTCAAGCAATTTTTTAAGACAAATCACATGCTCTAGTATCTTTTCTGATTTTGTTTCTATATTTTTTTGAACATTCTATTTTACTTTCGTTGCATCTAGTTGAATACAAAATCATTCCTAAGTAATTAGAAATGATTTCGAATCATTAGAAGAAGATTAATGCTATTTTCGACAAGTTTTGTTGAATCTTTCACAACTCTTTTGAAGAATATCTCGTTTTTTTTTAATATCTCAAACCCTAGTAGTTTTCTATTTATTTGTTTACTTTGAATGATGTCTACAAATACTGAAACTAATTTAGATAGATTGTTTAATTGTTTAACTAAAATATTAATTCTCTCTTCACTTTATATGTGTAGGTCAGCATTTAGCTATTAAATCAGCATGGCAGATTCAGAGAATGATTAGCCACTAGAACCATGCCCATCTAGGTTTTTAGGCACTCGTCCTAAAGCTGTTGGAGACAAGACATGGAGGTATGCCTATGAAGGACCGGAGAATGGACAAGTGATTTGTATAAAATATGAGAAAACATTTGAGGCATAAACTACCTAAAATACCACCTTGCGGACATTGACACGCATGATACTAGAAAATGTGATAAAACCATTGAAGTGATAAAAAGATTTGTTAATGCCATACTTGCAACTGGGGAAGAGAAAAAATTGCAAAGAGAGAGGGCAAGATTAGCTATGAGGGCAGCCATAGTTGACTCTCAAGGTGTTGCAATCGACATTGAAGAAGAACTGGCACTTCAAAGTATAGTGGGCTCTTGTTGTGGCCCATGTATCCACAAAACAAGTACCCCCTCTTTTTCTACTTTTGCTTTCTCTAGTAGAGTGTTTGTTGCTTCATCACCACCAGGAACACAGCCTATAGGGAGTTATTTTGTGTCCAAGAACACACCTGGAGCATAAACATCATTAGAGGCCACTGAATAGAATGAGGCAAATGAGAAAAACAGACATTGCATGTACTGATTTTTGGTACTTAAACAACATCCTATTGAATGTGGCATAGAGTCCTTAATGGCTCAATCTGCTGACCGCAATAACTATTTCGGGAAAAGGGTACAAGGTCCCTTCTTGCAAGGATTTAGGTGGGAGGTTAGTAAAATGTTCACTTGATTTCATTTGTAGACTTTGAATGTTTTTCTTGTTTATTACATCACAATTGTGTACTGATACCTAATTTCACTTTGTTCTTGTAGGTTGCTCACAAATGCAATTGACAGGGCAAAAGAAGTGGTGGAAGAGCCAAAAAAAGAGTGGAAAAAAATTGGCTGCACCATTCTTTCTGATAGCTGGACAGAAGGCAAAAAACACATCACTATTAATTTTTGGTTGCTCCCAAGGACAATGTGGTGTTGTTGAAATTAGTTGATGTCATGAATAAGGTGAAAAATACAAAAACATAGGCATCAATGTTGGAGAACATTGTCATGGAGGTGGGAATAGAGAATCTAGTATGAATCAGCACAGATAATGCAGCAGCATATGAAGCAACAAGTAGAACAAGAAAGGCACCCCACTCTTTTTTGAACACCTTGTGCAGCACATGTCCTTGACCTTCTATTGAGGACATAGGAAAACTTGATTGGGTGACTCCAATTGTGAAAGATGCAAGGCAGATCACAAAATTGATGGAAGTATTGTCATAAGCAAAAAAAAACTATAAGTGTTAGTATCATCAATGTCAAAGGGTTCATAAGCTGAACAAAGGTATAAGTGTTAGTATCGTTAACGTCAAAAGGACAAAAAGATAAAACCATGTTCAAAAGATTCTTGGATCAATAAAGGATCCATAATGAGCAGCTTAGAGACAGCGTACCATTGATTGAGAATTGACCATGATGAAACAAGATGGATATGGTTGATTTAGTACAAAAGCATATATATATATCAGATGCTGATTCTCTCCCAGAACATCTGGGTTATCATGCAGATGCATTCTGGTGCTCTAATGCTTTTGGATGCTGCCCAGATGTGCCCAAGAAGCTCATTTTGGGACTCTGGATGCTTGTGAAGGCACTCACAGCACCTCCAAAAGCATCCACAAGCCTGGAATGAGCATCCTGGGCACATCTAAATGATTCAAGGAGCATCCGTGAGCCCAGATGCCTTTCCAACACCCATAATGACTTAAAAGTTATTTTTTTGCATGTCCTTTATTGTTTTATTTTATTCTTTTTTTGCTCCTAAACCCTAAAACAGCCCTAAAAGAGGTCATTCATTTTTCATTCTTCTCATTTTATTTACAGTTGGGCTCTCTCTTCATTGCTGGTATTGAGAGATAGTATAGTATGGAAGACCGAGAAGAGAGAGAAATAAAAGAATGACATAAATGTTTATTCAGAAGCATCATTAGTGAAAGACATTTATATTCTATAACGACCAAGAAGAAAATAATGAAATGGTGTTGATGGAGTTTAGAAGGATAATGAAATAGTATTGAAGGAGTTTAGAAGGCTAAGTGATTGCTGAAGTCAATCATTCAAAATGATGGTAAATGTAAATCATTATGAGCACTTAGTGCAGCACTGCAGATATGGATTCATGCAATGTAATGTCCCCTTCTCCGCACTAGCCTTAATGGCGCCTAGTTAGTCTATCTTCCCATCCAGATAGGCTAACGGCATGTGATTTAGGATGCTGCCAATCACAGGAGTTTAGGTTTCAGTGAAGGAGATTTTTTATTGGGAAGTCCTAAGGTTTAAGTCACTTTATTTTATTGAGTTGAAATATAAAGTACTTTATTATTTAAAGTCACTTTAGGACAAAATGACTTAAGTGACTAAAAGACGAAATAGTCTTTTATCCCACATTGCTAAGATGTTTGTATCTCCCCACACTTCGAGGTTATATAAGGCTTTTACATTGGGATTGGGACCACGAATGAATATATGTTATTTTATATATCCCAAGGTTGCTTAGATGTGACTGGATTTCCCTAAGGATGAAACCCCTTGAGCAAAAGTGTGAAACTAGACGCAAACATAGTGCAGCACAGTTTACTATCAGTTTTGGAGTTCGATTTGGAGGTTAGGCAAGAAGTTGGAACTATTGAATTAAACAGGAAGAGGACTGGTTAGTGAATGGTGTTGGCTTCAACAGAACACCAGTTTAAAGTGGGTCGGCATTCAAGGAAGCAGACACTTCCAGGTCAGAGTTTTGGTAATATTTTGCATAAGTGTGATTTCTTTCATCTGCGTTTTACACAGTGGCAGCGTGCCTTTCCATTCAGAGAAGATTACAGGACAGTTGGACAGGTATCCACCCGCATCGAATCACTCCCACATTATTATTTTGCACGTGGGCTCCATCCTGTAGGATTGAGGATCAGTCGGAATAGTATGACAAAAGCAACATTGGAGGTAACTACAGCTGAGACGTTGCATTGCAGTTGGTAACTGGTGCGTACAATAGCTTGTTGAGAAGTGACCAAGGGGAGGGGATTCACTGAGCAATATACGGCTTGGGCATTTAGTATCTGCAACAGCATTATCTTCACCTACAGTATGAGTCAGGCTCCATCAACAGCATAGAGTCCAGCAACAGGTGGTAGACAGGTTAAGTACCAGGAAGCATAGTGAAGGCAGGGTTAGCAGCTCGTGAAATTGGTCCCAGTAGCTACGTTGTTAGTTGCAGAGAGGTCATGGGGCAAGGAAGTCACGCTGAGTCTCTTTTGAGTAGCAGGTGTGAATGTAGAAGTCACCGGGCAGTAGCAGTACCGGGACTGAAGTCATTAAGGTGCAGGTCAAAGACAACAGCATGTGCTCCCAGCCATCAACGGTTATGCCAGGTTTCATTTACCACTCATTGTGTTTATAAACTCGCATAGTAATGTAAACATTATTGAGTTCATTGGGATACATTAAGAAATTACTCTTTCATTGTGATAAATAATATATTGTATGTGAGCTGCTGCTATTGGAGAATAGATTAATTTCAGTACTGTATTTTTCCTAGTTTCCACTTTGTTTGCAAATTCCTATAGCAATAGTACAGCATTTTCTTGAGTCAGACTTCTTACAGCAGTATCAAAATTTAAAGTCTTGGGTTATATGCCAACTGTTTGACAAAATACCTAAGTCCAGACTAGAACTCTTTGATCAGAACTAGCAGAGATCATTACATGGACTCACATAAAAAATATAAGAGAAATTATACAACAAACAAACAAAGAGTACCTATCTTTGTATGGGCAAAGAAACTAGACAATGAAAAGAATGAATCCTTATGAACTTAAGGCAAAGTAATCAAAAGGGAAGAACTATAAAAGTTTGGAAAAGGAAGTCAAGTAAAGGAGAAGAAGAAACTGATGAAAGTGCAACTTGTCATTTATATACCTCCTAGTTTGTAAGAAGCTCAAGCGAAGATACATATGAAATTATAAATTAGTACCTTGGAGAAAAGAGTGAGATGGTTCAAAAGTGAGATAGATGATTGATAGGGAGGCTCTAGTTGTTGTTTACTTATTTGCCTTTTTGGTCTATTTGATCTTGGACTCTTCTAGGGTCTCCAAATCAACAATCTTTCAAGATTAGAGTGGCTAGGTTAAGGGCAACACTCTTTACTAGGGCTTCCAATCAATTCACAAGATTACTCAATCTTAGCTGCAAGCTCATCTGTAAAAACTTGTCACTCAACCTTCTAATTCCTTTGAGACTATCTTGGAAGAGGGTAAAGACTTCAAAAATCCTTAGAACCAGTCAAAATTGCTTGGTCTCCATTACATTTCTCTAATGATCTCATAATTTGGTCTTTAAAGGCCTACTAGTCTTTTAGGACTCAATTAGCCCTTTGTTTTGGGTTTTGAGGCTTTAGTTCAAAAACTTGACAAATGACCCAATGAACAAATAACCATTCAGGATATCCATTTGGGAGGCCTACATGATTTTGCTAATTTTGGATCTCAAACCCTCCATACAATGCCAAACCCTAAATTGAGTCTTTATAAGCTTAACTAGACTTGGATCAGTCCAACTTTTAGAAGGTACTTCAGATGGACTCAACCAAGTTTGATCTTGCACCCAGAGCTTGTCATGAACTCACTACACCCCACTGCATCATTGAATTTTAATTCTCAATCCACTCCTGCAAGAAAAAGTTTCTGCTTTGTCCAAATTCCTAGTCGGGCTATCACAAAGCTCGCCTAGGGCATGGCCTTAAAACTCACTGTTTGAGTTTTCCAGCTTGCTGCCAAATGGAAAAGAATGTACATTGCCTCTAATTAAAGACCTCTAAAGGCAGTGAAATTCCCACAGTGGAGTTTCAAAATTGAGGCATTATTTCACCCAAAATCCTGACACTACCAATCACCAGCAATCTAAGGTTTGAATTTTATTTGACAAAGCAAAACTGTACAAGTATCAACACCAAAGCACACAGAAAAAGGAAATGACCTAATCTAACTATTTACTACAAAAGAAATCCAATTCCAATCCATAAACCACGAGTTGCTCATGTTGCTAAGTGACTGTGCAAGATTTGCCAGAAAACTGTCACTGTAAATGTATTGCCAAAGTATCAAAATACCTTCCAACCTTCTCACAATGGTTTGGAAGGTCTTAAATATGTCCAGAAAATCCATTCCAACCAACCATGTGTGCCCATAACTGATTAGGCACAAGATGCATATTCTTCCTAAATCTTGTCAATGCAACTTTGCAAAGTTCCAAAAGTTGTCATTGCAACTTTTTGCAACGTTTTGTTTCACCATTGTATATATCCAACCTAATGAAGCAGAATGATGTCCTTAGACCACCTAAACATGTCAAACACTAAAACATGACTTCGTAATCATTATTGCATCATTTTGCATTGCAACTTTTTGCAACATTTTGTTTCATCATTGTATATATCCAACCTAATGAAGCAGAATGATGTCCTTAGACCACCTAAACATGTCAAACACTAAAACGTGACTTCGTAATCATTATTGCATCATTTGCATATAGCCCAATGTTGGCATACTTGAAAACTTTTTGACCAAACAAATTTTTGGCCTACTAAGCAACAATTTGACATCTTGTACTAATTTGACTCCAAACGTGACAAACTCTGTCCAAACCACCTAATGGACTCTCACTTTGTCCTTATTAAAACCATGACTGCTACAAGGTGCTCCTGCACCAAATATGTCTTGTAGATTACTTCAAGAAGACTGAAAGATTATTGCATTAATGTCAAAGTTTGGAAGAGGAACCTTCAAGGAGGCAGATGCATTAAAGGCAACACTAAAGCATGCAGAAGCATTGAAGAATCCTTCTGAGGGGAAGTACTAGAGTACCTTCAAAGAGTGAGCTATATATCCACATGCAATTGATGACTAAGTTTGTAGATGGAAGATTGATGGATATCCCTTTGCTATTGATGCCAAAGGGGGAAAGATAAAGAAAGAAAGAGAAACGGAGAGTTGAGAAAGTATTGCCATCAATGACAAAGGGGGAGAGTGATGAAACTGTTGTCATCGATGTCAAAGGGTTCATAACTTGAACAAAACTGTAAGTGTTAGTATCATAAATGTCAAATCGATGAAAAGATAAAACCATGCTTGGAAGAGTCTTGGATCAATAAAGGATCCACAATGAGCAGCTTAGAGGCAGCCTACTATTGATTAAGAAATGACTATGATGAAACCAGGAGAAGGATATGATTGATTTATTCATTGATCCAGCATTATATTGAATGATATATGAAGGATGTGTGAAAAGCAATAAACATACATACATACATACATACATACATATATATAGATAGATTAAGAATTGACTATGATGAAACCAGGAGAAGGATATGACTGATTTATTTACTAAACCAGCATTATATTGAATGATATATGAGGGATGTGTGAAAAGTAATAAAACGGAACAACATACATATATATATCAAAACCAGGAGAAGAGGAAACCTTATAACATCCTTGACTTGATTTATGCAACAAAAATCAAGATATCATTCAGCGGCAATAAGAGTACAAGGCGACCATGGAGAAATGTTCCTTTTCAAGATTAGTGACTTAATCATCATTATAGTGGTGAGTATTTATATTCTTGGAGTGGTCAACACTAAGTGAATAGAAACAATAGTGATCCGATAATTCTTGGAGCGGTCAACACTCAGTAAATAGAAACATAATGATTGATGCTAAACAATTTGAAAAAACGACAAAGACATATATGCAACAGCAACCTCAAATAAATACAGAGCTGTCGTGAGTTTGATATATGCAAAAAAAGGGTCTTTATGACAGTGACAAATGTTGTAAGATCGCAAAACATCAGTTAGTTAAATACTATGATTCGATTCATTAACAACATGGTGTGCGGTTAAAGAATGCAATGAACATAAAATATTCAGAAAAATCACGGATGGAATAGTGACATAGTATGATCGGAACAGTAGCAAGTAATCTATGCAACAGCGACTAGTATAATAGTAATTACCATTCGCCAGTATTGAGAAGACTGAGAACAGAGACAAACAAAAGAATGACATAAATGTCTATTTGGAAGCAACATTGGCAAAAGAGGTTTATATTCTACGGTGATCAAGAAGAAAATAATGAAATGGTGTTGATGGAGTTTACAAGGCTAAAGGTCAATCCTCCAAGACAATGACGCATGTAAATGCAAAGAGCAGTGATTCATCTCTATAGTCCAATGTGGGTGGACACACAAGCCACTGAAGCTGGTTCTTGAAGGGAAGAATTTATCGATATAGAAGAAATAATAATGGTTTGTGATCACTTTTAAAGTGATTACACAATTATACTTACAATTAATTTTAGAATCGATTACAGGTAAAGCGATAGAATTAATAAACAAAAGGTGCAATTATAATTGGATATGTCTTTTCATCAAAAGGTGTAATCTTTTGGGAGCATTAATATAAATTTGAATGTAAAATGGTAATTGTGTGTGGAAAAAGGAGAAAAAGTGTGTAAAGCAGAGATAAAAGAATATATATGAGTAAAAAGTGTGGAGGGGATATAGGAGTTGAAGATAAGAAAGAGTAAGAGCAGAGTTCTGAATGAAAATGATAAATATAAGAGCGTCCAAGCAAAGCTAACGACATACATATTAGTAAGAAGTATGAAGGCATGAATTTGAATGAAGAATAAGTGAAGGAGGTGCAGAATATATGTGATATATATAAAGATTTATTAATCTGTTTTATATATATATAAAGATAAACAAGAAGTATAAGAGGGGTAAAAAGAAAATATATAATCAAACTGAAAATCTGATATAAGTATAAGAGGGGTAAAAAGAAATATATAATCAAATTGAAAATCTGATATATATATATATATATATATATATATATATATATATATATATATATATATATATTTCAGAGTATGTGTATAAGATTGAGGGATATATACAGTATACGAGAAGAGTGTGCTTTGAAGACAATAAGCCTTAGACTAAGAAAGCGAAAATGTTCAGACTTGTGAAGCAAAAAAAGGATCCATCATTAGTTGAGTAAGCAACATTCAGGTGGTCAAAAAACAGTTTAAGTGCAATGGGTTGGTGCTCACGAAAACAAGCAATGGGAGTTGGTGCTTCCAGTAGGTCGATGTCTGCAATGTGTGGGATTTGGTGCTTCTAGTGAGTCGGTGCTCATTAACATAGGGTTGGTGTCTCTAGTAGGTTGGTGCCTACGAATCATCATAAAAGATCAAGTTACTATAAAAAGTAATTATTTTGCCATGATTTTCTCCTGCATTGAGTTTCCATGCCACCTACCCCCCCCCCCCCCTCCAACACACACACCCCCTCAGTATAATTATGTGCTCTTCAAAAATATATCTACGATCACCCTTGGGTTCTACATTTGATGAAAGAGCACACTCATGGGAGAGATTTGGTGAGATCTGTTGTCACAAGATTTGCAACAATTTTGAGGACAACCCCATTGTTGAAGATATGGTGAGAGAAGAGGTGGAAGCCCACCAAGAGATATAAATATATAATTCAACAATTTCCTGACCACCTTTGCCCAACAGCAGCAGCTATTTATGTCTTATTGTTCTTCATTTTGGTTATTGTTGTTTATATTTATTTCTAGACAAAACATTAGCATAGTTGTTAGAAAGGACAGGGTTGTCGTTGCACCAAAAGATCAACCTATCAACGCCCAATACAACCAATAGTCATATAGATCCATAGGAGGCGGTTAAGCCATGTCACGAATCCTACATGGGATGCAGGCCCACTGCCAACAATCCCCCTGCCAGAGACACTCGCCGTGGCTTGCGATATTTGAACCTGTGACAAAGCTCTGATACCAATTGTTAGAAAGGACAGGGTTGTCATTGCACCAAAAGATCAACCTGTCAATGCCCAGTACAACCAATAGTCTTATAGAGCCACAGGAGGCGGTTAAACCATATCATGAATCCTACGAGGGACGCTGGTCCACTACCAACAATGGTATCATAACGGGTTAGATAATAGCAAATAAGGGAGTTTCTCTTGTTCATTAGTTCATATATTTGTTGCAAATTGCTTTGAGCATTTGGTAGGCAATCCGTATGTGTTAGAAGTATTTGTGTTTGCAAGATAGATCTTACTGTATACACTTAAAAAATATCAAATCAATTAATCAAATATTTTAATATTTAATTGATGTCCTTCATCTATTAGCCTTAATAAATTATTTTAATTTGTTAAGTTGACTCCCCTAGGTTAGGTCCCACTATCCTAAGTCCACTATTTAGTCCTATTAAGTGATTTATTTAATTACTTAATTACACACTCATTGATGTGATTAAGTCTCTTAGTCCATATCACATGACACCTTACATTTGCATAAATAATTAATAATAATTAATTATTAATTAAGCCTATTTGTCATCACTCATGTGTCCTATAAAAAGGATTATGTGTCCTTCAAAGAATGAATCATTAGGACACTTAACCTCACATGATTTGATCTTGGGGAGACTTGACTCTTTGTAACAAAGTCCTTGCCACTTCCCCTACATTCTAGTGGTTGGTTAAGCCATCTCACTTAGTCAAGGGTGACTCATAGGACACTTGTACTCATTGAGAGTAGGATCTCACCACCCTTTTCTCAATGGTCTTTATGAGATGAGTGACATGTGTCTTCCCTTTTCCATCTCAAACACCTTTGTGTCAAGGTAAGAGAAACATGTTCCCTATTCTTCCTCTCACATCCCAACAAATTCCTCCTTTCTCTCAACTCTCTCAACTGAGTCAATCATAACACTACACTAGTCCAACTTTCACTCTCAACCATTGATTTGCACTACCTAGGCTAGGGTCTCCCATAAATCTATAAAAGGAGCCTTCATCCTCATCTGCAAGCTAATTAGCAATCATTGAATATTTATCATTTTGAGAATCCTAGAATCCTTTAAGCAATTATCAAGCAATTCAAGACATTCCATTACCATTTTAGAATTTTTTTCATATCATTTTTATCATGGCATCTTTAGGATCATAGTTCATCTATCAGCTTCCATCATATCATCTAACTTTAAGAAGCATTCTAGGATCATCTCCATAGATTTCCATTGAATTCATAAATCTTCAAAACTTTGAAGCATATCTTGAAGAAGAAGCAGATTGGAAGAATCTAAGAGCTCACCTATTCAAACACTCAAAGCTTGGAGGACAATGGAGGCACATTGCATTGGGTAAGTAGAGATAAAAGTCTCATTTTTAGTTTATTTCATTTGCAATTCTTCATTGTATGTGCCTAATTATATTAGATTCACTTATTTAATGATTTACTCTGCATTTACACATAATTTTGCATACACTTAATTCATTGCTTGAATTCTTGGACCTGCTTCTTCAATCTACAGTAATGAAGTTCTGGAATTTACTATGGATAATGTGCGGAGCAATGGCTTGTTCAAAGTCATTATGTTTTTGTTCATTTTGTGCTGCTGGGAACCATGATATTTTGTACATCATGAAAGTCTAGCGGCTGTCCTTATTTCTGTTTGTGCATTTCCTTGTCATGGTTGCATATTTATTATGGCTTCGAGTTCATGTGGTGCCGTCAAGTTTTTGTATATGTGACTCCAATGTAACTTCTTTTGTGTCGTGTTTATATTACACTTCTATGTGGTTTGTCCCTTTGGTGACTCATTGATGACTCATCAATGACTTGACTCCTGCGATTACATCTTGTGCCAGCTCATGTTCATGTACCATCGGGCAGCCATGCATAGTTATTCTCTGTCATTTGTTATTGCTCGTCACTATTTATGAGGTGTCAGTTCATTCCTTAGCCAACTCGTATGTTCATAATGATAGAAATTCTTCACATGAAAATTTTTTGTAATGCATTCATATTACTCAATCTAGTGTTTTGTGGAAGCTCTTTGGGTGTGTGCTCGTGTGTCTGACAATAAATATTATTTTTTGGAAAATATTGAAGGCTTCAATCAGTTGTTATATGATTTGTGTGTGTTGAGCTTATATGTGTATTGCATGTCATGTTTCCTTAGAGTGCTTCAGATATAAGTATTGAAATTATTCATCAAGTACCATTTATTTACCTGCATTCATGATCATTTGCAGTCAAGCATAGTTGATTTTGTTTCAAAGAAGACTCAAAATCATATGACTGTCTTGCAATGACATCAATAAGAAAGCAAATTCGTGTATTTGACCAGATCTATGTGATGAATTTTTCTTGTCTTATTGTTGACCAGGCAATCATCTGGTCCATCTCAGCTTTTCCAGCAATTTTACAATCTTCCTTATGTGGCATGGTTTGCTGCTAATATTACCTAGTTGTCATGGTGGAAGAATTTTTATGTTAAGCTGCATCGAGAGTTTTTGGTGTGTTGTTGAGAATTTTATGTTATATCCTAGCACTGTTCACTCTATTTGGGCATCCATTTTATGGTTCATGATTTATTCTGATATGGCATCCAAGAGGTCAAGGGTGATCATAAGAATTATTATTGGCAGTAGTTTTATTATTATATATGATCTGCATAAATAACTCTGTGTGTGGCAGACATATTTTGTTACTTTGCATAGTTTGTTATGGGCTCACATACCGATTCTCTCTGAAAACATCCGGATTCTAATGTGGATGCATTCTAGTACTCCGGTGCTTTTGGATGCTGCCCAGATGTGCCCAAGAAGTGCATCACAGATCTGTGGAGGTGCTGTGAGCGCCTCCACAGGCATCCACAGGACCGGAATGAGCTTCCTGGGCACCATCCAAGAAGCATCCGGATGCATTAGAGAGCATTTTGCGGGCCCAGATTCCTTTCAAACACCCATAATCACTTAAAAGTTGTTTTTTTCATGTGCTTTAGTGTTTTCCTTTACTATTTTCTTGCTCCTTTTTGCTCCTAAACCCTAAAATGTTCCTGAAAGACGCCATTCATTGTTCATTCTTCTCATTTTGTTTGCAGATGGGCTCTCTTCTGAGCACACACACACACATATATATAAACACATCCAAACACATCCAAAATCCAAAATAATAAAATTTGCACTTTCGTGCATCTGATTTTTGCATCAGCATCAGCATCAGCATTGGCAACTTAGGTTATGGGGTGTGTGTGCATCTCAAACCTCAGTGATGGAGATGATTGGAATTCAGATCTAAAGAAACCCTTCTCAGACTCGCCTTTCACAGCTCAAAGTAGTATCCTAGTCCAAGTGCACGTCCCCTCTGTGTAAGTTTCCATGGACTAATACAACTATGGAGGATTGTTATCTAGAAGTGTACCCAGATAGCTATAATGACTATGTCAAAGATTGGACCTAGAGATTTGGTTAATATGGCTGCTTCAGTTTAGGAAGTGCTATTATCATCATAAAAATGTTGCTCTACGATTACTGTTCAATTTTGTGTATTGATCCAAACATGTGTGCATGCTAAGATTAAACTACAAAGAGATAAGCATTCTATGATTATATCTCTAAATATTGATTATGAATTCTTGTTACATCATTGGGAATAGTGTATGCTTTTACCATTGATCTCTATGTTTCTCTTCATGATAGGTTGATTTTATGAATAATTATTAATCTCTCTTGGTTGTTGGGGGGATTAAGAAGCAATAGAATGATGAGAGATTATGCAAAATCATGGGGATGTTGCTTGCAATCATGGGACTGAATTGATGACACATATCTTCATTAAAGAGGAAGATCATATAAAGGTTGATATTATATTATGATTAGTTTCCTTGAAGAGGAGAAATGATATCCAGAGGGAGACTATTCAGCTTCAGAGGGAATTTGTGTGACAAGAGAATGCCTAATTCTCTGCAATCTTGTTTGGCAGTTGACTACTAAAACTCCCTATTTGATTAACTTGAAATCAACATTCTTATTGTGATAATCAAAGGAGCAAGAATATTTCCCCTAATGAGAGGAAGTCTCTATTGAGAGAGAATCTCAACCAATCTTATACATGTTATGCATTCTCCTCTAGGAGAAGTCTAAGGGAGAAGCCTGCATTCCACCCTTTACGAGTAGGCATGGTGGAGATGCATTCTTCTACAGGAGAAGTCTGAGGTGAAATGTCATGTCCTCATTTTAAGATAGAATTTTAATAACAATTAGATTATACAATATTATTAAATAAATAATAGTAATAAAGGCATATGAACATAAGAAATTATGATTAAATATATATAATCTATCATCAATAAATTTATATTCAATAATAATAAAATTACAATAAATGATTAAATAAATAAAATGAGATACAAGAGAGAATATTGTAAAAAGTATGTTACCTTTCTAAATAGGATTTAATAATAAATGATAATAAACACAATAAATAATATTATATAGAATACTATAAATTATCTAAATTTAATGAAAAGTCAAGAGATATATAATAAACAGACTAACTCCTTGAAATTAAGATATATAAAGGGGGGGAGTTCATTTTAGAGAGGAAGGGGGAAGAAGAGAAGAGAGGAGTTAAAGAATGATTAATCAAGGAGGAAATGAATGATAAGAAATTAAGGAAATGACTTTTTTATGGTTGCGATGATGGAAGGATGTGACTCTTCGAAAGGGTTGTAATTATGAATGATTGTGACTCTCCAAAAAGATTGTAATTATGAAATGTGGTGACTTTTTGGAAGTAATGCGATTATTAAGGGTTGTGACTTTTCGTAAGGATTGTGATCATGAAGAGTTGTGACTTTTCAAAAGAACATAGATGACAAATAAAACAAGATTTATAAATTAGCTTGAATAAGGAAAAACAAGAAGAATTGTATCAAATGGAGAAATTAGAACAAGATAACAAGAGAGATATAATCACACACCTCTTGGCATATATTTAAGAGGAGAAGCAAGGAAACTCTAAAAGGTGGTTAAGGTGTCATAAAGGTATGTTGTATATTCAAAGTTTTCCTTATGTGTGTCTTGTGTCTATTTTTATTTATGTAATTCCAAATAAAATGATATTTAAAGGTTTATGTATATTTAATAATGGAAATTCACATAATGATATTAAATAATTATTTAATGTTATATATTATTAATTGAATATAAGAAGTAATAAATTAAAACTCTCATAGTGCCAATGTAGGGACTACTCTCATCTCTATATAAATGGCTATGTGTCAATGTAGAGTTTGAGGTTGTCCCTATATGAATGGCTAAGATGGGATAAATGGAACCTCATAGCCAATACGAGAGGTTAATATAGCCTCGTATGAATGACTATCGTGCCAATCAAGAGATTAGTACAAACACAGTATAAATGGCTAGATGAGATTGTAGTGTTGGTATGAGAGACTAACATAATCTCCATCTAACCGACACCATGGAGATTGGAATAGTTCCTATAATGATGGTATGTAAGATTGTTGTAATCTCCAGCTAACCAACATGACTATGACTAGTATAATCCCCATGTGCCAGAATATTATAATGATGTCAACATATGCATACGTAATTGGCCTAAGATAGAGGATAGCTCGTCCAAGAAGAACCTTAAGGGGTGCACTCTAGAGAAAAAGGAAGAATAACTAAGAGTTGGGGAACCTGATCCAAAGATGTCTTTAAGATTTATTATTGTTTCAATTTTGATATTTATTTGCGGGTATTACTTATCTAGAGCTAACCCTAATAGCGAGGGCATTACATGAAAGCTCTCCTTCCACCCTCTATGAGTAAGTATTGTGGATCCACCCTCTACAAGTAAGCATGGTGAAAAGGCATTCTTCTCTAGGAGAAATCTAAGGTGAAATCCCTCGTTCCACCCCCTAAGTAGGTATGATGGATACACCCTCTACGAGTAGGCATGGCGGAAGTTGTATGTGTGACTCCATGACTTTAAATTTTACCTTTTATGGTTCACCCTCTAAAAGTAACTATGGTGAATAGTGTTATGCTGAGATAACAATGTTTATTGAGAAAATTTGTGATGAGAAATTGTAATTGACATTTTTGGTTGCAATTACGTGTCCCTATCATACTAAAGATATGTCTCTTGCTAAAAGGGAGTGATGAAGATTATATTTGTGATAGAGATCTTTATCTCTGATATTGCTATGGAAGAATTTATGATGATATTTCTTTATAACCAAGTGAACACAATGTGGCATTCAAGATGTGCTAGGTGTCTCATCCTAAATATTTGACATTTTATTATATGAAGAGACATGCATTTGGAAATATAAAGAGACTTGCATTTGCAAAATAAAGAGACTTTCAGTTATGATATAAAGAGTCTCTCAATTAAATATATATATAGACACACACACATATATATGATTGTTTTGTGTGATAAGCATTGTATTCAATTGAAAGCATTATGCTCGAACTTTTTTTATTAAATAAAAGAGATATTTTATGGTGTGGCTGGATTTTTCACCTCAATTTGGAGAGTTTTCAAGGATAAATTATTGTGTCTGTTTGTGTCTTGTTGTTCTTCATTTTGGTTATTGTTATTAATCTTTATTTCTGAACAAAACATTAACAAAAAAACAGATTTTGTATAGTCTACATCACTAAGTTTCCCATTCAATCAGGCTATAAATCACGTTTCCGGCGTCAGGGAAACCCAACCTTGCCAGGCCTTACATAACCAAGACCGCCTGCGAGATTTGGGTGAATTTATCAATATAGATGCCCCGGCTCCCCAAAACTAAGCCCAGAATCTTGTAGCATTAAGCAAACATGAGTGCGGTCAACTAGTGCCGCACTAAGCCAAAAATTTACTGCCGTCGTTGTGAAACACCTGACCCTTGGCTGGAAGTTTAGATTGCAAAACATGGTAGCAAACACCTACTCCAAATGAGCCAAAATTATTTGCAACAGTTTTGATACCGCTCCTCATTGAGCGCCTCATAATAAATAGATTCACTACCATGAGAGTCGGCGTAGACAAGCAACGACGAAATGAAATCTACATATACTTCAATATTTCCATTTTACAAAAAATGCCAGAAACTAATATTTCCTGAGTCCTCGATCTGATAACTATTTCGGAAAGTTGGGGTTCTAAAAGTTAAAAGTTTTACAATACAACTCGAATATATAACTTCAAGCAAAAGAGGAAAAAAGACCCGAAATTTTGGCTTGCATTTGTTGTTAAACCCCAAACCCTATATCTCGGCAACTGAAAATCATTCGACCTCCATGACTAATTCTAACAAAGAAGCAAAGGGTTGAGCATCAGACCTGTAATGGTCCCATGGACTACAGTTCCATTTTTTAGCTCAATGTTAACTGTTTCGTTATTTAACTTCATCAGAAACCTGTGAAAAAAGGTAGAAATGGAACCATTAAATGCATATAAATGAATGAAGCAATCCTGCGAGAAATCTCGTCAAGATAATTAATTTTTCAAGATAAAATGAGAACAAAGACCAACAAAGAATGAGGGCACAGGTGTCATTAAAACATACCGTACAAGCTTCATGGTTGCAAATGTTGCAACGCTCAGTCGTAGGTTTTAGTCGACTGTTGTCCTAACCATGCAGTTGTGCTGCACACTCTAAAGTAGTTAAAATAATACATTCAATTCCTGGTTTTAGTGAGGTCCGCCTTATAAGTTTCGAGCCTGGTAAGTGGGAAAAGGCGCTTTTTGACATAGGTCCTGTTACTTTTTAACTTCCAATCGAACCAGACTAGTAAAATGATCCTTTCATTTTAGGCTAGGTGTTAGCTTTTGATTTTTTCAACTAATAATTTGATTTATTAGGGAGCTAAAAACAAGAGCTCTCAAAAAGAGCTACAATCTTGCCTTTTGATTGAAAAAAAAATTAAAAGTCATAGTTCAATGATTGTATAGGAAAGAGTAACAACAATTTATCAAAGAGAAGTACTAAACACATATTAAATACTAACAATCATTTGCAAATCTATTAATGTTCTAAAATAAAAATTTCATTGATGAATTTTATTAGGTATGATTAAAAAACGAATTATTTTTTTCAGAAAAAAATTAAATTGAATAATTTATTTTTAAAATTTAAAATAATTAATAATTTTGATAAATTTAAAAATTAAAGAACTAATTTTTTTCATAATTAGAATTTTGGCATTAGCAAAAAGGAAGGTGTATTTTCATTTTTTTCATTGAAGTATAATGATTGAATGCAAAAGAAAAATAGAGACAACAAAAAGACTATTTATCATAAAAGCATTAAGTCATTTGTAAATATATCAATGTATTAAATAATATCTTTAATTTATATTTAGTTGAGATTTAAGAAATCTTTTTTTTTTAAGTTAAATTATTTTTTTTTATGTTTAAATGTTATAAATAATATTTAAACTATAATTATAATAAAATTTAATAGTTTAATTATATTAGATTAAATTAATGCCAATAGTGGCATGTTGTGATGGTTAAGTTGTTGTGTTGTTATCCTTGCCATCAAGGTTCGAATCTCATGGGGATGAGATCCCCCGTTTGTGGCCTCACTGGTTCATAGGTCTAGGTCAAAGCGTTTACCCCTCTTTATATATATATATATATATATATATATAGTACAATTCAACTATATTATTAAGACTTGATCTCTAGTGGGCTCTTTGTGAGCCATTCAATTTCACCAATAGATCACAGGCCCATTGACTATACTTATATATTTCAAATTACACACTTAAGTAATATATAAAATAAAATAAAGATGGTACCACTAATTAAAAAAATTACAAGTACTTTGAAAATAAAAGATTACAAAAGACTAAAATTAATTGCTGAATATTTTTTAAACATTATGATGAGAATCATGTACCTTATAACATTATATCCATAGACATTTTTTGCAATCATGTTTTTCAATCACATTTTAAATACTCACAAGTATAACAATATATGTGAAGAATTCTAGAAACTACTCGTACATCGTTGCAATGTATTATTGTGATTCATATGTCAGAAGTGTCCTTTATGTTTTAGTCATCATCATCACTAAGAAGAGTGCAAGGTGGAGAACTGAACAATACAGATATTTTGTTCGTAAGCTTTTCAAAAGATGAATTGGATGCTCCATGGTATGTCATGTCACACCATCTCCTTGTTGCCCCTCCTCAATTTATTTTGCCCCTAATTTCTAGCTTTGTATCTTCCTTCTTTACTCTCTTGCTCCCTTTGCTCCAAATGAGCATAGGGGATGAGACATGCAGACGAATTAGAGATCACTAGTCACCTGAACAACTGCAACTGGATTGATCAAGACGGTGACGCATGCTTGAGTTGTAGGAAATGCTATTAAAGGATGAGGAAAATGTAAGGTTGAAAATGGGATCGAATTGGTTATAGTAATCCTTGTAGGGCTTCCATTGAAGCTAGGTTATGGAAAAAACATGCCTAGTACAAGAAGTTGTTGGTGTGCCAAAGACGATGATACTATAGATACAAGCTTTGGCTTTGCGCTCACCAATGCAATTGATTTTGACAATTGTGTGGAGAAAAAAAAAAAAAATTTCAATATCAAAAAATCATTGTTACCCTTAGCATACCATCCAATCAAAAAATAGGAATTACTGATTCAAAATTAATTTAAAAATATTGTGTTTTAAACTTTAGAAATTCATTAGCTTTGGTTGTAAAAAGTAATTGTGCCCACCACAGAAAATATTAGTACCCAAATTATAGTACAATTCAACTATATTATTAAAATTATTATATCTCAAGAAGACTTGATCTCTAGTGGGCTCTTTGTGAGCCATTCAATTTCACCAATAGATCACAGGCCCATTGACTATACTTATATATTTCAAATTACACACTTAAGTAATATATAAAATAAAATAAAGATGGTACCACTAATTAAAAAAATTACAAGTACTTTGAAAATAAAAGATTACAAAAGACTAAAATTAATTGTTGAATATTTTTTAAACATTATGATGAGAATCATGTACCTTATAACATTATATCCATAGACATTTTTTGCAATCATGTGTTTCAATCACATTTTAAATACTCACAAGTATAACAATATATGTGAAGAATTCTAGAAATTACTCGTACATCGTTGCAATGTATTATTGTGATTCATATGTCATAAGTATCCTTTATGTTTTAGTCATCATCATCGCTAAGAAGAGTGCAAGGTGGAGAACTGAACAATAAAGATATTTTGTTCGTAAGCTTTTCAAAAGATGAATTAGATGCTCCATGGTATGTCATGTCACACCATCTCCTCGTTGCCCCTCCTCAATTTATTTTGCCCCTAATTTCTAGCTTTGTATCTTCCTTCTTTACTCTCTTGCTCCCTTTGCTCCAAATGAGCATAGGGGATGAGACATGCAGACGAATCAGAGATCACTAGTCACCTGAACAACTGCAACTGGATTGATCAAGATGGTGACGCATGTTTGAGTTGTAGGAAATGCTATTAAAGGATGAGGAAAATGTAAGGTTGAAAATGGGATCGAATTGGCTATAGTAATCCTTGTAGGGCTTCCATTGAAGCTAGGTTATGGAAAAAGCATGCCTAGTACAAGAAGTTGTTGGTGTGCCAAAGACGATGATACTATAGATACAAGCTTTGGCTTTGCGCTCACCAATGCAATTGATTTTGACAATTGTGTGGAGAAAAAAAAAACAATTTTCAATGTCAAAAAATCATTGTTACCCTTAGCATACCATCCAATCAAAAAATAGGAATTACTGATTCAAAATTAATTTAAAAATATTGTGTTTTAAACTTTAGAAATTCATTAGCTTTGGTTGTAAAAAGTAATTGTGCCCACCACCGAAAATATTAGTACCCAAGGTAGAGGCTAATAATGGTCTTACACTTGAGGAATCTAAGATTACGTGGCATTAAATGAAGAGAAGCATTTGGATGAAGGGAAGAAATTTTTAGCATGGAAGCCATTGTGTATGGCTTGGGATGATTAGACAAACAAATTCATACTTCAGAGAATTGGGTAGGAAAATAATGGTTGGTCTAAAAGGTAACAAAATCAACGAGGTTTGCAAGAATATTTCTTGAATTGAGTGGTGGTTTTAAAAGTTAAGGTAACATTTGGAGATCAAAGGGCTAAACAAGCTCAGGAAAGAGCCTATAACACAATGGTAAATTATGAACCTCTTACTTGGGATGTCTGGGGATTGAGTCTGCTTGAACTCAAGAAATAGTAATAATAATAATAAGCAATCTAGGCTTTGGCCCATTACCTATAAATAAAAGGCCAAACAATCTCGTTGAAAGTAATTAAGGAACAACTAGAGACCACCAAGGAGTAAGTTGCCATTTTTTAAGTAGAAAACTTGGAATGGTGTGAATCAATCAACATTTAAAAGTAAAAAGCTTTCTACGTGAAATTAGGAAGGGAGTAGTAAACTTTCTCAAGAATACGTAAATGGTGCAATAAATAATGGGGTAAGAATTTTGTGCTCAATACCTTATTGAATGAATTTGACCTACTATCTTGTAATAGTGCTAAAGGAAAACAACAAATTTTACATAATATATTCCATAAAGAAGGTTTTTGAGAGTTGATTTCAAGGTAGTGGTCAAAAGACCTCTTTAGGAAGGTTAGAAACCTTTCAACATTTTAAAGAAATTGCAATCCCTAAAGGAAATTTTTTTAGAATTGAAGAGGCTCAACTTCAAGGATATCTTTGAGGAAAAATATAGTTAGACTAGCAATTGGAAGTTTTAAATAACTAGATAATTAGGGATGGGATGGAAGAGGTTAACTTCCTTGAAGATAAGGCTCTTCACTTTCAATACTCTAAAAATATTTCAAAAGAAGAGATTTTTTGGGAGCAAAAATATAGAGAAAATTGACTTGATGAAGGAGAATACAACACAAAGTTTTTTTCACAACTTGGTGAAATCTAGAAGGATACTTAACAAGATTATTCCAATCAAGAATACAAATGGTCAATGAATTTAGGACAACACAAAAGTCAGCATGGAGGAATTTCCTTACATCAAATCACTTTTAATTATGGATGACAATGGCCCCTTAAAGATAAATGAAGAGATGCTAAGAATTATCCCATTGATAGAATTAGAGTCTTCCAACAATGTGTTTTAGAAACCTGTAACTCTAAATAAAGTAAAAAGTTCTCTTTTCTCCATGATGAAGACAAGACTTTAAGGCACAATGGCTTCTAAACTATCTTTTATTTAAAATTTTTGGGAATTTTTGAAAGAAATGTGTAGATCTAATCTACGTTGATTGGTTCCTTATTACATTCATATGAAGCCCATAACATCAAGCACACAAGAATTCTTTTCAAAAGCATGTGTCTCATTTCAAAAATCAATCTCGCATGAAATTTACACGTCATTCAAGAAAGATTCCTAGAACCCTACTTTGAGCCTCCTATTCCCAATGTTTGTCAATGTGACATATGTCCCATGCTCACTTTCATCGATGGAGCAGTGTTGTCCAAATAAATACCCACAAAATATGTTATGTTAGAGGAGATTTATATACAACCTTGTTTATAAATGTTGAGGAATCTCCTACTATTCAAAGTCATGGTGAATGTGCAATTAACCAACCAAAATGATGATCATTTTCATCCACATCTGACAAACATGCTAGACCCAACCAATTAGAATGACATATTTGGTCCCCATGTTGAAAGAATAACAATAAACTTATTTGAATTATTTTCCATGTGAAAAAATTACAATATAAAGTGATCAAGTTTGATCAAAAAATCTTAAAGGTTATTTCTATACAGGGGACATAATGAACAAAATTAGTTGGTTTACCTTTTAGGAAATACTTGTAAATTTATAAAAATTTCAATTTATGTTCAACATGACTATGACTTGTGGACTCAAGATGTATGTTGTAACATTGGCATTATGGAGCTTAATCTTCAGCCTTGGCATGTTTGCTCTTGATGAGTGTACCATCATAAATTGAAAGAACCCTATAGTTTTTTTATAATTTCATGATTATTTAGCACCTACCCTTGTATATTTTTTTCTTGACATGCATAATTTAGGACTTCATATGGCACTCAAAAAATACCTAAATTCAATTATGGGTCTTGTGTTATTTCAATCTTGCTGGAACTCAATGTGAGTCATTATTGCTAGGCTTCAATCATTTATTAGCTTGCATATTCCCTTGCTACCTTTTGCAACCTCTTTTCAATCTCTACCAACCTTGAAATCACCTATACCTCCAAATCTTGTATCTCCTAGTTATCTAGGACAGAGTGTTAAGATTGTGTAGCTTCATTCGGACAAATATAATGAGACATAATAAAGATTATTTCTTTATATGTATACATAACAACCGTTATTATGTATACATGTGTAAATGAAGAAGTTTTAAAAATGAAAATCATATGTGTATTGTAATGCCCCACCAAATGATCCAAAAGAACAAACCTAAAGTTTTACTAAATTTTCTAAACATAAAAATAAAATAAAAAACATATAACAAAAGTTAAAAAATAGTGGAAGCAATAACATAAAATCATACATGAGAAAACATAACATAGTACATTCCTTGAGGATCCCAAGACATTGAATCACATTTAAATTTAAATAATACTAAGTCTAATAAATAACACATCCACATGAAAGAATAACTACAAGTTCAATCCATTTAAATAATATACATTTGTTATGAATGCCACTTGGCAATAAATTCAAAATGCACAATCATCCACTATACATGTCACAGGGTGTGAAAGACTAAAAGAATATACATTTATAAAATAGATTACATCATCCCTTTCGGATCCATGAAACAAGATACAATACAATAAGTAAAATCATCCATCAAATAGATATAACCATCCATCATAATAGACAAAGATAGAATGAAAGGAAATGCAGAACAAGAAACTCCAACCATGTCATCAACGGATGGATCTCAATGGTAAAAGTAAAAAAGCACTACCACCCAACCTCGTGGTAACCCAAAAAGGTCCACTCCCAATGCGTTGAGGAGATAGTCTCAAGTCCCAAACAATATATCATTCCCAAAAATCAAAAGTAATATCTAGGTCAAGGAAAACCCTAAAAGTAATCTAACTCAAAGGTTCCAAGATAAAATGACATCTAAACCCAAAGGCAAACAAAGACACGTAGGGAATCTATACTGCTAGTGGGCAAGTGTCATCGCATGAGCCAACTCTAGGGTTACCCGACTAGTCTTTTAATTCTCTGACCCCATAGTGACTCTACGTAGCACTAGTATCCTGTCACACTGACAAGGCATACTAACGATGCATGGTCGCAACCAAGCATCCTCTCTACTCCCATCCTAGTCTATACTAGCATGTGAAGCATGGGCGAGGAAAGACAAATACTCTTATTAGGTCCATTTTACTCTCATTTAGTGTAGTGTTTTCACTTATTAACTACTTACAATGGGTTACCCGTCAACCTCTTTAGGGCCTCGGCCTCCATTGTAAGCCACTTCCCAACTTAACATATAGATTACCTACCCTAGGCTCATAAAAGTACAAATCAAAGAATCACAGTTTTCACCTTAGCCCTATACAAGTGACTGGAAAGCATCAAAAGACAATTCACAATAACACCTCAGTCCTTCACAAGCAACTAGAAAGAATCAAAAAATAACTTATTGAAGACTTAAAGGTTAACTCAAATAGGTCACACCATTCACCTCAGTTTCATACAAGAACACTAGAAAGCAATAATGAACAATAGATCTAAACTCATCATAGAACATACCAAACACATTACCATGGTTGAGTATAAAAGATCGAGATCAATTCATCATCATGACATCACAAAAATAGAACTCTCGAGCCTCTGGTAAACATCCTAAGACTGGTCAACACTCTAATCAACCCAAACCCAAAACATAAGACAACATATAGTTAACAATGTAGTTTCATAGTTTTGTTTGATTTTGAAGACACACAATCTGAGTAAATAGTAAGGTTTAAGTTTTTGTTTCAATGTAAGTTTTCAAGTAGATGAGATTTACATTTTAACCCTTACAATTTAACCCATTTCTTGTACTTGAACATATTGCACAATTACCCTTTTCTTATGAAATTTCAAGGTTCAATATTAAATATCATAAGATGACTTTAAAATAATTATCTCCAATAAATTATTAAAATAATAATAATTGATCATTAATTAAAATCACTACGATTTTATTGACAATCAAAATAAAATAATAATAATATAAAAAAACAACTTAAACATTATTAAATAATAATTTATTATTAATTAAAAACTTAATTAAACTAAATTAAATTAATAATTATTTAAAACAAACTATAAAAAAAAATTATTAAATATTAATTAATTAATAATAACAAAAACTATTAAAATTATTAATAAATAATCATTGAAATCTTATCAAAATTAAAATATAATAAAAAAACTTTAATTAAACCCACACTTGCGACTTTAAATATAAGTCGTGGGCAGGTACGCTGCCACAATATTACCTTTGCTAGCATGACAAGAGGGCCTGCCATGTAGCCCTTTTAAAAAAGTCGTTGAGACGAGGGGAAGGGAGGTGGGGGTTTGGTGGCCCCACCTCCTTTTCAAATTTATTTATTATAAAAAAATTGTAATATACAATTTAATAATAAACTAATAGCCCTCCACCCCCCCCCCCCCCGCCCCCCCCAACAACAACATCTATATATATATATATATATAAACATTGTAAAATTAGTCTGATAGGGAAACCTAGATAAACCAATCAAAATTTTCATTCTAAATTTTTTATTTCATTTGAGAACTATTCTTGATTGAATTAACAAATATTCAATTTATAGAACAAGGGTTTCCTAATCTTACAATCCTCATATTCAAATAGAATTCGATATGAATACCAATAAATTAACAATGAAAGATTGAAAGATTCATCAGAAATGAAATTTGGAAAATAGATTAACAAACACGATGTAGACAGGAATATCAAATAACATAATTCATTATGCAAATAAAGCACAAGACTCTACCTAAATCTGATTCTAATATGCAACCACCTAAAGATTGTGAGAGAATTCTCTTTTTTCTCTCAAAACCTTCTCTCTGAAAATCCCTTCTCAAAAAATCTCGATCCCTACGAAATGAACTCTCAATCTTTGATATGGAGTTCTCCCCTAAATTTGGGGCACTGTTTGTGCAATCACATAAGGGAACTTGTTGATCACAATCTTTTAACTCTTTATTTACTTTCTTTTGAATATTCATGCACACTTTTTGCAATTTAAAATATCTTTAATACGCTAATTTCTCTTTCACTCTTTAATTAATTTTTGAAGCTTTTTTTTTTGATAAAATATTTATTAACTTAAGTAATAATAATATTTAACATTTATTTTAAAATGATCTCCTAAATATATTATTATTAAATTAAATAAATATTATTACGCTCTCAAATTAGACTATAATTTTTCTTTAAATTTAATTCTTTTTATTTAATTAATTTCTAATTAATTAAATATTGAAATTATCTTAATAATTTTCTATTAAATTAAATCATCAATTAATCTTTTAATTTGACTTAATTAACAGGAAAATCACCAAAGACCTACAAGACGAAATATGAAAACCCATCATAAAGTACCACATACAAGATCAAACTCAAGGGTTATAATTATGAATTTACGTCATATGACAAATTTGGAAGGGTAATCATCTCAGATACTTGTCCTAATCATCTAGGACAAATGGTTTAAGGTCAGGATTTGGACTCAAGAATTTATCTCCCCTCTCTTACCATTGAGATATTGCAATGGGGTACACTCATTTTGGCAATTCAGGGAAGTTGATACCCGGTACCTACAATCTGCATAAAATCCATGCATGTACAAACACATATATTCTAAACTAAACAGGCAATGACAAGAAGTGGTGCATTATGTAGATCCCGACTAGTAGGTGACTACGACTCCCTTCCTTAACCACAACATAAATATCATACATAAAGAAAATATACACGCACACACAATACACATGCAGTATGGGATAAGTATCCATAGAAAACACACACAAATAATCCATCTAACATCATTAAGTAACTGAAATCACTGTAAATCATCATCTAAGTATAATCATGCATACATGAAGTAGCTAGTACCAAAGTAGTCTCATCATAAAATCAACTAAGTATGAAAACAATATCCAATAATCTAGAAAACAATGCTACTAATCATCAAGCATAAACATAACCTGACCTAAAAGAGTTCGGCAATAAAATCGAAAAAGTTAACTAGGGGTAGACTGTACATGTGTGTGTGTGTGTGTACACACACGTAGACATATGTACACACACACACACACACACACACGCACACATATATGTATGTATGTATGTATATATGTATGTATGTATATATGTATGCATATATACACATATGTATACATACATACATACATACATACATATATGTATATAAATATATATTCAAACACATATATATGATACACACACACACACACACACACACACACACACACACATGTATGTATCTATGCATGCATGTATTGTTAGAAATGTAGAGTGTAACTGAGAGGGGAAGGGTGAATCAGTTACCACAAAAATAATTTCCTATCTCTAGATGTCAATTCAATCTTTCATCAATAATACAATACTGTCTAACTCGGTTAACACTAGAATATTACTCTTACTCGATTAACAGTGCAATCTTATGAATATTAATCTATTTTAGCCTTTAGTAACTTAGTTGTAGAAACGTAAAGCATAAGCAAATAGGATGAACAAAGATGACACCAAGATGTAACATGGAAACCCAATTTGAAAACACCATCGTGCAACTAGTTACAATATTTTTCACTCTTCTGAAGTGAGCCCTATTAGGAGCCAACCTTGTTAAAGGTAATAATACATACTATTAAGTATGACCTTGCTAGAGGATTTAGATCACCCTTTTAGGAGTAGCCTGGATATAGGTCTTCAAACACTTCAATCTTGAAATGTCACCTTGTTAAGAGGATTTAAAATATGATAGTTAAGTCAACTTTGTTAAAAGATTGCTTCATTGCTACAATGGTTAGAAGGTAACAACAATTTGACCTAATTTATGAAGCAACTACCTTTGCAGATTCAAAACTTTGTTCTAGCTTGATCTTTGGATCCTTACTAATCAAATGTTCTTTGCAACTTATCTTCCACACTTTCCTACTTTGTCTTTTCTTTTGCTCACATATCCATCTTATTTCATATTCCACTCGTGCATTCTATCCTCACAACTTGACTTTTCTTATATATCATAGCCTTGTCAAGTCGGCTTAAATATTAGCTTTATATATATATATATATATATATATATATGTATGTATGTATGTATGTATGTACAGATACATACATATACATATACATATACGTGTGTGTGTGTATATATATACATATATATGATGTATATATATGTGTATATACATACATATATATATATATATACATATACATATATCTATGTACATATATGTATACATACGTGTATATATATGTATATATGTATATATATACATATATGTATGTACATATATGTATACATGTATATATATATGTATACATGTATATATATGTATATATGTATATATGTATATATATACATACATATATACATGATGTATACACACACACACACACATACATACATACATACATATGTATCTATGTATCTATGCATGCATGTATTACTAAAAATGTAGATATACATACATACATATATAATTTATCTATGCATGCACGTATTGTTGGAAATGTAGAGTGTAACTGAGAGGGGAGGGGTGAATCAATTACCACAAAAATAATTCTTTATCCCTAGATGTCAATTCAAACTTTCATCAATAATGCAATACTGTGCAACTCGGTTAACCCCTCCCCTCTCAGTTACACTCCACACACACACACACACACATATGCATCCATGTATTGTTGGAAATGCAGAGTGTAACTGAGAGGGGAGGGGTGAATCGGTTACCACAAAAATAATTCCCTATCCCTAGATGTCAATTCAAACTTTCATCAATAATGCAATATTATCTAACTTGGTTAACCCCTCCCCTCTCATTTACAGTCTAAATTTCCAACAATACATGCATGCATAGATACATAGATACATACATATGTGTGTGTGTGTGTGTGTGTGTGTGTGTGTGTGTGAACATCATACATATGTTTGAATATATATATATATATATATATATATATATATATATATATATATATATATATATATATATATATATATATATATATATATATATATATATATATGTATGTATGTATGTATGTATGTATGTATGTATGTATGTATGTATTGTGGTAACCGATTCACCCATCCCCTCTTAGTTACAGTCTACATTTCCAACAATACATGCATGCATAGATAGATAGATACATACATACATACGTATGTATGTGTGTGTGTGTATATACATCATATATATGTTTAGTGGGAGGGGTGAATTGACTACCACAAAAATAATTTCCTATTCCTAGATATCAATTCAAACTTTCATCAATAATGTAATGCTATCTAACTCGGTTAACACTAGAATATTACTATTATTCAATTAACAATGCAATCTTATGAATATTAATCTATTTTAGCCTTTAGTAACTTAGTTGTAGAAACATAAAGCACAAGCAAATAACATGAACATAGATTACACCAAGATGTAACATGGAAACCCAATTTGAAAACATCACCATGCAACTAATTACAATATTTTTCACTCTTCTAAAGTGAGCCCTATTAGGAGCCAACCCTGTTAAATGTTATAATACATATTGTTAAGTATGACCTTGCTAGAGGATTTAGATCACCCCGTTAGGAGTGGCCTAGATGGAGGTCTTCAAACACTTCAATCTTGTAATGTCACCTTGTTAAGAGGATTTACAATATGACGGTTAAGTCAACTTTGTTAAGAGATTTTTTCATTGCTGCAATGGTTAGAAGGTAACAACAATTTGACCTAATTTATGAAGCAACTCTCTTTGCAGATTTAGAACTCTATTCTAGGTTGATCTCTTGATCCTTACTGATTAGATGTTCTTTGCAACTTATCTTCCAAACTTTCCTACTTTGTCTTTTCTTTTGCTCACATATCCATCTTATTTCATATTCCACTTGTGCATTCTATCCTCACAACTTGAATTTTCTTATATATCATAGGCTTTGTCAAGTCGGCTTGAATATCAGTTTTGTATATGTATGTATGTATGTATGTATGTATGTATGACTATGTGTGTATATATATGCATATACATATGTATACAAACATACATATACACACACATATGTGTATATGTATATATATATATATATATATATATATATATATATATATATATATATATATATATATATATATATATATATATATATATATATATATATATATATATATATATATATATATATATATGATGTATTTATGCACACATACATACATACATATGTATGTATGTAACTATGTATCTATGCATGCATGTATTGTTGGAAATGTAAAGTGTAATTGAGAGGGGAAGGGTGAATCAGTTACCACAAAATAATTCCCTATCCCTAGATGTCAATTCAAACTTTCACTAATAATACAATATTGTCCAACTTGGTTAACACTAGAATACTACTATTACTCGGTTAACAACGCAATCTTATGAATATTAATCTATTTTAGACTTTAGTAACTTAGTTGCAAAAACATAAAGCATAAGCAAATAACATAAACATAGATGACACCAAGATGTAACATGGAAACCCAATTTGAAAACACCACCATGCAACTAGTTACAATATTTTTCACTCTTATGAAGTGAGCCCTATTAGGAGCCAACCCTGTTAAAGGTTACAATACATACTGTCAAGTATGACCTTGCTAGAGGATTTAGATCAACCTGTTAGGAGCGGCCTGGATAGAGATCTTCAAACACTTCAATCTTGAAATGTCATCTTGTTAAGAGGATTTACAATATGATGGTTAAGTCAACTTTGTTAAGAGATTTCTTCATTGCTACAATGGTTAGAAGGTAACAACAATTTGACCTAATTTACGAAGCAACAATCTTTACAGATTCAGATCTCTGTTCTAGCTTGATCTCTAGATCCTTATTGATTAGATGTTCTTTGCAACTTATCTTCCACACTTTCCTACTTTGTCTTTTCCTTTGTTCAAATATCCATCTTATTTCATATTCCACTTGTGCATTCTATCCTCACAACTTGACCTTTCTTATGTATCATAGGCTTTGTCAAGTTGGCTTGAATGTTCTTCCAAATAATCAATAAACATCCAAAGAGTCTACCTTAATCAATTAAATATTAGATAATTGCATTCTAATGTCACTCGATCAATACTAACATTGAACACATGGTTAATACTGTAAGTCCTTTGATGCCCCGTCACTCGGTCAATACTACAAGTAGGATATCCTTCATTAACCCACTGCTTGGTTAATACTAAAATGTCTTCATTACCCGATTGCCCAGTCAATATTGAGATATGCAAGGTTAATACTGCCAGTCCTTCATTGGTTAGTTAATACTATCATTTGTGTAACGTCAATGACAACATACAATTGAAGAATTGTTTCCAACATGTATGTCATAATTATCAACCTAAGAGGCTCATTATTAATATCAATTTGTGTGGCTAAATTTTTTTAAAGTGACTGAATAGTCGCATGTCTTAAGAAGGAGGTGAATATAACATTAGACAGTAAGGAGGAATGGTCATGAATGGATTTCTCTCATGTAGGAGCTACATTCATTCATGGGCATGTCTCCTCACATCAAAGACTCCCTCCAAATATGTGATACGTGGAAGAGTAATAAACACTGCACAATACATACATTCAAACAATTTTCTTCATGGATATTGCTCTTGCCTCATTCAAAGTATTATATTTAATGTTTAAAAATTAACAATTTACATTCACTATTATATTATTTATAATATTTTCAATGTTTTAAATACACTATCATTAAATTCAGCCTACAATATCAATAAATAAGAGTAATACAAAGCTAATCTCAACTTTAACATGGTATCAGAGTAGGTTTGATGAAAAGATCATATCACATTTTATTAAAGAAAATTAACATAAATATCTTTGGAAAATCACTACACCATTTCAAGATGGTAAATGATATGAGATTTGAAGGTGCTTTAGATTTTGAAACTTGGAAATTGTGAATGATGTTAATTCTAAAAAAGCTTGCCTTAATAACAATCATGGAAAATTCTCCTAAATCCAAGGAAGATAACAATAAGAGCCAATGGGAAAATGACAATACTGGAGTAATGGAATTATTAGTGGACGAAGTGAAGAATCATCTACTCTCTACTCTCACAAAGTTAGACTCTGCATTTGATATGTTCAAATCCTTAGAAGATATTTTTAAGATCAACAACACTAACAGGCTTCTCACTCTAAAGAATCAACTATCTAATATAAAGATGAATCAAGGAGAGACTACCACCTTATGCTTTATAAGGGTAATAGAATTAAGAAACCAACTCTTAAGAATTGGTCACATCTATGATGGTAAAGAGTTAACCATAAGAGCTCTAAATGAATTTCTTGTCTCATGGAAAACTTTAGACAAGGAATAAGTGCTCATTCCAAACTCCCTAAATTTGATTGACTAAAGGTTGACTACATTCAGGAAGAGTGTAGTCCAATATCTCAAGGAGCTCTAATAAACTCTACAAAAGATGGTATTCCAATTCTCACAACTAAAACCAACAAAGGAGGAAAGAAAACAATTCCAAAAATAGAATGAGGTAGGGACTCAAAATTTAAACAATCATTCAAGAAGAGGAGGGACCTATTAAAGTGCAATATTTTAGATGTGACAAATATGGTCATCTTGCAACCAAATTGTCTTGATAAAATCAAAACTCAAGCTCCCTTTACTAAAGTCAACAGAATAAAATGAATTTAGAGAAACTTATATTCTACTTTTCCCTATCTAGTCAGGTCTTTAACAAATCTAATACTTGGGTAAAAAATAATGGACCTTCTTGACATATAACAAGCTTTAGAGAACATCTAGATTTCATAAACAAAGACTATGAGAATGAAGTAATAATTGGTGATGATACAAGCTACCTAGTAAAGGTGATTGGGACATGTACTATCAACCTAAAATATGGCATTTCACTTGAACTCACAAGACTAGAATGCATACCTGAAATCAAAAGGAACATAGTGTCAAATTTAACACTTGAAGACAAGGGATACAAAACTACCTTCATGGATAGAAAAGTTATAGCTTGGCTCAATAAATCAAACATAAAAGTGCTCATACTATTGGAATTGTTGATATAAGATTGTATTGAAGTGAAGAACCTATAATGGAACAATTGTTATTTTGTCAATGATGTCAAACTTGCTACCTACTGGTGAGACAATTGCTTTTTGGTCTGAAAGCTATCATTTAGTTGATTGATTAAGAGGATTTGAGAAGAGAAGATAACAATAGCACCTAGATAAAGGTTGAGTTATTTGGTATGTAAAAGAAGCGCTAAGACCAATTAAGACATTGATATTATAGTGTATTGTTTATCGACTTAAAGTTTGAAATGAAAGATTACTCAAGTTAAGACTAGAAGAAGATCAAGTATGAAAAGTGTTTGTTGAGCCTTCCTCAGCAATCAGTGCAAGCTGAGCAAAAAATAGTGGAAGCTGAGTGGAAAATAAGAGGTGTTGAGCAAAGATGGAAACTAGTGCAAGCCAAGTGATTGTTAGTATATGCCAAGTAAAGTTTAGTTGAGGTTGGGCATCAATCAACTTTAGTGTTCACCAAGTAAACTAGTGTTGGCTGAGTGGAAGAATAGTATAGAAGCTAAGTGATAACATATTGATGTCGAGTGCTAATATTTATGTTAAATCAAAGATTTGACAAATTTGAGTAGACTATTTTATTTTATTGAATTGTGTGAAGCATGTGGAAGATAACTATGATGAGTTGGTGGCACATAATTCAAGGTAAACCATTTTGAGGCAAATTCAAGGAAGACTATAGAAGAAGTTTCTAGAGGAACCAAATGGAAAATTGGGTGGATTGATTATATCCTACCTAATTCTACCTAACCCTAAAATGGACGATTGTGGTTAAGCAGAAAATATCTTAATTTTCTATATATAGAGATGATTGGTCAAAAGCAAAGGTTGTCATGTGCCAGAACCTAAGGAATACAAGGAGTCTAGGGTATTGCTTCATTTAGTAGCTAAACATAAGTGACTGCTGTTGGCATGCAAAGCAACAAGGCTTAAGAGTATGAATGCTTGAAGGGTGAACAAGATATCAGAGTTGAAGTGTGTGAATGCCAAGTAGAATGGAGGTCTAAAATAGAGATCTGTAATCTGCAAGTGAGTGTTGATCTCAAATTGGTTTTGATAATTGAGTGTCAATACACTTATGTCATTTACTAAGTTTATGCCGAGCTAGTAATGCATGCTGACTATGATATATAAATACAAGACTATGTCGAGTTGCAATGAGTGTTGAGTCACTCAAATGCTGAGCAGACAATACATGTCGAGTGATTCAAGTGCTGAGCAAACAGTAGATGCTGAGTAGTTCAGGTGTCGAGTCAGAAACAAAATTACAGTATGTGCTGAGCATTAGGAACTTCAAGTGTTGAGCATCATAGATTGGACATATTTGTTTTTGATTGCACAAATAACTATGTAAACCATTTTTCAGCTAATCTAAGGATAGAATATGATCATTTGAAGATAAGGACAAATTTGTATGCATATTCCCTATGCAATTACATGTAGCCAGTTAGAAAAAGGGAAGGATTAAGCAGCAAAAAGGATGAATCTTAGTCGTAATCTCAGCCGTAGATTCATACCTAACCCTAAATCTTCTAGTCTCCTTAAGGAGGATGAAACCCTAAAGTTCATAACAAGCTTGTAAGGAATTGGAGGAGAATAGTGAAGTTTGCATGTGAAAAGAAAAGCATTCATGGAGACTTAGAATATATAGAGAGTGAATTGCAAAATTAGTTTGAGAAGAACAAGAATAGAGGATACAACATTGACATACCAAATCAGAGAGGATCAAGAAGGACATTGTATGGATTTCATCTTTAATCAAGCTACCAGAGCTAATCATAAGATCTATGCTGAAAAATTCTAACAGGTGATTCTTGTTAAATCTCCTAGGAGTAGTTCTAATAGATTGTTGTAAATCCTTTAATAGGGTGACATTCCAAGTGGATGTTTTGAAAGTCCTTTATCTAAGCACACTTCTAACAAGGTGTTGAAATCCTCTAATAAGGTGGGACTTAACAGTCCTTGTAAGCCTTTAACAGGGCAGGCCTTTTAAAGGGCAGATCATGTATCATGGTCAACACTTTGGAATTGTAATTTGTGACACTTTATTATCACATTAGTGAAGAATTGTGGGCATCATCCCCACCCCACTTTTACCTTCTCATTTGGAGGATTTCTGGATAATCATATCAGGTGTCAAGTGTGTGTGTTTACATGTTTGGATGCATTTACTTTACATGTTATTTACAGTTTAGATATTACATGCATCTAATGAAATGATAAAAGTTTTAGTTATTAAAGTTTGAACTTCTGATTCAACCCCTGCCCCCCCCCCCCCCCCCTTCTCAGAAGTGCATGTTCCCATTTGTAATTCCATCAATTGGTATCCGAGCTAAGTTTTTAGAAGAAGAAGCTTTGTAGCTTAGAGGAAAGATCTTGAAATGGAAGTCTACAAGTTGGGAAATACCATTAAGAACTGGGAGATTGAGATACATCTCATACTACATCAACTGAATCAAGCCAAAGATGCTTTGAAGAGTACCATGAAGAGAAAGAAAGAGATTGCTATAGCAAAAAATGACACACAATACAAAGAGATTGACACCACAAAGCTATTTGCAGATGGTAACTCTAGTGAATTCGATGCAACAATTATAGATCTAATGGAAAAGAATAGAGCACAAGTTGAAGAGATTAGAAATCTCAAGTTGGAGTAAGAATCACAAGTTATACTGTTGTGTGAGGTGACTGAACAAAAGAAGAAAGCTATAGAAGACAAGGCCATGATTGAAGAAGACAAAAGATTTTTGGCAAACAAATTGGAAGAAAAGTCAATAGAACTATCCAAGATCTCAAACATGAAATTGTATACCTTAAGCCAAATGATGAATGCTCATCATGAGTTGAATGTCAAGGACATTGAAACAATCACTTTGAAGTTGTAGAATGAACAACTATAGAATGACTTGAAAAGAGAAAAGGAATTTGCTGAAAGTTTCAACAAACCAAATGAAGCCATCAAGTACTTTGAGCAACTACTAAAATCCTTTGGATCTAGTAGAGATACATTAGGATTGGGCTACACAAGCACTAAAGAAGGAGAATTGTCCAAAGCTACTGAGGAAATGAACAATAAAGGGAAGAAGTCCAAACCTTCTTGTCATAGTTGTGGTAAGAAAGGACATACAACTAATGTGTAGAGTAGCAAGAATGCAAATTAGAATGTTAAGCTTAAAAACATGACTCGTTGCCACAAGTGCAACAAACAAGGTCATTAGGCACATGAATGCAAAACCAAAACCATGCACGCAACACAATTTGAAGGACACTACTACAATTTTTAGAAGTATGGACATAGAGCCTTTGAATGAAGATCCAAGTCCACATGGTCATCAAGCAAGCCAACAAAGGTAAGAAGTTATGAAAACTCCTATAATTGGGATTATAATACAAAATATAGCTATCACTATTGTCAGGAATATGGACATGTACCTGAAAACTGCATTAGGACTCACTTCAGTGGTAACTACAAGAGATGGTCGAGTCAAACCACATGTTTTAGTTGTCACAAGACTGGTCACATTAGTAAGCATTGTCCAACAAGGTTTGAGGCACTAAGTTGTGAATTTGATAAAGGAAAAGGCAAGGCAAATGTTTAACACATCAGGAATGAGATGAACAAAACATGGAAGAAGAAAGATGTTGGCAGGACATCAAATGGAGAAGGGATCACTTCACCCAATGGGTCAAGTGGTCACACTTCATCAAATTAAGCAAACAAGAGGTATGTGGAACTGATACTTAAAGTGTGTTGCATTATACATCAGTTCCAAAAGAAATTAGCATTGAAACGATTACATTAACATGAATTAAGATGCAAGAAGTTGTGAAAAATTCAAGGTTAAATCTTCAATTTTTCATGTTGTTGCCGAGCATGAAAAGTCTTCTATGTATGCTGAGTAAAAAACTAATTAATGTTGAGCTGCTAGTCAAAGATAGTTAGAGCCAAGTCTATAGTAGCTACCGATTGAGGGAAGTCTCTATAGATGCCGAATGAAACAATAATTGTGTTGATATCGAGTTTTACAGCTATACAAGTACCAAGCATTAAATGCAATGTTTTAAAGGGTATAATGTCAATTCTCACCTATTTTTTGTCATAAAAAATTCAAAGCAAGAACAGGTAGAGCAAAGAGTCAATTTACAAACCAGTTCAAAGCATTTGTAAGGATTCTAGTGACGATCAAGTACCAGTTCATTGAATTTTAAAGGTATTCTTCATAAGCTGAGTTGCACAGTTTAAATTTGATAAACCCTAGTTTGACAAAATGGCCTCTAGTTCAAAGAATTTAAAGGAGAAAGAAGCTTTTGAGGTTCAATTAGTTAGCAATGAGGTCAAACAACCCAATTTCAAGGCCATCCCAGACATTGCCTATAAACAAGATCTGTCAGGCGCATTATCCATGATTCCGCCTAAAGTCATAATGGTACAAGATGTGAGAAAATGTTACAACTACAAAGTAGGAAGCATAGGTGACATGGAGATAAGACAAGCATATGCTAAGTTGTGTGAAAATGACATCTTGAAGGAATAATTTAAGATTGTGGAGAGAACGGGTTTGACCCATGCCCTAGATTTCCCACGGTTTTCAAAACTAAATGGATAAAAATAGTTTTGAGTAGAATTCATGATGGATGTCTATGGTTAGAGGGTGGACCTATCGAGATTTCAAAAAGAATTATTCATAGGGTGACTATTTATCCAACCCTAGATCGGCCAAAGACCTTACGTAGTGACTCCAAAGAGGTAACTGAGAAAAATACAGGTGCTAAATGGAACAAGCATGGAATGACCATATATACCATTATAGATTCTTTACTTGACTTTTTAATAAGGGTTATTTCCCACAAGTTCTATCAATTAAGCAGGTTAAACAGTGTAGCTTACATAGCAGTTGATGTTGGCTACAAAATTGTCAAGAAAGATCATGCTTATGATCTTGCGGAGCTTCAACTATAGCAAATAATGGAGAATCTTGGAGCAATTAGGAAGAAAATAAGTGCTCAATGCAAATTAGGATTAATTCTAATTTGCATATTCTTCTATGTACAAAATGAATTCCCATCTTTTGGCACAATTGGATGGAAGACAAATAGATCAGTGGCTGTACAAATTAATGAGTATATTGAGCAAATGGGAGAGAACTTTGAGACAGTTATGACAAACTATTTTAAAGACTTTAAGAAGTCTATGAAGCAAAGGTTGAGGATACTTGTCTCACTAGTTGAACAGTACTACAATGAGATATGTTTTCTTGTGGATATTGATTACACATACATTCAAGCAACAATACCTAGGGTAATATGGTTAAGACCCTTAGGATATGAGATCAATGTTGATGAAGCCTCAGCTACCATTACTACACTCCTAGCAGAGGAGATTGATAAAACAATAAAAATATTTGGTAACTATGATGTAATAAAATCTACAGTTTAAATGGAGTTGAAGACAACCTCCACACTAAAGAAGAAAGACAAATTAGTGAGGAAATTGAAGACAAAATTTGGAGAAAGTGTAGGAGATGATGAAGAGGAAGAAGAGGTACAAGCACAAGAACCTCTAGCTTTAACCCAAGGCATGGGTGAGGACCAAGAAGAAGAAGGTGCTAAGAGGAAATCAAAGAGGCACAACCCAATTAGCACCTAAAAAGAGAAAAGCCAAGGCACAACCTGTGGCTAAACTAAAAGCAAAGAAGATTGTCAAGCCCAGCCCAGCAAAGCCAACAACACCAACAACTAGGGCAAGTACAATTACTACTACTCAAAAGGCCAAAGGGCAAGCCAAAGAGAAAAAAAAGGCTACTGAATAGGAGGGCCCAGTGTAGAAGAAACAAAGGAGAAAATACATTGCACAATTAGAAACAGATGATGAAAGAACAGAGTGTAGGGCCCATTTGCCGTTGCACCAAAAGCCATGACTGTTAGTGAACATGGAACACCACATAATTAACCACCTGTGGGCAGGGGAGCGCGTCGCATCACCCAACAATCTCCCCCTCGACGCGCATACCAGGTGCTTACGCAGGTCGGGAAGGCACCGGGGAGATTTGAACCCATGACCAAGCCAAAACCAGGCTCTGATACCAATTGTAGGGCCCATTTGCCGTTGCACCAAAAGCCATGACTGTTAGTGAACATGGAACACCACATAATTAACCACCTGTGGGCAGGGGAGCGCGTCGCATCACCCAACACAGAGTCTAAAGATTCAAGTCAATTTAGAGTGGTAATTCATGCACCTAATTTTGATCTTAAGAATATCTATGATAATGTTAAGAATAATGTAGACTTGATAGGAATAGAAAGTATTAACTTTGAAAAGCTTGGTAGAGAAGAGCAGAACCAAATAGAAGAGTCAATTTATGCAATGATGTCTAAGTTCAAGAACACTCCACTTGAATTAGACAATACAATGCCAAAGGAGTTGTATACAATTTTAGAAAATAAGTGGCATTATTGCCTAAACCTAGAGAAACAAATAAGGAAATCAACACTAGCCCAGGTGATGCTAGAACTAAAAAAAAGACAAATTGTCAAGGCAAATAAGAAATATGGTAGCAAATTTGCACCTAAATATAGGGCATTCAACATACTTCAAAACAATACTGAAGATGTTGTGAAGAAATCCACTCAAATGTGGAAATTAATATATGGTCTAACAATAGTTAAAGAAGGAAAAGAGGATCCCTTTGAGGAAAGAAATAATGGAGATGAAGAGGAAGACAAGGAAGATGAAATAGTAAAAGGAAAAGATGATACTATTGTGGAGGAGACAGAAAAGAAGATATGTGAGACAATTATAACTGAAGAGTAGTAGGAAGAACAGAGTGTGCAAGACACACAAATGCTGAGCATGAGCCCTCCACATGACACAAGCATGCCTGCAGACACTATAATTGTAAAGGATGTTCCTGATAGTTTAGCTTAGAACATCAATCCTTTAACTACAAACGATCTCAAGAAGATTCTTGACCAATCCACACTACAAGCTAGATTGTGTGAGAATCCAGTATTGGTCAGTGTTGATGAACTTTAGAAGGCAGTAGCTAACATTACAAGGGATAAGGTGAACACACAAGAACCACCTTCTGTCATCCCTTCAGCTACTAGTGCTCAACCTTTAACACAAACATCAGTAGACACATCAACAAAGTTTGAAACAACTAAAAGAGAAGAGGAAAAATAAACCACAACAAAGCATACAAGACATAAAGACACTTTTGTACCTACAACACAAACACAAGTTGTAAGTTAAATCATTGTGATTGATGGAAGTGAATCTGAAGAAATTAAGGACATACCAAAGGAGAAGGAGTAAGAGGCCGCTCAAGCATTGGTAACATTACCAACATCTAGCACTCCTACAAAAGTTCTTCAGGAGCCGAGCACTGAAGCTATACCATTGTAGATATCAGCACCAGGCTCAAGTTCCTCCAAGGTTGCTAAGATAATTCACTATGGAGATGTAACTCTAAATGAAGAAATATTGATACCTAAATATGATTATGCAACCATAACACTAGAGTAGATAGGCATAATGCAACAAGCCTTGGAAAAGAAGAAAAATCAAGAAATACTCAGGAAGGAGTATAGATAGAGGCAAGCATTACAAGAAATCAAAGACATCTTCTTAGATGCATTCAAATTGCAAACACCTGAAGAATCAAAGCCACTATTATAACAATTATCGAAAATTGTGGAACAGGAGAACAATGAAGACCAACACACCAATGCAAAACTATTGGAATGGTCTGAAAGGAAATTTCAAGGAAAAATGAATGAAAAGATATCTGGTGACATAGCACTGCAACAAGTTGAATTGGCTATGAAAATTGAGAAAGTGAAGAAGGTACTTGAGAGCATTTTCTCATTGTACACTAAACTGTGTGATCCCGCACTCTTCACAGAAGAAACAAGCCATAGAATTCTGAGTTTGGAGAGAAATTTAAAAGTATTAGGTATGCAACTACCTCAGAACCGAACTTAGAGTGAGAAGCACTTTCATTCATTGCTTCAGTTACAGAATCAACTAGCTATGTTAATAGTAGAAGAGGCTAATATAAGAGCCAAGTTGATTAACATCCAAGCCTCCCTTACCCCTCATATGGAGATACTCCATAAAGAACTAGGATTTGCAAAAACATTGTTGAAGAAATATCCTAATCTTTCTACATCTGATACACTAGTTCACCTTGCACCAGAGATGGCAATCCAAATCAAGTCACTAGATGTTGCATGTGACAATTGGTATGCTGCTCTGAAAATAATCATGGAGGTCCATAAATCTTTTTTGGATAGATACACCATTAGTGTATAGACCCTTTTACATAAGTGTCAAAAAGGGGGAGATAAATAAGTAAGGGGGAGTAAGTAAATAAGCAAGGAAGAGATGATAAAAGAATGACAAGGAGATACAAGTGAATAAAAAGGGGGAGACAAACAAAATAAATCAAAGGGGGAGCAAATAGAACAAAGAACAATAGAACATTTCAGATAAAGAGTATTAGCACATTGAAGACAAAGAGTATCAGCAAGAGACAAATCTACTTATAATGGAGAACAGATTTTTGATACAGATTAGGCATATTAACTCATAGGGAGTTATAAATTTTGAGGTATATACTCTATTACAAAATTTTGATAATTTGTATATAAGCTGAGTTGTGAATATATTATACTTGTGAAGGTTAAATTGATTATTTAAAGTTAAGTGTTTTCAACACTTGTGTCAAAGGGGGAGAATGTTGATCTCAGATTGGTTTTGACAATTGAGTGTCAACACACTTAAGTCATTTACTAAGTTCATGCCAAACTAGTAATGCATGTCGAGTATGATATGTAAATACAAAACTATGCCAAGTTGCAATGAGTGTCGAGTCACTCAAGTGCCAAGCAGACAATATGTGCTGAGTGATTCAAGTGCTGAACAAATAGTAGATGCCGAACAGTTTAGGTGCCAAGTCAGAAACATAATTATAGTATGTGTTGAGCATCAGTAACTTCAAGTGCCGAGCATCACAGATTGGACATATTTGTTTGTGATTGCACAAACAACTATGTAAACCATTTTTCAGCTGACCTAAGGATAAAATACGATCTTTTGAAGATAAGGAAAAATCTGTATGTGAATTCCCTATGCAATTACATGCAACCAATCAGAAAAAAGGAAGGATTAAGCAACAAAAAGGATGAATCTTAGTTGTAGATTCATACCTAACCCTAAATATTCTAGTTTTCTTAAGGAGGATGAAACCCTAAACTTCATAAAAAGTGTGTAAGGAATTGAAGGAGGAGAATAGTGAAGTTTGCATGCAAAAAGTAGAGCATTCATGGAGACTTAGAAGATATAGAGAGTGAATTGCATAATCAGTTTGAGAAGAACAAGGATAGAGGATACAACATTGACATAGCAGGTTAGAGAAGATCAAGAAGGATGTTGTAGGGATTTGATCTTTAATCAAGCTACCAGAGCTAATCACAAGATCTATGCTAAAAAATTATAACAAGTGATTTTAGTTAAATCTCCTAGGTGGAGTAGTCCTAATAGACTGTTGTAAATCCTTTAATAAGGTGTTATTCCAAGTGGATGTTCTGAAAGTCTTTTAGCTAGACACGCTTCTAATTGGGTGTTGAAATCCTCTAACAAGGTGGGACTTAATAGTCCTTGTAAGCCTTTAATAAGGTAGGCCTTTCACATGGCAAATCATGTATCATGGTCCACACTTTGTAACCATAATTGGTGACACTTTATTGCTGCAATAGTGAAGAATTGTTAGTGTTATCCCCACCCTAGTTTTAACTTTTCATTTGGAGGGTTTCTAGGTAATCATATCAGGGGTCAAGTGTGTGTGTGTGTTTACATGTTTGGATGCATTTACTTTACATGTTATTTATAGTTCAGATATTATATGCATCTAATGAAATGGTGAAAGTTTTAGTTAAAATTTGAACTTTTGATTCATTCCCCTCCCCCCCACCCCCCACTCAAAAGTGTATGTTTCCATTTGTAATTCCATTAGTGAGTTGTAATTTGTTATTAGATCAAGCCTTACTGCTACTTTCTAATCATTGTATCAGTCTAGGGTAAATCCTTTGGATTAAGGTTGACCTAACAATCATTTGCAAATCCTTTAACTAGGTGACATTCTAATGGAATAGTCTAAAGTTCTCTAACAAGGCTCACTGCTAACAGGGTGATTGAAATCCTTTAATTGGGTCACATTTAACAGTGTGTATTGTAACCTTTAACAGGGTTGGCCTTTCACAGGGCATCACTTCAGAAGAGTGAGAATTAGTAGCATGTTACTAGTGGTTTTTCCCAAATTAGGCTTCCACATAAAATCCTTGTGTCAAATGTGTTATTGAATCTTTTATGTTTCATGTTTACATTTCAGCAAAGTTGTTTTGACCTAGGACAATAGCCTACAAAGTTTAAGTATTGTATGATCTAATGGATGCATGCATAATAAGGCTTTATGGATATGGGTCTACTAAGTATTGGAAAGTTTTATTTGTACATTTGGACCTTGGATAACTGATTCACCCCCCTAGTTATTCTAAAGAATTCCAACAGGAACAAGATATGGATGTCTCTACAAATGATGTACTATTCTATGATATGCATTAATTCATGAGTCCATTAAAGAAAATAAGATTTGGCACTAGAGACTAAGACATTTTTATTTTGAGGATTACCTTCTTTGGAGAAAATGGTAGCATGATTACCAAAGCTCAAATTTGAGCCTGATGGAACTTGCAAAGGTTGTACAATAGGGAAGAATATAAAAAACGCATTTCACAATAGCAAAAAACTAAAAAATGTACTTGAACTTGTTCATTCTAATTTATGTGGACCCATGTCTATTCCCTCCTCAGGAAGATTTATGTATTGCATTATCTTTGTAGATGACTACTCTGGGAAGACATGGATATATATTTTTAAGTGCAAAGAATCTAAAGAAATTATTATAAGGTTCAAAGAATTTAAAGCACTAGTAGAAAACACATTGGAAAAGAAAATTAAAACCCTGAGAACAGATAATAGGAGGGAATACACCTCAAAAATCTTTCAATTTTTTTGTAAAAATGGTGGGATTAAGAGGGAGTTATTTGTTCCTTACAACCCACCGCCCCCACAAAAAAAATTAAAAAAATATGGTATTGTAGAAAGAAAGAAAAAAACCATTGTTGAAGTCACTAAGGCCTTCAGGCACGATCAAAACTTAAAAACTCACCTTTGGGTTGAAGCCTCTAGTGTTGTTGTTTATATCTAGAATAGATGTCATCACTCTCGTCTTCAAACAAAACCCCATAATAAGTATTCTCTGGAAATAAGCCTAATACTAGTCACCTGAGAATATTTGGGTGTCTTGTTTACATTCATATGCCTAAAGAAAAAAGAACTAAATTAGAGCCCTCTGGGAAAAGAGGAATTCTTGTTGGGTATAGTGAAACATCTAAAGCCTATCAAATATACATTTCTAGACAAAGACACATTGAACTAAGTAGAGATGTAATATTTGATGAAGACATTGCATGTAAAATATCCAAAGATGAAAATGGGTTGAATAATGAAGATTTTCAAAACGATTCATCTCCTCATATTTAAACGGAGAACCAAATAGAAGACAAAAACTCCTTAGAACCTATGGATACAATGGATGCACCTAGATAAAATAAGAAAAGACCTTTATGGGCCAAAAAATTGATTGAAGAATCTGAAAAATATGTAGCTCTGGTAGGATCTCTTAGAAAAAGAAAAAGGCAAACATATTATCTAATTATATTGCACATGTGAGTGACCTTTCAATTTAGAACCTTAAATGTAGAAGAATCTCTTCAACATCAAACTTGGAAGGATGCTATGATAGAAGAATATAATTCTATTCTTGGGAATGATTTTTGGGATAGTTTTTTGAGACCTAAAGATAAGTCAGTTGTATCCTCTAAATGGTTATTTAAAATCAAACATATAGTAGATAGAAGCATAGAAAAACACAAAGCTAGATTTTTCACAAGGGGATTCTCTCAAAAGGAAGGCATTGACTACGAAGAAATATTTTGAAATGTCCCCTTTCTGATTTTATAATATATTTAAAGCCTCTAATCAAGTTTTTAAAATCAAACAACCAATATTTCAAAGATCCACCAATTTCTCAATAAAACCCAAATCGGGTATGCTCAAAATAGTGCCAAAAACTTCACAGCTTCACAGATTATTAATAAATCTGAAAGTGGGAATTTTTATAGAAATTTCACCAGAATAATGGCCTACAAAATTAAATTTCTAGATCTATATAGAATTTACACAACAACTCCCAAACGGAGGACAAAAACAATGCTCATCGGGCTCCTGAAAATAACACAAAATAGCTCGAAAACACCACAAAAACACTAATAATATATCACATAATTATAACCATGACCAAAAACATATATTTAATTCTATTTTAACATCTAAATGTCTAAAATACAGCAGCAACCCAAACTGATATGAAATACTCAACCATAAACACCAAACTCTTACAAAAAACACACCCGAAAACCCACAAATTTGCACTGTTCAGCACAAGGGCAAACTCTGCATAATCTTGCACATGGAATGGCTTTAAACTACCATCCTTAGCCTTCTTGGAAACCTTCAAACTCCCTTCCTTGGGTCTCTTTCTCCATAGGTTTGGCAGCCTCTGAAGAACAACAAAGGGATGAGCAAAAATCAAGTTTTGGAATCAGCCCAAAATGCCTCCAAATCCCTTAAAAGAGGGCATAACCCTAACTCATGACAAAGAGGGGTTAATAAAATATATTTTAATAATAATTTTCATTTGTTATTTCATTGGCTTCCAAAGATTAGCCCCTTTTGCCGAAACTTCACCTTTTTGAGCCTACTTGCCTTAGCAAAGATTATTATTTTTAATTATTTGAAAAGGGGACATGACAAGTCCTCCCCTCCCAAATATTGCTTGTCCTTAAGCAATGAAGGTTGGAATGCTCAAGAATATGTTCTCCTTCCCAAGTTGCATCCTCCAATGGTAATCCTTTCCATTTGACCAAATGCTCTATGATGCTCCTATTTCTCAATCTTTTCTCTCTTGTATCCAAAATCTCTTCTGGTATCAAAACTAATTTTCCTTCATCATCAAGAGGTGGTAATTTCGTAGATACTATGGTTTTCTGGCCTAGAACCTTCTTCAGGCAAGATACATGGAAAACATTATGTATTTTGTTGTTTGGTGGGAGCTTCAATTCATAAGCTACCTCTCCTACCTTCTTGATGATCTATAGAACGTTGGCTTGAGCTTCTCTACCCCACTCCTCTTGAAGGTGCTTTGCTTATATGGCTGCAACCTGACAAATACCAAGTCTCTGACCTCAAAATATCTTTCAGTCCTTTTCCTATCAGCATACAATTTCTGTTGGTTCTGTGCATGTTGTAGATTATCCTTGAGGGACCTTATGTCTTGGCTTTGCTTGACGAAATCACTTGCTGCAGGTACTCTGCTATCTGAAAGTACTAGATGAACAAAGGAAAGGGCATCATAACCATAAAAAGCATGAAAAGGAGGCATAAAATGTGATGAGATGTATTGTAACAATACTCCCCTAGGTGCAACCATTTCACCCAAGCATGTTGTTGATTTCAAACATAGTTCCTCAAATATCCCTCTATCCATTTATTAACCATCTCTGTTTGAGGGTGATAGCTAGTACTGGGAGTGAGTTGAGTTCCTGCCAAATGAAAGAGCTCCTTCCAAAAAGAGTTGAGGAATCTACTGTCTCGATCACTGACAATGTTTCTAGGCAAGCTATGTAATCTAAAAATTTCTTTGAAGAACAATTCGGCCACTTGTGATGCTTTGAAATCAGATGTGATAGGAAAGAAATGCGCATACTTAGTTAGTCTATCTACCACCACCTATATGCAATCCTTACCTTAAACCTTGGGCAACCCAGTGATGAAGTCCATGGAAATACTTTCCCATTTTTGTTCAGGAATAGGAAGTGCCTGCAACAACCCTGCAGAAAAATTTTGCTCACTCTTGCTTTGTTGGCATACCATACATTCCTTAATGTGTTTAAGGACATCCTCCTTCATACCCTTCCATGAAAACCGCTCTCGAATTTTTCTGTATGTCTTGAAGTATCCTTGATGACCAGCCAAAGGTGTGTCATGAAAGGCCCTCAATATCCTCTCCTTAGTTTTTGATCTTGGCACTACGAAGATCCTGTTCTTGTAATAAATCAATTCATCAACAACCTTGTACCTATTATCATCCACTAACTTATCTAAAATATTGGTGGCAAAGAAATCTTTAGCATACTCTGAAATTATGGAGACTTTCCAATCAACAGAGATAGATGTTAAGGAACACAAAGTGGGCTTTCTTGAGAGAGCATCAACAACCACATTATTCTTTCCTTTCATGTATTCAATATCAAAATCATAATCTTGCAATTTTCTTACCCATTTTTGTTGACTATCATTCAAATCCCTTTGGTTAAAGAAGAACCTGAGGCTATTATGGTATGTCTTTACAATGAATCTCCCACATACCAAATATTGTCTAAACTTATGAAGTGCATGCATGATTGCCAACATTTCCTTATCATAGATGGAGTAACCTTTCTCTAATTGATTTATTTTTCTACTCTCAAATGCTATTGGATGTCCCCTTTGAGTTAGGATAGCCCCTATACCTTCTCCAAAAACATCACATTCAACAACAAAAGGTAAAGAGAAATATGGAATTGCAAGCATAGGGCATGAACTCATTACCTCCTTAAGCTTATCAAATGTTTTTTGTGCCTCTTCTGTCCAAACAAAAGATCATTTCTTTGTCAAATTAGTCAAGGGGGCAGCAAACTGAGAAAATCCCTTGGCAAATCTCTTATAGTAGCTACACAACCCAAAGAAACCTCTCAATTGTGTAAAATTAGTGGGTGGAGGCCAATCCAAAATTGCCTGGATTTTTTGTTGATCAACTTGTACTCCTTTAGAACTTATAATATGTCCCAAATATAGGATCTCTGTCTAACCAAACTCACATTTAGATAGCTTAGCATAGAAGGATTGCTGATCCAAGATTCTCAAAATAGTGTCTATGTGCTTTAGATGCTCTTCCCATGTTTTACTGTAAATCAAAATATCATCAAAAAATACCAAAACAAATTTTCGAAGATGCTGGCTCAATACCTTATTCATACAAGATTGGAATGTTGCGGGTGCATTAGTGAGGCCAAATGGCATAACAAGAAATTCAAAGTGCCCATAGTGACATCTAAAAGCAGTCTTTTCCACATCTTCACTCCTCATTCAGATTTGATGGTACCCTGATCTTAAGTCAATTTTTGAGAAGTATACAACACCATGTAACTCATCAATGAGTTCATCTATGTGTGGTATGGGATACCTATTTTTTATGGTCTTCTTGTTTAGAGCCCTGTAGTCTATACACATTCTCATTGTACCATCCTTTTTTTTGACAAGTACCACAGATGATGCAAATGGACTAGAGCTAGGCCTTATGAATCCCATGTCTAGGAGTTCCTTAATAGTTTTTTCAATTTCTTCCTTATAACCTCTTGGATGGTGATATGGGGTTGTTATAACTAGTTTGGCACCTTGTTCTAACTCTATAACATGCTCAAAACCTCTATCTGGTGGTAATCCTGGAGGCAAGTCATTGAAAACTATACTATGCTTATCAAGAATATTTTGAATTTCAAAATGGAAATTACCTTGATTCTTTGGAGAGCTTGTTGGATGGATTATGACTCCTACTGCCCATGCTACTTGTCCTCTTTAAAAAGTCCTCTCCATCCTCTTTGCAGAGACCACCTTAGGTGCTCCATTCGATAAGCCTCTCAATAAGACTTCTTTTCCATTGGAATGAAATTTAAACTCCATAGTTTAATGGTTCATGTAATAGCCTCCAATAGAGTGCAACCATTGAACACCCAATACAAGATCTGTCTCCCTGATGCCAACAACATAGAAGTCATCACATAACTCATAATCTCCTAAGGTCATCTTGAGTTGTTTCACCACTCGTGTGAGGGGCATAGTGAATCCATCAGCTATAGTAACATTGAATCCCTCAAAATCTTCTGCTTTAAGCCCTCTTTCCATGACAAATCTCTCATCAATAAAATTGTGAGTTGCCCCACTATCAAGAAAAACTGTCAACCTTTGCCCTGCTAGTACCCCTCAAATTTGAAAGGGATGGTATCTTGGGACTCTTGATAATGTTGCTAAAGTGCCATCCTTGCTGATTTCTTTTTCTTTCTCTTCTTCTTCCTCCTCCTTAGTGTCATGAAATTCCTCATGCTCATCTGAATCAGATTCTGAAACAACTTCAATATAGTGCACTTGACCTTTCCCCAAACATCTGTGTCCTGGAACCCATGGTTCTCTACAAGTGAAACAAAGCTTTTTCCTTCGTAATTCACTCCTAGTCTCTTCATCTACCTTCTTTTTTGCCACATTTATCACATCTTTTGGTGGTAGTGTTGGAAAAGTCTTTTTCTGAAAATTCCCCTTATGTTGCCAAAGATTTGGGGGTTTTTGATTAGTGACTGGTTTCATAGGCATGCAAGTTTCAAGTTGCAAGCTTCTTTTGATAGCTTCTTGTAAGGTTGAGGGTGAGAAAGCCTTAACCAAACCCTTAACAGAATCTTCCAAACCATCAAGAAAAAAGATAAACAATCCTCTTTTCACTCATATCAGGTACCATAACAACCACTTTTTGAAACTCTTCTATATACTCATTAACTAATTTGGTTTGCTTCAACTTTGACAATTCTTTAAAATACTCTTCATCATCCTTGATGTCAAATCTATCTATCACTCTTTGATTGAAATCATCAAATGTAGTTACCTGATCATGACCTTGAGTAGTCATTCCATGATACCACCAATCATAGGTTGCATCTTCCAAGTGTAGACTTGCAAATTAAATAGCATCACTCTCCTTCATGGGGTTAAGTGTAAAGAAGGTCTGTAATTTTTATAGCCATGCTCTAGCTGAAATTTTATTTGTTCCATCAAAAGTAGGTGTTGTAAACTTGCTTATTTTATTTTTGAGCTCTCTTCCACTTATGTCATGCTGCCTCTTGTACTCTTTCTTGGGCATCAAAGTGTTCATCATATCCACATATTCTCTAAAAGGAACCGAACTATGAAAGTCATCATCTAAGCCATTGTAAGTAGCTCTTAATGCAATCAAGTTACCTGTAACCTCTTCCACGGGATTAAGTGCTGAATTTGGTACTGGTGGCTCATCTGTAGGCAGGAAAATAGTTTTTGTTGATTTAGACGGTGTGGGTTTCAGATTTCTTGGCTCCTCTAAAGTGCTCCCTTTCTCATTAGTAGATGCAATTCCTTGCAGTTTTTCCGTCGATATTTGCAAAGCCTCTCTAGTTTTTGCCAAACTATCCACTGTTTGCTTCTGAGTATTCTGGATGTCTTGGAAGAATTTCTTTGCCATTTGATCTGGGTCAGCCATACTTTTTCCTTCCTTGGATTTTGTACTTTTACTTTTAATTGGGTCAGCCATGTAGATGTGATGAACCTCCTTATAGCAATATCGTGAGAATGCTCGAAATAACAGAATACAAAGTGATAGCAGAACTCAGAATGAATCTACTGATCGCAGGCCACTTCGAGGGGGTAACCTCCTTTGAGCAAGCTCAATACAATAAATTCGTCCGTGCCCATCAAGGGCCTCAACCTATTCTTATATACTGGGTACGATCTAGAAAAGTAATACTACCTATGCATGTGGGATAATAAAATATACTCACGGGACGACTTACAAAGCATATGCGTCCAACAACACTACTCTAATAAACAGAAGGAACACATAGGTTCCTAACATCCCCTCTCCCTTAGAAAAAAGCTTTGTCCTCAAAGCTTAAGGTGTGGAAATTGTTGTTGAATCTGAAGAAGGGGTTCCCAGGTAGCATCCTCTGGTTGCATGCCATGCCACTGAATCAAGACCTCAGAGATGGAGCGAGAGCGAAGCTGGCGAGTGCGCTGGTCAATGATTGCCACCGGCTCCAGGATAATGGATCCTTCCGTATCCATTTCAGGGAGAGTAGTTTGTGCTCTGACAGTGGTACCCAGAACTTTCTTTAGACAAGAAACATGAAAGACTGGATGAATGCGGGAAGAAGGAGGAAGTTCCAGTTTATAAGCAACTGAACCAATCTTCTGCAGAACCTTATAAGGCCCATAAAATTTTGGGGCCAGCTTATGACGCCCTTTCAGCTTTAGGGAGGATTGTTTGTATGGCTGTAGACGAAGAAAAACCATATCCCCAACTTGAAATGAGCGCTCAGAACGGTGTTGATCTGTTTGCTGTTTCATCTGATTACGGGCCATGTGAAGATTATCCTGTAAGGTACGAAAAATCTGATCCCTGTTGCGGAGAACTATGTCAACTGCCTGGACTAGTGAGCTGTTGGGAGTGTAGGGAAGGAGCACTGGAGGTGCCTGACCATAGACTGCTTCATATGGAGTCATTTTAGAGGCAGTGTGGTAAGAGGTATTGTACCACCATTCAGCTAAAGGGAGCCACTTGGCCCACTGATGTTGCTGTTCGGAAGTGAAGCAACGAAGATAAGTTTCCAAGCATTTATTGACAATTTCAGTTTGACCATCAGTTTGTGGGTGATAGCCCGAACTCATCTTCAGTTTGGTGCCAGTTTTCTGAAACAGTTCAGTCCAAAAATGACTGGTAAAAGTTGCATCACGATCAGAGACAATGGAAGAAGGGAGTCCATGAAGACGAAATATCTGGTCCATGAAGATTTGTGCAACAGAGGAGGTAGTATAGGGGTGGCTGAGGGCACAAAAATGACTATATTTCGAGAGACAATCAACCACAACCAAGATCACTGTCTTGCCACCAGATTTAGGAAGCCCTTCAATGAAATCCATAGAAATATCAGTCCAAATCCGTGTAGGGATGGGCAATGGTTCGAGCAAGCCAGGAAGGAGGGTCGTTTCACCCTTGTGGCGTTGGCAAGTATCACATTCAGCCACCATCTGTTGAATCGTCTGTTTCATCCCTTTCCAAAAGAAGTTTCTCCTTGCTCGCTCATAAGTTTTGAGGAAGCCTGAGTGCCCTGCTGAAGGAGAAGCATGGAGTTCATAAAAAATAGCCTGATGTAGAACTGGGTTCTGAGGAAGCACTAGCCGACCCTTGTATCAAAGAGAAGCACCATCCCAAGAGTAATGTGGTATAGCAGAAGGATTATTGGCTAGCTGGTGAATGATTTGAGATAAAGAAGAGTCACTGTCATAGCCCTGCTGAACATACGCTAACCAATTGGGAATGGGCATAGAAATAGCGGAAAAGGAAGCTTGATTATCAAATGTGCGAGAAAGAGCATCTGCCACAATATTCTCCTTACCCTTCTTGTAGGTGATCTCATAATCATACCCCATGAGTTTGCTGACCCATTTCTGTTGTGTAGGAGAGGATACCCGTTGTTCCAGGAAGTATTTCAGACTTTGGTGATCGGTTCTGATGCAAAAATGACTCCCTAAGAGGTATGGCCGCCACTTCTGTACAGCATGCAAAATAGCCATCATTTCTTTTTCATAAGTAGAGAGGGCTAGATTCTTACCAGAGAGGGCTTTGCTAGTGAACGCAATAGGATGGTCATCTTGCAGGAGAACAGCACCCAATCCATTGCCGCAAGCATCACTCTCAATAGTGAAGGGTTTGGAAAAATTTGGCATCGCGAGAACAGGTGTACTGCACATAGCCTGTTTCAGTTGTTCAAATGCAGTCTCAGCAACAGGGGTCCAGGAGAAGGCATCCTTTTTTAACAGAGCTATCAATGGTGCTGCAATTTTCCCGTAATCTTTGACAAACTTGCGGTAGTAGCCAGTCAACCCCAAAAAACCCCGAAGGCTCTTGAGAGTTTTAGGATGCGGCCAAGTTTTCATGGCATCTATTTTTGTAGGATCCACCCGCACTCCATGGTGTGCAACAATATGCCCGAGATACTCCACTTCCTCCTGGCCAAACACACATTTAGATAGTTTTACACAGAGTTGATGATCAGAGAGAAGTTGCAAGACAAGCTCCAGATGATGGAGATGCTCAGCCCAAGTTTTGCTATATATGAGGATATCATTAAAGAAGACCAGAATGAATTTTCGGAGGTATGGTCGAAATATGTTATTCATCACTGCCTGAAATGTTGAAGGAGCATTCGTGAGGCCAAAGGGCATGACTAAAAATTCATAGTGACCATCATGTGTGCGGAAGGCAGTTTTAGGTATATCCTCCTCATTAACCCGAATTTGATGATACCCAGAACGAAGATCTAACTTGGAGAAAAAATGAGCCCCATGAAGTTCATCAAGAAGTTCATCAACAACTGGAATGGGAAACTTGTCCTTTATAGTGAGATGATTAAGTGCTCGGAAATCAATGCAGAGTCGCCATGACCCATCTTTTTTGCGAACAAGCAGAACTGGAGAAGAAAAGGAACTGGTACTAGGGCGAATAATACCTTGCTTCAGTAAGTCACGGACAAGTATCTCGATTTCGGTCTTCTGATGAAATGGGTAGCGGTAGGGCCTGATGTTGGGCGGAACACTGCCAGGAAGGAGCTGAATACGGTGGTCCTCTGGACGAGAAGGAGGTAATCCCATAGGTTCAGCAAATATACCAGAATACTTGTCCAAAATGTGTTGGAGATCAGCAGGAGTGCTAGAGACTGCTGATGGCTGCATTTGAATGGAATGGAGCTGAGCGATGACACCATGTGAATTCTTCTTAAGAAGTTTTTCCATACGGTGTGAACTGATGATGCTGAGAGACCCTGGTTGTAAGCCTTTCAAAGTGTGTTGGTGCCCCTCGGCTGAAAACTGCATCCAAAGTTCAGCAAAATCCCAGAGAATGGGGCCAAGAGTGCGTAACCATTGGGCACCCAAAACCACATCACAGCCACCTAAGGGTAAGGCAAACATGTCAGAGCGCATGTTATAATCTCCAATAGAGAGACGCACATTGTGACATTTCCCTTTACAAGGTAAAGTGCCCCCATTGGCAATCATGACTTCAAAGCTAGAGCAGGGATGGATAAAGCAATCAGCCTGTTTGGCTATTCGTGGATCAATGAAGTTATGAGTGCTACCAGAATCAATGAGTATAGTAAGAGGGATCTTCTTGAAGAAACCCTGGACCCGCATGGTTTGTGGAGTAGTGACTCCTGCCAAAGCATGGACAGATATCTCTGGTGGAGCTTCTGGTGAAGGAGGTTCAGGCTGGTGAGGCTCAACCTCAGCATCCACTGTTTCCTGAGCATCTACATATTCTTCCAGTTCCGGTGGAGAATCCACATCCAAGAGATAGAGCTTTTGCTGAACACATCTATGGCCCCGAGACCATTTCTCATCACAATTATAACAAAGCCCTTTGTCTCGCCTGACTCGCATCTCTGTTTCAGACAAGTGCTTGATCGGAGTAGTTCTGGGAGCTGGTATGACTGGAGGGTTGTGAGAACCTGTATTTCTGAATGAAACAAAATTAGATCTGGAGCGGTGTAGAGCACTAATCTTGTCTTCCGCTAACTTAGCCAACCCAAGGGCTTCCATCATTGTAGTAGGTCGAAACATTTTGACTTCTGAGCGAAGTGCATCCTTCAGACCACTGACAAAACAACTACGGAAGAATTCATCAGACAAGCCCTCTGTGTGATTAGCTAATTTTTCAAACTCTGTCTGGTATTCTCTTACAGTGCCTGTTTGACGCAGTTTAGTGAGTGCTCCTGTGAAATCATCAAAGGAACTAGGGCCATAGCGCTCCAAAATGAGGGTGCACAATTCGCTCCACGTTGGGCCTACATTAGCCTTGATGTACCAACGGAACCATTGAAGAGCTTCATGTTCCAAATGAAAAGATGCAAGGGGGACTTTGTGGTTATCCAAAGTATTATGCAAGCTGAAATACTGCTCTGCCCTATAGATCCATCCAGTCGGATCAGAACCATCGAAGCATGGAAAATCAAGCTTTGGTCCACGGAAATTGCCAGAAGAGGACCCAGTATCTCCTGAATGGTTTCGGCTCAGGGCTGACTGCTGAAAGTTAAGACCCAGAATTTTGTCATCCAGATCTTGAAGTTTGGTTTTGAGGGATGCAATTTCCTCTTCCATGATTTTTGCTCCTGTACGCGTAACAACCATAAAACAAGGTTTTTTTTTTTTTTTTTTTTTTTTTGGAATGGGTAGAAGATGAGAAACAAAAACTTTTTTAGTTACGGCAAACTTGGATTTGGGTAAAACTCATATAGGAAATGGGTGTTCGACGGGTGGTGGGAGACTATCTGGGGACAAGGGAAAAAGAAAAATGAGGGTTTCAAGGGTAGGGAGGCAAAATGAGGCGAACAGTCTAAGAGGGATAAGGGAGCAAAATGAGGAATTGAATCTTGTGGCTCAATTTGGTGGCGATTGGATGAGAGGTGAAAAAGATAGGGCAAACCCTAAAATTAGATAAATGAGGGATTTAGGGCTTTGATATGTAAAATTTGGGGTTGGGTCGCCAAGGAAGGAAGTATGCGAAATGATATTGCAGACGTTCTGCGGAAGTATGAGCAGAAACAGAAAGCAAACAAGGAAGCTACGACTAAAAAACAGAAAAATTTTTACTCTTTTTTTTTTTTTTTTTTGAACAGTCGACTTAGAAAAATTCACTCACAGACAGAACAACTGAAAAGAGTTATTGCAATAACAAGAGATATTAGAAGTGAGAGGAACCTTAAGGCCACGACAGAAAAAAAAATTTGATGTAATTTCCACCCAGCGAGCCCAAGAGAGTGCTCTGATACCAGATGTGATGAACCTCCTTATAGCAATATCGTGAGAATGCTCGAAATAACAGAATACAAAGTGATAGCAGAACTCAGAATGAATCTACTGATCGCAGGCCACTTCGAGGGGGTAACCTCCTTTGAGCAAGCTCAATACAATAAATTCGTCCGTGCCCATCAAGGGCCTCAACCTATTCTTCTATACTGGGTATGATCTAGAAAAGTAATACTACCTATGCATGTGGGATAATAAAATATACTCACGGGACGACTTACAAAGCATATGCGTCCAACAACACTACTCTAATAAACAGAAGGAACACACAGGTTCCTAACAGTAGATTGAAGAAAGCTTTATATGGCTTCAAAAAAGTTCCTTGGTCTTGGTATGAATGGATAGATCATCATCTATCTAAACTTGGTTTCTTCAAAAATGATGTAGATCCAAACTTATCCTTCAAAATACAAAAAGGAGATATGTTGATTTTGGCGCCTTATGTTGATAAATTTGTTGATTATAAGAGAGTATCACATTATAGCCAATTGTAAACAAAATCTTGCATCTGAATTTGATATGAAAGATTTGAGATTACTTCACTACTTCTTGGGTTTAGAAGTATGAAAAAATACAAATATGTTTTTAAAAAGTTCAAAATCTGAAATAGTAATTTCAAAACAACATTATACTTTAAACAACCAAACTAAATTATCTTAAAATGATAAATAGTTATATTTTCTTATTTTTAGACACATTATGAGAAATTATTTTATCTTTTTGTAAATTTTGTGATAATAAAGTAAAATAATACCTTATCAAATGTGAAATTTTACAAATAGCTTAAATTAAATTTTGAAAGTAAATAAAGCAACAAGTAAAATAAAACAAAAGAACTAACATATTATAAGAAGCAAGATTTTTTTTAATGTGTATATAATCTTAAAATTCCTATTACTTTTTTATATTTTATATATGTTTTTAATCATTAAATAAAAAAATTATATATTTATATGATTTTATATAATTTTATATTTTTGTATTGTACAAAATAAGGTGAGCTATATTTTAAATAATATGAATTATATTTTAAATAAAGATAATGTATTAATTTGATTATAAAGATGTGATTTTACTTTTAACCTATGCTTAATTATATAAACTTATTCTTCTTAAATTTAATTTACATATTTCTAAATCCTAATGGAAATGAGAAACACATGATAAGGAAGGATAATACTCAAGATAAATACATGGGAAGACAATGTTTCCTCTCCTATACAATTGTGTGTGGAGGGCCATGCTAAAGGGTGAAGTTTGCAAGATATTTTATTTTGAATTAGGGATTTAAGTTCATGATTCATATGCACATATTTTTTTTCATTTTTTTGTAAAGCCAAATTCAAACACACCCATTTTATCAAGTGGGATATATTTTCAATATTTGTTATTTTCAATGTACTCGTGTTTGTTCTTTCATATCATTGGTAAAGTTAAAGGATAAGCATTTGTGAGGCACTGTGATTCTATTACTCTATGTGTTAGTGTATTATTGTCATAATTATCTACCCAAGAAATTGATCATTAATATCACTTTGTGTGGCTAATAAATATTGAAGCGATTGAATAGTTGCATGTCCTAGGAAGGAGGTGAATGTAATATTAGGTACTAAGGAGGCATGCCCACAAATGAATGTCTCTCACGTAGGTGGCATGTCCATTCGTGGGTGTGTCTCCTCACATCAAAGACTCCCTATAAAGATTGCATAATACATGCATTCAAATAGTTTTCTTCATGGATATTGCTCTTGCCTCAATCAAAGTAATATATATAATAATTAAATTTGAAAAGTTTGCATTGATTGTTATACTTTTTATATATTTTCAATGTTTTAAATACACTGCCATTAAAGTTAGTATGCAATATCAGTAAATAAGAGTAATACAAATCTAATCTAAAATTTAACACCAAGGATTGAAAATTTGAGCCCTAATTAGTGGGTATAGGGTGCCTATGTGTCCTATACCCCAAGTTTTGATCTAAATTTTAAACTAGGGCCCTATCTTGTTAATATACTGGGATTTTCATATAGGTGATTAGCCCTTTTAGTTTTTAACTCTCAAAATATTGCAAGAGTTATACAAATAGTCTATCTATCCTCATTTCGTACCCACAACTTCTCTCAAGAACATGCAATAGATATTTCACATCCAATTATTTAAGATCAAGTCTTTTCAAAGTGTTTTCAAGGAAATCATCTCCACAAATCTAGTATCTTCGACCTTATTGAAGGTCAAACAAATGAGTTTTCCATCGAGGAAGAATATGATACATCCATCAAAGCTCTCTCTCTCTCTCTCTCTCTCTCTCTCTCTCTCTCTCTCTCTCTCTCTCTCTCTCTCTCTCTCTCTCTCCCTCACATAGGTGGCATGTCCATTTGTAGGTGTGTCTCCTCACGTCAAAGACTCCCTATAAATATGTGGTAAGTGGAAGAGTAATAAATACTATGTAATACATACATTCAATATTTTTCTTCATGGATATTGCTCTTGCCTCAGTCAAAGTACTATTTATAATAATTAAATTTGAAGAGTTTGCATTCATTGTTATACTTTTAATGTATTTTCAATGTTTTGAGTACATTGCCATTAAAATCAATATGCAATATTAGTAAATAAGAGTAATACAAATCTAATCTAAAATTTAACACTAAGAATTAAAATCTAAGCCCTAATTAGTGGGTATAGGCTGCCTATGTGTCCTATACCGCAAGTTTTGATCTAAATTTTGAACTAGGGGCCTATGTTGTTAATATACTGGGATTTTCATATAGGTGATTAGCTCTCTTAGTTTTTTAACCCTGAAAATATTGTGAGAGTTATACAAATAGTCTATCTCTCTTCATTTTGTACCCACAACTTCTCTCAAGCACATGCAATCGATATTTCACATCCAATTATTTAAGATCAAGTCTTAAGCATCCTTCAAGCATTCCAAGGTGTCTTCAAGGAAATCATCTCCATGAATCTAGCTTCTTCCATCAAGGAAGAAGATTATACATTCATCAAAGCTCTCTCTCTCTCTCTCTCTCTCTCTCACACACACACACACAATTGTAAATAACTATACAACATCCATCACATGAGGTTTTATCTTTAATGTTTTACTTTTGGGTTAATGTGTTAATTCAAAAATATTTCATTATTTGATAACATTCAAAGAAGAATTTGCATTGTGAATGTATGATATACTTCCCTTTTCAAATAAATCCTATGTTATATGAAACCATATATTATTTTATCTTACTTCATTTTAAGGTTGATTTCAAACAGGGTTTTAACTAAGGCAACCCCCTATATACAACCTTCTTTCGTGTTTTTCTACGTATAGGAACACATGATGAATCTATTGTTACATATCTAGAAAGCATACGATTACATGGATATCCAATGAAAATTTTAGATAAAAATAGGGTCTACAGTAGTTAAGTGACCTATACCTTGGGGAGAAAATTGTCCCCAATCATAGAATGATCAAATGATCTACATCCTACATATGATCTTTGGATTTAAATCACATGTTAGTATTGTTATTTATTGTTGTTTATGATCATTGTATGTTAATGACTTTATTTTGTCTACTTATTTTAGTTAGAAGTTGTCATTCAGCTTATTTGGTCTTCTATCTTATATTAGTCAATCCTATATCCTCAAATATAGATTAGTCCAATTCATTACTAGTGAAGTATCACTAACTAGCTAAACACTTAAATCCTACTTGAACCCACTGGGTCATCTTTTTTCCAATTGTTCTTTGGGAAAGAGGAACAATCTATCTCAATCCTCCCATTTCTTGTCATACATTTTAGTAAACCTAAATAATAACATTTACATTCTAATTTAGATGTATAGATCTACTTTTATATATAATTAGTAAGTAGTCCTTTCATTTATTTGCATTGATTAAAAAGAAGAAAAAATCATATTGTTTCGTGAATTTTCCTCCTATTTTCTATTAGATTTGTTTTATAATACATATATTTCCTCAATTTATTATTGGATTAGCCTCTCTTGTATCACTCTATCCTTCTTTTAAAGGCCCTCTTATCCATTAGGATATATTGGTACAAAAAGATGTTAATTATTCCGTTGATAATATCCCTCTTAATAAGAAGCAATAAAAATTGATCTTATGTTCATCGCCTATAAGAGTACCTTGGTTGAAGTTTAATTTTTTCACCGTGATGTCTTTTTGTATAGTCATTTCAATGAGTTCTACTTTAGGAATAAAGCATTATGGAATTATAATTATCCCTCTCCTATAATTTATTCAATTTTTACTCAATGGTCATAATGGCCCCATCTTTTAGCCTTCACGTTCTCCAAAGGCTAAGTGGAGCATAAGAGGAAATTAAATTAATTTCTTATAAAGTCATTAAATAAATAAAAAATTAAAAGGTGACTTTATATTTAATTAATTTAATTAAGTATTATATTACAAGGGAGAAGCTTCTAGAGTATGTATTAATTATTGGAAAGGGGGAAGCCTTGAGTAATTTAATTTTCTAGAAGCATAATTAATTATTGTATTGCAAGGGAGGAGTTTCTAGATAGTGCATTAATTATTGGAAGGGGGAAGCTTCTAGCACTTGCAATTAATTAATGTTTTAGTTCCTTCTAGAAGGGTGAAGGAAAAGGATAAATAGGGGTGAGAGTTTCATTGTTTAGCATGGGATGATTGTGAATTGTATTTGATAAAAGCTTGGAGATGTGAGTTAGAGATTTGGTCTTAGCATTAGAGGACCTTTATCCTCTCTTGCAACATTCTAGACGTCATTCCCTTGGGGTTTGGCCTTTGGAATACAATGCTATGTATTTGATTTTATCATTTTGAGAAATAATATTATTTCAACAGCAGTTCAATCTTCAATTTGCATAAATTCCTTCTTGCTCATGTTATGTGGATTGAAACTTATTCAAAGACATTAAAATCATTTTTAGTAATTGGTTAGTTCTTGGGCATTTCTAGGGTGCCCATTACAGTGGTATCAGAGCCCATTACAGTGGTATCAAAGCCATTTCTAGGGTATCCATTACAGTGGTATTAGAGCTATAAGTCTTGCCATCCTGTGGAGATCTTCAGCATCTATGTTTGAGCATGTGACAAGGGCTTAATAATTTTTGCAATACCAGAGCAAGACAAAGTAGGAGTTCAGACTTGTAGAATGAATAGGTTAGTTCATTCGTGCAGAGGGACATACAATCCAGTTATACAAATACAGAGGAGATATTCTTTGAACAAGATAGCCGTATGGGTGATCGAGATGATAGGAATACCAATCCAGATCAGGAAAATGTAATGTTCAAGTTACTAGATACATTTTAGGAGCACAATAGGTGAATGGATATGATGTTGTAGCTAATGGCTAGAAAGATGGGCATCATTATTAATCTGGGTGATGCCAACAATGGAAACAACAATAATGGGGGTAATGATAATGGAGGCTGAGGCAACATTAATGGTAATAATGGACATGACAATAATGGGAATGAGGCTGATAACTTTAGACATGTTGCTCGCCCAGCTCAAATAGCCAGCTCGAGACCTCTTCTACCCACCTTCCCACCCAGAGATCCAGTTCAGCCAATTAATGAACAGTAGATTACGGAGTTACATGATTAGTTCAAGAGAGATTGGGAGGCCAGTGGACCAGAGTTTTAGGCAGAAATTTCTCTCAGAGATTACTTGGACTTGAGGATGAGACACATGCCTAGATTAGGAGGAAGAATTCAAAACCTTGAGCTGAGAAAGAAAGTTGGGAAACTTTCTTTACCTTATTATGATGCTTCAGGGAAGATGACCACATGAGCTTGGGTGCAGAAGATGGATACATCCTTGTAGCTAAATCCTATGCTTGAAGAGGAGGCTATAAAGTATGCGGTTATTCACTTGGATGGAACAACACATGAGTGGTGGCACCATGGCATGATAACCTTGGGGCATAATTAGATCACATCTTACGAGGAGTTCATTGAGAAGCTCATAGAGAGATTTGATACCAGGGATCCCAAATTATAGTTTAAGGAGTTGGTACAACTCAAGCAATGGGGATCAGTTGAGACATATAGCAGTGAGTTTCAGAGGTTAGCTGTGTTGATCACATATATTTCAGAGAGGAGGTTAGTAGTGTTGTTTATGGATGGACTCTTAGAACCCTTGCGAGGTTGGGTCAAGGGGCATGACCCAGCTACGTTGTAGGAGGCCACTAAAAAGGTTCATGATTTAGCACCTTCTTCATTAAGGAGCAGATTTCAACACAGGGATTCTTATATGAAAAAGGACAAGGAGAAGGATTAAAAAACTATTCACAAGGATGCTCAGCCAAAAAGAGATAAGTTGGATAATGACACCTTGAATGATTTAAGAAAGAAGAAATTATGTTTTCATTGTAGAGAGCCTTGGGATTTATCTCATAAGTGTCCTCTCAAGGCTAGGAAAATCAAATGGAGTATTTCTCAGTTGAGGAGTCATACTCAAAGAGGGAGGATCAACACTCTGATTTAGATGAGGATAGTACTACATAGGAGAGCAGCATTCCTAAGGATGAGAAGTGATTAGCATGATTAATAGGGGCTCAAAAGGAAATCACATTTAAGGTCAGGGGTACCATCCAAGGCAAGAAAGTGATCTCACTCATTGACACTGGGGCTACACATAATTTTATAGATGCACAGTAGGGAGCCAAGAGAGTTCTATAGACCGAGGAGCATGTCAGGTTTAGAGTCATGGTAGCTAATGGTGACAAACTATTATGTACTTGGAAGATATCTAATCTTCACATCAGGTTTGGAGATGGCTTTGAGTTGGAGGATGAGTTCTATGTGGTAGACATGGGAGACTATGATGTCATCCTCAGCATGACATGGATGGCCTCACTAGTAGAGTTCACACATAACTTAGTGAAATTGGATATGAGGTTTTAGCATGAGGGAAGAACTATTGTATTTAGAGGACTTTCAAATGGGAGTTGCGGAGTAGTTTCCCTGAGAAGAATGCAGATACTTTTTCGGCATAATAACATAGAGTGGGCAGTGGAATGTTTCACTATGCCAACTTCACAAGAGCCATAGGTGAAGAGTTATCCACCAGATATCTAGGAGATACTTGATAGGCGCACTAAGGTATTTGGCGAGCTTCTACACGGAGTTCCTCTTGATAGAGGGATAGAGCATGTTATTGAGCTCAAGGAGGGAGCCAAACTAGTTATGATTACTCCTTATCATCATCCTAAGAAACATAAGGATTAGATAGAGAGGGCAATTAAGGAGTTTTTGGAGATGGGGCATATCAGGCCTAGTAAGAGCCCCTTTTCTTCAACAGTAGTTTTGGTAAAGAAGAAGGATGGAATGATGTGCATGTCCATTGATTACAGGGCATTAAATAAGAAGACCATTAAGAATAGATATCCCATCCCACAAATAGATGAGTTGATTGACGAGTTACATTGTGCATTCTTTTTTACAAAGATTGATCTACGGTTAGGGTATCATCAAATTAGGATGAGGGAGGTGGACATTGAGAAGATAACTTTTCAGTATCACTATGGCCACTTTGAGTTTTTGGTTATGCCATTTGGGCTAACCAATGCCCCTGTTCCAGAGTTGCATGAATTAGATATTCAAGGAGCAGCTTAGGAGATTTGTCTTGATTTTCTTTGATGACATTTTAGTCTTTAGTAAGACTTGGGAGGAGCGTTTACAACATCTTGAGATGGTGTTGTCTACTTTGGAGAAAGAGTCACTGTATGCCAAGGAATCTAAGTGCAAGTTTGGGATGACTGAGCTACTATACCTTGGGCATATCATCAACATAGATGGAGTTTGGGTAGATCCTGAAAAGATTAGGGCTATTGTTGATTGGCCTACTCCTACGAATCTTACATAGCTTAAGGGATTCCTTGGTCTCTACGAATTTAATAGGAGATTTGTTAAGGGATTTTCATAGATCACATGGATAGATAGAGGCCTTCACATGGATAGAGGTAGCTTAGAGAAGCTTTGATCATTTCAAGAAGGATATGTCATCATGTCCAGTACTAGCTCTCCCAGATTTCACAAATCCATTTGAGCTTCATTGTGATGTGTCAGGAGATGGGATTGGGGCAGTCTTGATGCAGGAGAAGCATCCCATTGTTTTTGAGAGTAGGAAGCTCTGCGAAGTGGAGAGGAGCTATTCCATCTATGATCGGGAGATGTTGGCTATAATGCATGTATTGGCTAAGTTTTGGTCCTACCTAGTTGGGGGAAAGTTTGTTATCAAAACCAATCACAACAACATCAAATAGTTCATGAGCCAACGTGATTTGAATGATAGACAACATAAGTGGATTAAAAAGTTATAGGCCTATGACTTTGACAAAGAGTTTTTCAAAGGTAAGAAGAATGTGGTGGTAGATGCTTTATCTAAGAGACCTCATATTTGTGCTCTAGCTGAGATTACAAGAGATTGGAGAAATAAGATCACAAAAGAGTATGCGAGGGACACTTGGGCTTCTGGAGTAATTGTAGGCACCATACATGATGATTGTTACGTGGTGATGGATGGATTGATTAAGTTTTAGGGTAGGATATATTTGATTCCTCCATCATAATTTAGGGAGGTAATATTGAAGGCATTTCACAATGTACCTACAACTGGACATCTAGGGGTCTTTAAGACCTACAGGAAGATCTGTGAGTGGTTCACATGGAAAGGGCTCAACGATGATGTTTAGAAGCATGTCAGGGGGTGTGCAATTTGTCAGCAGAACAAGGGGGAGCACACATATCCTGCAGGGTTGTTACAGCCTTTGCCCATTTCGAATAAGAAATGGGAAAGTATTTCTATAGACTTCATCACCAGGTTACCATGAGTACAAGGGAAAGATTGCATCTATGTGATAGTTGACCGACTGATGAAGTTTTCTCACTTCTTTGCTATTCCATCCACTTACACAGCAGCACAGGTGGCTGATCTTTTCTTCAGAGAGATAATCAGGTTACATGGGCTACCTAGTTTCATTGTCAGGGATCGTGATAGTAAATTTATGAGTACTTTTTGGTAGGAATTTTTTAGGCTATGTGGTACAGATCTTATACCTAGCACTAGTTATCATCTATAGACAAATGGGCAGACAAAGATTGTGAATAAATGGGTGGAAGGATATCTGAGGAACTAACTGCACAATAGAGGGCTTAGGTGAAATGGCTACATATGGGAGAGTACTATTATAACACCACTTATCATATGTCCATCAAGATGACTCAATTCATGGTACTAAATGGTTATGAAGCACCTAGTTTCATGGATCTAGTTTTGGGGGATAGTAGAGTACCCAAAGAAAAACAGTTCTTGCAGGATAGTCAAGATTTTTTGAGGGTGCTCAAGGAGAATATACAGCAAGCCCAAAATTAGCAAAAATTGTATGTTGACCAACACCAGATAGAAGGCAGTTTCAAGGTTGGGGATATGGTTTACCTGAGGCTACAACCATACAGACAGTCATCACTCAAGAAAAGTGGAGCAGAGAAGTCGAAGCCTAGGTTTTATGGCTCCTATAGAGTGATTCGCAAGGTGGGCAAGGTTTCTTACAAGATCGAGCTTCCAGAGGGTAGTCGGGTCCATAATGTGTTTCATGTGTCAAGGCTTAAGAAAGCCATCCGTTAGAGAGTTGTGCCTTTAGCAAAATTACCACCATTAGATGAGGAGGGAAAGCTCGTATTAATTCGTGAGGCTAATCTGGATACTAGGGAAAGGACTTTGCGAAGCAGGTTGATTAAAGAATATTTAGTCAAATGGAGATATCTGCCAGAGGAAGATGCTACTTGGGAGAGTGAGTAGGTGGTATAGTAAACAGGGCTGAGATTGCTTGAGGACAAGCAATTTCAAGGAGGGCGAATTGTAATGATCCCATCTTTTAGCCTTCACATTCTCCAAAGGCTAAGTGGAGCATAAGAGGAAATTAAATTAATTTCTTATAAAATTATTAAATAAATTAAAAACTAAAAGGTGATTTTATATTTAATTAATTAAATTAATTATTATATTACAAGGAAGAAGCTTCTAGAATATGTATTAATTATTGGAAAGGGGGAAGCCTCTAGTAATTTAATTTTCTAGAAGCACAATTAATTATTGTATTACAAGGGAGGAGTTTCTAGAGAGTGCATTAATTATTGGAAGGGGAAAGCTTCTAGCACTTGCAATTAATTAATGTTTTAGTTCCTTCTAGAAGGGTGAAGGAAAATGATAAATAGGGGTGAGAGTCTCATTGTTTAGCATGGGATGATTGTGAATTGTATTTGATAAAAGCTTGGAGGTGTGAGTTAGAGATTTGGTCTTGGCATTAGAGGATGTTCATCCTCTCTTGTAACATTCTAGACATCATTCCCTTGGGGTTTGGACTTTGGAATACAATGCTATGTATTTGATTTTATCATTTTGAGAACTAATATTATTTCAACAGCAGTTTGATCTTCAATTTGCATAAATTCCTTCTTGCTCATGTTATGTGGATTGAAACCTATGCAAAGACATTAAAATCATTTTCAGCAATTGGTTGGTTCTTGGGAATTTCTAGGGTGCCCATTACAATGGTCTTATTATTTGGGATGAACTACTAGACAATAATGTTGGTTATTCTTTAGTTCATGGAACAACCATGATGAAACTAGCACGTGCACCATAAGGTGCAATGTGTATGCCAATAGTAGCATATGTTGTATGGTTTCTTAAAAGTGACAAAAGAAGGGAAATCCCTTTTTTCCTTACCGATTGTTGATTGTATGGATATTGTCCCATATAGTCTATAACAAAATCAAAAAATTGCAAGAATTGCACATCACAAATCTACCAAGAATCTTAGTAAATATGAGACATGATTTTTTTGAAAACCATATAATATAATGTGTTGAATAAACATGGTCAAGAAAATTTATTAATAAAAGAATTAAATTTTCTTTGCAAGTGTGGGGCAACTTACATTTGAATTTTTGGTACCATGAATTTGCATATAAGCATATCCTTGTTTATTGTTTTCCAATAAAATGGCTATATAGAAGACTTTCTACTTCTATCCATACAAGTGAACATAATCAATCAATCTATCTTGAGATAGTAACCTAAATTATGTTCTGCTCATTTCTTTCATTAATTCCATTTTTCTTTGTTGGGATTGTTAATTGTAGGTGCAAAACTAAACAAGAGCTCTGTGGGAGCACAAGTCCCTGCCTATTGTGAAAAGTACAAGGTGTAAAATTATTACAGATAAATTGCCTCTAAGAGAAGTGTATTGCTATCCAATGAATAAATGAAGCTAGTGATTAGGTATATACGAACTTGGAAAAAAACATATTATTACTAATTTTTTGAAGTATTATATATATATAGTTTGTCAAACAAGATTAATACATAACTTTTTAAAAATAATTTTAAATTGACATTTATATGTAAACAATAGTAATACTAATACTAAAAATGAATTTCAGTTTAATATGCTTATGAATACCATCCTTTGAACTAATGCCATTGCGAAATGCTAGTTTTTTTTCCTTCAATTTAGGTTTTGGAATATGTGTGACACTAATTCTATTGTCCAAAGAATAAGGAACAACTATATAATAGAGAAACCCTAGTGAAAATTAGCCACATATAGTAATGTAGCTAACACTTTTCAAAGAAAGATGGAAAATGTGTGGGTGTGGCCCACATAAAACATGGCATTCATTGCATTTGATTTGAATTGGAATTCAATGATATTTATTGTTATTTGTATATTAAATAGACAACATTGTTGTCCTAGAAGTAGTAGACCGACGAAGATAGAATATAAAAGTTATTTCACAATCCAAATAAGTTTCTCTAGAGCCCAAACGAGTCACCTTTCAGAATTCACTCTCATTACATTAGATGTCATTCTTCCAACAACTTTCTCTATTATTATGTCAAACTTCTGTGGAATCCCCATATACCTTTTTGATAATTTGTTAATCTTGTTGAATTAGCAGCATTGGGGTCAAATTGGTGTTTGAGATAGTAAATTCATTCACTTTCACAGAAAAGCATGCACAAAATCAACCAAACACAATTCATAGTTTGCCGAATTGGGTGTTTTATTGCCCAAGCTTATGTAATCGAAAGTGTTAGGCTAGGGTCCCATGGGCACCCGCTTCCTTAAAAATAGAGCGGGTACTACTAAGATTTTTTAGGGATATTTAAAAAGGGAAGCGGTTCTATGGATTTATAAGTGAATTCGCTTCAAAAAAAATATAGCTCCTAAATTTAAGGAAGCTTTTGTCTCATGAATTTGAAATTTAAAAAAAATAAAAATTATTCATTAATTTGTTTGGTGGGAATTCATTTTTGTGGGAAAATGAAGTGTAGATTTTTGACAAATGGCATAATTCCTCCCTAAGTTGGTGGGGCTAAATTTATCCCCACCCCTTCTTTACCCACTCAAATGGAGAGGGCTAAAAATTCAGGGCTCCTATTTTATAGGAAAAGATTACAATTAACCCTTTAGCCCCCTTGAAAAAAGTATCATGGAGCCACCCCCTCCACAAAAATAGAGCCCAAGCCCCTCCCATGGGACCCCTTCCTTAGAGGCAGAGCCCTTTAAGAATTGCAAAGATGTAGTATACTTACATGTGGAAGCTCTTCAAAATATAAGTAAAACTAGATCAGTGAGTGAGCCTAGTCCCGACTGATTTGGCCATGTTTTAGAAGGAGAGACTGCATCCATTTATTGTGGCTGAGACATTTGGTGGGAGAGATCTAGGCATTGTGTTGTTTGGATGCTTTCATAGAGCTTTATTACAGTAGAAATGTAGAAGGGATGGTTGGCGTCTGTGATGAAGCCCATGCCTACACTTGCAGATTGTACCATAGTACTTCTGCCATGGTGAGGGTTTTATCTCACTTCTGTTGATGGTAGCATTTCAAAATTTTGTTGATATTTTTTAAATTAAAAAAAACACTAAACAATTTGACTTAGTGGTTGGCTAGCATTGCTATTGATTTCAATAAAATAAAGGTTATCAATCAACAAACACCGCAAAAGTGCAAAATTGTCATTGATTGGTGTGAGACTCCATGAGTCCACAATAATTATCAGATGTATTCCAATATGAACCCAATAAAAACTAACGTATATATTTAACAAATTATTATTTTTCCGAACCTTAAGTCAACAGCCATAATAATCGATTTGGTTTAGAGGCACCGCTTGGAGAAACAACAATAATTAAGGGATTCTTTTAGGGAAGGGATGAATTGATGCGACATGCTTCTCAAAAAATAACCTATCCTTCCAAAATAACATGTCCTTACATTTGTGAGATATAAGGACTCTCTTCCCCAAATAAGAATTATTCTAGCTCAACAAGCAACATAGATATAAATCGATACTAATCAAGTATAGATTTCAGAAACTACAACAAGGTAGGAAACAAGTAGCTAACACTACAAAAGTAAGGGAGAATATGAAAATATATAATAGTGAATACTCCAGTCATCATTTTATCACAAACCACATATAGAGAGGACCACATCTATAGCATGGACCAGTTATCATCACCCATAGTTTTGGAACACTCAATAATTTTTCAATACTGATCAACTTCAAGATTTGAGATTTTACTATTTTACATTGAGATGAATATGATCGACACTCCAAGTTCTTTTTCTCCTAATATAACCCACGTGAACGATCCTCCAACACTTTTGATGTATTTTACATTTAGCATCATACATAATTCTTGCCCAGATGAATATGGATTATCTCAGAATTTTGATGAATATTTGATTTGATAATGTTTCAATTATGGATCTTGTAAGATGAGGAGAGAACATAATTAAAAATCAATGAATCTGTTATCTAAATATACTTACAATAGAAGTAGATAAAAATAAATAATAAATTTGCGATCTCCACACTTCTACAGCTTCAATAAGTAAGATAAGAATAGTGAGTACACTTTTTGTCAATAAGCATGAAAATTACAATAGCAACAGAACAACATTTAGGCCATGTGTCTTTATAATTTTTATTTTTATTTTGGTTTACACACTATAAGCCATCTGGCTACATGCATGAGACACACACAATCGGAGGCATGCTGACAATTGGTTAAATAATGAAATGTTAATGTCAGAAATTAGAAATGATAGCAATATTTTTTTTCTAAATAAATAGAAAAGACTACCAAGATATATTGAAACAGTCAATAAGAAAATATGAATTAATTTTAGAAAAATCCACTTTAATAAAAATATTGGAAAAGACTTAATGTTTAGTAGATTTTGCACAAGTTTTAAGAACAAACTAATACTACATTAGCACCTAAAAACTATAGTCCTTTAAGTAAGATTTGTGTGTGTGTGTGTGTGTGTGTGTGTGTGCACGTGATTTTCATGAGCCAAAGTAATTGTGGAAATAATAGTACCCATGGATCTGCTCTGCAAATCTGACTACATTTCATGATGCCAAATAATCTAACTCTATATCCTACTTCCCAATATCTTAGATAAAAAAAGTAGCTAATAATTCATCTATAATCAAACGAAAACCAAAGAATTTTATATTCTAAATTAGCCACTTGCTTTTGTGTCAGTTGAAGCCCCAACAACAACAATGTCAATGCACCCACACTAATGATACTCATTTCTTGTTCCTATTTTGTAGTCTAGACTTTGTAACATGATAGAGATACATGAAACTTGTATAGCATTTAAATCTAAAATTGGCTAGCAATTTGAAATTGTAAATGAAAATTTATTGAAATGACTGGGCAACACACAAAAAACTATATACCATCAACACGAAAATACTAGAAAGCCATTTAAAATCCATAGGTGGGAAGGAAAATACTAGAAAGTCATTTAAAATCTCTAGGTGGAAAGGAATGATAACCAAAATTATACAAACCTAAATTGGAGTTTTAGACACCTAGCAATGGGGGTTGTGTTTAATGCTGCCAAGTATAAGAAGCATTGGTTTTGCTTGAAGGTGAATAAAAATCAAAATAGGATATGCAAAGGAAATTTTTGATATGAGGGTTGCTGCAGAATTTCAAAGAGTGCGACCGTTAAGCTCAAAGTTTTCTCCCACTGCTAAGAAGAATTAAAAAAAAAAGTTTCTAAGCTGCCTAATTACTTGAAGTTGAAAATTGAATTACAAATATTTTAGTCAGTTGTGTGAAAAGTGAATCACTTCAAAAATAAGCTATTTCCAATATTTTACAAACAAATCAAATTCTACCTGTTGAAGAAGCTCCTCTTTATCTGCATCCAGAGTGGATTGGTGAAATCCAGCGCTCCATTACTACTATGAGCTTCGACCCTATCAGAGTCCAAAACTGTTTTATTTTAAATTGTAATTTTCTCACCTATCATGCACACATTTGAAATGAGGACACATTGACAAGTCACACGTTAATGCCTATTGCCGATAGTTGCCACAACTCTAGAAACTCAAATTTTTGGATTATTTTTTTAGCAGAAAAAAGAAAAGATTGCCTAGAAAAAGCAGTTGAGCCAATAAAAAATTAAGAATTTTATAATTGGAAATTTATTTTAATAGAAAATTGTTATAAGACTATAGGATATAGCACATATTAGATGATTTTCATCATTATCGAGATTTCAACTATTGTAAAATAGACATCCAAAAACTTTAGTCTCTTGCCTTACAACAGGGACTAATAACATTTGAAACTTGGATGTTTGGCTATGTCGTGAGATGCATTTAGCTTCTTGAGTTTATATGAGTGGATAATTGTCCAAAGATATTTTAGCTTCCAATTGCCAAAACTAAAAGCACAATGACAATAAACTATTAGATGATAAGTAGGTGATATTATATAAGAAACCTTAACTCACAACACTATTATACTAATTGTAATGATATTAACATATATTCATAATAATACTCCATTCATAAAAATGCTTTTTATAGTTTAACCAAACCTTCTTTCATAATACTTACAATAATTAATACCTCCTATCTAAGATAGCATATTTCTGACTTGATATTATTGATACACAAACAAAACCCTCCTTAATAATTACTTAAGGGACTATTGTTAATCAATAATAATGATGAATACAATTTTTTTACACAAGACATTAAAAAAAAAAAAACCAATTTTAACAAATATAATTTGAACCCAAAGAATTAACTAATATATACTTACATGTATGTAAAGATCTTCTAGATAGTTAAATAACATTAATAATAATTTTAAATTTTACATCTAATTAACTAATCTAATCTAATTAATTAAATTCAACTAACATACAATGTACAAAATAATTCTCTTGATATTTAGCTAACTTGACTTGGTCCATGGCCAAATAAAATCAATTATAGTTTGATTTAATATTTTAAAGAAATAATGTTCTTTATTCTCTAAAAACTAAACTAATAAGAAACTTCATTTTGAATTAATTTACGAAAATTATGAATCAAAAGAGTATCTCTAAAGAAAGGGAATATATTTTGAAGGGTAGGAAAAATAACTTTCAAATTAATGCTCTACATATACCATTTAAGCCAATAGAACAAAATGATTCAAAGGAAATAAATTCAACGCAAATCTATATTGGATAAGCTAGTATAAATGTTACTAGAATGAGGGATATGCATGATGAGCAATGCCAAGGTTATATTATGCTATTGTTTTTCAGGTCAACTAATACCCCTATAATATTTTAAATATTTACTTATGAAAAATCTATTATAAATACTTAATTTGTATAGAATTCCTTTTATTTTAATAGTTGTATCATGTTTGACATTATATTTTAAATTAGTAGAGTTGTAGGTTTAATTTCTTCATTAATAAAATGATTTAGAGGTGGTTGAAATTGCAAGAAATATTCTTTGTGCACTACTCTATAATTGTGGTGGTGTCAAAGTTGCTTCAAATGTGATGTCTCCAGTAATTTGAATTACACCTTAGAAAAAAGTAAGGCCACGTGTAAAGTATATTTTCTTTTGGAAGAGCTTGAAATACATGATATTTTTTGTGGAGCCCGACTGGTCTATGCTCTATGGAGGAACATATCCGTACAAAAACAAGGTTGTCAGAATTGTTAAGGATGAGCATAGATAATCTAAGTTATTGCCAAATTTATCCAAGGTATCTGTTAACAACAGAAATACTAGTAATATGTGTGTTGTTTTTCTGATATGCTATTCAAAGAATCTATAATGAAAGTCTGAAAAGAATCTACAGTAAAACGCCCATGCATGCATAGATAAGAAAACTAGAGATGTTGTTATGAAGAACAAGAGGAAAATAAAAAAACTAACAAACATTTTTGCATTAAAAAGGTTATGATTTTTTATGCAATAACTGATAAAGCCAACAATATTAGTTTGTAAGTCTAAAAAATCATCAATTTGTGAAAGCATTAAAAAGGAATATATCAACACTATTTAGGGGTTGTAAAAGTGGTGAAAAATACTGAAGCTAGGCCTGAATGACGAGACATTGTTTATTTATCAACAGTCAAAGGTTCTCTTATACAACAAAATTATGATTTCCAATGCAAAGACTAATACAAATTTGTTTTTTCACACCAAAATAATCGTCAACTAATCAAGAAACAAAATAGAAACTCTCCGATAAATAAACCTAATCAAATTGATAGATAAATATATGAAAATAAAGATGCACAAAACAAAAGTAAGTTTTGTTTTGAAAACACAACAACTACTTTGAAACAAATAATAGAAAGAGACAAAAAAATATCAAATATTTCCAGCTATAAGGTGAGATAGAGATTGTTTGTGCACTTACCTTTCCTGCTATTCCCTTTATTTCTTGGCATGTACTATGAAAGTTATATGCTAGACCCTTGTAAATCACAAAAATTTCTAATACATGTGAATAATATGTATACACTAGTAGAATGACAAGTGATTGAATGTTTTGCATGTCATCTTGAAGATAGTTGGACTATTTATTGAGAGTCAAATAAGGAAAGCTATGTGATAAGAAAAATGGAGAGGCTTATCCCAAAATAATTATGCATGTCACCCAAGATACAAAAATTGCATTCTTTCATAATGAGGTAGAAGAGCACGTTAACCAAATATGGTCATTGGTGTATATATTTTGGTTCCTTATCCCATACATTTTTTTGGCAAATAGTTAAATTCCATCATTTTAGTCATAGAAAATGTCAACTTTCTATCATCCAACATCAAACAATTTTTTGATATATGACAATTTCTTGACTATTGTGTTCCACAATAAAAATCATAATGACTTAATAAGATGATATTGTAGTTGACATTTCTTCTAATCCTTGCAATGATCTTCCCTCGAGAGATGAAACATTCATGAAGGATATTAACCTTATCCTAGATGTACCTACTTCATGTGAATATTTTGGAGTAAGAGGAGGATATTATAAATACTTTTCTTAATATCATATAATCTTCATCAAATGATATCCCTTGTAGAGATTAAGCATTGGTAGTTTTTAGGGGGGAAATGAAAGCAATAGATTTGTTAACTTAAATTAGATAAGATGAATTTATTAGTTAAACATCTTTACCTTGAGCCATTCAATCAAGAGAAAGAGGGGCTTCCAAACACAACTCTTGATATAACCCAAGTAAGATTTGTGAAATCCAAGTAAGATGAAGGGATACTAATATAGAACTCATATTATATTAAGGAAGCAGGCAAGGAAGTCTTCTTTCAACAATGTCCATTCACGTTATATGTTATATGAAGCTAAATTGATTAAGATTTAAAAAGGCATAAATAATAACTAAGCACATAAAATATCATATTTGAAACATCAAGGTCTAATATAGGAGCATCCTTGGGTGGTTAGCAATATTGCATCCCCAAAAAGATATTTGATTTATTTTTTTGTTTTCCAGTTATCTGTTTGATAGTTTGATTTGGCATTCACTTGATTTCCCTTTCCAAATTTTGTGGGCTTGGCTTCTTATTGCGGACCTATCTTGAATCAGTTCTCTATGTTTTTATAATTTGATGTTCCAATTGGTTAAAGTTATGCTTCATAATCTAGGGTGTTGATTTCCTATGTTGTTCTTCATATGATGCATGACATTTATTTTGGCAAGGTCCTATATTTGGGAGTTAGCTTATTTTCTCTAGGATCTAGATATGTGGATGACATTTAGACCTATATCTAAGGCCACCAAATATATTATAATGTATAATGTATTTGGTCATTAATTCACTGAGGGTTAGTCCTATATTGTATAACATGTTGTATTATTGGAGATTGTGAACTCAAAGTTGACCTATGTGTCTAGATGGCTATATATGTAATGTAATTGTGTCTTGTGAGGAAGCAGATTTAGTGGAGCAAGGTGGTAGCTTGAGAGATAAGAGTTTGGTTTATAATCTAGTATGTATTGTTTGTAACCAAGAAGGCCTTACATTCAAGCACGTATGTGGTTCAATTGATATAATTCAATATTTTTTTGTTAATAAAGAGTTTATTTTCAATTGCATCTTGTTATACTTTATGTTGTATTGTAGTCGGGGGTTTTGTCATCGGGTAAAAGCATAGATCTGTGTCACTGTTTAGGATACCAAAATTTGTTTTGGTCAAATCTCATTTCTCTATCAAAACTCATATTTTTTCAAAAACTAAAAATACCCTTTTATAGATCTCAGATTCAATATCATCATTATATAATTTTTTGAGTGTTTTGATTAGTTATAATATTTCATAATCTCAAAATATTATAAGTCGATATTTCAACATTTCAAAAGATGCTCCCTCAGAAAAGGAAAAAAATAGTAAATCATATCAAAGAAATAAAAAATTCATATTTATCTCTAAAGGAGAGAATCCTCTTCATGAATATGTAATTTTTTTTCAAGAAGGTATAGATTTGATAGGGAAGTTTTAACAGGAGGAAAAAATTGTTGGATTCTAATAAGGTCAAACTTGAGTACTTATAACAAAGAAAATATACATAAAAAATAATTACTTCTTTTTTTTGTTCCCTAGCTATACATGTCATCTATAAGATATTTTCATATCAGAACAAAAAAAGATAATTTGCATATACTTGTTTGACAAGAACTACACCCTATATTTTTTCTAGTTAAAAAGGGACTTCAGAATAAAATAAAATGAATAAATTCTTACTCAAAAAAATTATAAAAAATTATAGGCATAAAATTCATCCAATTCTACTCATTTCATCAGTTTACATCATCTTCATATTCTAAACATAAATACCAATTTTTTTGTCATTAATGTTGAACTGTTGCATTCTAATATCCTGTTTCTTTATAAAAGGTGACACAAGTTTGTGCTTTTACCCCATCTCCCTTGGGGACACACCAACCTTGTATTGCATCAAGGTCAAAGCTATGGAAAAATGAAAACCTTAAGATAAGAAAATAAATAGATGGAAAGTAATATTGGTTCTATATCATCTATAGTTCCTAAAATAGAAAAAGCTTTGTATCGTCTAATAGAAAACCTAAAAATATGGAGTGGGTTGGTCTTTGATCTTGCCCATGTATAGGTTAAATTATAAGACATGTATTGGTATGGGTCAAATTTTTGGGTATAGGTAAACCTAGAGGAATTGTACCTGGATCCCAAAATTTTGAGGATCCAAAAACTCTCCAAAAAAGGTATCTAGATTTGTCTTCAAAACCTGCTTTCAATACCTACATACAAGGGAAAAATGGTTTTGTTTGTTGGGGGAGGGCTTTCCTTGGTCAAGATTTAGGTGAGAAATTAACCTTGAAATAAAATCAAATGTAAAGCATGTAAGGAAGCAAGATAAATTGTAAATAATTTACCTCGCTTGATGAAACCTTGTTAGGAAGGATTTTGCAATGCTAGATGTTGTAGATGTCGAGTATTCTATGTGAATATAGGAAATCTCCACAGATGTAATGTTTCTAATTAATACCAAATCATGGAGCCATGTATGTAGATGTGCCCAAAGGAAGAATAAGAAGAGTGCCAAGATGGTGTAGATCACCTCCCTTGATGGCTAATAGTAAAATTCTAGATCTTGAAGAGGAAATGCTTGCAATGAATCATCAGATATTGAAATGTAGCTTGAGAAATGCTTAAAATTTATTGAGATATTGATGCATTCCTTGAGTGGTATTATTTTGTGTTTCTGTGTATGGTGAAAACAAAATGCCCAATCCCCCTTTAAATAGTCATTTTAGGGCATGAAAGCAAAGAGGGTTTTTTGGAGCATCAGAAGAAACAAATGAAACACCTAAGAAAATATGGGTCCTAGGACCAAAACCCCTCTAGGGTATAGTTTGTAATGGTTGACAAGGTAAACCTATACTTGAGGTTACGTCGAGGAGGGATAATCCTGAGGTCTTAGGGATGGTGCAAAAAAATTGGGAAAAATGCAAAGGAGTAGGGAAGAAAATCAATTACAAATGCATCCATGAACCATAAAATCACTAAAGTGTAGGAGATAAAAGGTCTTAAATGATGGGTGCTTTCATTTTAAGATGGAAAATTTAGCCTCCACTTTAGCTAAAACATTAGCCTACCTTGTACTCACACTAAAATAGATCAAAAGCAAGAGTTTATCTCATTATAATGACTAAGGGACAAACCCCAATAAACCTGAGTCTTTACCAAATCCCAAAATTATAATGTGTGTATATGTGTGTGTGTGTGTGTGTGTGTGTGTGTGTGTGTGTGAGAGAGAGAGAGAGAGAGAGAGAGAGAGAGAGAGAGAGAGAGAGAGAGTAGCAAAATTGCCCAATAAGGTTTGTGTTCCTACAAAAAATTATGTTCTAACCGGGTTATATGCTTGATAGTCAGTCTTAGAAAACTTTGTGCCTTCTGATGACTTTGCATGTGTACACCCTCATGATATAGTACTCTTATATAATGATGGTTTGTATATGTGGTAGGATAGGTCAAATAGCCTATAAAGTCATGTTATGATAGTAAACCAATCCAAAACATGTAAAAAGTGGGAGTAATTGGTACTAGCAAGTTCTATTGTGCTATGCTTGAAATGCATAAGAAAAAATCAATAAGGAGGCTATGTATGCCCCTATGCCCCCGTGCACCTCCCCCCCCCCCCACAAGTCTAAGACAAAGAGGTCATGACTTCTATAAGGCTTTGAATGGAAGAATCTAATGAGATACCATGCAAGAAGTAAAAAGGACACTTTTGAATGATACCACACTAATTGAGGCAGTAAGGTAAATGACTTATGTACCATGGAAACCTGATTGCTAATTGTGTAATATTAGATGATATCCATGATAAACACACACACACACACACACACACACACACACACACACACACACACACACACACACACACACACACACACACACACACACACACACACACACACACACACACACACACACACACACACACACACAAACAACCAAAAGAAATGTGGATCCTCGAGAGAATTAGAAAAATGTATATTATTCCCTTCCCCTCTAAGTGTATGAACAAGGGAAGAGAGGACCTATTATGCTACTCACAAAGTAGTCTCTGTATGAAAGTGAGCCCCCAAGGGATAATATTACAATGTTACATGGTATGGAGAAACATAATTGGACTCATATGTTATTTAGAAAAATCATGATTTAAATATGTTTCATTGTGATAGGATACATGAATCACCTCATTATAAACAAGTTATTTGATTTTGTAATACAAAGATTGACAATCATTAGTAAAGTAATCATGACAGTGATGATACATACAAAATGAAAGATTTGTAAGTTTTTTATTATGTTACAATTTTTGTTTAGGTCTAGTAATCACCTTATCACAAAGAAGTTTAGGAAAATTAATTGTCTATTAATATGAGAAGATATGTTAGATTATGAAGGAGAGGATGTGTACAAAGAATAATATTTAAAACTTTGTTTCACACGTCCTAAATTATGTTTGAAAATGACCTTAATCACTTGTTGTTTATAAATATTGGTTCCTAGTCCATAAGAATACTCATTCCCCTCATTTCCTAGAGGGTGCTTGAATTCCTTGTTCTTGTCTACCATAATCATTCCCAACGAATCCATGTTTTTCTAATATATGATAACTAATACCATGACAAAATCCATATTAGAAGGAGATAGTGGAGTTTCCTTAGTCATTATTTCATCGCAAACATGCTTGAAAAAATCATCATAAGGGAAGCAGTGACAAAGTTATTAGAAAGAGAAGTTGTTTTAGATTTCATAAATGAAAGGTAAGAAACTCTATACTCTTCAATAAAATTTTGTGCGAAATCTAAGAATTCTCCAATCGCCTTTTGAAAGGACACTTGTAGAATGGGGATAATCTTTAGATTCTTAATCTTGTTTTTCCTCAACATTCAGATAGAGATTTCATCTATGATCTACATGAAAAGTGTGCATCTCATTATTGTAAATAAAGTTAACTCTTTGGTGAGGAGTTGAAGGACTAACATGCCTATTATGTAACCAAGGTCTACCCAAAAGAAGGTTGTAACCAAGAGGTCCATGCATGACATGAGTGTGAGTATACAAAATATTTGGACTTATTTTTAATACATAAATTGATGATACCCAAGGTTTTCTTGGAAATATTATCAAATTCACATATAGGCACATTGATGGGTTGGATATTTGAAAGATAGACTTTAATTTCTTTGAGTATAATTTTTTTAAGTTTGGACCCAATATCAATTAAGGTCCTACCTATGAGATTACTATTGATAAGGACATCTACCATGAGAACATCATAGTGATCTTTGTCTCTTTAGGAAGAAAATCATCACGAGTAAACATAATTGGAGGTTAAATAGGTGTAGCATTCAAGCATTGATATTATCTTGATTAGGAAGTGTAGTTGGAAGAGTGATTAAAGCATTTCAGAGCTTCATGATATGTAGGATATGTTTGAAGAAGCTCCCAAAGAGAACTCTTGGAAGGGATATTATGTAATTGCGCTACCTAGTCATATTCCATTCCAAGATTTTGAGGAATATGGGGTGGGGGAGAAAGAATTAATTGAGAAGGTGGGTGAGAAGTAGTTAGTTAAGGATTATTTCTTAAATGATACTTATGAGAACCTACATGATAATCCATAGGACCACTTGGTTTCCCTTTGGGAGTTACTAAAGGATAGCCTTTAAGTGTGATGAAATGTTTATTGGGAAGTTGATTGGAGGCATCCTTTAACACTTATAATGGGCTTTTTGATAATCATGGTTTGAGAAACATTAATTTTATTAGGACCTTGCTTCTTCATTGACTCATGGGTAGAAAGTAAATCATTAAGGGGTTTTATACGATCTTCTTCTTACAAGGAGTATTTACAATAAGGATTATTATTCTCCATTAAGGATACATCTCTACTAGGAGCACCAGATGAAGGAAAAGTCACATTGATAAAAAAAAAGTCTTCCTCTTGCTCTAAAACAACCTGAAGAGGAGGATGTGTTTTAGGATAAAAAGAAACATCAAGGATGAATTATAGGGGAAGTAGAAGAAGTGTAAACCATTAAATTATTTCCCTTGACTAAGATTTTTTCATCGGGAAGAGAATAATCAACATTACCATATAGAGGTTTAGCCCAGATAGTTAGACCATTGGGAAATTTAGAAGAAGTACTAGTGTAATGCAAAAAAGCTTTATTCCTAGATGGAAACATATGACAAAGTGAGTGTTGTAATATAGACCCACGAGGGAAGCACATATCAAGAGAAGAGTTAACATCAATCTTCAACACTTAATTTGAAAGATAGAAGAGCTATAAGAAGGGTTAACGACTTTTGCATCAATATGGCCTCATTGAGAGGGGAATCTTTAGGAGAAGAATAAAGTGATAAAATAGAAGCTAAACCACTATCACCTTGAAAAGACAGACGCATTGCAAGAGAAATCTAAAATAAATACACGAACTTTTGTTTTTGTATTTTGAATATAAATGTATTAATTAGTGCATTAAATGAAGTGGATATTTGTTTGTCCCTTTTTCATAAAATGCAAGAATACATATGCATAATGTGGTAAAGATGAAATGGATACAAAGTAGAGATGCACAAAGAATATACAAAATAATATAACTCTACAAAGAAGAGATTATGAAATAAGAGGTCTAAATAGGTAGAAAAATCTAACTTCAAGATGGAAGAAAGAGGCATAAGACATCGGATTTACTAAAATGTTTACCAGGGAAATGGAAGAAATCATTTTATTAATATAAACTATATGATATGATTTCATTAGATAAACATCTTCACCCTAAGACATTCTATACAAGAGAGAGAGGGGCCTTCAGACACAACCCTCAATATAACTCAAGTTAGATTAGTAAAACCCAAGTGAAATGAAGGGATGATAATGCAAAATTCAAAATTATAAGGAAGTACATCATCAACTCCTCTTTAATGTAGTTTTCATTCACCTTAGATGTGTTATGTGAAGGTAAATTGGTTACATTAAATTGACTAGATTGATTTAGATTACAAGAAGCATAAATGGTAATTAAGCATAGACAAGATTATATATGAAGCATCAATACAAGAGATATAAAAATATGCATACCTTGAGAGAGGTAATCAATAAATGGGGAGGAATATTGATTTTTTATCTTCTATAATTCCTAAAACAAAAAAACTTCATGTTGTCCAATAGAAAACCTAAAAATATGAACTAGGTTGGTCTCTAATCTCTCCTAGGTATAGGTTTACTTCCATGAATTGTACTGTTATAGGTTGAATTTATGTGTATAGGTTGACCAAGTCAACTTTTACCTAGCTCCTTCTTTTTTTTTGATCTAGAAACCTCTCCAAAATACATATCTGGATTTATCTTCAAAACCTTCTTTCAAAACTTGCACACACAGGGAAAATGGTTTTGTTTATTAGGGGAGGGCTTACCTTGGTCAAGCTCTATGTGAGGAATCAACCTTGAAATTAAATTAAATGTACATTTAAGGAAGCAAGATAAATTATTATTACTACAACTGATAAACTGATGCTAATGATGAACAAGGTAAGCAAACCAAGCATTGAAAGGAGTGTAGGAGAATCAGATCAGTTGTCATTTTGCCATTGATGTGAAGTCTATTAGACTAAAGGATGTATGTCAATAAGATGTATACTCATTTATGTAAGTTACCAAATCATTTGAAGGATTTGGTGTTGAAAAAAGAAAAGGTCGATAAAAGTTTGAAGATGAAATGATGAGGTAATGTTAAGTGTATGAGCTTAAATTGGCAATTGATGAATCATTATTTTCTTTGCAATATTTTCTAGGTAGTTTGTGTTACAATTGATGATTTATTATTTGACAAGGTGATATCGGTTTGATTATTTTTTAAGAGTTAGAAATTTGTACAAGTCAATTACATTGGTTGGTAAGAAGGTTTGAAGTTGTGAAGTGAAAAGATAAGGAATAAGTGTGTGCTACCAAGTTGGAAATAGTGGTTGGTAAGAAAAGATATTGTTCAGTGGAAGTGTACCAAGTATAAGTTTGAAGATAGAATTTGTAAGTGTTACCAAGAAGTATAGTTTAATCGAGTGAAAAATGTTCACCTAAAAGATAAGGTTATTTGGTAAAGGAAGAACACAGGTCAACAAAAGATAAACAGTTTTGATAAAATCAATTATGGGATGACATCAAGTAAGAATCTAGATCAGTTGAGAATATTCTAAGGAATGAAATTTTTTTTTTTATTGAAATTTGTAGATGAAGTTGGTTAGGTAAGATCAGATGGAAGAGATTAGGTTCACGATCCAAGAAAATTTCAAGTTCCAAGGTGAATTACAATCGGCACGACGCGTAAAATATTTTTTTGAGCACCAAATACATTGAATATAAGATGAAATGTGATCAAATAGATGAGAGGAATTCAGAGAAACCCCAATGAAGGAGATTAAGTGGAAAAACAACACCTATATAAAAGATGAGGAAGAATGTTAGAGTTACTAACAAATGCTGATAGAAGAAAAAGAGTAGAAGGTTATATCAAGAAGAGGAAAGTGTGAATCAAGTTAAGGAAAGTGTTGATATGAAGTGTGTGTGTACATTGGTCATCCAAGTAAAGAAGAGTATTGAGTAGAAATGAGATATGAATAGACAAAGTAAGTTTTTATTTCAACATATAATCTCATTGGTACTTTCTAATCATTGTAGCAGAAAAATATCTTAATCAAGTGGATCTAACAATCCTATTCATAAATCATTTGTAACATATCATTCTAAAGAATGTACAAAGTCCTTTAGTAAGGTCACTCATTGAGGAGTGACAAATCTAGCTGATCATTGGTCAAAATACCCTATCATGGTCATATTCAACAAATGTGTATGTAACCTTTAACATGGCTAGCTCTTAAATGTGCTCACTTTAGAATAGTGAACTTATTTGTGGGTTATAATTCCCCTAGTAGTTTTTAACCATATTGGATTTCCACATTAAATACTAGTGTTAATGTGTGATTGGATGTGTTTATGTTATTTCATGTTTTCATATGCATTAAGTTGTAAATTATTGTTGGTTGCTTGAATGTTTAATTGAGTTATTTGTTGATCAGTTTAAAAGGGTACAAATTGTTTTAAAGGACCTATGATAATTAATTCACCCCACCTCTCATTTATCTAATAATTGGTATCAAGCATTTGGTTCTTAGAAGGAAAAGTCTAAAAGACTTGAGCTAAAGATCCAAATATGTATAAAAGAGATGTATCCAAGTTGAACAAGGAACACTTCTTCTTGTGGAAAATTAGGATTTACTTGTATACATCTATAATTGGAGACTATGCATTGTACTACTTGGATAGCTTAATGATTATGATAGCTTCTAGTATGAGTGATGTTTTTGATAAGAAAAACAGGTTTTAAGGGATCCTGAAACCCATAAGTTTTACATAAACAAGGCTGATAATAAGCCAAAGAAGCCCAGCCAAAACAGAGGTCCAACAACTAAAAAAAGACCCCAAGGCCCAGCCCAAAACAAAGGCCCACAGAAAGGCTAGAAAACAAACAAACTAAAACAGACTACAAAAAACCTGTCAAAAAGCCAAAAGCCAAGAAGACAAAAAGACAAAAGACAAAAATACTAGTCTTCAGTTATCTTCTCCATTTCTTGAATAGTCTGAGCTACCTTGATTATCTTTTGCTGCTCCTTTGCCATTTGATCTTGGACCTTCTCAATGCCCTAATCCATACTGGTGAGAGTACTGATTGTGGCCTTGTCATCATCCGACCTGATCTTATCCCTGTTCTGTCCTCCCTCCTCCACCAGCAAGCCCCTGTCCTTAAGTTTACCATCAAGGGATTGGATGTTGTCATTCATCGAACTTAGGAGAGAAATCATCTAACTTGCCAGGTTGTGGTTGTAGTTTTCAAGATTTTTTAATCTCCTTTCATTTAAGCTTTCTCTATTTTCTTGGTCCTCCTGGCTATCCTTACCTATCTTATTCTTAATACTTTCCATCTGGGATACCCTTTCTCTAACTTCCTCCAGCTCATGGAAGAGCCATTTGATTGATCTGAAGTTGTCAATCATACTACTACGGGCATTATTCAGAAGGTTCATTCTAGTCTCCCTTGCGTTGTCCGAGATGGCCAAGATAGTTGGGTCTATGAGCTCATTGAGCCTAGGCTGCTCCAGATTGTCCACAAGGATCTAAGGGTTCATAGCTTCCCTAAAAATCCCCATAGTAGCAGTCCTTGCATTGAAATTTTTCTAGGCCTTAATCCTATTTTTGACCTGCACTTCCCCCTCATTCTCACCAGTGATGACATTCACTTTTTCCTTCGAAGGAGGCTGAGACTGGACAGGGGAGAGGGGAAGAGGAATAGCATCTGTCCTCTGATTTCTAGTATCCTCAACTCTCACAACCTCCCTCTTTCATTTTTTCCCAGGTTTCTCCTCTTTCACCTCCTCCTCCGACACTTTGTCAGAATCTTCCATATCCATTTTCTCCTCCTCCTCAGCATAACCCTCTTTTGCATGAGCTTGGCCGTGATCCCTAGGGCTTTTCTTGTTGGGAGTTGTAGCAGTGGACAGTTTCCTGGCTTGACCTTTTTTCTTCTTTCCTGAGGAAACATTCTCCTCCTCCGAGCTAATGCTCTCAATGTCATCAGAGTCAGAAAAAAAGCTGGAGCTGCCTTCATCAACATCCTTAACATGAGGAGGGTTCTTGCATATAGACTGAGCTTTGAAATGCTCATGGATGAGGAGCAATAATCCCTCATGCAAAGCAGGGTTAACAGTGGCTTTCTTCTTGAAACTAGTCTAGTATGAGTGATGTTGAGTGTGATGACATAAAAATTGTACTACAACAAAGGAGATGTGTGACAAAGTTGCAATTGTTTATGGAGGTGATTAGAATATAATAAGAGTAAAGGCTGAATGTCTTAGAGGAAAGTTTGATGACACAAAAATGCAAGAAGGTTAGAACATTGTAGAATACTACAATAGAATCAAGGAAGTGGTTAGTGTTGAAGTTGATGAAAGATCCACCCCACAGCTCCCAAGAATCAACTGCATGAAAACACTTGTCACATAAAGAGAGTAACAAAAGCTATGGAGGCTGGAATTGTGAGATCCATAGATGAGACATTCTTGATGAGCAAGAAGAGAGATTGCTATAATCAAAAGTGAATGAATAAATTACAAAAAGATCAATCCTTATAAAAGGAGATCAAAACCCTAATAGATAACTAACCTAGGTTGCATTATGATAATTAATAAAAGAATTCATTGTTATATGCCAAAAGTTTAGCTTAAGTAAACTAGAGATAATAATTGGCTTAGTAATTAAAACAAAATGATTTAATTAATAAGAAATACTTTATTACTCTAACAATTAGTGCTATCAAAGGAGTTGGTGGAATCATAAGTGAAGAATATGTAGTAAGAAAATTTCTTAGATCCATCCTACCTATATATACTATTAGAGTTTATGTTAGAGTAATAAAGTATTTTCTTATTAATTAAATCATGTTGTTTTAATTATTAAGTCACTTATTATCTCTAGTTTACTTAAGCTAAACTTTGGGTAAATAATAATTAATTCTTTTATTAATTATTATCATGCAACCTAGGTTAGTTACCTATTAGGGTTTTGATCTCCTTTTTAAGGATTGATCTCTTTGTATTTATTCACTTTTGATTATAACAATCTCTCTTTTTTCTCATCAAGAATGTCACATCTGTGGATTTGAAAATTTCAGCCTCCATATCTTTTGCTTCTCTCTTTCTGTGATAGGTGTTTGCATGGAGGTGATTCTTAGGAGTTGCGAGGTTGATCTTTCATCAACTTCAACATGGTCTCAGAGCTCTAGATCTTCTGCCCTTGTTATGTTTATAAGAGGTTTGGCTTGGCTTTCAGATTTGTACTTATTTAAAGAAGGGTTTAGTTCTTCAAAATGTTTTTTTTGGATCAGGTGGATCACTAATTTTCAGTTCACTTTGAGCCCAAATGAACATCACCGTTGAGATCAGAGTGCCCAAAAACCCCTATTTTCATATAAAATTTGTCCAATTTGGAAACAGTTAGGCAAAAAATTATTGCTCCCATATTTGGCATGTTTCCTGAGGCAGTGATTTTGTATTTTTGCATGATTATTGAGATTTTTTGGCTCAAAATTCGTAATTTTTGGCACGAAAAATCTATATTTTTGGCATGTAAATTGAGATTTTTTGGTACAACAATCAAGATTTTCGAATGCAAATTGAGGCAATTTTGGGGCTTGCACACTTCTTGAGATAGTTTTGGTATGAAATTAGCATGTTTCCCAAGGTGATTTTTGTATTGACGGGCACACTTTTTGAGGCATTTTGGCATGGATCTTGAGACAATATTTTTTTTACTTTGCTCTTCCAGCTCTTTTTTGACCTAAATGTGATTTTTTGGTTGTAACTTTCTCATCTGGACTTTGTTTTTCACAATAAGATATCATCGAAAAGCTAGTTCTAAGTCTGTTCCAGTGGTGTAGGTTATTTTTAGTTTTGGTACTTTTTTAATGGCTATTTTTCCTGTCAAAGTTAGGAGTTCTATTTTGCACTCTAGGAGACATATCTTGAGACATTCTATTTTCCAGATTATTCTCCATGCACATACCATTCAATTTTTTGCATTCTACTGGATATCTTGGTTGTTTCAAGTCTGAAGATTGATTTTGATGCTTTAGATGATTTTTCATGGGTTGTATTATCTCTTGTATCAGTCTTATGTCTCTTTTGATCTTTGTTGACATGCTTTTGTAGTATTTTTGTAAATGCACTAAGATAAAGTGCCACTCTATTGCATTTCAGGATCTTGCACATCTTTGTGTTTTGTTGTACTTGCACTACATTATAAAGTGCCTTAGGGGGTTTCATGTTGGCCATATTCAACATATTCCTTTTTCAAGTGAGTGTTCCTTGCACAACAATAGCTTCATGATGTATCGATGAAACATGCCATTAAAGGTGTTTGTACTTCTTTTGCACTCTCAAAGTTCCTAGTTCTTTCTTTTATAGGTGATATTGCATTCAGTTTCAATGTTCATGTCTTACCTCTTAACATTATAAGGGGGTTGGTGCAGGAGCACCTGTGTAGGCTAGTGGTCGACCTAGGGCTTCTTAGGTTTTTTTGGCTTGTAGTGATTCCAGCCACATCACTAGATCAATAAGAGTACTAATTTGGTCCTAAGGTGTGGATAGGTATGTTAGAAGAGCCCAAAATGGTCATGTTGCTCCTAGTTGCTCATTTGGCTTGATAGAGCATTTTTGGGTTTAGGGGGTCGAATAGGAAAATTAAGGGTTTGAAGAGCCTTATTAGGTGTTTGATAAGAATTTAAGGCTTTTGGCATAGTTTGGTATCAGCTGAAGCAAGTTTGAGAAGCAGATGCTCAAAATTGCAAAAATTGCTCAATCTTGCAAAAGTTGTCATTGACAACTTTTTGACAATTTTCTTGCAAAACGAGAAATTTTTTGGTTAGAACTTTTCAATTGTATAAAATAGTTGGAAGCACTCTTGGGGAGCCTTTTGTAAGGTCATTTCCAACCTCTTCACTCGGTTGGAGAAAGTGGATTTGATATTGTACGGACTGAGCAAGCAACATTTGAATAACAGTTTTTGTGTTCTTTGTGTTCTTGGCATGTAAATGGATTAGTTCTGCATATTTTTGTGTTGGAATTGTTAGAGTGGATTATTTCAAGGTTCTATACAATTCAATTTTGTTGTTTTATCAAGTTTTGAGTGCTTAGAATAATTATTTTGTTTTACACTAGTCTGCTGTCTTGAGACAGATTGTTTGGACAAATGAGGTCATATGGCCATTACCCACTGTAGGTACAGTATAATCTCTTGGCATGTGGAACTTGACTCCATTAAAAATATGTAGAGGAGAGATGGGGCCCTAGAAAGTTGAAGAGATAATATTGTTGTGATGCCCTAGGCAAGTCATAACAACTTGGTTGGGGATCACAGTTTATTGCAGAGCTGATAGGAGTGGTTGAACATATAGATACTTCAACTTGAGCATATAAAGTGTTGAAGGAGTGAGTAACGTAGCCCCAAGCCAAATGGGAGTCTATGGGGAGAGTTTCATGGTGAGAAATGGCTTCTTATGTGCAAACATTTTGGAAACCCTAGATCCCCAAAATCTCTAAGAACTTTGAAAAGGGCATCTAGAATTGTTATATTTGTTGGCCATCATTAAGAAGTTTTTCAAGATATCTTGATATTAGTGCATTTGGAGGGCTAATCTTGTAGCCCTTTTACAAGCACTTAGGTGCAATTTTTCTTCAAAGTTGGGACTTGATTAGGGCATCATTCTTAATTTTGGTTGTGGATCTTGAGGGAAGTCTACAGAGCTTAGGAATCCATTCACCCTTTTGGAAGTCATTGGTAGGCTTGGGGTTACTTATATGGTTGAAGAGCTAGAAGTAGATTGTTCTATCTTGTTGATGTGTACCAATTGAAGAGTTAGGATCTACTATATAGAGGCTTAAGGAGCCTGGGGTGGATATGAACCCTAGTTGGTCAAGTGCATGACCTAAGAGACCCTAAAAGAACTTGGGGGAAAAAGCAAGATTGGTTGTTACATCAAGGGTTATGTTGGTTCTATTGCTTTCTTGGTTTGATGGAGTGAGTTATGTATTCAGTATTTGATCCTATGTACTAGGCAAGTGTTGTGGCTAGATACCTATGCATTTTGGTGAGATGGATCATTTACCATATAGACAAATTCTTTCATTCCTATTTTTGGAGGCCATGAAGATACCTTCCATCTTCGATTTATTAGCTCTTTAGAGTTAGTCTTCTCTACCTGGTCATGTTCCATATCGTGGAGGTTATTCAGATCAACAATTTGGTAGTGTTTGTAACTTCGTGCTTTAATAGTGTTCTTCATGATCATCTTTTTTTCCGATCTTCTAGGACATTTCCTTGTTTGGAGGCTTCTTTAGTCCTTCACTAGTTCTATTCAACATTATTTCCATCTCTTTTTGGAGTAGGGTTTTTTTCCATGTGGTTTTCTCTATTTCTCCTTCTATAGAGATTTGGTTGTGCTTGGGTACCTAATCAGGTTTTGTTGCCAGGACCCAGATTTCCTTTTAGTAGTAGTTTTTAGGTTTTTAGCTACTCCCCAAGTTCATCTTAAGGGGGGGTGTTAGAGTAATAAAGTATTTTCTTATTAATTAAATCATATTGATTTAATTAATAAGTCACTTATTACCACTAGTTGACTTAAGCTTTGGGCATATAATAATTAATTCTTTTATTAATTATTATCATGCAACCTAGGTTAGTTACCTATTAGGGCTTTGATCTCCTTTTATAAGGATTAATATCTTTGCATTTAATTGACTTCTAATTATAGAAATATCTCTTTTTTCTCATCAAGAATGTCTCATCTATGGATCAGGGAATTCTAGCCTCCATAGCTTTTGCTTCTCTCTTTCTGTGACAAGTTTTTGTATGCAAGTGATTCTTGGGAGCTATAGGGTTGATCTTTCATCAACTTCAACAGTTTCTTCTATTCAGGAATTGAGATCCAAAGCTAGTAATGTTCTTACTCTTGATGTTTTGATCATTAGACTGACTATATATGAGCTTAATAATTATGATAATAGTCTACCAAAGATTAAAATTGGTTTCAAGACATCTCTAAACATTAGTAGACATACTATCTAAGGAGAAAAAACAAGAAGAATTGGAAGCCATATTGGCAAAGAGGTTACCGTGAGGAAAAGGAAAGTAGAAATGTAAATTAGCTCTGAAATGTCTGAAGTACAACAAAATTGGTCGTATTGCATCTAGGCATCTTGAAAATAATAGGAATGATAAGGAAAAAGGGAGAGTAGATACCAAAAGTTCAGAGACAACAAGGATAAAGGAAAGAAATCATGTTACCTAGTTGAGGAAGGACAAATTGATGATGAATTTGATGACTTAGAAGAAGGTGAGGAAGTTGTCTATGTTCCTATGGAGGATAATTTAGAAAAAGAAAGGTATGAAGATGAAAAAGTTCTTATTTCTCAAGTTGATAAATATTATACATGGATTATTGATAGTGGTTGTTCACATTATATGACTTCTGATGCTGACAAGTTTGAAAACATAGAAGAAAATGATGGACATGTTAGAATTGGTGATGATGCTCCATGTTTTATCAAAGGAAAAGGATCTATTGAGCTAAATGAAAAGATTAAATGAGATAATGATTATTGTGTTCAAGGACTAAAATATCATTTGTTGAATGTGGCATAACTAAACAATATAGGTCACCAACTAGAATTTCAAAACTAAAAGGTGAAAATATATGATGCCACTAGAAAGTTGATTGGTACTAGTGATCAATCTAAAGGAAACTTATTCTTTCTGAATTCTACTACAAATACATGTTTTATTGAAAGAAGTGAAGCAAGAAATCAAGATGTTTGTTTATGGCATAATTTTTTTTAAATATAAACTTTCATACCCCAATTAAGATTAGTTAGAAGCAAATAGTTAGAAGTTTATCGAGATTAAGAAAGCTCGACAAAGTGATGTGTAAGGAATGTAAGATTGGTAAGAGGACAAAGTCAGTTTTTTAAAAGTAATACCTATTCATCTAATGATATACTAGAGTTGGTTCATACTGATTTTTGTGGTCCTTTGAAAGTGAAAAACTATTATGGTAATAATTATTTCATTTTGTTTGTTGATGGTTACTCTAGAATGATGTTTGTAATATTTTTGAATGATAAATCCTATGCATTCCAAAATTTTAAATTGTATACACAAGAATTTGGAAGGAAATAGGTAAGAAACTGAAGTACTCAAGATCTAACAAAGGAGGTAAGTTCATATCTAATGAATTTATTGTCTTCTATAATGATCATGGAATCAAAAGATAATTATCTTCAATGAGGGCTCCGCAATAAAAGTGAATAGTTAAAAGAAGCAATAGATACATAGTTGACTATGCTCGAACACTACTAATTGAGAAGGGAGTTGCACAAACATTCTAGAGAGAGGCCATTTTTGTTTAAACTCTCAATCTAGTATAACTAAAGAAAGGTACAAACAATACTCCTTATGAATTGTTGTATGGGCATACACCTAATGTTAGTTACTTTTAAACCTTTGAAAGTAGGTGTTACATACTAAAGTATTTTATGAATGAAATGTTTGATTCTAAAGGAGATGAAGGAATGTTTCTGGGATACTCCACAAGAAGCAAAGATTATAAATGTTTGAATAAGGTTACTAAAATAATTGTGGAAAGTGAAAATGTAAGGATTGATGAGTTCAAGAATGAACAATAAATAAAAAAGGAACTTGAAGACAATAAAATATTTGTATATGTTCAAGAAGGAGTTCTTTATACCTTACCCAAGCTACAATAAGTTCAAATTGAGCAACTGGTTGAGCTCCTACTTAGCAAAGAAAATGCTAAACAACAAATAATTGAGTCTATCTTAGCAAAGTATGTCAGAAGGAACCATTAACTAAACTAGATAATTGGAAATAAAGATGTTGGAGTGATGAAATGAAGTAAGTTAAGAGAAAATTTATGTTTGATTTCTAAATTAGAGCCTAGATTAGTCAAGGATGCAATAGATAATAAATATTTGATTCCTACAATAAAGGAAGAGATTGACCAGATTGAAAAGAACATCACATGGTCATTGGTACAAAGACCCAAGGACAAAAAAATAATTAATACTAAATATATTTTAATGAATAATTTTAATCAAAATTGAGAAGTGACAAGGAACAAAGTAAGATTAGTGTGTAAAGGATATGATCAGGATGAAGACATTGATTATGGTGAGACATTTTCTCATGTTGCTAAACTAGAAGGTGTGAGAATTTTAATTGTATATGATTCTTATAAAGGATTCAAGGTATATCAAATGGATATTGAATCCACATTTCTAAAAGAATACTAGAAGAAGAGGTATACATTGAACAACCAAAATGATTTGTTGACAAGGACAAGAAGAATATGGTATGCAAGCTGCATAAGGCATTATATGGTTTGAAATAGGAACCCCAAGCATGGTATGAAAGACTCACTCATATCTAATGAGGATTAGTTTTACTAGAAATGGTGAGAACAATAATTTTTATGTGAAAAGTGAATACAAGGATAAGGGATTATTTGCTGAAATATTTGTTGATGATATCATATTTGGAGGAAATGAGATTACGTGTAGATCATTTGTTGATGAAATGAGGAGAGAATTTGAAATGCCAATGATAGTTGAGATCAAATTCTTCATTATCTTACAAGTTCAATAGATCAAGGATAATATATAGATTACACAACCAAAGTATATTAAGGAGATCTCGAAAAACTTTTGGGCTGAAAGACTCAAGACGAGTTGGTACATCGATGATAACTGGATGTAAACTATCAAATAAAGATGACTCCACTAAGGTAAATGAGACCTTGTATAGATCAACAATGGTCAAGCTATAATATGTGGTACATAGTAGATCTAATATTGCTCATGTTGTTGGTATTGTGGAAAGAGATTCTTTGGTATTGTGGAAAGAGTTTCTTCTAATCCTAAAGAGACACATATGACTGTTGTGAAAAGAATCTTTAGATATCTAAAAGGAACCAAGGATTATGGTTTATAGTATAAAAATAATGGAGATTTTTAACTAGAAGTATATATTGATGTTGATTGGGTAGGTAATGTAAATGATTGAAAAAGCACAAATGGAAGAGATTTATTCTTAGGAGAAAGATTGGTGACATGGATAAGTAAAAAACAAAGTTGTATTTCACAATCTAATGTTGAGTCTGAATATGTTTTTATTGCAAAAAAAATTCAAATATTGTGTGGATCAAATAGTTACTCAAAGGAATACAAGTGGATGTAAATGCTCATGTGATAATCTATTGTGACAATACAAGCACTATAAACATTTCAAAGAACCCTGTGATTCATTCAAAGACAAAGCACATATCAATCAAGCATCACTATTTGAGAGAACAAGTTAAGGAGAAACAAGTAAAGTTGGAGTATGTGAAGTCAAAATAGAATATTTTTTATATCTTCACTAAGACATTACCTAAGGATAGTTTTGAGTACCTAAGAGGTAAACTAGGGGTCATTCCCCTATCTAATGTTCATTAGAGAAAGATCAATGCTGCATCAATTCATGTTTTATCATAATATCAATCTATGAGTTGATACTTATGTTCACTCTTTAAGAGAAGCCTAAAGTTGTGAAGAAGGTAAAATATATAACAAAACATAAATAAATTAGTACAAGCAAGTATAATGTACAACTCCAAAGAAAATTAGTTTCAGTTTTGAGATACTTTTGGTGAACCTTTGGCATTGTTGTCAAAGGGGGAGATGAATACTAAAGGGGGGAGAAGAGAAAAAAAGATAGGAATATGAATGTTGAAAAGGACAAGAATTTACAATAGAGGAGATGAGTAGAGATGAATAAAGAATACAAAATGAAGTAGACAAAGAAAGAAGTATGAGAATACATATTGAAGATAAAAGACGAAGAAAGAGAATAATAATCAAAGTGGGAGACTACAATAATAAAGCAGATGTGTTACCAAGGAAGAATACAGGTGATGAAGTTTAATGATGATGGTATTGGATGGTATATTTCATGTGTTTCTATCAATGCCAAAGCAGGAGATTGTTACTTCAACTAATAAATTGATGTTGATGATGAACAAGGTTATCAAATGTAGCACTGAAAGGAATGTAGGAGACTTGAATTAATTGTTATTTTTTCATTGATGTCAAGCTTGTTAGACTAAAGGATATCAATAAGTTAATAAGTTGGATACAAATTTATGTAAGTTTCCAAATCATTTGAAGAATGTGGTTTTGACAAAAGAAAAGGTTGATAAAAGTTAGGAGATGAAATGATGAAGTAATGTTAAGTGTATGAACTGAAATGGGAAATTGATGAATCAATATTTGACAAGGTAATATTGGTTTGATTATTTTTAAAGAGTTAGAAATATGTATAGGTGAGTTACATTGGTTGGTAAGAAAAATTTGAAGTTGTGAAGTGAAAAGATAAAGAATATGTGTGTGCTATTGAGGTGGAAATGGTGGCCTACAAGAAGGATACAATTTAGTGGAATTGTACTAAGCATAAGTTTGAAGAATTTTTTTGTAAGTGTTACCGAGAAAGCAAGATTTACTAAGCAAGATAATGTAATGAAGTGAATAATGTTAACCAATAAGAACATTCAATAAAGGAAGAACACATGTCAGCAATGAATAAATAGTTTTGATAAAATTTAATTGTGGGATGACATCAAGTAAGAATTTTGATTAGTCTAGAATATTTGTAGGAAGGAAATAAGTTTGTTAGTGAAATCTATGGATGAAATTGGTTAGGTAAGACAAAATGGAAGATATTAAAGGTCCAAAGGTTCATGATCCAAGAAAATTTGTAGTTCCATGGTTAATTATAGTTGGCACGATGCATAAAACATTTTTTTGAGTGTCAAATACATTATATGTAAGATGAGATGTGAATGAAATGATGAGAGGAATTTAGGGAAACCCTAATGAAGGAGATTAAGTGGAAAAAAATGGCTATGTAAAGGATGTAGAAGAATGATAAAGTTGTTGAAAACTACTAATAGAAGAACAAGAACAAAATGATATACCGAGCAAAGGAAAGTACCAATCAACCAAAGGAAAGAGTGGATATGATGTGTGTGTGGTAGTTAACCAAGTAAAGAAGAGTGTGAAGAAGAGTATTGAGAAGAAAGAAGATATGAATAGGAAAAGTTAGTTTCTATTTCAATAGATCATTTCACTATTACCTTACAAGTATTGTAGTATAAAATCTCTTAACCAAGTGGATCTAACAGTCCTATTTGTAAATCCTTTGTAAGGTGTTATTATAAAAAATGTACCAAGTCCTTTAGCAAGGCCACTCATTGAGGAGTGACAAATCTAGATGATCTTTGGTGAAAATCCCCTTACCTCACAATAGTGAATTTAATTGTGGGTGACAATTTCCATAGTGGTTTTTAGCCAAATTGGGTTTCCACATTAAATACTAGTGTTAATGTGTAATTGGATGTGTTGCATGTTATTTCATGCTTTTATATGCATTAAGTTGTAAACTATTATTGGTTGGTTGAGTGTTTAATTAAGTAATTTTATGATGATTTTTAAAGGGTACAAATTAGTTTAAAGGAATCATGATAACTAACTCATCCCCCTCTTAGTTATCCAAATACTACAAATAATTTACCTCACTTGATGAAACCATTTTTAGGAAGGATTTTGCAATGTTAGATGTTGTCTATGCCAACTCTTTAATGTGACTATAGGACATCTCTACAAATCCAATGGACCTAATCAATACCAAATAATGGAGCCATGGATGTAGGTGTGGACAAAGGAATAAGAATAAGAGTGACAAGATGGTATAGATCTCCTCTCTTTGTGGCAAAAAATGAAATGCTAGATCTTTAAGAGAAAATGCTCATAATTAATCATAAGATCTTGAATTGAAACTTGAGAAATTCTCAAGAAATTAGTGTGTGCCTTGAGTGATCTCCTTATGTGTGTATATGGTTAAAATTAAATGCCCAAATCACCCTTTAAATATTTTTTTTGGGAGCTAAAATGAAGAGGGTTTACTAGAGCATTGCGGAAAACAAGTTAAGCACTTGAGACAATATGGGTCCTTGGACCAAAAACCCTTAAGGTTTAGGCCGATTGGTTTAACCTTACCTAAGGTTATCCTAAGGTCCTAGGGCTAGTGCATAAATACTCTAAATCAATGCAATGGAGTGGGAAAAGAGATTTGTTTGACCGCAAATACATACATGGACCATAAAATCACCAAAGGGATGGAGATAAAAGGTCTTAAATGATGGGTACTTACATTTTAAGATGATAATTATGGAAATCCATAATCCCTATTCTAAATATTATCCTTAAGGATATCTTAGAGGAAGAGGATAATATCAATACCACTTTGCTTGATAATCTCCCTTGTAAATATAAAGCCTTGATAAACCAAGAACCTAATTAAGACAATGTTGTCAATATTTTGGGTGGTAAAAATCCTAAGGTTATTATTCTTCCTTTTTCAAGGTTTCCCTTGTAATTCCCCACTAAGGAACTTAAGAGAGATTAACCTAAAACATGCAACTAAGTTTTTTGAATATTATTATTAGGAGTTTACAAATAGTAATGTATCAATAATGTAGAAGCAAAGTAACATGAGATAACACATGCACACATCTTAAGGGCCCCTTAACATAGAATAATTTATAAAATTAAATCCAATAAGTACCATCATAATCCAAAACTCCACATAATGTAGATGAATGATCAAGAGCATCATCACATTTGAGAACCTCAAATCAACTAATACAATATCCAAATACACAAAGACTCTACATCCAATACACAAGTTATGTAGGGTATGAGATATAAATCAAAGTAAAAAGTATATGGAAAACATTGTGTAAAGGTATCATAACCATTATGTTGAAACAAGATAAAAGAATAATGTGAAAAAGATAAAACAAGTCTCCAAAGATGAACAAGACGATGCTACTACTACACAGATCATCTAACACTGGACTAGGAATTCAGAATATGTCTCAATGGTAAAATTAGAACTACTACCCAACCTCAAGGAACACAAAGAAGGGTCACTCCCTCCATGTTATGGAGATAACAATCAAACCCAACTTGAATAATAAAATCACAAAAAATGAATCACATAAACTATAGATGGAATTATGATATTGCTATCAAGATTTATTTGTGTAGTGTTTGAGCTAGACTCATTGACTCATGTTTCATGAGTAGTGATTCACAAGAATCCATATCTCATGAGAATAAATGGAACACTTAGTACTCATTGGATCTAGGTGATTCTCACATAGGTGAAGCACCAAAATTTCCTGGGAGGTCACCCATCCTAGTACTACTCTAAATCAAGTGCACTTAACTATGGATTCTCCTCCATAGTTAAAGCCACTCTACTTGCAACCCCATTTGAAAAACCTTCACCAATTTTTGTTTCTTATGAATAATTCATTAGAAATCCCATTAAACTCATCAGTTGTTAAGTAATTGATATTTTTCCACGATAAGTCAAATTATGATATTGCTATCAGGATTCCACTGTGTATTTTTTGAGTCAAACTCATTGACTCATGTTTTATGAGTAGTGATTCACAAGAATAATCTCTCATGAGAATAAATGGAACATTTAGAACTCATCAGATCTAGGTGATGCTCATAGAGGTGAAGCACTAGGACTTATTTGGAGATCACCCATTTGAGTACTATTCTAGCTCAAGTGCGCTTAACTACGAAGTTTCCTCCATGGTTAAACCCACTCTCCTTATAGCCCCATTTGAAAAACCTTCACAAAATGTTGTTCCTTATGAACAATTTATTAGAAAACCCCTTAAGCTCATTAGTTGATAAGTAGGAGATATTTTTCCACAACAAGACAAATTATGGTATTGCTATTAGGATTTAACAATGTAGTTTTTGAGTCAAACTCAATGACTCATGTTTCATGAGTAGTAATTCACAAGAATCCATCTCTCATGAGAATTAATGGAACACTTAGAACTAATTTTACTCTTGTGAGGGATGATTTCTAAGTGTTTCATTTATTCTAATGAGAGATGGATTCTTGCGAATCACTACTCATGAAACATGATTCAATGAGTTTGGCTAAAAAATTACATAGTTAAATCCTAATAGCAATATAATAATTTGACTTTCTATGGAAAAATATCTCCTACTTATGAGTTGATGAGCTTAATGGGATTATAATGAATGGTTCATAAGGCACAACACTTGGTGAAGGTTTTTCAAATGAGATTGCAAGAACAATGGGTTTAATGATGGATGAAACTCCATAGCTAAGCACACTTAAGCTGGAGAAGTACTGGGATGGGTGACCTTTTGGGAAGTCCTAGTGCTTCACCTTTATAAGCATCACCTAGATCTAATGAGTGCTAAGTGTTCCATTTATTCTCATGAGAGATAAATTCTTGTGCATGAAACATGAGTCATTGAGTTTGACTCAAAAACTACATAGTTAATTCCTGATAACAAAATCATAATTTGACTTGTTGTAGAAAAATATCTCCTACTTATCAATCGATGAACTTAAGGGACTTTATAATTAATGGTTCATAAGGCACAACACTTGGTGAAGGTTTTCTAAATGAGGTTACAAGACGAGTGGGTTTAACCATAGAGGAAACTCTATAGTTAAGCGCAGTTGAGCTAGAGCAGTAATGGGATGGGTGACCTCCTGGGAAGTCCTAGTGCTTAACCTCTATGAGCATCATCTAGACCTAATGAGTGCTAAGTTTTCCATTTATTCTCATGATAGATGGATTCTTGTGAGTCACTATTCATGAAATACGAGTCAATGAGTTTGACTCAAAGACTACAATGTTAAATCCTAATAGAAATATCATAATTTGACTTTCTATGTTGAAATATCTCCTACTTATCTATAGGCCAACTCTAAGGTTACCTAGAAGCCTCTTTGCATCTCATCCCCTTAGTGACTATATGTGATGCTAGCATATTTTAATACAAAAAAGAATATAGAATATGCAAGAACTCAATCAAGCATCATCTCAATCTTGTATCAATATTTACTTTGTTTGACACAAAGTGAGTATTGCTATTGTGTTTGATTCTAATTTTCTTGATCACCTCAAGTTCTACTAGGATTGTTATATGTTCTAGATGATTATCTTTATGGATTATATTATTGTAGCATATAGGTGGATATTTAATTTATTTGATTAAATAAATAGAATAATATAAAAATACAACTACTTATTAAAATTAACTATAATGTTAAGGGAAAATAATAATAAAAGATAATATTAGAGAGAAAGGACAACTTTAGGGTCTACAGTTACTCCATATTTGGAGATGGATGTTATTGGTGTTTTGGTTATCTTTGGTCTTATGAGGCTTTGTGAATTTTTATTATCTTTGAGATATCCATTATGGGATGGATGATCTATGGTAATATCTATATTGAGATGGATACTTTGATCCTTGTACACGATGTGGTGTTATCTAGAATGCTTAATTATTTTTATTTAGTGATTATCATGATTTATGAGATCTTTGTATGGTTTTGGTTGTGTCTTTTATTTGTTTATTTTGATTGGAGAATTAGGGCAAGTTATCTAAGTGTATAGAGGGGAAGTGGTTTGCAATGGGGGATTAGGCCCTAAGTGGCTGCTAGGGTAACTCATTGTAAGTAACTTAATAAGTATCACTAAATTTAATTGAGAGATTAAAATGAATTAATAAGATGTGTGGTTCCTTTCCCATATCTCGAGCACTATTGCAAGCTCAGATCTTGCTAAAAATTTCACTTGGATAAGTGTATTGAACTAGAACTTACATCTATTATTAGTGCATTGACACTACGTTGTAAATATTCCTCTAGCTTATTCATTCTCCCCCTTATATTAGTTGTAAATTTGGAAGAATCACATAACTTCCCAAACAATGTATATATATTTTGAGAAAAAAATTCCAATTGATTTACATGGTTTGACAGATCTACCTATCTAATAGTGATATCTATTGCAACATTCTCCATAACTTTCTTTTCAAATTTTCTTTGTGATTGTTGCATCAATCTTTCATCTACATCCATGTCCAAGTTAGTTACTTTCTCTACAATTTTAATCAATTGCTCAACAATGGGAGCATTATCATCCAAATAATCAACAATAATTGAATAAAGAAATACGTCTTTTATATCATAAAGTACATGTTTATGTGCTTTTTTTTTTTTATGTTCCCTCCTCAAATCAACTTGCTTAGCCTTTCCTACAAATAATTCACTTAATATCTTTATCTTCTCCTCTATCAAATTTCATTTGTCCCAATCAGGTATAATAATGTCTTCATCAAGCATAACAGGTTTCACTTTAAATAAAATAGGGGACTGTCTCTTTTCTTCTTGATTTTCTTCCCTTTAGAATCAGGAGTACCAATGCTTGACATTGATAGTTGTAGACTTTTATTGGGAATTTCCACTCTTGGCCTCTAATATTCTGGAACACCTTTTGTTCTTATCTCTTCACTAGTTTGTTTCTCTTCAATAATTGTCAACTACTATTCAAGTGCATTAACTTTACTCTGCTCATTAGTAGAAATGAGTTCACTTATTGAACTCAGTCACTCAACCTCCTTTATTCCCTCAATCTAAGGTCCTGAGGCATGTATTGTCACATTTTTAGTAGACTAATCTAGTATAGTATGTGAAATCTCTTCCTTTACTTCTCCCTCTGTATTAGTACATATATTGACCTTATTATCATCATTAATCTATTTATATCCTTGTGCGATATCATCTTCACTAGTCGACATAATTTGTTGCTCAACAATACTTATATTTGATTGTGCTTGACTAACAAAAGGACATAAAGTAACAAAAAAAGGTGTTGGTTTAATCAATTGAGAAGTTACCTATGTATCAATTTTAAGATATTCCTTCACTTGTATCAACACAAGATTGGTGTTCATCAACATATCTTTGGCTGAATTTTGTATAGGAGCTTGCTCCTTCTGCTATAGCTTGGGCATCATTGTCTTCTCTGGCTCTTCCTTTCCATAAGTCCCATCTTCATCAATGTTCACTTCATAGTGAAGAGGTATCAACCATGCAACTCTTGGTATAATAGCTTGGACATAGGTGTAATCAATATCTACTAAAAAAACATATATCATTATCATATTTGTCTACTATTGACTTAGGGATCTTGAACCTATTTTTCATCTTTTCTTAAATTCTTAAAGATACCCATCCATAACTATGTTAAACTTGTTAATTTATTGGGTAACATGCTTCTTCTATTAGAATTCTTTAGAATAAATGAGGGGGGGGGGGGGGTGTGTAATTAGATATCCAAGGTCTAGATGTACAAATAAAACTTTTCATAGCTTAGTGAACCCATATCCATAAAACATATTCATCATGCATGCATCCATTGGATCATACAATTACTTAAAACTTGTAGGTTATTGTCAAATCAATGATACTTGATTCCAATGTGCTTAGTCTTTGTATGCGTCACAAGATTTTTTGATATATTTATAGCACTGCTATTATCACAATAAAGTTTCATAGGTTTAGTGATTTCCTCTTTCATCCCCTTGAGTAGCTATTTGATCCATACAATGTTTGTACAATTTACAGCAGCAACAACAATTTACATGTAAGGGAGATTTAAATATGGTTCTATGTGGTGGTCCTTGGTTGTTTGGTAATAGTACTCTAATGATCAAGAAGTGGGAACCCAATATGGATTTGTTTGATTCCTTTTTCCTGATCACTCCAGTTTGGGTTAGATTACTAGGGCTTCCAATTGAATTTTGGCATGAAGACATTTTAAAGGGGATATCTAGTTCATTTGGTGAGCTAATAGCTATTGATAATGGGACAACTATAAGGTCAAAACTTCATTGTGCCTGGACCTATGTAAAGGTTGCTCATTTGAAATTTTTTCCCCATAATGGAATTAAATTCTAAACTTGGAAAAAGGATGCAAGAAATAGTCTTTGAGAACCTCCCTAATGCCTATTTTTTCTGTAAAAAGCAAGGCCACTAGGCAAAATTTTTTTTGATGAAAATAAAAAACAAAACAAAGATGGTGAATGGGGAAAAAAAGAGGGAACCCAAAAAAAAAAAGAGTTTAGAAACCTAAAACCATTCTGGAAAAGATGATTGAAATTAAAGTTGGTCAAGGTTTTCAAAATAAGGAGAAGCTATTGGAAGAAGAGGAGATATCCTAGAATAATGAAGACTCTAGGACCAAGGAAAAAGAGGCATGCAAAGATCCTATGAACTAGATGGTAATCTATGAAAATAAAGATCCCGAAATGGAAGGTTTTGTAGATTTAGAGGAGACAGAGGAAGGAAAAATCCTTGAGGAAAGAAGTGGTGAACTAGATGAGTTGGAAGTTTTGGGAGAGCCTTGGCAAGAAGTCCCCCAGATCAATTCAAGATCCTTAGAACAAGAGCTTTTGAATCTTGATGATGTTTAGGAGTCAAAATTCTTGGATTTAATTTTTTTCAAGATAGAATCTAAACAGAAATCGGGTCAAAGGAAGAAAATTGAGAAGAAATCAAACCCTAACCTAACTTCTTTAGGAGTGGAAACCTGAAGAAGTAAACTAGAAATTGGTTCCCTCAAATTAAAACCAATGTTGGAACTCTAGAGAAAATTGGTAGGAAAACTACTAGGAAGACAAGAGAAAGTGAAATCTTATAGAATATTGTTGATGGAAAACAGACAACTATTCTAGATTTTACTCTCAAAAAGTTACTATGAAAGTGATTACCTAGAATATTAGAGGGATGAATAGTATTCACAAACTTGATATTGTTTGTAACTTTTTAAGAGAGCAAAAAACTTATATTTTAGTGCTTCAAGAAACTAAAATGGAAAAAGAAAAAGCAGAAAAGCTTAAATCTTTTAATAATTATTGTATTATGGCAAGCAGTTCTGAAGGTGCTTCTGGAGGAACAATGATCTTGTGGAAACAATCTTTATTCTCTAGTAATTTGATTGATGTTAATAAACAATTATTGGTGGTTAAGTTAAAAAGTAATGCCCACTATTGGTATATAGTTAATGTGTATGCGCCCAATAACAAGAACTATAGAAAAAAGTTTTGGGAGTCTTTATCTAAGATAAAGTGTTGACTATAAAGGAAAATGGCTTTTCTTGGGAGATTTTAATGTTCCTTTTTATGAGCATGAAAAAAAGGTAAAAATGCTAGTGAACTGGAAGGGAGACTGGATCTTATAGATTTTATAAACAAGGAGGGATTAATGGACCTAGATCTTCATGGTATTGAGTTTACCTAGAGTAATAAAAGAGTGGGAAATGAAAGCATCCAAGCTCAATTAGGTAGAGTCTTAATATCTCTAGATTAGACTAAAGATTTTGTATGTAAGCTGAAGGCTATCCAGAAGATAGTTTCTAACCATTTTCCTCTTTTATTTAGGGTAGAGGCTAGTCAAACTAAGAAAAATTCTCCATTCACATTTGAGAAAATGTGGATGGAGCATCCTTAGTTCAAGGATCAACTTGTGGAATGGTGGAACATAAATATTGAAGGAACATACCTATACCATGTGGCTTCAAAACTTAGGCATGTTGAAGAGAAAGTTAGAGAATGGAATAAAATGAATTTTGGGATTATCTTTGAGAGTAAATCTTCTATTAAGGATGGACTTAAAATTATCCAAGACAAAATCCAATAGGAGGGATACTCAATGGAGTTGGTGAAGGATGAAAATGAGAAACTGGTGGAGTATCATGATATAATATCTAAAGAAGAGACCCACTGGAGACAACTGTCTACATTTATTTGGCTCGAGGAAGGAGATAGGAATACAAAAAAAAATTCATCTGTTCACTCTGAAACACAGAGCCAAAAATTGTATTACCAGTCTTACTAAAAGAAGACTTCAAATTTCTAATGATCAAGAAATTTTTGATGAATTCATTTCCTTTTTTTCAACTTTTCTATCCTCAGACCTTGATATTGACCAATCTAAACATGCCAAGTTACTAGATGTTATTCCTTCCTTGGTCTCTGAGGAGCAGAATAAAATGTTGTGTGCTATCCCTAAGGGAGAGGAAATCTACAAAGTTGTTTTCTCACTTGAAGGAGACAAATCCCTAGGGCCAGATGGTTTCCCTATTCTTTTCTTTTAGAAAGAGTGGAAACTAGTTGGAAAAGATGTCCATGATACTGTAAAAGAGTTATTTGGAGCCAAAAGAATGTTGAAAGGAAATTAACTCCACCTTCCTGTGTCTAATTCTAAAAAAGAGTGGAGTTGATTCTCCAATCTAGTTCAGACTTATTATTCTCTACAACTCGATTTATAAAACCATCTCTAAAGTCCTCACTTTGAGATTGCTGAACATTCTTCTAGGTTTGATTTTGGAGCAACAAAATGGTTTTATTCCTGTTAGAAAAATTCTTAACTCCATTAGTTGTGTGCATGAAAATATCCATTCCTTATCTCTTTCTAACAATCAAGGTTTTATTATGAAAGTTGATATAGCCAAATCATATGATAGAGTTGAATGGTCCTTTATCCAAAAGATCCTTATGTCTTTTGGCTATAGTGTTAATGTGATTAAGCTTATTATGCAGATGGTTTCTACTGCTTTGGTTATTGTGCTTGTCAATGAGAGCTCTACTAAATTTTTTAGGCCCTCTAGGGGGCTAAGGCAAGGTGACCCCTTATCTCCAGTTATTTTTACTATGATGGCTGACTGTTTGGGGAGATTTATTGGGAAGATGGTTTCTAAAGGGGAAATTCAAGGTTTGAGACCCTTGTTTCATCCTCTTATCTATTCTCAAAAATAATTTGTGGATGATACCATTTTCCTTGGAAAACCTTAGGTTAAAGAGACTAGGAATCTTAAAAAGGCACTTAACCTTTACTCCTCTGCAACTAGTTAGCTGATTAATTGGAACAAGAGTTCCTTTTTTTTTTTTATTAACACTCTAGTTACTAGACAGGGTGAGATTGCTAACATTCTTGGGTGTTCTATAGGATCTTTTCCTCATACCTATCTTGGATTACCTTTGGGATTGAATCCCCAAAGATTTTTTGGGAGGATATTATTAAGAAATTCAACGAGAAACTAGTTGGATGGAAAGGTAATTTACTGAGTCAAGCTAGTAAAGTCACTCTCCTCAAAGCCTATCTTCAGAGTATTCCTACATATGCTTTGAGCCTTTTTAGGATCTCAACAAAGTTTGCTAATATAATTGACAAAATTCAAAGGAACTTCCTTTGGTCCGGTATAGTGGAAAAGAAGAGAATGACTTTAATTGCTTGGGATAAGATTTGTAAACCTAAACTAGAAGGGGGTTTGGGTATAAGATCTATACCAGAAGTATGAATAAAGCTTTATTAGCTAAAAAGGGTTGGAGAGTCTACCATGATAACATGGAATGGACCTCTATCTAGAAACATAAGTACCTTTATGAAGCTCCTTCCTTTTCTAATTTTCTCTCCTACCCTATTGTTCCTTCTTCTTTTGCAATTTGGAATGTGGTACATGGAGCTAAACATATTTTAAACAAAGGTTGCAAATGGAAATAGGTAACGGGAGTAAGATCAGGTTTTGGGATGATGAATGGCTTCTAGATCATCCTTTGATTGAGGATTTTGACGATAGGACTTTTTTGGATAGGTGTAAATAGGTTTATGGTGAATATGTGGAGAATTACTAGGCCTAGAGTAAATGAGTCAGTATTGATGACATTAATTAGGATTTTTCTAGTATCCAGTTGGCCCTGAATGTTGTTAGTCTCTACCCTAAAAAAGAAGATACTTTGGTTTGGGGGATTGAATTGAGAGGATGCTTCAAGATCTCTTCTATGTTCAAATTAAAGGATAGAGGAAATATTCCTTTGTGGGCTAAAGCATGGATTAAAGGGCTTACTGTAAAAATCAATGTCTTTTTTTGGATTTTACTTCAAAACAAAATCTTAACTCTGGATAACTTGCAAAAGAGAGGAGTCTACTTGGTGAACATATGTTGTCTTTGTAAGGACTTTGAAGATAGGAACCACCTTTTTAAAAAAAAATTGTTTTAGCTAGAATGTTTGGAGCTATCTTCTCAAATACTGGAACTTAAATTGGGTTCAACACAATGATATTAATCTATGTTTTCAGGGCTAGACTTGTCGTACCAAGAATGATGATATTGGTTTTCTTTGGAAGATTTCTCTACCTCATCTATGGTGGGGAATTTGGAAGGAGAGGAATAATAGAATTTTTAGAAATAAGGAGACTCCTGATTGGGTTTTAGGTCATAATATAATCAGAGCTATAAAAGAGAATTTCAAAGTTTAGAGGAAAATGTCTGATGAGATTCAAATAAGTAATCCTTTGAATGCAAAAGGTACTAGAACAAAATAAAAGGATCACAAAAAAAATGTTAAGTGGAGATCTCCACCTACAGGCAGGATTAAAGGTAATTTTGATGGCTTTGCTAAAGGGAACCTAGGAAAAGTTGGATGTGGAGGTGTTTTGAGAAACCATTACAGTATGGTTGTGGATGTTGTTTCTATCCCTACAGGGAAGTCTACTAATCATAAAGCTGAGGCAATGACTACTCTTTTCACTATAAGGATGGCAGTGGAATTTGGTTTTTAGAATCTTTGGTTGGAAGGAGACTCTCTTAACATCATTAACATGTTGAACAACAAGAGTCTGATTACCTAGAGTATAGAGGGTAGTATATCAGAAATAAAAGGCATTATGAATAAATTTGATAATTTCTATATTTCTCATATTTTTTAGGAGGGAAAAAAAGTTGTTGACTAGATTGCTAATCAAGTAGTCTATAGGGAAATTAGGTTGATTTGGCAAGATGACCTAAGCAAGGAAATCGGGCTGATGGAAACTATTAATTATGATACGACACATGCTAATGATGGAAAGATCACACAAGATTGAGGGATTTATTAAGGGATGTGATGGGTTTGTGGCAGATTTTTTGAGTATCCATAGGTGGTACTTTTGCATAATTATGGATTGTACTTGGCATGCATGCAAGGTTAAATGTTTCTTGGAAATCATTAACAACTTACTCTACTTTTTGGTGACCATTTTTTAGTCTAGTTGTAGGTGTAGAGCCAAATACAAGATGGGAGGGGAACCAATAAAGCAAGAGCCGAATAATTGCAAAGAGTGGAGGGAGAATTTGGATGTTTGGGAAATACTGAAAAAAGGGAAAGTTACAACTTATATTGAGAAACATCAAGGGTATAAGATACACATTACAAAGTCCTTCAAAAATTGGATTGAGGACAAGGTAACATTGCATGCGGACTGTGAGGTTGTCAGAGGAGTTCATCACTGAGATTATAGGTCATCCAATGAAGGGTATCAAATTTAGTAAGGAAACCCATATCTCAAATGCAGCCTTCAAAAAATTTCCTAAAACCAATGAGGAGGAGAAAAGGCTGGAGAAGAATGGCAATTTTTATGATCTTAGCTAGATTAAGGTAATCTGAAGGGATGTTCTCTCATGTATTCGTGAGTATTTTATCCTTGACGGTAGAGCTAAGAGTTTCCACAAGTTTCATTTTGTGTTCCTAAATCATGTTAGGTATAAAGATAGAGTTTTTTCCCCATTCTATCTAAAGTACTCTGACAAAAGTCTCCAAACACATAGGAAGAAGGATTCTTGTCCTGGGCTTCATGAGGGTTTAATTTTTCTTATTGAAAAGTATTGTAAAAGTAAGGCTGTTAAACCCTCTCTAAATTTGGAGAGAAAAAGGAAAGTGTCTGGTAATGAATCCTCAAAGAAAAAGGTTAAAAGTGAGGAAGGAACCAATGATAATAAGAGCACTAAAAAGGGTCATAATCAAGAGATTAAAAAGAAGAATGTTGAGGAAGTGACAGATTCTAAGAATTTTTCCAAGGATGACAATAAGAGTAAAATGGGAGACCTCAGCTTGAACTTGGAAGGCTACTCTATAAATAAGGGCATGTCAACTGGTAAGGACCAAGTGGAGGAAAGTAAAGATAGAAAAATTGAATCAAATGCTAGGTCTGAAGCTTTAAAGGATGATGAGTGGAAAGATAAAGTTCTTTCTCCTCCTCCTAATACTAAATCTAGTGAGGAGAAAATGGACACTGACACAAAAAATAATAATGAGGGTAATTTCCTTGTTATGAAAGAGAAAATCTCGAATAAGGAGAAGGAAGAGGAGTTTAAGGAGAAGTCAGATGCTAACACTGACATCCAGGTCAATAACACTACCACTAATGCTGCAATTAGAACTAAAGAAGATACTAGGGATGAAACCCACCATGCGAATCTCTCCTTTCTTCATACTGCCAAACTTAAAGTGGAGGCTTCTCTACAAGAAATTTTTTTGGCTATATAATGAAATAATGGTACTCAAGAAAAAGGTTGCAGTCATTCAGAAAGAGTTGGACCATGAACGTGTTATGAGAGCCCACCTAGAGAAACTTGTTGACAATATCCCTAACAAACTAAAGGATTATGAGCTGGAGCTCTATCAACTTATTAATGAAAGTAGGAAGAGAATGGAGTAGGTCACTTCTAGTTTGTGCCCGCCATGACTAGGCTGGGCAAGAAAAACAATGAGGAGATCATGTCTCTTGACACTTCTGTGGTGAGGAGTCCAAGAGGGCCTAGCAAGAGAATGAGGCAGAGTATGAGAAAAAATATTGTTGATGCTCCTAAGGTTCTTTTTAATGCTAAAATTGATATTATCTAGGCTATTGGTGAAGCTGGTAAGGAGGTGGAGAAGAACATCAAGGAACTAGTGTAGGTGCTAGTTGTGATCGATGGTGTGCTAGTTGCTGGTCTAGGTGGTGTTGGTGGTTCTATTTTTTATTTTTCCAGCTTTCTATTTAAAAAATTTAGGTTCCAAGTCCTTGTAAAACCTATGTGTGTTTGGTTTAAACTTGAGGTTTCAAGTCCTTATAAAACCTAGTTTTTGTGTTTTTTACTGTATTCTAGGTTTTAGGTCCTTGTAAAACCTGGCTAGTTCTTAATGTTGACATGTTTTTGTTAAAGGGTTTTGGGTCCCTTTAAAACCTATTTTTACCTTAATCTAAAACATATTCAGCTTCAATAGTAGATTGAGATATGCAATTTTGTTTCTTGCTAGTCCATGTAACCAACCTTTTTCCTAAGAAAAGTGTTCCTCCACTAGTGTTCTTTCTGTCATCAATATTTCCAGCCCAATTAGCATCAGTGTAGGCTCTCAATTCAAATTTATCATTTTTTTTATAATATAGAACATATTCTTCTATTCCTTTTAGTTATCTCATTATTCTCTTAACAACCATCAATCGATTCTCCTTGGGGAGCAAATAATCTTGCAACTATCCCAATGGATAACGCAATATCAGGTCTATTGTGTACTACATATTGCAATTTTCCAATCATAGACCTATAAAATGTTTGATTCACCTTAGCTAAATCATCATTCTTTGAAAATTTATGTCATGTCACCATAGGTGTGCTTACTGGCTTGGAATCCTCCAATCCAAAAAAATTTAGTATCTCCTTTACGTATTTTTACTAAGTGATGTATATGCCATATTTTATCTGATGTACCTACAAACCCACAAAGAACTTGATCTCTCCAAACATAGACATTTCAAATTCTTTCTTCATTTCATTTGCAAAAGCTTTACATAAAGTATCTTGACCTCCAAATATGATATCATCAATAAAAAATTCAGATATTAAAATACCTTTTCCTTTTTCTGTCTTTAAGTATAGATTTTTGTTATCATCAATCCTCTCAAATCCAATCTTCACAAGATAATTATAAAGCCTTTCATACCATGCTCTTGGTGCTTGGTTCAAACCACATAAAGCTTTGTGTAGTCTACATACCATATTTTTGTTGTTAGCATCAACAAATCCTTTTGGCTATTCTATATAAACCTCTTCTTCCAATATACCATTCATAATGCAAACTTAACATCCATTTGATAAACTTTGAAACCTTTGTATACAGAGTATGCAAGAAAATTTCTTACTCCTTCCAATCTTGCAACAGAAGCGAATGTTTCTCCATAGTCTATCCCTTCTTGTGCATATCCTTTACAAACTAATCTTGCCTTGTTCGTTGTGACTTCACCATTTTCATCTAACTTGTTTTTATACACCCACTTGGTGCCAATCAATTTTTTTATCTTGTGGTCTAGGAACTAGAGTCCATATCTTATTTTTCTCAATTTGTTCAATCTCTTCTTTCATGGCTTTACTCCAGTCCACATCTTCTAAGGCATCTTTCACTATTTTAGGTTCATGCATGCTAAGTAAACATGTATTGTTTCTCAACCTATTCCTTGTCATTGGTCTAGCATCTTTATCTCCAATGATTTGTGCTATAGGATGATGTTCTGCTCTATTTTTCTCATTTGGTCTCTCAACTTCTAAATCACTATGTACATTTCTATCATGTAGTTCAACATCTCTTTCATGTACACTAATCTCAAAATTAGAATGTGCCTCAACTTCATTCTGTAACTTAGCATCTAAATGTAGCTCAATTCTTGGATGCAACTCAACATTCATAGTATGTGACTCGATAGTTACTGAAACTTGCTATTGATTTGCAACTTGATTTCCAACATCTTCATTAGCAGACATACCTTCATAAAAGCATACAAATGATTTGTAATCCTTTTATTTCTTCATAGGTTCAACCTCATGTACTTTTGTATATTCATCAAATTTCACATTTGCACTTTCCACAACCTTGTTAGTGCTAGTATTTAAACACTTATAAGCTTTACTTTTTGTGGATTAGCCAAGGAATATACCCTCTTCACTTTTTACATCAAATTTACCACTCCTAAAATCCATGAGAATATAAAACTTTCTTCCAAATACCTTAAAATATTTTACATTGGGTGAGTATCCATACCATAGTTCAAAAGGTGTAAATGAGTACCTTTCTTTGTTAGGATTAAACCACAGACATAAAATAAAATTTACATGCAAATATAACCAATAATAGAAAATAATAGATCACACAGAAAAGAACACAAGGTACCAAGATTTAATGCGGTTCACCCAATCCTTGGGCTATGTCCACCAAACAAGAAGTCTGATATTATTACAATATAATGATTACAACTTGATTACAATTCGTAATCCCTTACAGCTCAATACTGCCGCAAGAACCTATTTCACATCACCACTATAAAACAAGCCTAACCTTAAGCCCTTTTATACAAGTATTAATCTACTTTAGGGTTACTACATGTCGGCCATAAATTAGCCATTACTTTAGTGGCGAATCTACGAATGGCGAATTCAGGAATAGCACCAATTTTTTTTCGGGGTGATGCCCCGAGCCCCAAAGAATTTATGAAGTATGTACAATAATTTCTTGATTAGTCACCACAAACTAATATTCTTGACTTGCACATGGTTCAAGGTATAGACAATTGTACTTACAACTTCTCTCTAGTATTTTGAAGCAACATTCTTCTCCATCATGAGTGTCCTAGCACAGTCCATTATAGATATATTCCTTCTTTCAACAATTCCATTTTGTGGAGGGGTCCTAGGGGTAGATGTCTGTCTTTTGATGCCTCTGTCATTACAAAACATCTCAAACTCATTTGATGTAAATTCTCCTCCTTTGTCAGATCTCAAACATTTCAGACTTTTACCTGTTTCCTTCTCAACTCTTGCTAAGTACCACTTAAACATTTGGAAAGTATCAAATTTCTATTTCAAAAACATAATTGTCATCATTCTAGAATAATAATCAACAAATAACATAATGTACTTATCTCCTTTGTAGCTTTGCACATCAATTGGTCCACACAAGTTAGTATGAACAATCTCTAATATTCCTTTAGAGGTATCAGTCTTACTCTTAAAACTTGACTTTGTCATTTTGCCTAACTGACATTGTTTACAAATTATATTATCAGGTTTCTTCAACTTAGGAAAACATCTAACTCTTCTTATGTTACTGATATTAACTAAGTTATCAAAATTAACATGACATAACCTCATATTCCATAGCTAAACATCATCAAATTCTACAATTAAACAAGTAGCATTCTCCATATCAAGGTAGAATAGATTACCTCTAGTTTGATCACCTTTTCTAATTAGTTTTCCATCGATATCATATATCTTAGAAATCTTGTTCTCAAACTCAACCTTACAACTTGAACTATTCATTTGTGACACACTCAACAAATTATAGTTTAGACCTTCAACATAATAAGCATTATCACATAAAATCTTTTCTGTGAGTTTGATAGAACCTTTTCCTTTTATCATATAGGGTGCATCATTACCAAACCTTACACTATTTCCATCATAATAATTCAAGGTAATGAACTTACTTTTATCTCCAGTCATGTAATGTGAACACCTACTGTCAATGATCTATCTATCATTATTGTTCACATAGGACACTAGTGCAGTTGCCTCATCCTCATCAGAATAATCCTTCATTGCAACATACACCACTTCATCATCATGATCATTAGATCCATCTTTAGTTTCTTTTTCCGTAATGTAGCAAGACTTCTTGCCTTTGTCTTTGTAACCTTTGTTGTCTTCATCTCTTCTACTTTTGTACTTGTCTCCACCTCTGTAATTTTTCTTCTTTGGACATCTAGCAGTGATATGTCCAACCTTATTACAATTGAAACACATGATAGGTATCTTACCTTTGAATTTTCCTTTTCCTCTATGAAATCTCCTTGCTAGTAGTGCTTCAAGTTGTTCTACATCTTCCTCATCTGTATCACTGCCACTGAAAATAGATTTTACCTTTTTCTTCTTCTTCTCATTTGGTTCCTTTAATGATAGCTTGGCTTTGAAAGTAGATTCAACATTGTCAGATTTGAAGTTATCAAAATTAGAGAGCTCAAAAACAATGAGCCTACCTACCAGACCTTCAAGAGTCAGATTAGAACCTATTATACATCTTATTTCTTGTATTGTAGAAACTCTAATAGCATAAATGGGCAACAAGGTTCTCAAAACTTTACTCAACACAGTATCATCATCTATCTTATCATTAGCTCCACTTATTTCATTAACATCTTTTATCCTAGATAAATATTGAGAAATATTCTCACCTTATTGCATTCTCATCTCATCAAACTTACCTTTAAGACTTCAAATTTGTCTCTTAAAACATTTGTTTCTCCTCCATAAATAGTGTTAAGAGCATCCCACATTTTATTTTCACTATCACGACCCTTGATATCATCAAACTCAACATAACTTAGGGTAGAGATAATCTCCAACATTGCCTGGTTATGTTCTTTCTTCTTTTTAAGATCTTCAACAATTAGTGCTCCAACAGGATCAACATGCTCCATGGTGATGGTAGACTATGTATGATCTCCAAGACCTCTTAGGTGTAGCTTCATCAGACTTTACCATGTAGGGAAGTCATCTCTATTAAGCTTGGGTACCTCTCTTTTTTACATCTTGATCTTTTGCTTCTAGTACCTTCAAACTAGTCCTCTTAAGAATATGGCTCTGATACCAATTATTGGAATTCTTTAGAATAACTAAGAGGTGGGGGGTGGGGGGGGGGGGGGGGGGGGGGCGGGGGGGGGGGGGGGGGGGGGGGGGGGGTGGTGAGGTGAATCAGTTATCTAAGGTCTAGACTTCATATGTACAAATAAAACTTTTCACAACTTAGTGAACCCATATCCATAAAACATATTCATCATGCATGCATCCATTGGATCATACAATTATGTAAACTTTTAGGTTGTTGTCAAATCAACTTTGCAAAAATGTAAGCATGAAATATAATAGATTCAATAACACATTTGACACAATGATTCTACATGAAAACCTAATTTGGGAAAAACCACCAGTAACATGCTACTAATTCTCACTCTTCTGAAGTGACGCCCTCTGAAAGGCCAACCCTATTAAAGGTTACAATGCACACTGTTAAATGTGACTTGGTTAGAGGATTTCAATCACCCTTTTAGGAGTGAGCCTTGTTAGAGGACTTTAGATCATTCACTTGGAATGTTACTCGGTTAAAAGATTTACAAATGACTGTTAGGTCAACCTTAATCCAAAGGATTTACCCTAGAGTGATATAATGATTAGAAAGTAATGGTAAGGCTTGTTCTGATAACAAGTTACAACTCACTTTGTAGATTATAGATCTCTATTTTAATCCTCCATTCTTCTTGGCTTTCACACAATTCATCTCTGATAGCTTTTCTACACTTCAATCATTCATACCCTTAAGTCTTCTTGCTTTGCATGCTAGTTGCAAACTCTATAGTTTGGCTACCATATGAAACAACACCCTAGACTCCTTGTTTTTCTTGGGTTCTTGCACATTCCAACTATTGTTTCATGCCTTGTATCCCCTTATAAAGAGAAATTGGAATTTTTTCCTTTCATCCTCCATCATCCATTTTAGGGTTAGGTAGGATTCAATGAATCTACCCATCTTTTCATTTTATTCCCTAAAAATGGCTCATCTTGAATTCTGTGCCAACAGCTCATCAAGCTTATCTTCTACACAGTTCACACAATCCAAGAAATCAAACTTGTTAGTCAGTTTAGATTCATCAAATTGATGATCTTTCTCACAATTTTGATACTCGACATTAACTTATTTTTGATGCTCAACACATACTGCATTGCTCAACATCCACTATCAAATCACTCAGCACAAACTAAAGTTTATTGGTGCTCAACATCAACTATACTTCACTCAACTTACATTGTATCACTTGACATACACTGAAATTTGACTTTGCTAGGCTCCAACTAATTTTTTGCTTAGTTTGCACTAACTTTGTTTGACACCTACTGTCCACTTGGTCAAGCTTGGCAGACTCAATTCTTCTCTCTTGTTCTTCTAGACTTTGTCAGTGTATCCAACCTTTGTAACCTTAAGTAGATAATTAATGCACTATAATATCACTGTCTTAACTAATCTTTGTACTTATTTTCTTTATCATAACTCAACCTTTCCTCTAGGTGCTATTGTTACTTTATTTGATCAAATCCTCTTCATCAATCAAACAAATGATAATACTCAAATCATCTAAGCAATTGTCTTACTAGCAAGTAGTAGGTTTGACATTAGTGACAAAACAATAATTGAAACACATTCTCACACTTATATCAATCTATTTTCAACATCTTCTCCCAAACTACATTTCATATTGGAGAGAATGAATTATGCACATAAAAGAATATGCAAACAATGAGAGAACCAAACTGAGATGAACTATTCTTGCCTTTCCTTGTTGCTCCCAAGTTCTCTGGTAATTTTGTGTGTTGGAGCTCAGCTATATCATAATTATGATCCTTCTTAACAATTTTATATCCCATATCCATAACAATACACAACATGCTATTAAGTTAGCTTGATTGATTGAATTTGTGTGCTATGACTCTAATGAAAAATTCAATCTTTGGATCATCAATGGTTATTATTGACAATCCTCTCCCCTTCCATTTTGCCAAAGTGTTGCTTTCAATTTCCTCCTTTCCTTATCAATGAATGGACTTTACCCTATCTAGAATAAGGTGACTCATGACTTGATGGATGATATGATTTTTAATATTCACTGGTCCATTCTCCAACTATAGTTTCATGTCATGAATTCTTCTTAATACAATTTTTATCCATTCCACCTTGAAAACCTTTGGGAACTTTACAACATGAGTTAACCCTTTTTTGACTACTACCTTGTATTCATCCTTTAATCTACCATTCTCACACAATTTTTCATATGCAGTCCTCAACTCAAAGTCTCCAATATCTCCAATCTTGCACATGTAACCTGACCTAACATCATGAACCCTAATGACCCTCGATGGAATTGTTGATTATGCTCCAGAAGAATTACTAGTTAATGCAACATCGAGGTATGCCCTGCATTTTGGTGAGGGGGCATGCTTCATTTTGAACTAATTGAGCATTACTAACCTTTAATACAACCTTCTTCTCACTTGCATATGGGATCAATGCCATTTCTTTAAATTAGTGTTTAATTTGCAAGTGTCTTCACAATTCGGTCTCAATTCAACTACTCACAACTTGCTTGAGATGTCGACAACATGTATTAGATCTTCAACAAATTTGCACAAATTCACTCTAAAATCACTTTTTCAATTTGCTCTTGTAAATTTTTAAAATCTTGGTGAATAAAATGAGCTTTTAAATTCTCTTTATAAGGTTAAATAGTTGAATTAGGTCTCCATAAATGCTCTGTACATGTATTAGGTGCTCAATAGTTATCCAACTTAGTGAAACTTGGCAAACAAACTTCCTTCTACTTTTCTCAGTCAATACCACTACTTAGTTCATACTAACAACCAACTCAGCACATCAGTCTTTACTTGGTCGATGATACAACTTGATTCATATCGCAACTCAGTCTTGACAAGACTCTAATACTAGCACTCTATCTTTACTAGTTTTTCAACTTGGCACCAAAGATCATTATTATTTTCAAACCTTAGATCTATCCTTGTCTTATCTACTACCATGTTGATTTGGATTTACATGCATATAATATTAGGAACTAATGCATTATTTATCAATTTGAAACATAGTTCCATATGTACCTCATCATTTAGTTTGAAGTGGGGGAATCATCTAATCCATTGGATTCAGTGATCACAACTTCACCATTCACACTACTCCCTCCATCAATTTTCTTCTTCCATGTTTGATTCATCTGGGTTCTCACTTCCTCAGTATTGACCTTAGCTTTTCCATTTTTCTCTTCAAAATTGGGTGCTAACACTTAGTTAATATAGTCCTTTCTTAGTTGACTGACCTTTTGGCAATTGAAACATACTAGTCCAACAAAAATCCAGTTTCCAAATCTTTCTCTGAGATGTATCCAACACAATTTGTTGAAATGTGTCCATACTTTCCACAATATTGACAATCTACCAAAGCATTGTAATCACAATTTATGGTATTACCTTGCTTAGGTGCATCTTTAGGTGTCCAATTGTTCTTTACTTTAGATCTACATTGTTGTGCCTTATGACCATACTTCTGACACGTATAAAAATAACCTTCAAATCTAGAAGTATTTGGTATGTTATTGACCTTTGATCTACACTAATGTTCTTGTCAACCTTGTTTTCCATAATTGAAATAATAACCATTGAATTTGGGTTTAGGATTTGAACTGCCAATTTATTTTTTCTACAAACATTTTATGTATGGTCTAGTTTTCCACAGTGGTATCATGTAGGCTTCTTGTTCTTTGGTTTTGCAGTCACATTCCTTTGTTCTCCTTTCTTTGATGACTATCCTTACTCGACACTTGATAGGAACTCAAGATAGCCTAGTCCAAAGGTTTCATGAGGTCTCCTTGGATCATTCATCTATTCATTGAGAAATTTCATAGCCTCTTTAGATTTTTTCAACCTTTCAATAAGTTCATTTCAATCTTTCAACTCATTCTTCAGTCTACCATTCTCTGATTTCAAATTTGCAATCTCGATATCCTTCCTAGAAATTTCATGATTTGCACTAACTCATTGACCATGTCAAACTTATTATGAGTTAGCCTTTTATACTTCATTGATTCCTTTGTCAAGCCTTTTACTCATATGTCTCTTATCTCCACATGTCATTGCTTTGTCTTCTTGAACCTTTTTTTAATCTTTCTTGACCTTTTTCTTTCTTCGACCACTTTACATAGTCTTACTGCTTATATCTCATGTTCTCTTTTCAATGCTCTACTTCTTCATTCAAAGTGGTGTTATTCTCCAATAGATTTGTTATTGCTACATCAGATTCATTAGATCTAGCTTGATCAAATAATTCTTAAACAATCTCTTCTTTGTATTGGAAGTGATTTTGTTGATTTTCCATCTCTTTCCTTCTCTTCAAGGATTCCTCAATGTCTCATTCATAGTATTGACTTGTTAAAATGCAATCAAACATCAATCTTCTAGTTTTCAATGATCTTTTCCAATTTGTAGGCTTCCATCTTCAAGATCTTTAACTCCTAAGTGGTTAGATGTCTTCCAAGAGTACATGACTCTGATATTGATTGTTGGAAATCTAATAGGGAAAGTAAGACACTGAGAGGGGATGGTGAATTAGGATCTATAAAACTTTTAATCTCTTCAAATATGAACCATATTTTATATCTCCATCACAAACCCTCATTTAACCATATTTTGATAGACTTGAACACTCTCATCCTTGATACTTTCAAAATTTTCTACCTTTTGATGTTACTAGACATTAGACATTATGATTTTAATGATATGTATGCATGATGCATATGGATGTAATTTTACATGATTGAACCTATGTATGTTTTTGAATTTTCTTATCCAAGATATTTATGGACACACTTACTTGGCTTAGATGCTTTTTTGAGGATGCATACATATGGATAATTAATGCTTATACAATGTTGTATGTACATGTTATAATACAATGATGTTATTATATTGATGGATTAATAAAATACCCCTACTATGCAATATTTATAATGCATGATGATATGAAATAGATCTAATGATTAATGAAATAATCTTGACATGCAAATGAAATGCCGCTAAATAAAAATGAGATGCATTATTTTTGTCAAATTCCAATATATTCTATCAAAAGAAAAATTTAATGATCTGATCACTACTAATTCTACCATCTAACATGTAAGATTAACATAAATGAATACAAAATGAAACTACGGTCACTTTTCAAAGTAGTGCATTTAATTTCATCACTGATCTTTTGGAACATAAAATTAGTACAATCATCACTGGTTCAACCATGATGGTATGGTTATGTTCTTTGTTCATATTTTTTCTCTCACAAAATTGGTACAACCCTCACTATTTAGATCTTCAACCATGGTGGTTTGAATACCGCTTTCACTGAGTTTGGCATTAGGATATGATAGATCTACAAAACAAATTGATGTTTCTAGTTGAAAATTGGTGACAAGCAACATTTTATCTACACTCGCCTTTTTCATTTTTTAGAATTGGGATGCAATTTTCCCACGTGAGCATGGTCCCCTATGTACCCAAATCCTCTTCACTTGATACCATATCTCTCAAAACTTGTATTTCCTTAGCTATAGATTTTTATAAAATAATTACTTCCAAAATTATCTCACTCATTTTTTGTAGTTCTTTCCTGTAGGCTATAAACACTTTTAAAATAGGTCATTATGAGAGAATTTACCTTGAGATTTAAAGATAACCAATAGACTTATAGTTGGGTTGATAAGATCAATAGATCCTACCAATTAAGTAATGTATCCTTTTAAGTTTACAAATTATATTTCTAGGTTGATCTTCTTATTCTCATTATTATACATTATTTGAAAAATAAAGGTGATAGCCAAATTCAATGATTTCTTCTCCCCTTATTAAGTGGGTATCATCAAATCCATTTCCTCCATCAAGTAGTCTTATTCAATCACATCTTCTCTAGTCTATGCAAAGAGGGAACTAGTGATTGAGTTTTCCAATGCCCTCTCCTACTGGTTGACATTGATATTATTTTCACTTTCTTCTTGGGCTTCTCCCCTTGGAATTCACTTCCTAAAATAAGATGTTTTTAACTTAAATTTTATTTTAATTCTTTTCCCTCAATGGAGAACTCGAGACAATCACATGGTAGTGGTGTTAGGAATAAGAGGTTGTTAGGGTTCCATTCCAAATAATTTTTCTTATTCTATCATCTATTCCTCCTACTATGCAGATGAAACCTACCAAAGTGGACATATAGTGATGTGATCAAAGGAAGAAAAAATATCTTGATATTATTATTATTATTGTCTTGGAGGCGTAGTCCACTTTCGTTACTATTGCTCTTTCACTAACTTTACCTCATCATTATCTATTTGTTTTTCTACATATGGTTCTGCTAAAATAACTTCTTGATTCTCCCCTACATTTGGCTCTTGTAGACCATTTTATCCCTTATTATTAATAATAATCTCTTTTTTTGTCTAATAAATATATACATCTCATCCTCATCTAAATATCTACACAATTCTTGTGGAAACACATTTATTTGAGTTTTCTCAATAGGGATATCTTGGGCTTGGGTCTCTATACCCACAACATTACGAAAATCAAAGCTATAGAATTAATATTCACTTAGGATATGTTTATTATTCTCCTCAGGTTCCCTTCTATTAGATTCATCAACTAAATTTGACTCAATGTTGTGGATCTTGGACATTCTTGGTGGTGAATGTTCCAATGGCTACTCCTTGTGTGAAGTACTAAGAGGAGAAGGTTTTGAAAAATTATCTTCTAAAGATCTCCCTCCTATGTCTAGAGCACATGATACAAAAAAAATTTGGTCTAGTTTATTTTTAATACCATTTCACAAGACAAGGATACATGTCTTTTTCTTTTCTTGAACGTCCAAAACTATGAGCATAGAAGGAGAATCCTTCCTCAATATTTTATACTCATTTTTCCCAAGTTTGGGGACTTATTCTTCTTGATCTTGAACTTAAAGAAATAATATTTTTCTTAAAGAAATAATTTTCATTTATTATTACTCTAGGATTAGGAATAATGGTGGAAATAAAAACAACACTAGTAGTTATGCTTTAAAAAAATGGGAGTGGGAGTATTATCTTGTTTCTTTTATATTTCCTTTTTTGTATACTAATTTGAATGAATAATTGGGTGACAATAGGCCTTTCATTCCCCAAGATAGATGAAACCTTATTGTACAAGGAGATCTTCTTCCCTTAGGTTGAAACACTTAAGAATATGCCTTACCCTAAGTTATCAATCTTCTCACACATATTCATAGGAATCAACATTAAAGATGACTTGATTAAAAGTATTAAATCTATTATCCATGTGATGAGGCCTCTTCTCAAAAACTTTGTTCCTGTGGTCATAAGATATGTATGTAGATTTTAAATCTTGAGTTAGATCCAAATCTATTATGTAATAATCTAGGAGATAAACCCCACAATCATCCACAAAATTTTCCTAGTGCTTTTATAGGTGGATCTTATTCTTTAAATAGGTCCTACATTATGGCTAAATGTGTCAATTATTATTAAAAAAATCCACATGTTATAATTATCTCATATAGTGGGTGCTAAATTGACCTTGGTTTGATAGATTTGATGCTTTCATATCTTGGAAAAAGAGAGAACATGTCTTAATAAAAAATAATTTTTTTTTTATGCTTGATCATAATAAACTTGTGGGTATTTTCCACTCTTTTTCATAGCTTAATGATAATTAGCCTATTTGATGGGTACCTATGAAGCTTTTCTAGTTATAGTTTGTACCTTGAAACCCTACTGTATGTTAAATTTTACAACTAAATTTAATAGTTCCCAAATATCTTGATCTATGTAACACATTTATTTGATACCTCCCTTGAAAAATCCCCTTTGATAAAATTGAAAATTGGTATTCTTCTCTTCTTAATGAAAACCAAATTTTCAATATCTTCAACAGAGTTGCATGAAACAATTTGCACTCATATAATGATTTATGGATTTGAAAAATGAATGGATTAAATATTTGGAAACTATAATGATAAAGGTGTAATATGAAATTTGTTTGGAATCATTTATTTTTATTTTTTGAAAGATATTAGATTCCCTATGCAGGGTTGTGTGTATCCTTTATGGTTTATGATAGTGAAAATGGGTCTTGGTGTAGATACCATAACTTGTAAATGAATAGTTGGATTGGTCTCATATTTGGATTTTTTTTAAAGGCCTAGTTTGGGAAAATTCAACCTAAAGGGTTTCACAAGAATATATCAGGATTAAAAGTTATGAATAACACGATATAAAAATCAGACTGTGTGAATGGGAAAAAATTGACAAACTTGTGTTGGAGCATGTTTTGTTTTACCTTAAGAGATGCATGTGATTTTTTTTTGTATGTGGATGTTGAAAGGATCAAAATGGATCCTATGTTTTGGTTAGGTTTTGAATGATGCTCTGCATCAGTTTGGCTTCTCCATGATTTTCGTGAGGGATAACTTGGGGTAGTCTAAATATATTCAAATCTTCTAATATGTTAATGAGCCAACTCTCATTAACTAAGGAAAAGTAACTTGTGTTGCTAGTAGATAGACTAGATACAATGTGTTGTAGAGTTTAGGGTAAATCTTGATAACTACCAATTTCTCATCAAGAGTGTTAGTTAAAATCTTTTCCCTCTACCTAGCTTGTGGTAGCTAATTCCTCTGCTCAGAATGGTGACATTATTCTAAATATCTTCTTTGTGGTAGATGTAATGAAAAATTATTTTATCAAGTTTGTGGATCTTCTTTGGCCTCTTGAGGATACTTTTATGGTTGTAAAAATCAATATTTTGTTCATTAGTAATTTTTATTTATATTCCCTAGACATGACACCTTTCCATAGTTGCTAGACATGGTGATGTGGAAAAAATCTCTATGTAGTTTAATCCAATATCTAGAATCATTTCTACCAGCTTCCTAAACATGTTTATTTTTGTTGAGTTATAATTCCATATTATAGACCTTAAAAACTCCTTGTACAAAATCCCAATTTCTTGTATTTTCACCATTTCAAAATAGACAAGTTGAATAGTCAGTGAAATAGAAAAATATCAGGTAAGCCAAGAAAAAATCGCAAATTCGAAGGTACCAAAAGTACTCAAACCTTTAAAGTCTAAACTCATAATTTTTTTGGTGACTTGGAAGAATACTTCTAAGATCATGATTTCGCTAACAATTGAAAAAAGTGCTACCGAATTCACAATTTCGATGATGAAAGATTTTAAAGTTGTTGAAAGTGTGAATTCAATAAAGATGTAGAATCCAATCCTTGGACAAGATTAAAAGGACTTATGAAGATTTTGAAAATCGCAATTGCGGAAATGATTTGATAACAAGGATGCGAGAGGGGGAAAAGGGAAATTATTGAATTAATAGTGCAAAGTACAAGCCAAGTACTTAGTTGATGAGACACATGGACAATTTGTGAAGTGGGTATACATACAAAACTTTATGAGCCATAAATATGGAATGAAAGTGAATTATTCATCTTTGCAAAAAGGGTCTTTTTCATAACTTCATACAAGTAGAGCTTGAACAGAAGTTGGCGAGGAGAATTCAAGAGCACACTAGGAGTTTGTGGAAATGGTAAGTTTGAGCTCTTTTCTTCCCTAGTTATGACAATGCTTGTAAAGAAGGATACTAAAGAGTCTAAATAAGTCCTTGTTGAGAAACATATTCAAATTTTTTTGTTAGATATCTTTCCTGATTCTTCAATCAATGTTCAAAAGTCAATTTTCTTAGATGATTTTTAGGATTGTAGGGATTCTAACATTCCATTACATGGTCAAGATTTATTCTGATATTTTTATGCAAATAAGGATAAGAAGGAGCCTAGAGATAACCCATGGATGCTTGATTTAGTAAATAGTGTGGTCCCAAATGTTTTTTGTGGATATAGAGATGATAGATGTTGTAGCGAATCATTATGAGCTAGCCACTAGGATTATAAGGAAAATGGATGGAATGCCATTGTTGGTTATTAGAAAGTCCTACATTGAGGAATATTTTAGAGTGAGCACCCAAGCCCTAAAAAAAATTGATAGGGAACATTTAAAATCTGAGTATCAAAAGACTATGAAGTTTGGAAAGTTTAGAGAAATTGCACATTTCATGTGTAGAGGGCATAACAATAGAATTATGTATGTGGATCATATGGGTCCTCACACAGTTGATTACTTTATGGGTTTTTTTCCAAGTGCATATTTTATGCTTGGCTTCAATTATTTGGAGAGGATGAACAACAAAAAATCCCTTTGGATTGCATGTACATGTGCATGAAAATATAGAACCCTCATACATATTTGGAGTTTGATTTTGGCAGTGAAATTGAAAGGACTCCTCATAATCAATTGATTAAGTGGAAGACCACAAAGTCTTTTGTGTTATTTAATTCATCAAAATGTTAGTTTAGAAATTCTATGAAGTTGGCCATAATTGAAGAGGAAGGCAGTAGACAACCCATTCAAGCATGGTTTTTGCTGTGGGACATGTAACACCCTGCTGGGGAACCCAAAAGAAATAAACCTAATATGGTACAAAGTTTACTGAACTATTTAAAAAATAAATTTAAACAACATCAAAGTAACAATAATGTGGAAGCAATATATACATACACATCAAGAACACATAAGAAATTACAAATACAATTTCAATTCCTCAAGGGTTCCTTCACGTTGAGTCACATTTAAGAAAGTTTTATTAATAAGTTTAAGTCTCAATTAAAATGTCCATAATCATAAAATGAATAAACACATATATAGTCATATAAGCAAATGCATAAGTACAACTAATAATATGAAAGCACATCTAATGAATAACATCCATTGCACATGTCACAGGGTGTGTAAAAATAGATACAAGTACATCAATATACAATACAATATTTCGTAGTATCTCAAAACACATGATACATAGATACATCAAATGAATAGAAGTCTTCAAAATAAGAGGAAGAATGATAATGATACCACTAAATCAAGGAACATCCAACATATATCAATATGAGGGAGACCCAAATGGTAAGAATACACTACCTCTCGATCGCGTGGTCACCTATTCAGGCTCCCACTCCCACCATGTAGGAGAGATAATGTACAATCCACACATAGATAATCAAATCATAAAATAATCGTAGGCAAAGAATCCTGATAGCCAAAACTACCTCAACGGTAATACAAACTACTCGAGAAGAAAAGATAACCAAAGTTGAAATAATACTCATCCAATACCAAGTCAAAATACAAATACCAAGACCAAAAATATACAACCACCTTGAAATCAATGTCAATTGTCATAAGCACAATGACCAACAGATAACAAATGTCATCAATAAAAGTAAACTACCAATTACTAACTCCAACAATAAAAACACCACCAATGAATAATTGATCATTTGTTAATAAAAGTCAACTATAAAAAATAAATGACATCTAATCAATGAGTAACAACTCACAATAAATACACCATCAAAAGCAATATCCAACAAGTACACCACTAGAGGCAATATAAAAAAACTATGAAGGAGACTTAGGCTACATACTATGGAGTGTCATCACATGAGCCAACTCTAGAGTTACCCTAGTAGTCTCTTAGGACCTTGGCCCCCTAGTGACTCTATGCAGAACCAGAATACCCTCTTGTGATGATGAGGAAACTAGTCATACCTCTCAAGGTATCATCTCCATCTCATCCTTAGTTTATACAAGCACTCAAGGCATGGATGGGGAAAAATCTCTAACTTATCTTTTTAATGTATCTCAAGGATAAGGGCTAGGCAAGATATTTTAATTACTATGTTATCACTTGTTACACAACCTACAATGAGTTACCCTAGTAGCCACTTTGGACCCCGACCCCCATTGCAAGCCACTCCTATAGACATGCACCTAGACTACCTTCCCAAAAATCACAAACCACAATAGTGTTCCATACCACAAAAAGTAATATTGATCGAATTTGGTTCCTTAACAAGCAATCCAAAAAATAACATTGGTTCTCAGAACTCAAATTCTTATAATTGATTAATAGCATAAAATTCATAAAACATAAATCTCAATTCAAACAATAAAGTTCATCATGACATCCAGTCAAATAATCATAAAAGAAATCTCAAGAACCGCCTCTAGTTCACATCCTAACTTGGCCAACTAAACAATCCACAAAGAAAAATAATCATGAAAATAAACATCACGAGACTATAAATAGAATATTAGAAAACACATAATTTTCAGCCACATTATTTAAATCCACCAATTTCTCTTGTTTAGTTTGGGTCATAACGATGCGTTTAGAAATAAAGTAATAATATATATGTTAATATAAATTGTTATGTTTTTGAAATATAAATATAAATTGTTATGTTGATATACTTATTTAAAATAATAAGTATTTAAATATCCAATCTTTTTGTGCATATAAAATATCATACAATATTATCATGTTATTAATTTAAATAATCTTAAATCATAAATGATTTAATTAATAACATAAATATATATTATTATTTTAAATATTGATATTAATTTCAATTTCTAAAATATTAATATGACTTTTATTTAATTCTAATATTAATATTTATTTTTGTAAAATTATAAATTTAATTTAATTATTTATAATTTTTCATAAAGTCAAATAGTTATTAACTAAATGATTACAAAGTGAACTCCACCACAACTTCTCTTAAAATATAATAAAATTATAAATATTTATTTATTAACTCCCCTCTTGCATTAATAAATATAAAATCATTTATATGCAACTAAAAGTTTAATTAGACTCAAAGAATCAGTAATGATAACATCCACTTAAAGTAAATGAATAATATTTATTTAATTTTTGAAATTAATAAATTATTTTTTAAATTTTTTTTTAATAAATAAATCTGAAAATTAAATTATATAAAATAAAAATACACATGCAATTAGTATTTTTGCATGTCTTAGATCTCTCAAATCATGCAACCATACTATACTTAGTTTTCTATTTTTTTAGCATATTTGTTTTCACATGCATTTCTATTTTTAGTGTATTTGCTTTCACATGCATGTAACCATACTATATCTAGATTACTATCTTTAGCATATTTATTTTCACATGCATGTATAAGTTTTATAACAACATACTTTCCTCTCAATTGATATTTTTCTTTTTTCAATAAATTTTGTAATTAAATTATTTTAGATATAAGAATAATATTTATCTATATTTAGAAAATTCATGATAATCTTATAGTTCTAATGACAAATTTAACGATGAAACCCTAACTGTTCAATTTATTGTTTTCTTCCAATTTTCAATAATCAAAATTTTGTTATATTGGAAAGGGGTTTAAAAGAATACAGTCACAATGATTTTTTACAATTTTTTTCTATTATTTTTCTTAGTCAAGTTTTCTTGATTAATAAATTTTCCTTTTTCAAAATCTACAATATAATTCTTTATTCAACAATCAATACACTAAATTAATAAGCAATATGGAAACACCCAAGAAAACATGAAGTAGACAAATCTTTCAATAAAATTCTGCAATGGGTTTTTAAGCCCTACCTCAAAATCATAGCTAAAATCCGAGACAATCTGTGAATGCATGCAAATCTTGACCCCCTGAAACTTTCAACAATTCTTTTGATCCAATTTTGAATTTTGCTCCCAAAACCTGTGTATCTAGAAATGAGCTCTAATTTCTTTAATAAAAAGTTTTTCCCCCAAATCAAGGCTTTGTTCATGCAATCATGTGAAAACCCTTTGTCTTTAATTACTATATTTTAATTTTCATGCACACACTTTTTGTAATTTAATTAAAATAAAATTTATTAAATAAAAACTTTCTCTCCCCTATTAAATCATGCGACATTTTTAATATAATATTTATTAATTTAACTAATAATATTATTTAGAGTTTATTAAGAATAAAATTTCTAAATAAATTATTATTAAATTAAATAAATATAAATATGTCTAAATTATAACTTTAATCAAATCTTTTAAATTTAATTATTTTACGCACATTCTAAAAACTTTTTAATTAAAATATTATTTTATATTTTCTTTTCTTCCACTTATTAATTAGTGCAAGCACTAATTAAAACATAGTTTATTATTTAAATTAATAATAATAATCAAAGCTTATTGTTTAAATGCACCTCTAATTTAATTATTATTAAATAAATAATTATAATAAAAAGAATTAAATCTTTAATATTTTAATATTTTAACTATCTCTTTTTGTCCAATTTCCTAAATTTAAACTTTTAAATTAAAGCACATATTTTATTTTTTAAAATTAATCAAATATTCCCATATTTTAATAGTTTCTTTTTAATCAAATAATATTTACTTATATGATTAACTCAAATATTCTAATTAAATCATTTGCCAAATAAATCACATAGCGAAATCCACATAAAACTAACATTACCAAAACAGACTGATCAGACAACACAAACAAAGATAAACTCACGGGTTTTGAAAAGGGTGGAAAGTCAGTTACAAGTCCTCCTTGCAAGACAAGTATTTAGGCTATAGCTAGGTTTGGACCTGAACATTATCTCCTCATTCTTACCATTGAGTTATTGTGATAGGGCACTCTCATCTTGGCAATTCAGAGAAATCGATGCTCAATACCTACATCCTGCATAAAAGACGAGCATGTACATGTATATAAATATATCTAAACTAAACAAGCAATGACAGGGAGTGGTACATCGTGTAGATCCTAACTAGCAGGTGAATACGACTCCCTCCCTTAACCACATCAAACATGATAACAAAAAGATAAAATAGACACACACACCATACACATGTAAGTATGGGGTAAGTACCATAATAATTATAAGTCAAACATCAAATGCTTAGATAAAATAATGCATCATTATGAATATGAAGCAATCATCATTAAAGCATCTTCTAACATTGCTATGAAAGGAATCACATTTATTAACTACGAATCTTTAAAGCATCATTAATGCACCAGTAACCATAATTATTAAACAACACATAAAATATAGTCAACTAAGTAATCATCGTTGATATATATCTAGTTCAAGTTATGAAATAATATCCTTGAAACTAAAACATCCATGAAATAGGCATAAAAGAGTTTAATAAATATAATAGAAAAATAAACTATGGGTGGGCACTACAAGACACACATGCTAAGGATGGGATTTCATAATTTTTAGAGATGTATTTGTTCATTGGATAATAAGAGCACTTGGGGGAACCCTCACCAGAATACCACAATCAATCAAGAGCATGTTGAGACCTGAGGAATTTTTGGCTAGTAAGTGTTGTGAATAAAACTTAAGTGGCTAGATTCTTAAGCCAAAGTATTCTTTGATAAGATTATACAGATATAGACAACCACCTCATAGGCTCCTCGTGTTTCTCTCAGAGAGATTGGGTTTCTTAGAATTCATATGGAAATTGTTGTGGGTTGAGAAGGAATACATTCAACCAAGAAACGAGGGTAACATGATGCCTACCTTTTTAAAGTTTGATGGGTATGTGATTGCATCTCACAAGATTCAAGAAGTATAAGAACTCTTTATGACTAAATTCTGGTTGACTACTAATAAAAGTAGATATTACGATTCTAAAGGATATTTTAAGGCTATATAGGTTAGATATTCTCATCATTTAAATATGGATGACTATATTATAAGGAATTTTAATGATGTGCAAGCGATAACTCAAAGAATAAAAAAATTGAATGTTTTGAGCAAAATATAAAATCAAAGATCAAGCAAAGGTTTGCCTCACTTTCATACTAAAGAGGACATTGAAGTTTTGAGAATTGAAAAATATACCCATGATTTTGAAAGTTTATATAAAGAATATGTTGAGAAAGATGTAGGTAAGATGTTTGGACATGCATCTCCTTCACCTCCTCAAGAAAAGAAAAGGAGGGTGAGTCAAGCAATTTCAAGTGTTACTCAGTCAACTATTACTCCTTAAAAGAAGGATGAAGCAAGTACAAACCTGGTATCTTATGAGGATTCACAAGATGACGGTTTGGTGGGAGTTGTTAATGTTCTTAAGAAGATGAAAGAGACTACTAAGCAATCTAAGACACCTCCTCGATATTCTAGGGAGCAATATGGTTATTATTCTTAGACTATGGCAAGTTATGATCCAATAGATACTTATGATAAGAGGGAGGCCATATCCCTTATATCTATTAAAAAAAACAATTTCACCCAAATAGAAGAGTTTAAATATTTTTAAATCAAATACAAAATAAAGGATTTTGAAGAGAGAAAGAACCAGAGGCTTGAGGGCATTGATGAATCTTAGCATGCCTTGGTTGTGCAACAAATGATAGATGAGTTGAACTTGGATAACATTTCATGTACCAAAGAAGAAGAAAAAGAGATGATTAAAAATAGTGATATATTGATTCTCTTAGGTTCCACATTGAAGAAATTTTTCCTACTTGATCAAGTAAGGAAGCAAGAGGATTTGACACTTGTGTCAGAATTTAAATCTTTGTACAAAGTGGAAGGAATAGGGTATGATACCAAGAAACACTCACCAACTGGGTAACATTCAAAGGAAATAATTCAAGGACAATTGATATATCAATAGGGGAAGAAAGGATGGCTCTAATATAGATAGTGGACAATACTGACCCCATGCTTGTTGCAGCCAAGTTGATACATGAGTCAATGTTTAATCAGAACCAAATTAAACACATGAAAGAAATGATTGTAGAATTACAAAGAAGAGAAATGGAAATGAATTCAATTTTAAACAAGATGCATGTGAAAATGAGAAGGTTAGAGAGTGAATCACATGACTCAAAATATGATAAATCTCAAGCTATTGTGGTTCATAAACTTGCAAATGTAGAGACTAAAAATAAGAACATCAAGGAGGTTGCAAGTGTTGATCATAAGGAATCTACCTTTGAAATTCTAGAAGAGATCCATATTGATTGGGTGAATATCATTTTAGATAAGTGTGATGAAGTGTTCAAAGGATTCAAAAACATTGGGAATATGTTAGAGTTCTACGAGAAAGGAAAATATAAGCTTTCTATGATAGAGAGAAAATGGGGACCTCCAAATATGAATTAAGAAATTTTTTGAAGTCACAAAGAGAGATCCTCATGCCCCTACACAAATAAAGGCCACTATTGATCTTATTGGTGTTGTTTCAAATAATTTAAGTTACATAAGACAAGAACATCCAAAATTAGAAGAAAAATTTAATCAACTTTCCTTTGTTGATCATTCCTTCCTACCTCCTATTAAGAATTAGGATGGAACATTTAAATAATTGGGGGAATGGAGGTCAAAATTTACAAGGTTGCCTCAAGTTGCAATAGCTAGATTCAAAGAACATGATTTCCAGATTGATTTATTCCACAGGTTATAAAATATAATAACCATAATAGAAGAAAAATTTGGAAAATTCACAATAGAGGTGAAGATAGCACAAGGGAAAAGGTGGGTAGACCTGTAAGCATTCACTCCAACAATATCAAAGTTTGTATGGCCAACTCATGATGTGATCACGAAATGGATCGATCACTCTCTCAAAGTTCCTAAGTAAATCACTAACGAAGTAGGAGATGATTATTATATTTTTTATTTTTTATGATTTAACTAATAGTTAATTATATTTATGAAGGGTTTTGAAGCTTTGTGCACCTTTTAATTTTATAAGAAAAGGTACCATGACCCTTATTTAAGGAGTTACATTTTCTAAAAACAATATAAGCAATGATTTTTCTAAAAGGTACTCTTTATAAAAATTACATTTTGAAGTAACTCTTGTTTTGTGCAATTACTTTTTAGATGTGAAATGAAACTGCTCTACTATATTTCCTTTTGATATTGTTAATATGATGATGCATTCTCTTTTAAATGGTGTATATTTTAATCTTTTGTACTCTTTATTGTCTGTCTAGATTATGTTGTTGTTTTGATAGATGAGAATAATACATGAACTTGATTTATTATATACTTTCATAGTAAGATATGGTATATGTCTAATTGGTCTTCTTCAATTGGAGTTAAAAACATTTAGACTAAAGATTGTACTTACATCTTATTTGTCCAATGGTTGATGGGTTGTACACTATCTCTTGAGGTCCTTGATGATAAAGATATATGGAAGATTGACTCCATTTCCCAATAGATTAAGGGACTGGTCTTTATATATTCATCTAAAGTTGATATATATGGATGTAGACTAGTGAAATTGTATCCACAAGTATTGCATGGATCTATTCTATATATTTTCATCCATTCTCTTTTATCTACTTTCTAATTCCTCCTTGAGTAAAAAATTGCATGTACAAGAGTATCAGTCTTAAGTCTGCATTGGTGATTCTTTTTCCACTATACAAGTTGAGATATAAGGTACAACCACCTAGGTCTTGTAGAGCTTGAAGGGTAAATGTTGAGTAAGTGTGTTTCAACCTTCTCCATTGACCAAAATTGTATTGATTTCCCAACATCAAGTAGGAAAGGCTTGTAGGTCTTCAACCAACAATTTTAAGAACTAGAAAATTGGAAACTCTACTGGGGAGAGTTGCTCACAATTCACATTGTATAGTTACCCAAAAGCTTTCAATTTCATAGATCAGAAAAGAAGTAGGACTTTGTTTAAAGTGCACTCTACTGGAAGGAGAACCTAGAAGGTAAGATACATAATCCTCTAAAGAGAGTTGGCAACTCTATTTACATTCAATAACTAAAAAGGGATAAATTTATTTTTAATATGTACACATCACAAAGGAAACCATTAGTACCTAATGGTATCAGACCATTAGATCTTAGAAGATTTTTTTATCAACCTTAAGCATTATCTACAACTTTGATAAAAAATGTACTAAAGTTCTCTGGAAGGTGGAAGCATTCAATAGAGAATCATTTGAATTCTTTCTATGAAATCATAAATAGTAATCAAATATTTCATGAATACGACATGATGATTTTTTTTGAAAAATCATTGAAAGGTGCCAGAAATGAGTACAAATCTTTGGTTGTTGGGTGAATTTCCTCTTGGGGGTAGTTGGAAGATTGATTTTTTTACACCTTTCAAAGTAAAATGAAACATTGGGATCATGAAAAGGATGCCTTAGATGATTATTAGCCTAAACAAACATAGGAGAGGTTCATGGGAGAAAAGGATCAAAATCTCAGTAAAGGTGAAATTTCAAACTGGTTGGAGGCAAAATATGAGAAGAATGTCTTGAAAAATAACATTTTTTTCTTCAATGCTTGATCCAATATATGATGAGATAATCTATTATAGTGAAGATGATTTTTTTTTATAGGTTGAAGCTCTAGTTTATGATGTTATTGAATCACATAATGATAGCCCAAAACAACATATAGAAGAAGATAAGTTTTTCAAATTTCTGAGGATTGAGAATCAGAATCAAACAGAAATCATGGAAGATCAGTGCACTAATCAGAATGACCAAAAGCCAGAGTATAAGAACATATGTGGAAAACAATCTAAGGATGATATCGAGAAGATTATGCTATTATTTTGATAGATGAAAATAATACATGAACTTGATTTATTAGATACTTTCATAGTAAGTTATGGTCTTTATCTCTTTGGTCTTCTTCAATCAGAGTTAAAAATATTTAGAATAGGGATTGTACTTACATCTTATATGTCCAATGGTTGATGGGGTGCACATTGTCTTTTGAGGTTCTTGATGATAAGGATATGTGGAAGATTGACTCTATTGCCCAATAGATTAAGGCAGTGATCTCCGCATATTCATCTAAAGCTTATATGTATGGCTGTAGACTAGTGAAATTATCCACAAGTATTGCATGGATCTATTCTATATATTTTCCTCTATTCTCTTTTGTCTACTTTTTGATTTCTCCTTGAGTAAAAACTTGCTTCTTCAAGAGTATCAGTTTTAAGTTTGCACTGGTGATTCTTTTTACTCTATACAAGTTGAGATATAAGTTACAACCACCTTGGTATTGTAGAACCTAAAGGGAGAATGTTGAGTAAGCTTGTTTCAAGCTTCTTCATTCACCAAAAGTGTGTTGATTTCCCAAGATCAAGAAGGCAAGGCTTGTAGGTCTTCAAACAACAATTTTGAGAACCAACAACATGCACATACCATCTCTATATTTGAGGATTATATTATAACCAAAAGTGTTACTTGTTGAATCAATTTAAATTATAACAAGGAAGTGGCTTCAAAAGATCTCCCCTTCAGTTTTTTTTTTCATACATTTCTAGTACTTCTTTAGGCCCATATGACCGAGATCTATGTCATTGATTTCCTAACAAATATTTCTTGGTTTAGACATGTGATATCTTAATAATTTATACTCCATTGTAGTCATACTTTTCATATCTCTTTTTAAACAAAATATTTTTTTCAATACCATTTATTAATCTTATTCAACTAGGCCTTATTCCACAAACAATAGAAGAATAACTTGAGATAAGTAAACTATAAACATCATAACTCATCTAAATGATCACCAAACCTATTAGAAAATTATTTGAACTAAATTTTTTATCACGTTACTAACACCTTTGTATTTATGTTGACATCCCTAAATGTCTTAGGATTTAGGGATTTCCTCATCCCCAAAACTCCAAAACATTGAGTTGGGAATCTTTGATAAGGGGGACCTTATTTTACAACTTTTAGAAGTCAAGTATGTTAGCATCCTTGATTTACTTTTTGGGTTCAAAATACCAATGTCCCAAACACCTCTCTTTGATATTTGGGCAAGTGTTGGAGGTTTGGAGATGCTAGATCCCTAAGCCATCATTGGTCAAGGGGCTTCCCAATTCCCTAATTAAATTGGGATCTTGAGATCCCTAGTTTTTATACATCTTAATTTACATAGAGGTTTTGCTGATTTGAAACTATAAATATTTCTCTCTCTCAAATAGTAAGAATATTTTTTTCTTGAAGGTTTATTTGCATTTTGATGTACGAGGATTAGGGAAATTCATTTAAAAGATAAAGGCAAAAAAAAACCCAACCCTACAAACTATGAATTAAGAATACTAAAAGTTAAAGGAATGAAACCTAACCAACAATATAGGAAAACCAAAATATAGCTTGGGTAGGAAACAAGAAGCAGACAACAAATTATAAAATCATTGTAGAACAAAAAACCCTACTTGTAAACAAGGTAATCATTAAATAGGGGTAATCACTAGGTCAATTGAGAATAGTGACACATAATGAACAATTGTAAATAGCGTGGAGCTTAGAGACACACAATGATCAATAATACTTGAAATGAATGTAGAATATTTATTATTTATTTGAGGTTAGGTGGCAAAATAAGACTAAAATCTTTTATTTATAGCCAAAGAATCATGTGACATCATTAAGAGGTTGCTTGATTAGGGTTTTTGCACACAATCTTAGTCTATTGGAAATTAGGACATATAGAATTGAGTGTAGTCACTTAATGTGACACCAATGATATATTGAAAGCTCAATTTATTATGCAAAAATAGGATTCAAGGTTTGATGCATTCTGATTTTAGGAGTGTTTAGTCTCCTCAACATCCCTAAATAATTATGTTACTCCTATACACATTCATTATTGTCATTAGTGAAAAAAGGTTAGTCGGTGAGAATAGAAGATGATGGTCTGTGAATGTTTTTACTAAGTCATAGAATTAATCGAGTCAATGCAAAACTAAAGTGTAAGTGCGAATTAAGTTATAACTGAACACTATATATACCAAGCATATGTATGTACATCGAGAAAAGACTTAATTGAACCAAACAAGTTCAACCAAGTTAGGAGGATACCAAATGAACATATCTACTAAGCATAAATGGAGTATTTATTGAGCTACACAAGAAGCACATAAAAGTTTAAAATGACACATAATTCTATGTATTTTGATTCCAATGAGTGGGAAGAGATGTTTGTATAGATTGAGAAAAATATTTGGTAAGATTTATTAGGATCGAATGAATGATTTTTTTATACTTCCAAGGCAGAATGACAACTAGTGAAATACAAGAAGGCTAGTACTATGGAAAGGATGTTTCTAGATCATTGATTTAGATCAAGAGTGAATTCTAGAAGATTCATACACCCTAATTAGATCTAGGATAAAAAGAGGCAAAATATTTCTATTTAAGGACCTAAAAGGAATAGTTTAAAGTTGTTGATGTAATTGGTATTGAAGTTATGAGAGGGATAAACTAGAGGAATAAGAAGTTATATTTATTGCAAATCCAATTTTCAAGAAAAAAAAGAAATGATGTGATACATCAATCATTGGAGGTGATAAATAATTGAACAAAAGAAAGATCTGGACAACAAAGTAAGTTGCAGTCATGCAAATCAAAGTTCACCGCTATTTTCTTACCATTATAGTAGATAAATCCTTTAATAGGGTAGACTTAATAGTCAATTTGTAAATCTCTTAACTAATTACACACACGCTGTATTTGTGCTATAAAATCCATGAGAAAGGTAGATCCTTATAGATCTTTTGTATTACTCCTAATAGAGTAAGTCACCATTAGTGACAAGAAATTGTAGCCCTAACAAGGAAACCTCTTGTTGTAGTAGTGAAGGATTTTTGGGTGTCATCCCTATTTCATTTTCCCCTCTAACAAAGGGTTTATGCATGAACAAATATCTATGTCATATGTTGTGATGTTATGGTTTATGTTTACATGCATATGTTGAAGTATATTAGTTATATATACTTTCATTTCAATACTAAAGTTATGAATGTGCATGTCTATCAAGTGGATAAATTACAAAGGGCTAATTAGATTTGCAATGGTATAAAAGTTTTAGAGGATACTGATTCACCCACCCTCCCACTCAACATACTATCTTTCCTAAATATTTCAACAATTGGTATTAGAGATAGTGCTCTTGTTAAGGGGTTTTACCACCTCATAGAAAATATCTAAGAGATGGAAAGGTATAGGCTTGATAAGAATATTGAGAATGAGAAGCTAGAAGTTAAGATTTCCCTAAACCAAATAAATAAAATGAAAGAAGAGATGAAGAAGTAATTGAATAGAAGAAAGAAAATTGGACATAAAATGAATGACATAACATATCAAGAAGTGATAGATGAACTATCTGATGCAAACATGTCTAATGATTATGAGGCTTCCAAATAAAATCTGATGGAGAAAAATGAAAACCTAACCAAGCACATGAAATAATTGAAGAGAGAGTAAGAAGTGTGATCTATAAGGATGTGTAAAGTCTTGGAAAATAATGATTAAAGATGATAAGAGATAGATCACTACTACATTGGATGAAGAAATCACAAGATAAACTTAGAATCAATATGATTTGGTAAATTAGCTACTTGGTGCAAAACATGAGAATGGTAGAAAGATGGAAGAAATTTTTGAGCTAAGAACATTAAAAAAAAAGATGAAGAGTGTACTGATATTAGAGAAAGAAGTTAATGAAAGGTTGAAAAGATCAGAGGAAAGCATAAGAAAATTGGATGAACAATCAAGAGGACACATGTGACCAAGAGATACTACTAGATTAGGCTACATCAAGCATTCCATGATTGAGAAAGGAGAATCATATAAGAAATTTCAAAAAAGAAATATGTACACAAATTCTAAGCCAAAGAATCCTACATGCTATCATTGTGGAAAATCTGGACACTCAACTAATATTTGCAGGTAATACTAATGTTACTCCAAAATTTGATGGTTATTTTTACAAATGCAACAAGTATGGTCATCAAGCATATGAATGCAAATCCATGTTAAATCAACCCCATAAAAAATATGAATTCAATAGATATTGTTATATTTGTAACAAGTTTGGACACAATTCACCAAGTTGCAGTTCTCAAAAGAAGTCCAATTGGGTAGCAAAAAAGAAAAAGCTAATCATGTTAATTGGGATTATAACACAAACATTACATTTACTACATGTGTAAGGTATGGTCACATTTCAGCCAACTGTATGAGATTTAATTTTGGAAGAAGAATTGGCAACTTGAGGAATACTAGAATGACATGTCATCATTGTCACAAGGTAGTTCATTTAAGTAGAAACTTTGAATACTGAGCATCAATGCCTAAGGAAGAGAACACTAAAGGAAAAGTCAATGTTGATGAGATTCATAAAAAGATGGGAGAGACTTAGAGAAATAAGACAAAAGAGAGTGGAACATCAAATGCTATAGTTAGTGACACCTCATCTAATGGATTAGGTGAAACCTCTACCTCTAATTAAATCATGCAAAGAGGTATGGAACTGTGTTCAAATTGTCATATCCTACATCATTTATTTGAATTAGTGAAGTGAAGTACATATCATATTAATATAATATGCAATAGGAAAACTCATAAAATATGAAAATACTTAGAGATTTAACTGAGCATAAGAAGTGGTTGTTATGTTTACTATGTTAACCGAGCTGGTCATGGAAGTGTTTCCTAATAGAGCATCCTATGGCAACTGAGTGAAGATTGGGAAAGTGAGTGTGTTAAAAAAGGTTGTGGTATTGAACATTTATTGTTCCCTACCTAGCATTAAAAGTAATTTTTCTTGTAAAATAGGTTTGAACTATTCATTTGTTCACCCTACATTTTCATGTTTATAGAGCTATTTGTGCAAAATTGAGAAATTTGTGTATTGTTGATTCTGAAGCTTGAAGGGAGTGAATTTGATCAATAATTTCAATGAAGAAGTGAATTCGGCATGAAGGAAAGTAAACTAAACTAGTTTAAAGGCATTTACTCAAACCTTAGTTATCATAATGGTGTCAAGCTCTGCATCTATGAAGACAAGAAAGTAGTAAGATCAAGTTAATTTGAAATGAAGATTGTGAAGAACCAAAAAACAATTCTCATTCCAATGTTGCTACTCAAATTGATAAGACTAGAGTATTATCTTCAATACCCCAAGGATTTTTCTTATTCATGTTATCTATATATTTGATCATTGCAAAACAGGTGAGGTTAGAGAATATGAACTGAAAAAGACATAAAAGCAACTTTGTGTTGATAGGAAACTGAAGGATGAACATAAACATTTGGAATAAAAGGGGTTAACTCTTATCTTGAATTTTCCCAAAGTATTCAAAATAGAGTGGATCAAGATCATGTTGAGTTGTGTACACAATATGACAATGTGGTTAGATGAGCAAATCAAAATCACTAGAGATATTATTCATATGGTGATTGGGTATCCTATTACAAAAAGGCCATAGTGATTAGGGCTTCATCTAAGAATAAAATTAAAGACAATACCAAAGCTGAATAGAATGGAGGAGGCTTAAAGGTTGCCACAATAACCAATCTAGAGACATGATTTGGTACATATGTGGTTGCGTACAAGGTTTATCAATCTAGTTGACAGAATAATGTACCTTATGGAGCCATGGATTTAGCCTACAAGATAGTGAAAATGAGATTCAAACTATACCTTGTTGATATAACTAAAATAATTGATGAAAAATAAGAAGACCATCTGAGTTGGGAAGACTAACAACTATACATTTGGCTCACTATTGGTATGTACATTTTTCTATATGTCAAACTATTTCCCCATAATTAGAAATGTAATTTGGTATGCAAAAATACATATTATTTACTAGATAAGTGAATACATTAAGAGGTTAGAAAATTTTTTTTGAGAGTGTGATGTCTTCTTATTTCAATGAATTTAAAGAAAGAATGCACAAGAGGTACAAAATTCCACTTCAACTTGTTGAGAATACAAAGATAATACTTGTTTTCTTGTTGACACCAATACCACACTCATCCAAGCTATTAAATCAAGGGTTTCTTGGCTAGAACCCATTAAGTATGAGTTAAATATTGATCAAACTATTGAGGCCATAAAGGCATTGTTAAACAAACTAGTGAATTGAATGACCAAACCTTTTTCTGCTTATGAGCAAGCTAAATAAATAATCAAGCTTCATATTACCACCCCCATGATAGAAAGAAAGAAAAGGAAGATGATATATAGTCTAGAGGGCATACTCAGTGAAGTAAATGAGAATAAACTAGTAATGCTTACCAAGGGCAAAGGTGGAGATATCTAAGAATATAAGAGCTTTAAGGGAAACAAGTTGAAGTTGTTATGGCTGAAGATAAGAAGGGAAAGAGAAAGAAGATTGCTACACCATAGAGTCCTAAAGCTACATAGTATAGGACCAAAGCTACCAAAGAGGTCACTCCACCTTTGAAGAAAAAAGGTTTTAGACTAATCAAACCTACTCAATCACAAGTTAAAATGTATTAGGAAAGAAAGAATGTTCTTGCATCCTCAAGTCAAAAAAATAAGAGAATTACAAGAAAGATAACTATAGAAGAGGATTGGAGACAATATAAATTTCTATGCATTATAATGAATTGGTCATAACTTGATTGCTATAGGAGAAGTGGAGGAATGAATGAGAATGCAGAATAAAAAAATGGTTGTAGGTTAGCATAACTTGAAGAAACAAGCCAGAGAATGAGGTAGTTCTAAGCCAAACACAACTAGGCTAAGACTATTGATGGATCAACCACATGCATTCATGAAAATAATAGAATCTGATGGTACCAAAGCTACGATGACAATTGCAACTCTACCAAAAAATAATGATCGACAATCCAGTTAGAATCATGGGTCTAGAATTTTTTATACACTAGTGGTAATAGATGGTTCCTTTTTAAACATGCATGGCTCTTTTCTGAACATGCATGGTTCTTTTTCAAACATGCATGCAATGGGATCTAAATCATTTTATGTGGGGGACAACTCTAGGCTTAAAAAAGTTAAAGATTGTCTTCCACAAAGCCAATATTGCCCTATTTTGGTTATTCCTCTTGAAGAAGTGATGGAGGGCATTGAGTACTAGACTAAGAATTCTTTGATATGTAAATTTCTTGGTAGTTGAATATCCTTATTGAATCTTGAGGCATGGATTCATCATTCATGGCAGGTGGTAGGAGATATGGAGATTATGCTGGCTAGGAATAGCTATTTCTTTGTTGTTTTCTCTTGCATGTTTTATCAAGATCGTGTTTTTGAAGGGGGTCCTTATTTTTACAACCATGTAGGGTTATTTGTTAAACCTCGACATTCAAGATTTAATTATACTAAAGATCTCCCTTCAAATATGCCAGTGTGAGTTCTCCTACCACATCTTCCTCTTGAATTATGGAAAGAAGAAATTATTCATCAAATTACTACTTTTCTTGGAAAGTTGAGTATGATTGTGCGTCAATCCCTCAAAATATTATCTCTTATTGTAGAATCTATGTTGAAATTGATTTGAATAACCCATTACCAAATTCTATGGAAATTTGTCTTGGGTCTTCTTCTTAGGTCTAATAATTGGATTATGAATCTCTTCTATTCTGATGTTAGATATGTCATGAGTATTGTCATTTGTAGCTTCAATGCCCTTGGGTCTAAGCTTCTAAAGGAAAAAATGGGTTTGCTACTAGAAATGGTGGTGGTTAGATGAACACTACAAGAAAAGTAAATCTCAGATGGATAACATAGCTAAGGGGCATGCACAAGTAGATAATGTGAGAAAAGAAAAAACTTAATTGAATGATATTGGCTTGGATAAAGGTGGATTTATTCCTACTCACATGTGAGCTAAGGAGAGTGGTCAAAAAAGGCACTTCAAAGATCAACAGTCAGATTCTGGTTTTAATTGATTTGAGATGCTTGAAAGTATGGTTTTAGAAGAGGGTGTTCCTCCTAGTATCTCAGTTGATATGGTTTACAATGGGGAAGCTCCACCTCATGATTCCCATGATGCATCTTAAGTTGTGGTCTAGTAGACAAATGAGCTCCCTATTACTCCTAAGTCTAGAGCTTTGGTGACTCTTGTGGTGCCTCAAGATAATGATGGTGTTCTAGTGGACTTAGTTAAGGATGTGTTGGCATTTGGTAAGGGTGACAGGTCTCCCCTCCCTATGGATTTTCTACAAATACCTTTTAAGAGGGTTTCATTTACTCCTCTAAAGAGTGGGCATTAAAAAGACTAGGAGAAGCTTAGATTTGCAGGAGATATACTAATAGAGTTTGGGGTTGTGAAACCCTTGGATGCTCATTTCCCCCATTCTACTTAGTGATGATCATCCTCTCATGGATTGTTAGGGGGCTAAATAGCACCCCTAGTAAAAAGGCTATTCATAATTTGGTGATTGATCATTCTTGAGACATTTTTGTGTCAAGGAGACTAAGTTTTTAGTGGAGTCTATAGTTTTATTTCCCTCTAGTATTTGTCCTCATGGTCAATGCGACTATGTTGGGGCTATGGGGACTGCTGGTGATTTGGCTATCTCATGGGACACTCATAAAATTTCTATCCTTGGCTGGGCATCTTCTTGTTCAACTCTTTGTATGGTGGATCCTTCTTTGGATTTTGGTGAGATGATCTTGATTACTAATGTGTATGCTCCTTTCAATTTTGTGGGAATGGTGGAACTCTAGATACATATTCAACATGTTAGAATCTTTCATCCTTACCATCCTTGGGTGTTAGCAGAAGATTTCAATTCAGTTTTAAGTCTAGAAGAGAAGTAGGGTGGGTTGCCCCAGTTAGGGCCTTTCTCTGATCTTCTTCATCAAAATATAGATCGTTTGCATCTTTATGATATTACGCTCACTAATGGTCTCTTTACTTGGAATAATAGATGGATTGGAGTTGATGCTATCTCAGAATGTCTGGATAGAATTTTAGTTTCTTGCTTTAAGGTTAGTGTTGCCTTTACTATCTCTTATTAAATGTTGGAATAGATGGGTTTTGATCATTGGCCAATTAAATTTTTTGCTACTGGGATGATTATTCCTAAGAGTCCTCCTTTTAAGTTTCAGCTCATCTAGCTTCATGACTCCTCTCTTCATGATCATATTTCTTCCTAGTGGAGGGATGGTGCCCTTGCTTTTGGTACTACTATATATTATTTTTCTAAAAAAATTTAATTTGTCAAAAGGTGGCTCAAGAGATGGAACAAAGATTGTTTTGGGAACCCTCATTCCATGAAGAGGCTCACTCAAGAGTGTCTAGATGTCATAACCAGATTTATTAGGGATCTTGGTTTCTCAGAGGATCTAGGTAATGTTGAATCTATTGCTTCTAGAAATATGGAAGAGTGGGAAATTCAAGAGGAAATACTCTAGAAGCAAAAATCCAGAGATGATTGGCTCTAGGAAGGAAATAGGAACACTATCTTTTCCCAAAAAATTGTGCAATCTCCTTAGAATCAGAGATATATTTCTTCTTTGGTTAATTCTAAAGGTATCTAGTTATCTTCCTTGCTAGTTTTGTTTTAGGAGGTGACTTGATACTTTTCTAACCTCTTCTTTGAGGATTCTCCTCCTACTAATAATGAAGAACATATTATTTTGTCTTGTATTCACTTCCTTATTTCTCAAGAAATGAATGATTATTTTATACACCTGATCTCTTTGGCTGAGTTAGAGGAGGCGGTATTTGGTATGGCTAAGGGAAAAGCTCCTGGTCCCAATGGATTTCCTATTGAATTCTTTCAAGAATTCTAGTACATCATTAATCAAGATTTTAGAAGTTGTTAAGGAATATAATTCTAGAAAGAAAATGCTTTAGACACCGAATTCTACTTTCTTGGTTCTTATTCCAAAAATAGATGGGGCTAATCAATTGGAGTTTTCTAGACCTATTTCTCTATGTAAGGTGGCTTACAAAGTTATTACTAAGTTGGTTGTTGAGAGATTTAAAAAGTGGTTGCCTACTATTATACTAGAAGAAAAAGGAGTTTTTGTTGTAGGAAGACAAACCTTAGATGGGGTGGTTATTGCTACTAAAGCTATCCACTCTATGGCTAGCTCAAGGGAGTGATATGTGATTATTAAGTTGAACATGGCTAAGGTCTATGATAGAGTCAAATGGATATTTTTAAGGAATTTTATTATTACCTTTAGCTTTAGCTTAGAGTCAGTGAGTTGGACTATGAGTTGTGTCACTTCTTTCTCTTTCTTTTTTCTTCTTAATGGCCAACCTTCCTAGTTATTTGGTGCTTCTAGGGGTCTCTGCCAAGGTGATCCTCTTTATCCCTATCTTTCTATTATTATGACTAAGGGTTTGGGAAGATTCATTAAGTATTAATTGTCCCATAACTCTATCCAAGGATGGTGTTAGGGTAATGGTTTACTTTCTTTTTCTCATCTTCAATTTGTTGATGACTTTGCTCTTGTGATAATTGCTCAAGTCAAGGAAGTTGAAGCCTTTTGCCATACTTTGGATATTTATTCAATGACAACAGGTCAAAAGTTAATGAATAGAAATCTTCTATATATTTATTTAACACTCTTGAACCTATTCAACAAAGGATTTCTAATATCCTTAAGTTTTAGATTGGTTCACTCCCTTTGACATATATTGGAATTCCTATCATTGTTTCTAGGAAACCATAACTCTTTTGGAAGAATTTCATTAACAAGATTCAAGAGAAGGTAAATAACTGGACCCATAGATGGATCTCTACTACTACTTGTACCACCATTCCTCAATATGTTATCTAGGAACTCCCTATTTATAGAAGCAGGGTTTGAGTTACCCCTATTTAATTTCTCAAGGAATTTGATGCTCTTTCTTGATAATTCCTTTAGAGTGATAATTTTTGTAACTCTAAATGGAGTTTGATCAGTTGGAAGACTATTTGTAGGCCTAAGAAGGAGGGTGTTCTTGGCCTCCAACATGCTATCTTGAGAAGCCAAGCTCTGGCTGCTAAGATTTACTAGTGATGGTGCTCAAGACAAAATCAACTCTAGGCTCATATAATTACTCATAAGTATTCTAGAGGTGTTGATCCTTTGTCTATTTCCACACACCCTCTTGAATGTCATGGCTCAATGGTGTGGAATAATCTCAAGATTGGTGATCAATTGGTTAAGAGGGGTCTTTTCTAGATATGTAAGGGAGACTCTAAGGCTTTATTTTAGTCTAATGCTTGGGATGGAAACCCTCCCATCTTATCCATTTAATCTTACCTTTGAACTTTGTCTGATTATTTTCTTGTTTTTGGATGGGATAAAGTGTCTCATTATAAGACTCCTTATTAGCTGGGTCTTGTTGTCAAATATAAATGGAAGTACTCTTCAAATTGGCCTCTAGGGGGCTCAGAGGTAGGCCGCTAGGAAATTTCTAGGATTTTGGCTTCTAGGGAGTGTTTCTCTCTAGTGGGGCCAAATGTTTTGGCTTGGGGTGGTACCCTATATGGTAAATATTTTGTTTATGTGCTGAGGTCCCTTGGTGGAAACAAGTTTGGCATAAGTTTTCTTTGTACAAATGTAATTTCTTCATGTTGCTGGTGGCTTACAACTAGTGTCTTATGTGGGATAATCTTTGTAAATGTGGATTTTAGAGCCCATATTTTTGTGTGCTATGTGGTAATGGAGAGGAGTCTATCTCTCATCTCTTCTTCCATTATTCTTTTTCCACCCAGTTATGGCATCTTTGGTGGAGTGCTTGGGGTTTCTCTTGTCAGCATGCTTCCTCCTTGCCTGAGTTTTGGGATCACTTGGGGAGTACCCCCTCCAAGGCATCAACTCTTTAGGATGCATGGATTTATGGCCCCTCTTTTATTCTTTGGCATATCTAGTTGGAGAGAAACTAATGAATCTTTTAGGATGTCTGGATTGATGATGCAATACAAGGCAAGAGAATCCCAAAAGGAGATGTCCTAGCCCCTAGAAAATAGCCACACAGTAGAAATATAATAAATGTAAGATCTAATACCAAATTATAATAATTTATTCATAAAATAACTGTTACATGCAATGTGCCAGGTTGTAAGGCCTTCCTAGTTATGGCTAAATACAAAGTAATTACAATAAAAGTTCTACAAGATCCCTCAAGATCTAACCCAAAAAATAGCTATTCTAGATAAAAATTTTGGTAGAAACCTCCAAGGAAGATCTTAACTTGTGCTTGCAAGCCAACCAAGTAATCTCCTTGTTTTCCAAGCCGCAGCTACTAGCCCTTCTCAAACTTCATCCAAGATTCAAGTGTAAACTGCCTCACATTTAGCACTCTGTCCACACACTCTAGAAATATTCTCTTACTCAGCTACTCCATATTCCATGCTCTTCTCCAAGCTAGATGATTAATCACAATCCTGCTATAAACTACCTCACATTCCGCACTCTATCCACAATCTCAGGAAAAACTTGCTCTTCAGCTACTCTCCACACTCAGTCCTCCTTCGAATGAATGAATCACTCCATCCATGAATGAATGAATAAAAGAATCCACAAGACCCCCTACTTATACCAACTAAGCCACAATTTGGCCACAGTGCAAATTAAATACCCATACATAAATTAAATGCCAAAAGTCAGCCTCCAACCTAAATTAAATGTCCAAAAATTGATACTTGAGCAAAATCACGATATCTCCTAGCTCCAATTGAATTAGCATGTGCTTTGAACTAAAGTTGTTACTTTAGGTACTCTATAACCCCTAAAATGTACAAAGGTTGGTTCATTAAGAATATCTATGCATCCATCCCAAAAGCCACGCATAGAAACCTATCATGCAAACTGCCAAAAATTGATACTCCAGGAGAATTGCCATATCTCCCAGCTTATAATAAATTAGAACTTGCACCTTTGAAAAAAGGAAGTAATCTAGGCCCTCTTTAATAACTTAACTTTTCATCCTCTAACTCATTGCATAAAATAATTTACATGGCCTGCAACAGACACCCAAAAACTAGAAAACACAATTTCAGTAGTAAGGTAAAAATAGCTCAAACTTTAACTCAATCCATCCAATCTCTATGCGCACATAGGACAAGGTTCCCCAATGTGTCTCCAACACATCCCTAACCATGAAAATCATAACTCCACCAAATCCACACTCAATTCTCCTACATTAGACTCCCCAGGTAAATAGAAAAGTATGTCCCATACTTTGATGCCCAAAGAAAGATCTGCAACCAACTTCATTTTTACCAAAGGCTTCTACTTCATCAAAGTCAATAGAAAAAACTAAAAATCAACCATCTATACTTCATCCACTGAAACATAAGAATCAAATACATATGAAAAACCAAATCAGCATGCTGACACTCAAGAACAAATTGAACATAATACTTCATCAGCAAATCCTTATCCACATCAGTAACTAGTGAATCCATACTAGCAACAACAAACTCCACACCAGTAGCAACATATGGATCTCCATCAACACATGCCAAGCTCACAACACCAAAAATTTCATTGCTCACAACAAGATGCTCTATAACATACAAGTCACCACCAACAATAACTAGATCATCCATGACCAAGTGCTCTATAATTTCCATGTCAGACTCAACCAACTAATCACGAAAACCAATCTTCATCCCAATACAAAGAAAATTAGGAATATCTTTAGCAACAACCTTTGATCGCCCTACAAGTTCTGTATCAGGCTCCACAAACTGATCAAAAAAACCAACCTCTTCCACCTCGACCTTGCTATGCCATCTTCTCTCTTGAACAAGTCTCTTAATTGGCTAGACAACTCTCTTCCAGATCGGTAGAATCTAGCTCCAATAGCATATAACTTCTTTCGTTGGTTCCTCAACTCTTTTAGAAAAAATAGCATCCACAACAACATCCACTCAAGCTATTGTCTCAGTAATCCTCCTCTCCATAATATCATTGAGACTCACAATCATCTAATGGTCCAATCCTCTTGGAGCCATCTCCCAAGATCTTCGTAAACCCTTTGCAACAAATCCTTCCCACACTCCTTATGACAAAACTAAATTGTTTGTAAGTCAGATCACAACCTTCCACCTTGCATGAATAATTAAGAATCACATCACAAGTCTAGGACCATGGATCTACAATAAACTCTCTACAATCATTCCTCAACAAGATCAATCTTCCATTTTTGCATCCATCGATCAATTTGCATGTCCTCCCAAGGTCTTGGTGCAAACTGCCTCAACTTCAGTGATCTATCTACACACTTAGGAACAACCTTCACTCTGATACCACCTGATGTTGTACAAGGTAGAAGAACCCCCAAAGGAGATGTGTTAGCCCCCATAAAATAACCACATAGTGGAAACAAAATAACAATGCAAGATCTAATACCAAATTACAATAATTTATTCATAAAATAATTGTTACATACAATGTGCCAGTTGTAAGGTCTTCCCAGTTATGACCAAATACAAAGCAATTACAATAAAAGTTCTCCAAGATCCCTCAAGATCCAACCCAAACACTAGCTAGTCCAGATTTGCACTTTGGTAGAAATCTCCAAGGAAGACCTAAACTTGTGCTCACGAGCCCACCAAGCAATCTCCTTATTTTCCAAGCCACAGCTACTAGCCCTTCTCAAACTTGATCCAATATCCAATTGTAAATTGCCTCATATTGAGTGCTCTATCCATACACTTTAGAAATATTCTCTTACTAAGCTACTCCATATTCCATGATCTTCTCCAAGCTGGATGATTAATCACAATCTTACTGTAAATTACCTCACATTCGATGCTCTATCCAGAGCCTTAGGAAAAACTTACTCTTTAGCTACTCTTCACACTTACTCCTCCTTCAAATGAATGAATGGATCCATCCATGAATGGATGAAAAAAATATTTCACAAGACCCCCTACTAACCAACTAAGCCACAAGTCATCCACAACAAAAATTAAAAGTCCATACATAAATTAAATGCCAAAAGTTAGCCTCCAACAGAAATTAAATGTCCAAAAATTGATTCCTAAGAAAAATTATATCTCCTAGATCCTATATAATTAGAACTCATGCTTCAAAATAATGATATTACTTTAGGTCCTCTATAACGTTTGAAATGTGCAAAGGCTTATTCATTAAGAATATCTATGCATCCATACCGAAAGTCACATACAGAAACCTGTCATGCAAACTGCCAAAAATTGATACTCCAGGTGAATTGCCATATCTTCCAACTTATAATAAATTAGAACTTTTTCCTTTGAAAAAAGGAATTAATCTAGGCCTTCTTCAATCGCTAAAATTTTCATCCTCTAACTCATTGCACAAAATTAGTTATATGGCTTGCAACAAGCACCTAGAAATCAAAAAACATAATTGCAGCAGCAAGATACAAATAACTCAAACTTCAACTCAATCCATCCAATCTCTATGTGCACATAGGAAAAGGTTCCCCAATGTGTCTCCAACACATCCCTAACCATGAAAAGCATAACTGCACCAAATCCACACTTGATGCTCCTGCATCAATTAGAGTCATGCATCTTTGGTGGAAGATTTCCCACTATCTTTAGGAAACTATTCAGGCCAAGTGTAAGTTATATGGAGGTATGGATCCTAGTGATCTTGTTATTTTCAATTGTCTTAACTTCCTTTTTTAGGATGAGTTCTCTGGGGCATCAAGTCAATGGCATCATAATGTTCGAAACCATCCTAGATTTTAGGGGAAGTAATGAGTGAACTGTGTGGGTCATTAGTTGCCTCCTCTACCTACAGTTCTTAAAGTCAACACTAATGGTTCTTCTTGGGGGAATCTAGGTCCTACTGGCATTGTGGGTGTGGCTTGATGCAACTCTATTGAAGTTCAATTTCTTTTCCCAGTGTATAAGGGCTGGCATACTAAAAATCTCATGGAGGCCTTGGCCATATTATATTTGTGGAAAGGGGATGGTGCAAGCTTATCTATGAATCTGAATCTCAAGTGGTGGTGAATTTTTTTACTTTGTAGTTACTTGAGGATATTAGTTGGAAATTAGCTTTAGTTTTTAATTAAAATCTTCTCTTTTGTACTTCTCTTGAGTCTATTAGTTTTAATTGCATTCGTCAATAATGGAACAAAGCTACTGATTGTTTGGCCAAATGGGCTTCTGATCATGTTCAGGATTGGAATATTGTGGATAGTAGTAGCTACCCTTGGATCTATCTTGTGAGTCAGATAACCTAGTTGCTTAGTATAGAGCTCCTTGTTGAGATCTTCTTTTTTTTTCTCTTTTTTTCTTAATAAAAATTTACCCCTCTTTTAGTAAAAAAGAATTATAGAAGAGGATAGTGGAAAAATATAGTTTGATAACATCATCTAGTTTAGAGTGGAAATAAGTAAAAGGAATATAACTATTGATGATATTGATAATTCACTTAGAGAATATGGTAGATTGGGAGCATTCAAATATATTAAGTACTCTAAGTTAGACAACGGTGATAAACAAAAGATTGAAGATTCATTGATTGACATGATACATAAATGTGGGTATGCACCTATTGATATTCAGAACATTATTCTATATGAAATTCACAATAAGATTGAAAATAGATGGTAATGTGCTTTAAAATGTGTGCACTAGATGAGGGAGAGAGCCCTAGCTACTATAATGCTAGAATTTCATTCTACATAAATCAATAATGCAATGAAAGATATAAGCATTGATTTATGAAAATGCAAAGAGACTACAAGTTTTAACTAGAAGATTTAAAGAAGTAGATACATATGGTCAAATATTGTGGAATCAAATCTTCAAAATTAAAGACCCTAATGGAGACAAACAAGTAGCAGATACCGAGCCTAGACAACAAATTGAACTTGATAAAAAAATAATAATTTGACAATGTTTTGCTGATGATGTACATGATATGGTAAAAGACATAAATAACAAAGATGATAATGTAATTATTGAAGATTTTACTAAAGAAGACCTAGGAGATTAAATAAAAACTGATTAATATGTGATGGCAAACACTAAACTAAATTCTAAAGAAAAATCACTTATCTATTTAGTACATGCCTACATACTAGGCTATGCACTTGTCATTGAATAGATAAATGAGTATAAGAAGACTAAGACACAAAATGAACAACAAATTGTAAATACTAATTCAATTGATTCTTTTAATTCTTATGTTACTAATGTTCTAATGGATATAGATAAAACACAACTTGGGAAACAAGGACAGAGTACTCAAGAAGGAGATAAGAGTACTGAACAAAAAACTAGAAATGGAAATGATGGCACTACTCACATTGATGAAGATACAAAAGATAATACAATAGATGATTCTACTACTAGTAGTAGGCCACAAGTCGAGGGACCTTCGAGTGAGGGAATGGAAGGGCAAGGACAAGGAGCTCAACTTGAGCTGAGTTCACTAGGTAAACAAGCAAGAGATAAACATAACCAATATGAGGTTAAGCCCCATGTGCAACAAGTTCAAACTATTATATAGTTAGCTCTCAATCAAAGAAATAAGGAAGAAGAGAAACATAAAGAGAATGAGCCTCGCAAGATAAACTAGGAGAAAAAGGCTCCATTTCCACCAAAGACATCATCGAGCATGAGCATGACTACTTCAAAGGATAAGAAGTAGTAGTAGAAGAAGAAGATAAAAACCACCAAGTCCAATCTTGTTACACTTAATGAAGTTATTATATACCTTATTGGGACACTAAGAATCTATACCTAGGTGGTCTAGCTAAATATGCAGAGATATGTAGCAGGAAGGAAGAACAAGATAGATTGAAGAAAGGGATGAAACACAAACAAGTGTTATATGTAATCAAGGATATTCAGCTAGAAGTTATTCTAGATACAATTCTAGATGAGAACTCCACCATTTTGGATCAACTTGTACATTTAGTTGACAAAGTGAATGAGCTTGATGTGGATGCATAAGCCAAATAGTTGGAGATATCATAGAAAAAGTTTGGGAATAAAGAACTGGAGAAGGTAGCACAAACAATCACCATATACCAAGTGGAACTTTCTACTATTATTACCAAGTTGGAGACTCTTGTTCAAAATGTCATTTCTTTTAAAAAAAAGTTGTGTAACTTTCCAAATATTACTTAGGAGATTAAAGATAAATTTCAAAAATTGGTGAGGACATGAAGTCCAGTGCAGATGGTTTAAATATTAACTCAGGTTCCTACATGGTCCACTACTCCTGAGTGAAATTCTATATAGGGGATCAACATGAATTGTTAAATGAAGAAGCTAAGACAATAGTAGAGATAAATGAGATGCAAGCTTTATTGTTACCTCATCTTGAGGTTATGTAAAGTCATATCCGAAAGGCCAAGAAATTGATATTTGCACCTGATTTATCAATTGCAGATCACATGAGAGAATTCTAGCCAAATTAAAACTAGAGAAATAGATACTAAAAATCTTGAACACAAATTAGGACACCACTATGATTTTTATGAACAAGAATCACCAAAATTTTATGTATCAATTGGGAGTGCAATTTAAGTAGAAATTTAAAATTTTCATTTTGTTTTGTTTTTTGGCATAGCATAAGTGTCAAAAAAGGGGGAGTATGATGATGATAATGATTATGATTATAATAGAATTATATATAGGGGGAGTATATGATATGTCAGGAGATATAAGGACTGAAATGTGTAAGTTTTGTATACAAAAAGAACTTGAAATTGATTTTTCAAAATACATGCTATTCTAAGCATAATGACATGATGAGAAGGGAGTATAAACTTAGGCGGAGTTAAACAATTTTTACGAAGACAAAATTTAAGCTACCATGCCTAAGTTTTTTGCCACTAATGAAAAAGGGGGAGAATGTTTCTGCTCTACACATTCATTGTTGTCATTAGAGCAAAAAGATTAGTCGCTGAGAATAGAAGATGATGATAGATGAATCGAGCCATAATAGTAACCAAGTCAAGGAAGAATTAAAGTGTAAGTATGAATCAAGTTGTAACTAAGTACTATATACACCAAGAAGGTGTATGTACATTTAGAAAAAACTTAACCAACCCAAAAAAGCTCAACAAAGTTAGGAGGATACCAAATGACAACATATATATCGAGCATGGACAAATTATTTACCAAGCTACACTGGAAGCACATAAAAGTTTGAAAGGGTACAAAATTCTATGTATTTCAATTTCATCGAGCAAGAAAAGATGTTTGTATAGATCAAGGAAAACATTTGGTAAGATTTATTGGGAATAGAGGAATCATCATTTATGATCCTAAGGCATAATAAGAACCAATGAAATATAAGAAGGCCAATACTATGGAAAGGATTTTTTTAGATCATTGATTTAGATTAAGAGAAAATTCTAGAATATCCTTAAGCCCTAATTAGGTCAAGGATCAAAAGAGACAAAAAAATCTATTTAAGGATCTAAGAGGAATAGTCTAAAGTTATTGATGTAATTGTTGTTGAAGTTATGAGAGGGGTTTGATAGAGGAGTGAGAAGTTAGATCTATTGCAGATTAAAGTTTCAAGCAAAAAAAGAAAGGATTTGATACACCAGTCATCGGAGGTGATAAATCATTGAACATAAGAGGTTCTAGATAGACAATCAAATTAAAATCACTCAGATCAAAGTTCAGTACTATTTTCTTACCATTGTAGTAGATAAATTCTTTAATAGGGTAGACTTAATAGTATATTGTAAATCTCTTAACCGAGTACACACATTGTATTTGTGTTGCAAAATCCTTGAGAAGGGAAGACCCTTAAAGATATTTTGTATTATTCCTAACAGAGTAAGTCACCAAAAGTGGAAAACAATCGTAGCCCTAACAAGGCAACCTCTTATTGCAGTAGTGAAGGATTTGTGGGTGTCATCCCCACCATAGTTTTCCCTCAAACCAAGGGTTTTTGCATGACCAAATCTTTGTGTCACGTGTTGTGATGCTATGGTTTATTTTTACATGCATATCTTGAAGTAGATTAGTTATATTTACTTTCATTTCAATATTGAAGTTATGAATGTGCATGTCTATCGAGTGGATAATTCACAAAGGGCTAATCATATTTGAAAGTTTATAAAAGTTTAAGAGGATAGTAATTCACTCCCCAACATCCTACCTTTCCCAAATATTCCAACAAATGATGCTTCAGAACACTAAAAAGAAGCAAACTAAAAATAAATGGGGCTTCACTAATGGGGATCAGAATATTGAGGATCACTTTTCTATCCGAGTTCAACTTGATTACCTAAACTTAAAAATTCTAAAAATACACCTAGAAAAACAAATTAGACAAAGAAAGAAAAAGAAAGGAAAGAGAAGAAATCAGAGAAAAAATGGTATCATTTTCAACTCCCATAGGAATGATTGTTGAATACACTTTGTGTTAAAACTCTTGAGAAAAGTGGATCACTCTCCTTCCAATGTAACCAAATAAAAAATAGGCTTAGTTTCCCTATTTTCATGCATAAGCTAGTGAACCATATTTATCACCATTAAAATATCAAACATGTCCCTTAAAGAATGTTATACATTTTTTAATATTTCTTACATAAAGTTTTTATTCTATCATCTTTACTTACAAAATGTAACTATACACTTTATATAGTCTATAAGCATAATTTTTATTTCTAAATTAAAATTACATATTAATATAAATATTAATAAATGATTATATAATTTTCATATTCTATATTCATATAAAAATACTAAGGTATCATCTTAAATTGGATGCACTTTGATTTAAAATGTTTTAGCTCTACTTTACTGTGTTTGCATTTCATATTCACACCTTAAGCATGCACCTCACTTATTTTCTCCTCCTTCCCCTAGGTGAAATTGAGGTTGGACCGAAAAAATCCTCCTTGAATTCACATCTTCTTCATACATTCACTTAATTATACCTAATCTATGAGTATCCTCTCTTCCCAGGACCCTAAAATCCTAGATTGGATCTCTGGGTGATAGTCTGGGACACCTATTTCACTTCTCATCACTACTAGTTTGGATTCTAGAACAGGGATACCTTGAAGGTTGACCTTATGGACTAGGTTGATCTAGTTCAACCTAGACTAGACTAGGTCAATATAGGTCAACCTAGATCAGAATAGGTTGACCTAGGTTATCCTAGTCCAAGAGCTTCTAGTGATTCTAGGCACAGTAACATTTAACTCCTCCAATAAAATCATGCTTGTGTAATCATCCCTTACAGAGTAATTTCACAAATATTCCAAAAATATCCTATAAAAAGGCATTTAATCCCTCATTTATACATGAGAGGAGAGAGGAGAAAGCACATGTGTGATGTAATTTGGATTGCTTACTAGTCCTTTCCTTCTGAGAGCTCGTGGAACTCGATCCAACCTGTTGCGCATACTACGGTTCCAGTTGCAATAGTTCCCTGACTGTGAACCCCCATTGTTACCATGGAAGAACTTTCTTCCCGGCTTCTCCTGATTACCTATAGAGAAGTTAGGAGAATTTTTAGAACTTCCAGTCCCTTGAGACTGGTTATCCCTCAATGCTCCTGAATAAAGTGCCCCACTAGCCTGAACACCTGGTAGGCCACCTTGACCCAAAGTCACACTCACCTCAACCAAAGTAGCTCGCAATATAGCATCCTTAAGGGTTTTAGGTTGGAAAACCTTAACACCCCCAATGATGTTAGCATTAAGTCCTCTAATGAAATGTTGGACCATCAATGGTGAGCTATCACTAACTCCTGCATAAGACATAAGCTCAAAGAACTTACGTTCATACTCCACCACAGTCTTGGTACCCTGTCTCAAGTTATGAAACTCATCTGCCCTCTGAAGTTGCCACTGCTCTGATAGAAATCGCTCATGGAAGTGTTCAAGGAACAACTCCCATGTAACAGTCTGCATATTTATCCCAAGTTTCTTCTCCTCTATATTCCACCAAATCGCTGCAAAGTGCTCTAAATGGGTGATGGCATATCTTGCTTTGACGTTAGAGTCAAAGTCTTGCATGGAAAAACATCTATCTAGTGCAATCAACCAATTCTCAGCATCATATCCAGTACCTTCTCCGTTGAAAGGTTTGATCTTGACTCGTAATAGGTCCTTCATCTGGATGGACTGGCTAGACCGTCTTATGCTCTCTAGGTTTCTCCCTCTAGGACTCATGGACCTAACTCTATCTCCATGCTCTGAATTATGGGCTCTATCCTGCAACGGTAGGCATGCTAGGATCTCCTTGACCAAGTCTCTAGTGATCGGTCCTTCTGTCTTAGCATCTTGCTTAACACTAGCATCCTCTCTAGCCTCTTCCTGAATAGGGTCCCCTGAATGGACCAAGGAAGGAATACAGTGACTAACTCTCCCACGACTTCTACCACGTCCTGAGCTATGACCCCTAGCAATGGATCTAGAACCAGAAGTCGTCTCTCCTACAACACCCAAACACAACAACGACATCTAAGAATCCATCATAACCATAGGGTCATAACTTACTGACATAAAGCAATAATTCGAAAAGTTTTATAAGTTTTCTAGTTTCATGTTTAGAATCTGTCTCATTTCAAAGTTTTTTGTTCAACAGTTTGGTTTCAAGTTTGATGTCAATATAAGTTTGTTGTTTAAATAAGTTGCAAGTTCACTAATTGCTCAAGTGATGGCACACATAATGCCCAGAGTTCCCAATGTTGAAACTTAGGCTCTGATACCATATGCAATGCCCCACTCAGGAACCCAAGAGAAATAAACCTAACATGTTACAATGTTTACTGAACTATTTTTTTTTTTTTAAAGTTTAAACAACATCAAGATAACATTAATGCGGAAGCAATATGAACATATACATCAAATACACATATGCAAATATCGATACAGTTTCAATTCCTCAAGAGTTCCTTTACGTTGAGTCACATTTAATGATTTTAAATTAATTAGTTTAAGTTCCAAGTACAATGTCTCAAGATCATAAAGGAATAACAGATACATAATCGCATAAGCAAATGCATAAGTATAAGCAATAAAATGAAAGTACATCCAATTAATAACATCCACTGCACATGTCGCAGGGTATGTGAGAATAGATACAATACATCAGAATACATGATAACATAAATAAATCATCTAAAAAGAAGTCTCTGAGATAAGAAATAAGAATGATAAAGGTACATCTTCTGCAACGAACATCCAACAGTTAGCAATGTGAAGGGGAACCCAAATGGTAAGAAGGCACTACCTCCCGACCGCGTGGTTACCTAGTCAGGTTTCCACTCCCACCGTGCAGGGAAGATAATGAACGATCCACATATGGCTAATCAAACATAAAACATTCCTAGGCAAGGTACCCCTAATAGCCAAAACTACCTCAAAGGTAACACATACTACTCAAGAAGATAAAATAATCCAAAGAAAGAACACTCAATCCAATACCGACACCAAATAACCAAACATCATACACAAACCAAGTATAAACCAAATACCAAGATCATAAGATAAAGTCAACGAAAGATAATCACCTCAAGTCAAAAGCCACATGTCAAAAGTACAACATCCATGAATCATCAATCATCATCAATGAAAGTAAATAACCATAATAAACACATCCGACAATAGATACACCACCAGAGATACACAAAATCCACAAAGATCTACAGAGGAGACTCAGGCTACATACTAGGGAGTGTCATCACATGGCTGCTTGAGTTACCCTGGACTGATCTCTTAAGAGACCCCGAACCCTCAAGCATTGAGTTACCCTGGACTGGTTACTATGAACCCTGAACCCTCAACATCACACATATGGAAACTAGAAAGTCCTCTCAAGAAGACGAGGCACTCATCTCATTCCCATCCTTAGTCTATACAAGCACTAAAGGCATGGGTAGATCAAATATCTCTAACTTATCTTTTTAGTGTATTTTTCCCCCCATAAATTTTAGTTACTAGATTATCACTTATTACATAACTTGCATTAGGTTACCCTGGTACTGACCACTTTGGGTCCCAGACTCCTATGCAAGCCACTCCCAAGTCACGTACCTAGACAACCTCTCCTAAGAACATAAAAACATAGTTGTGTCCCATACCACAACACCCATAAAGATCAAACTCGGTTCCTTAACAGGAAACTTGATAATAAGATCGTTCTCCCATCCAAGTACACATAAATGCTCCACAAGATAAACCTCATAAATATAATCTCCAATATGAATCACAAAACTCATCATAACATCCAGCCACTTAAAATAGTATCAAAGAAATCTCACAAGGCCTCTGGTGTACATCCTAGACTGGTCAACATCTAACTGACTCCAAAAACCCAAAGCATAGACAGTATAAGCAAACAATACAGTTTCATAGTTTGGGTTTGATTTGAAAAGATATTGTTGATATTAAAGTAGGGTTTAAGTTCTAGTGCATATATTTTCAAGTAATAAGTTTCCACATTTAGCCCTTTCAATTAACCTATTTGTCGTTCTTATAATTAGAAAATCATATCATAACTTAAGAGCAATAGTAATCATTTATTAAATTAAAAATTTATTGATTATTAAATTCAATACTCCCAATTCCATTAATAATCCAATTATTAAATAATAAATATAACTAACATCATTAATTGATATTTATCATTAATTCAATCTTATTCTAATAATTGCATACATTATTAAGTAATTAATAATCAAGTTATTGGTAAAATTCTTAGATAAATCATAATAATCAAATTAATAATTAATATTTAAAGTATGAATTAAATCCTTTTGTAAATAAGATTTACTAATTCACCACTTAATTAAATAATTAATAATAAAATTATTAATTAAAAATTAATAATGACTAATGAGTTAAAAATAAATTTAATTAAGTAAATTATATTATTTTAAATGAATTCATATTAACATGGATATATAAAAATATACTATAGGTAATTAATTATATAACATTAATAATAAACTTATCTAACAATTTACATTGAATATCATATAGAACATTTAAACAAAATTAATTAAAAGAAATGGTTTTAACCTAAACCACCACGTGCGGCCTAAATTAATGCAGGCGCCATATACTCGCCTTGAATTAAAGAATGGCTCCCACGCTATATGCTCGGTTATATCAGCCGCTTAAAATGGTAAGTGGGGTATGGGGTAAAATGAAGATGTGTTTTATTTTTATGTTTAAAGCAAAATAACCCCCATCGCATGCAAACTGCGATCCACGCAGGCATAGAAAACATGAAGCTGCCGACAGTATGAGAGGTAAGTCGGGGGTGGTGAAACCCCTCTCAACATACATTATATTATATTTAATAATTAATTTTGGTTTTTATTTTATTTTTATAAAAAGATTTAAAATAAACAATCTCCCCTCTAAAGAATATATATATATATATATATATATATATATATATATATATATATATATATATATATATATATATATATATATATATATATATATATATATATATATATATATATATATATATATATATATATATATATATATATATATATATATATATATATATATATATATATATATATATATATATATATATATATATATATATATATATATATATATATATATATATATATATATATATATATAATTCAAATAATTTTGTTTTATTTAATACAAAACTCTCCTTCCTAATAATAATCAAATTTTAATATATATATATTTTGCAATTATAATCTGATAGAGAAAATCCTATTAACCATTCGAATTTTCAATTTAAAATTTTTATTTCCAAAATTAAACATTTATCCAAATTTAAATTTCTCAATCCCATTTTAATTCAACCCAAATCTCGATTTAATACTAATTCCTTTCAATTGTAGAAACAAGGTTTTCTAAATAGTTGTTTCAACTCGGGATTTACAGATGAAATCGAATAGTAAAAGATCCAGAGCGAAGGATGGGAAGATTCAGACAACAAAATTTGAGAAACAACTTTCAACAAGCACGAAGAAGACAAAGATCCGAAAGTGTTTCTAGAATGGTTCACAAATCCTACCTTGATCTGATGCTAACAATCTGGTGAAACCCTTGCTAATCCGAACCCTTCCAAGCTTCCGAAGATTTCTTTGTTCCCCTTTCCAAAAGTGTGTTCCCTGAAACCTGTCTCCAAAAAATCTCCCTTCAAAAATGAACCCTCAAATTTTGATAAGGAGTTCTCTTCCTACAATTGGGGCACTAATTGTGCGTTTACCCAAGAGGTCTCTTGATCCATTTCGTTAACTCTAAAATCAACCTTTATTTATCTTATCTTTCATATTTTCATGCATGTTAAATGGATTATTAAATCTCTTTATTTAATTTCCACTCAACTTCTATTTTAATCAATTTATAACTTATAAATCTCATGCGCACTTAATTCGATTAAATATCTTTATTAATTTCACATGTTTAATCTTTTCAATTAATTTCTTTTATTTTCAACTCATGCATAAATCATGCGAACTATAATCTTTATGATAATTAAATATCTTTTAACTTTTAATTTCATTTTAGAAACTTAATTGATAAAATATTTATTAACTTAAATAACAATAATATTTAGCATTTATTTAAAAATGCACTCTAAATATATTATTATTAAATTAAATAAATATAATCACGTTCTAAATTTAAACTTTAACTTTTATCTCCAATATTTAATTCTCTCTTATTTAATTAATTCATTCATGCACAATTAATTTCCTTTTTAAAATAAAATATTCTTTTATTATTCCTTCATGCACTTTAAGTGAATCATTAAATTACTTTATTTAACTTTCCACTTTACTTTACTTTAAATTAATTTATTAACTTTAATCTCATGCGCACTAATAAAATATCTTAATCAAGTTCACATATTTTATCTTTTAAATTAATCTCTTATATTTAAAACTCATTCATGCGAGCTTAAATCTTTTCCATAAATTAATATCTTTTTCCTTTTTAATATATTTTTGAACGTTTGAATTTGATAAATATTTATTAACTTAAATAACAATAATATTTAGCATTTATTTAAAAATGAACTCTAAATATATTATTATTAAATTAATAAATATTATTACGTTCTAAATTTAATCTTAAAACTTTTATCTTCAATTTAATTCTTTATATTTAATTAATTTTTCAATTAATTAAATATAATTAAATATTCATAATATCATAATAATTTTCCATTAAATTAAATCATTAATTTAATCTTTTAATTTAATTAACAGAAAATTCATCAAAGGCTCACAAAACAACATATGCACAAAAATACTCATGGGTTTAAAAAGGGTAGACAGTCTGTTATGAGTCCTCCTTGCAGGACAAGTATTATAGGCTTATGGCTAGGATTGGACCTGATCATTATCTTCCCATTCTCACCATTTGAGTATTTGTAATAGGGCACACTCATCCTAGCAATTCAGGGAAGTCGATGCCCAGTACCTGCATCCTGCATAAAAGACGAGCATGTACATGTATATAATATATCTAAACTAAACAGGCAATGGTAGAGAGTGGCTCATCGTGTAGATCCCGACTAGCAGGTGACTATGACTCCCTCCCTTAACCACATCAAACACGTCAGACAGAAAGATAAAACAAACACGCACACCATACACATGCAAGTATGGGGTAAGTATTGTAAAAATCATAAGTCTAACATCAAATGCGTACATATAATAATGCATCTCTATCAATACAACATAATCATCATTAAAGACATCATGTTAACATTTTTATGAAAGAAACCATATTTACTAACTAGGATCATTAAGACATCATTAACGTCATGTGAAATGAAATCAACAAGTATATATATATGTAATCCAAAACATGAAATAATATCATAATATTGTAAATCCAGTATCTCTAAACTAATCAAAGCATAAAATCAACCTAAAGCAAATTGACAATGATAACAGAAATGCGATCTAGGGGCAGGCACTACACACACCTACATGCTAGTGTGTCACTCATAGAGTAGATTCTTAGCATTTTAGCATATTTGCATTCTAGATCTACACATCTAGGATACACACATACACATGACAAGTTTCCTAAAGGCTATTCGTGGAGTTGGAATTCACTAAAATAGGGGGTTGACTAAGACAAACCCCTTTTTAGCCATTCACATGCACAAAACTTGTTATCGATTTATAGGATATCAACAAAAGGTTTATAGATTTGGAACCTACTTCTTGGGAGTTTAATGAAGAAGTTAGTTTTAGGTCATCCAACTATGTCAACCTAGTTGTAGGATGTCCTTCGAAGTCAACCTAGTCCTTCAGTGTCTGTTTCCATTCAAATTTTTGGATTTTGTTCATTTTGCCATTTTATTTTGAGTTTTGCAAATGGACATTCATAAACAATTCAGATTTGTGAGTTTTGGAGCCAAAATACATATTTTTATACACATTTCAAGGTGAGTACTTTACCTCTTATTTTCCCTCTTAGCATACATTTATGATCAAATCACTATTGTGTTATTTGTGTGTATTTTAGATCTACATTTGTCATATTTCTTATTTACATTGCATGAAAGAGAGCTTTCATACTTCCTTGATGAGTTTCTATATTTTGTATTTGCACCCCTTTATCCTCTTTGGTTTTATTTCTAATCAAATTTAGCACTTATTGAAAGTTATGCTTGGAAGCCTCTCTTTCTCTTGTATTGAATGACTCAGGGAATTTTTTTGAACTTGATTAGTCTTGTTTGCATTGTTATCATTGGTGTCATTCCCCCTGAACATTTTGGTGAACCCAACATGAAAACTCCTTTTGTTTGATCTTGGTAGTAAGATCTTTCCTTTATGCATTACATTCATAAATTAAAAAATATATTGCATTATTAGGATTACTTTGTGTGCTCTTGAGTGGTATTGCTTTGCTTCAAGATGTATGATTTCTTTTGAGTACTTTGATGATGTATCTAGTAGCGAAGGGTCAGATGAAAAGAATGAGAACTTCATTGAATCCATTCCTCCTATGACTTCCTCTACATCTTTTACAACCAACCTTTACAATAGAGCTATATAATGGCTTCCGATGTGTGATACTATGTGCAATATTGAGCCTATGTAATTCTCTCAACCCCTTATCAATCTTAAAGGATGTCCAACTAAACAACTCATTATTACTCTCAAGGGAGTTCCTCAAGATGATAAACCTCTTATAGTCCTTAAAGGTAAATTTGATTACACTTCAGTTTCTCACACTTATCGAACACAAAATAATCTTCAATGAAATATTCTAGTAGCCCCTGCACCTTTACCACCTTCTCAATCGGTGCTTCCTCAAGCACCTCATTTACCTAGTTCCTTTTGGAAATGAGTGTGATTTATTTGAATAGTTACATGTTACTCCCACTAAGGTATCCTTATGGGAACTTCTTCCAACATCCCCTACTTACCATGAATCTTTACAAAATGCTTTATCTACTCTTTATGAACCTTTTCCTAATCAGGATAACATTAATTCATTCGTAGAGTGTATGCATGCTACACCTAATCCTCTTCAAATTGTGTTTACTGAAGATGATTGACCACTTAAGGAAGTTCAATACTGGTACGATGCTCTTATGGTTACAATCCTTATCAATGGAAATATCATTCAAATAGCCCTAGTGGACAATGGATTGGTATTGAATGTTAGTAGTTTGGATATGTTGAAAGTTATCAATGCTGATATGTCCACTATATGTCTCCCTACATGTGGCTTTGATGACATTTCTAAGAAAAATTTGGGGCTTATAACTCTTCCCATTAAGGTTTCTCAAGTTTTATTGGATACTCGAATTCATTTAATGCATAGACCCCTCAACAATAACCTTATTTTGGGAAGACCATGGTTACATAATATGCATGTTATTCCCTCTACTCTTCATCACAAAGTTAAGGTTATCTATGATAACATGATGTATGTGGATGATGGAACTAATAGTTTCTATAATGTTAAATCTCCTAAGGTGTTAAGATGTAGGGAAGAGAAAGAAAAAGATAAAATTGAAGCTAAAAACCAATTGAGTGAAGAACCTTCCTCTTCTTTATCTGAAGATGACTATGGTACTTTAGACTTCAATCTGACATTCATTGGAGAATACAAAGTATCTAATATCTCTTTTATGAAAACATTTGAACAACCTAAGGATGAAAAAGTTGTTCTAACTCCTCTTTCTAGAGAATTAAGTAATAACTTTATCTTTTCTTCATCTAAGGAAACCATTGAAATAATAAAACTATATTTTCAAGAGATAGTTTCTTATGGAGCTCTCTTGACTATTTATGACATGAATGATTGTTATGGTCTTGGATACCATTTATTTTCTAAGCATAGGTTTTATGATCAAGGATGTGGAAAATTTGAACAAGTGATATAGGTTCCTTTATCTAATGATGGTTGTGAATATACCCATGGTTTGGGATTGAATCCTTATAATTAACCTTCTTTCTTTCCAAATGTGAATCATATTTGTAGTGGTCCATTGAAGTTATCAAACTTGCATCTTATCTCATGTAATGCCCATCTAACCCTAACAACTTACTTAAGGGAAATTAGGAAGTAATGTAGGGTCCTGGTGATGTTTGATATACTCTAGTTAGTTTTAAATCAAGACAATATATTGTTAATTTATATTTACATATTTCTAGTTCATACCTCTTCATTGTCTCGAAGATAGTATTTTGATTAATTCGTGTTTACATTCTTGTTGATAAAACAATTTTAAATAACTATTACATTTATTTGATTAGAATTTGAGCTAACCTTGCTAATCCATTGTACCTTGTGTGGGTGTGTGTGTGTTTACTCTATCTAGTATGTCTTCAAGATGAGGGGAGGCTATCATAATCACTTCTTTAGGATATATACACTATATCACTATTTGAATATATATATATATATATATATATATATATATATATATATATATATATATATATATAATCTTTTCAATTGGTGATCTAAGTGTGTGCAAGTATCAGACATCGACTCCTCTTGGATACATAGGTCTGAGCATGCCTAAAAAATCCTTGAACCAGTTGTTAAAGGGAGATGAAACCATGATCCATGTAGGAACTTTAAGCCTAGAATTCATGATTAGGGAGTTCATTACCATTTGGGGATCTTTTGGGATTACTTCCTATAATTTAGTATTGTGATAGTTGATTGTTATGTTGGTATTTTCAAATTTGATTTTGATCTTGAGATAGTGCTTTTATATTTTATTTTTGATGTTTGGGTGATCTTGATCTCATGATGTTTGCAAATGTTAGTCAAGTATATCTATCCAAGTATATATGGGTGCAAACATATATGCATGAATAAATATATATTTACTTTAGTTTTTATGTGTGACATTAAATTAGATACTTTGTGAGTCTTAGTTTAATTTACCATGTGTGTGTGGGTTTGCGTGTGTGTATATATACATCTTTGCAAATGGATAAAGTAAAATAAAATGGAAAGATAATTATTTAAAAGGAGATAAAAGACAAATGAAATAGAGAGATCAAAATAATTACTCTAAATAATATTCTTTAAGGTTTGAACACTAGACTTCCCACCTACTTAACCCTCTATCCAGCATCTCACCACTCACACTCTTTGAGAACTTTAATAAGAAAGATAAGATATAATCTTTAAATAAGGGATAAACATGACAAATAAAAGTAGTAAAAGGGCATAGGATTAGAACCCTTGACCCCTTATATGAGATTGTAGAAATTTGACCGATGAACCATGTGGATTTTTGAACAGGATGATCATGATAACATAAGAAACCTATAAACTAGTTGGCCATTTAAATAAAAAAATAAAAAAATTAATAGTTGATTTAATTAATCAAACCATAGAGTTTCCTATTGAAAATGGTCGCAACCATTCACAATAAATTTTGTATCCCTATAAAGTAGTATCCATTATGGGAGTGAAGGAAAAAAATTAAATGGGAAAAATTTAGAAAAATTAATGTGAAAACTATAATCTAAAATTATTGGGAAGGAAACCTGTGCACAAAGGAACTTTTTAGAGAATTTAAGAGGATAAAACTAAGAAAGATAGGAGCCATAGGAGTTCATGGAGTCTCACAAAGGCTTCACCTATAACCTTCCTTAGGAAACCAAGTAGGCTTGATCCTCACTCCTTGTCTTTCTCTCTCTCCCCTTGTTATTCAAACTAACATGAAATAATATGGAAAATGAATGAATGTTTAAATTAAGAATTATTGCTCTACATATGAATTTGGACATATTATGTCTCTGCTAGTTATCATGGTATTGTTGGCTATCTATGTTAGGGTCTATATCCATATTTATGCTTCATACATCATGTTTTGTAAAATGAGTAAGCTAGGAATTGAATCCTCTTGATAAGAAGTAAAATAAGGTTTCCAACCTAGTGATTCAACTAGGAGTTGCAAGGAGAACCCTCTAGTATTCCAAATGAATATGGGAATTCAATTCATAGCTTGCCTTTTATATTCAATGCACAGGAAGACTACATATATGGGTAGTCTTGCACATTCTTGATTAGTTTGTCACCTTTATCAAAATTGAAATTTTTGCTAGAACCAAAGTGTTGCATTAGGGAACTAAAGCACAACTATAAGAAACCAAAATGAAACAATAGGAAGAAAAAGTTCAACTATAATGAACAGATGTGCAGATCTGCATAACATATGCACAGCTCTTGTGAAATAAAAAAATGCACAGTTTTTCATAACAAAGTGTAGGTATACTAAATGAATGCGTATGAATGATGAAAAAATGTGTAGCTCTCCTAAAAAAATGTGTGAGAATAAGAAATGGATGCACATCAGTAGGGATACTTTTCTAGTTTGACCTCCACAACCATTTTTTAGCATCAAGATTTAGGGTATAACATAAGATGAACATTTAAGTATAACATTTAAGTTACATTTTATGTTATACATCCTACACCTTTCTAGATAGGTTTCAACCTCATAAGAGTTAAAATAAAGATTATAGATTTTGAGGTTTTAAGAAATTTTAGACTTAGCAAGATTTTAGGAATCAACATTTCAGCTTGTCTTTTTCTGTGTCTTGTGACCTTGTATTTAATTCTGACCCTATCTAATGCTCACTAGAGTACAAATTAGTGATGCATTAACCAAACTAAATTGAAGATCAATCAAGTTGATGCAAACAAGTCAAAGCTCATTGCATATGAATCAATACATCAGGTACATTGAAAAATCAACGTGTCAAGACTTTTTCATTTGATATCAGAGAGGGAGAGAATCATGTCAGGGTAAAAGCACAAACTTGTGTCACCTTTTATAAAGAAACGTGATATCAGAATGTGACAGTTCAACATTAATGACAAAAAAAATGGTATTTGTGTTTAAAATATGAAGATGATGTAAACTAATGAAATGTGTAGAATTGGATGAAATTTATGCCTATAATTTTTTATAATTTTTTTGAGTAAGAATTTATTCATTTTATTTTATTTTGAAGTCCTTTTTTTAACTGTAAGAAATATAGGGTGTAGTTCCCGTCAAACAAGTATATGGAAATCATCTTTTTGTGTTCTGATTTGAAAATATCTTATAGATGACATGTATAGCTAGTGAACAAAAAAAGAAATAATAATTTTTGATGTATATTTTCTTTCTTATAAGTACTCAAGTTCAACCTTATTAGAATCCAGAAATTTTTTTCTCCCATCAAAATTTCTCTATCAAATCTATACCTTCTTGAAAAAAAAATTACATATTCATGAAGAGGATTGTCTCCTCTAGAGATAAATATAATTTTTTAATTTTTTTTTATATGATTTACTATTTTTTTCCTTTTTTGAGGGAGCATCTTCTAAAATGTTGAAATATTGACTTATAACATTTTGAGATTAAAACATATTACAACTAATCAAGACACTCAAAAATTTATATAATGATGATATTGAATCTTAGATCTATAAAAGGGTATTTTTAGTTTTTGAAAAAAATTGAGTTTTGATAGAGAAATGAAATTTGACCGAAATAGGTTTTGGTATCATAAAAGGTGACACAGACATGTGCTTTTACCCATCATATATTCATTGAGCAAGATGGTATAATTAGAGAAGAATTAGAGGCATTAACCTGTAAGAGAGAGAACTTGATCTGGTGGAGTCTAAAGATAAGATGGTAGAGGGAGAATCTCAGAGGGAGTTCTCATGGATGGATAGAGAATCATAATGCAACTAAGAATATTATAAAATCTTATAAATCATTCAATTGGTCTAAGTTTTCATTTCTAAATGACATGTGTTTTCATCAATGCCAAAGAGGGAGATTGTTGATAACAATTATTCAATTTTATATTTTCATTGATATTACACAAATGTTAAACTCTAACTGAGCATTTCTAGTTGGAACCGAGTTTAGAAGACTCTAGTATATGTCGAGCATAAGTTTACAAGAAAAGAAGTTCAGGGATTCCTGTGTAAACTAAGTTAGGTCAGTTACCAAAGGAGTTCAATGTAAACTGAGTTAGGTAGGTTACCAAGGAACTCAGTGGTAACTGAGTGACCCAATTTTAGCTGACCTTTAGCAAATTGGTTTTATCTATTAGCTGGTTTGTGCAATCTGACTCAGTGGATGTTATTTGTTTATTTTAAAGGGTATTCAAACCAACTTGACATTGTGTTTCATATATATGAAAGGTCAAGTCATGGATTAAAAAATAAAAAAGTGGTGAAGAAGATAAGATGTGAAAAGAGAAGGATATATGATTAAGAGCAGAGTATCCAAGGAGATATAAAGAATATTTTGATCAAGGAGGATCCAGAGGATAAGTCACAATAGTGATTTGAATTTGCAATACAATTACTTCATAAATTAGGTCAGTCATTGTTACTCTCTAACCATTCTAGTAGTGAAGAAATTTCTTAACAAAGTTAACAATCATTTTTACAAATCCTCTAACCAAGTGGAATTTCTAGATTAAAGCATCTTAAGACCTATAACAAGGCCACTCCTAACAAAGTGATTTAAATCCTTTAACAAGATCACACCTAACAGTGTGTTTTGTAACCTTTAATAGGGTTGGCTCCTAACAAGGCTCACTTCAGAAGCATGAAAAGTTGTAACTAGTTGCATTTGTGGTTTTCCCAAATTGGGTTTCCATGTTAAATATTGGCATCTTATGTGTTCATGTTATTTACTTACTAATTTATCTTTCTACAACTAAGTTACTAAAGGTTAATACACATTATTATATCAGATTGCTTTGTTAACCAAGTTATAGTGAATATCTAGTTCTAACCGAGTTGTGAATCTAAAGGAAATTTGTATTGACATCTAGAGGATTTGAAATTGTTTTAGTGGTAATTGACTCACCCCTCCCCTCTTAGTTACTCCCTTTATATTTCCAACAATACCACAACATTGTATACTCCTTATAGATAAGTGTATGATGCAAAAAAAATGTACTCTTCATGAAATGAAATCTAAGTAATTAGTGAATAGAAGATTAATTGGTTTATATGTATGGTTGATGATTTAAATATATTTCATGCATTCTTATTGCAATTTAAGTCGATGCATTTAATTATATGCATTATAATATTATTTCCTAATCTGGAAATGAATATTAGAATGGATAACTTATCAAATCATAAGTAGATGTAAAATCAATATATGGATTAACTTAAGTACTAAGGATGAATGTTATAAAGGAAATTAAACAATATTTTTTAAGGGAACCTGTTAGGACTCTACACCTATGATCCAAGAAAGCTTATTAAAAAGAAGTAATGTTCATGAATAAAAATCCCAAAACTTAGTAACATTTAGACTTATCCTTTTAGGATCCCTGGTGGGGCATTACATTTGGTATAAGAGCCCTAGGTTTCTACACTAGGAACTCTAGGACTCACAGTGGCCTATTCATGTTTTGAACTCTCTCTTAATGTGTTTTTATAACACTTAAATCCTTAATATAGATACATGTTGTGTATACTTTTCTCCTGATAATTAATTTGTCGTACATCATTTACTAATGTTTCTACTTCACTAAACATGTCGATGTGACTTCAAGCTTGCATATTGTTTTATATTGCTAAAAAATTACATGTATTCAAAGAAACTTCTCTTTATCATTGAAAATAGTGACCTAGTAAGATATAGTAATATCTAACCGTAACCCTATCATGTTATTTGAATGCTCTCTAAGAAAGTTTGAGACTTTTCACTCTACCTCTCCTATAATTACTATATTTATATCATGGTTGGAACTAGAGTTATTCCATCTAGTTTTATAATTTTATGAGTTAGGAAAGCTTTTGGGAGGCAAACATGACTTTTTCTATTAAACCCTTATTCAAAATCGTAAGTGTTGCAGAGTTAGAAACTTGCATCCTTTTCTAAGATCTTTGGAACTTAAGTTTCTTGTAAATTATTGTATGATATAATTCTTGCAAAAGAACCTCTCCCTTATCCTCATAAAATAGGAAGTCAAAAGAAAAGATTTGATAATGGATTTTCCTCCTAAGATTCAAAAAAAAATTCATTAAATTATTTAGGTGAACCCATGCATTTCAAGGTAAATTGACATATATAGATTTGTGTCTTTGAAATGTTATTAAAGAAGGAAATGCCCTATCATTTTAATAGCCATAAGCTGATTTGTGTAGTAAGTCTTAGGAAAAGTATGTTCAATTATAATGAAAGAGAGTAGACCATGTCTAGTTAATATGCATTTTTTATCAATTAGTATAGATGAGCATGTTGGAAAGGAATTTATTTCTTTGTTGTATTATATATGTGAATGATAAATCTCTTAAAAGATGTATGAAATGAATGATATCTATTAGTTTGTAAGGATGTCAGGTATTTATAAATAGGATGTTTAGAGAAAGTGTTGAGTAGAAGTAAGTTTAGGGCTTGTACATCTCCTTAATGGAAGTATTAGGAAACATATAACACGAATAATAATTAAGTATACTTTTATCACTACTAGCATACTTGTAAGTATAAGGTAGATACACTCCCCTAGAATGAATTAAAAGACTAAATAGAGATATATTTAGGACTTTCCTCTTTCCTAGTTAATAGATGCCTTGAAGGAAATTGATTAATATTATTTTTTCTCACTTAAAGACACCAAATAAGTAAATTTCTCTAAGGGTAAATTTATCTTGTTAAAAGAGAATCTTTGGTTAGTAACCTAATTGTAGGATAAAATTCAAATATAAATATGTAATGAAGTGTGTATGTTTTATATGGTCATCTTAAGAATACCTCAAGGTATGAGTTATTTAATCAATGCTGAATATTTTAAATTTTGAAGGTTACACATTTGATCAATGATAACCTTTTTGTTCCTTTCTTCTCAAAATTGGAACTTGAAATAAGAAGAATTGGTTCATTTATTCCATCTAATAAATTTCAATATGACCAAAAGTATTTGGGAAAAATATTAATAATAGGAAAGATTTTACCCTAAATGAATGATTTAAAACTATAACTTTGTATATAGGACAAGTAAAGAATTTAATTTTTTCATAAGTATGTATGCAATGTCGTCCAAGGGTATAATTTTGGGAAAAATAGATCCTACCAATCAAAATCACCATAAAACAAATTCTATTGATATACCCATCACAAAAGTCAGATGAGTAAATCAAAACAATATTATAAAATAAAGGTAATATATTTCAACAAGTTTATATAGGAGTAATAATCACTATTGTAAAACTATAAGTTTATAAGAAAATATTTAAGAAATAGATATAATATTGAAATGAAGGTATTAATGTTGTTGTCAAAGTTAGAATAGGACCATCGAAGGAGAAACAAGTGTATTAAATTAAATCTTGAGATGGAACTTAAGGTTGTTAGAATTAATTATAAAAAGGTATACATAACCTATCATAAGATTTTGTGATGATCTGTACAAATTTGGGAACGTCTAAGAGAAAATGTGATATATAACTAAAGAATATTTTAAGTGTCTATTATCTTAATAACTTCTTGGGTTAAAAGAAACTAGGTTATTATATTTCCAATATTTTGTATCCATATAATATTAGTCACATAGGAAGCTTAGAATCATGATATGATAAGTACCCCTATTTGTATATGTTATGTCTTTATGTAACCATGTTTACATTATTATAGGAACATGAGGATATCTTAATGACCTAGAAGAAGAACTATACTTTTGTAAGTAGATATAGACAAAAAATTAAGTTTGTAATCTCTTGTATGATGATAATGTAAGGCCTTGACAATTAATGAAACTTAGAATTGTTCTTGAATTTACAATAATCATTTAATGGTCTCTAATGAAGTCATAAGTTATACATATTGAGTAGATGTAATCACGTGTAACAATAAATTAAATGTGAATAAGTTTAATTTTATGACTTCTAGGAGTAAGTCAAATCTTAGAGGGGGAGGATGTAACACCCCTCTAACCCTAACAAGTGATTTAAGGGAAATTAGGAAGTAATGTAGGGTCTTGGTGATGTTTGATATAACCTAGTTAGTTTTAAATCAAGACAATATATTGTTAATTTATATTTACATGTTTCTAGTTCATACCTCTTCATTGTCTAGAAGATAGTATTTTGATCAATTCATGTTTACATTAATGTTGATAAAACAATTTTAAATAACTATTACATTTATTTGATTAGAATTTGAGCTAACCCTGTGAACCCATTGTGCCTTATACATGTGTATTTTTACTCTGTGTAGTGTGTCTTCAGGATAGAGGGGCTATCATAATCACTTCTTAAGGAGTTCTACACAATGTCACACTCTTCCTTGGTTGCATTTCACTATTTGAATATGTGTGTGTGTGTGTGTGCATATGTATTGTATCTTGTCACTTGGTGATGCAGGTATGTGTAGGTACCAGGCATCAACTTCACCTAGATACACAAGTCCGAGCATTCCTAAAAAATCCTTGAACTAGTTTTTGTTAAAGGGAGATGGAACCATGATCCATATAGGAACCCTTAAGCCTAGAATTCATGATTAGGGAGTTCACTACAATTTGGGGATCTTTTAGGATTACTTCCTCTAATTTGGCATTGTGATAGTTGATTGTTATATTGGTAATTTTAAATTTGATTTTGATATTCAGATAGTGCTTTAATATTTTTATTTTGTTGTTTGGGTGATCTTGATCTCATGATATTTTCAAAGGTTAGTCAAGTATATCTATCCAAGTATATATGGGTAAACACATACATGGGTGAATAAATATACCTTTACTTTAGTTTTTATGTATAACATTAAATTAGATACAATGTGAGTCTTATTTTAATTTATTCTATGTGTGTTTGTGTGTGTGTGTGTGTGTGTGTGTGTGTGTGTGTGTGTGTGTGTGTGTTTGCATCTATATATATATATATATATATATATATATATATATATATATATATATATATATATATCTTTGCAAATGGATAAAGTAAAATAAAATGGAAATAATAATAATAATTAAAAGGAGATACAAGAAAAATGAAATAGAGAGATCAAAAAATTAGTCTAAATAATATTCTTTAAGGTTTGAACACTTGACCTCCCACCTACTTAACTGTCTATCCACCATCTCATCACTTACACTCTTTGAGAACTTTAATAAGAAAGATAAGATATAATCTATAAATAAGAGATAAATATGACATATGAAAAGTAGTAAAAGGACATAGGATTAGAACCCTTGACCCCTTATGTGAGATTGTAGAGACTTGACCAATGAACCATGTGGATTCCTTGAATAGGATAATCATGACAACATAAGAAACCTATAAAATAGTTGGCCATTTAAACAAAAAAAAAATAAAAATTAATGGTTGATTTAATTAAAAAAACCATAGATTTTGTCATTGTAAATGGTTGCAACTATTCACAATGACTCTCTTCTCCCTATAAAGTAGGAGACTTCCTGGGAGTGAAGGGAGAAAAAAAAAATGGCAAAAATATAGAAAAATTAATGTGAAAACTATAATCTAAAATTATTGGGAAGGAAACCTCCACAAAGGAACTTTTCCAAAGAATTGAGGAGGAAGGAGAAAACTAATAAAATTGGGAGCCATAGGAGTTCTTGGAATCTCGTAGAGGCTTACCTGCAACCTTTATAAGGAAACCAAGTATGCTTAATCCTCTCTCTCTCTCTCTCCCCCCCCCCTTTTAGTGTTAAAACTAACATGAAATAATATGGAAAATAAATGAATCTTTAAAGTAAGAATTGGTTTTTTGTAGATGGATATGGATGTATTATGTCTCTAATGTTGAAAACAATTGTTCAATTGTATATTGTCTTTGATGTCACACAAAATGTCAAGCCTTTACAAGTCAATGTCTTTCAAGCTCACTCAGGCAATAAAGATAGTTTCGAGTATCTAGCAAGCATTCTAGAGATAATCAAGTTTAGAGTCAATGTCTGTTGAGTTCACTTAGGCACGAAAGGAAGTTTGCAGGAAGACATTATCTATCAAGTTTACTCGGGCACCAAAGAGAAGTTGGCAAGGAACTAGTGTTAATCGAGCTCACTTGGTTACCAAAGAGAATTTAGTTCAGGATGCAATGTTAACCAAGTTCACACAGTTAACAAAGGAAGTCTAATGAAAGTATTTTTTGTGTTAGTGTTGACTGAGTTGGGTTGGCTAACGAAGGATTTTCTTGAGTTAGTGTTAGTGAAAAGATTTTTTTTCTAGTTAACCAATAATCTACTCCATGCCCAAAGCTTGGAAAATCCAATAATATTCACAACAGTTGGGGAAAAATAATACTTATTCATTTCCCTTTGCATTTATAGGTACAACTCCCTTTACAAAGATTTATTAATAAACTCAAAAGAAACCAATAATAACTAAATACACACTTTTACCAGAAAGCGCATAAGGATCACTCACATATTCTTAGGTACTAAGGTAACAATTTACATGCTCATTTATAGAAAATAAATGAAAAGCTCATAGTCCTTTCACCAACAATAATATAATTGGGATCTAAACACTACCATAGCTCGAATTAATCATGCAAGAAAATAAATGAGAATGGACCACAAAGAAATAACAATAGATATTGCATGTGACTGATCATAGCCCATGAAGTAACCATAATCAAATTGCTTCAAGCACCAAGTTTTAAAGCACAGCAAAAGGTCACACACACACACACACACACACACACACACACATTCAAAAACTTTCTTTAGCACAAAGTCTTTTGAAAAGCATTCATATATATATTCTATCTATCTATCACTATTTCTATCTAATCAACTTGAAACAATACTAACTTTGTCAAAGTGTATTTTTTGCCTCCTAATAATCTAACCCCTAACTAGTTAAATGCTCCAACCTTTATAGTTCTTACATATTTGAAAATGCCTTCATTAAAGCCCAACTTTTCAATTAAAAATAGTTACAAGCAACAAAGATAGTTTTAGAAATAGTTGTAAAAAGGATAAATAGAAAGTAACTGATTCAACTAAACTTCATCGCCAATTTTCTCTTTGTTAGCCACGATTTGCTTTACCAGCTTCCAACTCCTGAAGGCATTTATGAATTCCTGCATTGCATGGGAGTATGGGTATTTTAGGCTTAGCAATTTGGATCTAGAAGCATCCTTCTACCATTTGAGCTCTTCAATTCTTTGGCTTTGCTGCAGCATAAGGTTCTTATTCAAATACAACATCAATTTGATGTTTTCCAATATAGTGAAGTTTCTAGGAGTAGGTGTATCATTATCTTTGATTTTTTTCACAGCATCATTGAAATTTCTTGTTAATAGCTCAGAGTCCATATTGCCATCTTCGAATTGTGGAATCCCTATGGGTTAACAACATGCATATCCTTTAGGAGCTCTTTGTGCATCCTAGTGATCTCAATCTCCATTGATTGCATTTCCTTAATGGCTTCTCTGTAAATAGACTCCTTCCAACCCATATTACTCTTCAAGATGAATAGCATGCATGATTCTACAATTTTCATGGGGTTTTTACTAAGAAATTTTAGTGCTCTGTATTTTTCAACCTAATTAACCTTAAACATGATGGCTTGGCATCGATTCTGATCAGCTTCCCATACTGGCATGAGGGTTTGAATCTTGCCCAATACTGTCTCCCTCTGCACATGTGGTAGTGAAATCTAGGATGAATTTACTACCTTCCTTTATTATAAAGGCCACCCAGTCCTATACTATGCTCAAAAGTAGTTTACCTCTTTGCATTTTTTTGACTAATTGTTGGCTATTTGAGGAGTTGGGATCGAAAGACTGCGGGGTTTGAACTAGTGGAAGAGCACCTAAATTCATCAATGAATCTATATAGATGGCCATGGTAATTACCAACACCTTGAGATCTTTCTTTTCTTTTCTATCTTTCTCTAATTGTGTTAGCTTCTGATCTGTAGAGAATTTGAAAAAGTGGTTACCTTTGTCTCTATTAATGGCTCCTAACTCCACAATAGTGATCTTAAAGCCTTTAGTGTCAATTTCTCTATATTCATTCTTTTGTTTGTAAGTGGTCAATTCCACCATTACTTTTCCCGTTACTAGATCTTTGATTAAATGTGCATCACTTTTTAATTTCTTTCCCTTAGAGCAATGGGCTATATATTTAGTAATGATATCCTTAATAGGTGTAGACACAGGCTGTAGATTTGTCTTCTTATTGATTGAATTAGACAACCAAGATGGGATAGCAGGAGTAGTGAAAATTCCTTGAGCTTCCTTGGTAGGAGTCATGAACTTGGGTTGATCTAGTTTAGGAACTTCAATTAGTTGTACATCACCATCAGGATGATCCAAAAAACTGAGCTCTTCTCCTAGACCCTGTCCCTAAGCCATCATCTTCTCTTTTTGAATTTTTTGTTGCATGAGTGCCTCAAATTTGGTCTTGGACCTACTTTTAGGGACCGTGGTTTGTGTAGGAGATGACATTTTTTTTTGCTTATTAGGAGTTGATGAACTACCTACAACATGAGATGAAACCAAAATGTCAGAAGCTAGTGGTTCAGAGAAAGAAACCATCTTTGGAGATTTTCCAATTTACAATTCATTGAAAGTCCTCATGTTTCTTCTCTTAAGCCAGTTATCTGTGTGAGTGAGGATAGATCTGGTCCTCAAGTTTATATCATCCTCTTTTGCTTGGCTCCAATCTACTTCCAATTATTTTAACTCACTTGTTTCTTCCCATCTTGGTTCAACAATGTCTGAACCATCTTCAACCACCCCTTCTAGTTGGAATTTCAGGTTGAGAGAACCAATTTGTGGAAGTGTTAACCTAAAGTGATCTCTTCTTAACACTTCTTCTTCATCATTGTAATCCTATAATAAATCCTCTAAATGTGTAACTGTAGGTGATTGACATTTTAAAATAAGAACTTGGGCTACAAAACCTTTGCTGTCAAAACCCCTCCTTCCTTGATAGGATCCAAAATTGGAACTAAGTAAATTGCTTCCAATGACCAAGGCATTAATCATTTTTTTGTAGGTTAAATGGCCAAGCTTAATAGGAAAAACTACTTCCCAGTTTTCTTGAGGTAGGTTGTCCTTAATTATTGAAAATAATTGTCTACAGACTTCAAATAAGACAAAACAATCTAGTGCATAGCGAGGTAGTTTCACTGGTTCTTCTCAAACCTGCCTACCCTCAAATAGGTGAATTTAGGAAACTGAATAACATAGCTCCCATAATTTTGAATCAACTTTTGGGCTTCTAAGGATAACCTTGGCATCGGTGCCTTTTTAAAGCTCAAATGTACACTTTCTATTAGCACATCATGCACTTTCCTAAAATCTTTTAATACCCTATCTCTTTGGAGCAGAAGGCAATACTGGTAGACAGTTACATCTTCACTCCAAGTTTCATGTGGAAGAGAGGTAATATTATTGATGTAGGTAATGCAATAGGTCAAATAGGAAGCCATATAAAAAATTTCTTTGGATTCCTTAGCATGCTTAAATTGGCTTTTGAATGAACTGGCAATTACCTTAGCCCAATCCAATAGTTGTTCTCCTTTTAGAATGATTTCAACATAGCAATAAATCTAGTCTTCAAAAAGAAAAACACCTGCCAAAATTTTGACCCAGTGTAACAAGACCATGAGGTCGTGAATATGAGGTTTCATATGGTCTTTGGTGACAATTTTGGGCAACCTTGAACCACCTCTATAGTTTGTCTCTGTCCACTTTCTAGCCATGGTATTATGGTACTTTTTTGGACTCTCCTAATAGTCCACTAAAGACTAGGTAGGGCTAAAGGTGGTAAAGGTACATTCAAACAAAAGTAAGACTGAGGAAATGGTTTCCCTAGAAATAGATAACATGTATTCCCCATCTTTTTTCAAAATGCTTTTGGCTCTTACATCATAGTGGTCAATGCATAGTTGAAGTAACTTAGGACTCAAAAGAGTAGGGGGAAGAGTCACAACTTCAATTAAACCACTGGTTAAAATTTCTAGACAATCATTGGCCTCATCAGCTTGCTTAAGAAAATTGGTTTACAACTTCTCTATTTTGACACCTTCCAAATTGGTATCACAAATGATAGGTCTTTTGCATTCTAAATTGGAAATGTTTTTGAAGAAATGTAAAACATACTTCATTTCAATAAAGAAGATAAAGCCCAACACTAATTCTTTCTTTGAAATGCAGAGGATAGAGAAAAGGGGGAGAGGTTTCTTGTATTCTCACCTATAGTTTGCTGAGAAAAACTAGACTTTTTTCTTTCATTTTTTGTCGCTTCTCCTTCAATTCATCCTTTTGCACGATAAAAAATACACTGAGAAACTTGTGTTCTTTTAAAGGGAAAGGAAAAATTTCAAGTGGAAGTATGGCCTCATAATGAGGCATTCATGGTGAATTAGTTGTGGTCTGATTTGCACGATTGAAATCCATAACAAGACCTCTTTATTTAACAATTCCTCTTTGTGTCTGTCTTTGCAATGATCACCTTTTTCTGACAAATAATCTATCTTTCAGGTGAAATATTTCCCCCTTCTAATTCATTATGACAACCATTCTCATATTTGAAATGAAATTAATTAAAACATGACCTCCAATCATTGCTTCTTGACACCTCAATTAATGCCTCGGGAACCAGGAATCATTAGGGAATCGCAAGCACTTTTCACCCAAAAAATTTCAATAGTAGAACCACTTCAAATTGCTTCAAACTGAGGTTCAAAGGGGTTCAAAGTGGTTCAAAAGAATATCCTCATAATGCTAAGCAGGTCCCACCTACAGGAAACAATCAACATCAATTCCTTTGGTTGAACTTCTTCGGACTACTTTGACCCTCGGTCCAAAGTGGTTTAAAAAGGTTCGAGGCATAAGAGACATGAAAAACAACACAAGGTAAATTTTCATATGCAAGGCTCAGTGATATTCAGAAATATGAAACTGAGGAAGGTTGGTTCAATAGTTAACTTGGACATTCTAAAAGAAAACAGAGAAAAACCAAACAATGGCGACTCAAAATAAGGCTAACAATCAGCATGTTTAGTTTGATGAGTTTATTTGTTAAGTCTAGCTGACTTAAAGATGAATATTGAATATTTGAAAGTGTATTCAAGTCGACTTGACAAGGTAAATGATATAAAGGTCAAGTTGTGGGATTGAAAGAGAAAAGCATGGGATTAAAAAGATAAATCAAGGAAGTGAATTGGAAGGATATCAGAGTATCTTGAGTTGACCAAGCTACAAAGTTTTATCTAATCAAGGAAGAACAATAATTCAAGCTAGAATAGATATAAGAAATCAGAAATATAGTTGCATCAATAATCATGTTGTATTATTGTTAATCTCTAATAATTGTAGCAGTGTATCAAATCTCTTAACAAAGTTAGCTTAACAACTATTTGCCAAATCTTCTAACAAGGTGGCATTTCTAGATTGAAGTGTCTAAAGACCTCTAATAGGGCCACTCCTAATAGGATGATTTAAATCCTTTAACAGGGTCACACTTAACAGTGTGTTTTGTACCCTTTAATAGGGTTGGCTCCTAATAGGGCTCACTTTAGAAGAGTGAAAAATAACTAGTTGCAATTGGTGGTTTTTCCCAAATTGGGTTTCCACATTAAATCTTGGTGTCATATGTGTTCATGTTATTTGCTTTAAATTTCTGCAACCAAGTTAATTAAGGGTAATCACATTTAATATCATAATATCTTCATGTTTAGTGTTAACTAAGTAACAATGCATATATTTAGTATTGACTGAGTTACTGTGTTAACTTAGTGATTCAGTGCTAACCGAGGTACATTAGTATTTTAGTTTCAACAGAGTTTGATTTTGAATTGTATTGACATATTAAGAGATTTTGGATTTTTTTTTGTGGTAATTGATTCACCCCTCCCCTCTCAGTTACTCCTCTTATATTTCCAACAACTACTAGTTATGATTACACTGTTAGGTGTCTATGTTAAGGTCCATATCCATGTTTATGCTTCATACTTCATGTTTTATGCAAGTGTAAAATAGGTAAGCTAGGAATTGAATCCCCTTAATAAGGATTAAAATAAGGTTTCCAATTTGGTGATTTAGCCAAGAGTTGCAAGGAGAACCCTACAGTATTCCAAATGAATCTGAGAATTCAATTCATAACCTGCCTTTTTTTTTTTTGAGTCTTTTCAAACAAAAGCATAAGAATAGCTATATGGAATAGAAGCATAGCTATAAGAAACCAAATGCAACAATAAGAAGCAAAAGTGTAACTATAATGAACAGATGTGCGGATCTACTTAAAATTTGCGCAGATCTAGTGAAATAAATGAATGTATAGTTATGCATAACAAAAGTGTAGGTATACTGAATGGATGTGCATGAATAATGAATAAATGAATTTCCTACCAAATAAATGCATGGGAATAAGAAATGGACGCTCAGTGGTAGGGAAACTTTTCTAGTTTGACCTCTAGAGCTAGTTTTCAACATTAGGGTATAATATAAAATGAACATTTAAGTATAAGTGGAATAATTTTCCTTCCTTATAATTTAAGTTACATTTTATGTTATACATCCTACACCTTTCTAGATAGGTTTCAACATTATAGGATTTAATATAAAGATTATAAATTTTGAGGTTTTAAGAAATTTTAGACTTAGCCAAAATTTAGGAATTAGCATTTCAGCTTGTCTCTTTTGTGTTTTGTGATCTTGAAATTCATTTTGAGGTATTTACTATCTAGAAATGTGATAATAGTTCTTGTAAACTATTTGATAAGTATTGGTTGCATCTTATTACTTAAATGATGAATTAGGATTTGGTGGATTACCCTAGAAATGTGCTCTAAACCAATTTTCTTGTAAATTATTAAATTGGATTCCTAATGAGGTTTGTTTTGGGATGCTAGAGGATTTTGGAATTTTTGGTTCCTTATAAAAGGAATTTTTTTATATCTTTGTGATTCTATGATGTTGTTCATGTGATTATGCTTAATATATGAGTTGGGGTTTTGAACTAGGGGTATGAGACCCTAGGTATGTTTTTCCCTAAACTCTTTTATGATTTTGGTTTTGGATTTGTAAGTAGGGTAGATACCCTAGGTGAGTGTTTCACCATAGGTGTTGGGGCGAATAAGTGTTAACTAGGGGATCCTATGCTAGGAAACCAAAGCCTTACACAAACTGGCTTCCTTGTGAGTGAATAAATGAGTGGTAACGTAATAAAATTATTTATGGGTTTGGGCATGGGTATTCACATTAAAAAGATAATTGTGGAAGTTTTTTTAGAGTAGTTAGAGTAGGGACCCACTGCATATACTATAGGTCCCTATGCTTAGTGAGTTGATCCCATCATTACTTAGTTGTACCATTAGAGTACTTAGGGAAAAGATGTTCTATGTGGTAGGATGGTGTTAAGCCCAGGGAGTGTATCCCAACATATAGGAAGGTACAATGACACTCACCTAGCTATGGTCAAACTCCTCACACATGCTTTCACCTCTAGTTGTCAATTTTCTTGTGATTTCATTTTGGGATTATGCTTTGTGTGGCTTTATGTAACCCTTACACTTTGATTTTGGGGTATAAGCCTTATATTACCTTAGAGCCTATGTGGATAATGGTTTTCTCATAGCTTGGGAGAGTGGACCATTTATGGCTCCACGTGGTTACGTGGAAAAATATTTTTGAGGTACTGTACGAGTTTTCATGGATGGATTTATATGGATCCTTGATGGGGAGTTGTTGAAGATTGATTATTGAAGTCCATTTGTGGAATTTTATTGAAAGAAATCTATGCAATAAATTAATGTATATTTTTTAAGAAATTACAAGTCATTTATAGATGTATCATGAAAAGAAAAGCCATGTAAAAGGGTAAAGGGTATCTCTAGGAGAAATGAAGGGATGTGTGAATATATTATATTACTTCAAAGGATGAATGAAGTTATATCACTCCATTATATACTCCTTATAGATAAGGGTATGATGCATAAAAGAACCATATACTCTTCATGAAATGAAATATCTAAGTGATTAGTGAATATAAGATTAATTGGTTTACATGTACAGTTGATGATTTTAATCTATTTCTTGTATCCTTATTGCAAGTTAAGTAGATGCATTTAATTATATGGATTATAACATTAGTTCGTAATGTGAAAATGAATATTAGAATAAATAAGGTATCAAATCATAAGTAGATGTAAAATCAATAAATGAGTTAAGTATTAAGGATGAATGTTATAAAGGAAATCAAACCGCATTGTTTCAGGAAACTTGTTAGGACTCTACACATATGAGCCAAGACAACTTATTAAGAAGAAATTATGTTTAAAAAGAAATCCCAAACCTAGTAACATTTAGACTTATCCTTTTGGGTTCCTTGGTGGGGCATTACATCACATTTGATAAATCACCTTCGTTAGATATTCTCTCATCTGATGATGCTTTGGCTGAATTTTTAGGTGCATATGAGGATTTACCTCGTTTCCATCATAACAATATAAAACCTTATAATTTGGATATTAATGGATATTTTGGAGAAAAAACTAAATTGAAACCAAATATTGATTCTCTCCCTTCTATCGAAGAAGCATGCAAGAGCACTATTTTAATCACTGAGATGATAGATGTGCTTATTAATCGAGATGATTTTAAAAGGGTTATTAAGATAGGAAAATGTTTGAATGAAATAGAACAAAAATAACTTACTGAGCTTCTTTTGGAGTTTTCTAGTATCTTCACTTGGAAATATTCTAGTATGTTTGGCATTGATCCTAAAATTATCACTTGCAACATAGTTTTGACACCTGATGCTAAACTTGTTAGCATGAATTCTAATGGTAGTACTTTAGGGGAGTATCCAAAGCATTGGTGAGCATGTGATAGTATTGACAGTATTGACATATTGTATTCATGACTATGTTTGTCATTGATGTCAGCATAGGAGTAAGTCTTGAAGAATGTAGTGAAGCAAAAAGAGATATGTTCATGTGTAATATGAGAGTGAGAGAAGCTCTCTTGACAACTCTTCTTGAGAATGAATGCAGTCAGGTAAAGTCAATTAAAACATCCCATCTAATTTGGAAAGCATTAGAATCTATTTTTGAAGGAGATACACATACAAAAAGGATAAGATTACATAATTAGATATATGCTTTTCAAGATGCTAAAATGATGGAAGATAAATCTGTAAGAAGCTATGTTGGTAGGATATCTAAGATTGTTGTAGGAATCAAATCATATGGTGGAACTAAGGAAGAAGATGAGGTTGTGCGAAAGGTCTTGAAAACTTTGACACTACCATTCAAGCAAGTAGCACTATTGATTCCTATTGATTGAACTATTGATTGCCTGTATTGAGAAGTTCACCATGGAAACTTTTCTTGGAAGATTGGAAGTAGCTGAAGTAGGTCTAAGGTAGTCTGGAGAATTGACAAGAGTTAAAATAGCTTTCAATTCCTTAAGTGTTTGGCCAAATTTTCTAGAAGTGTGAGCACACATGGAGATTTTTCTAGCAGCAATAGAACTAGATCTGATGAAGATAAGAAGATTTAAGAAGGTATCTATCCCTTCTTGCAAGAAGAAACCCAGATGGTAAGAATATATTTAAATGTTGGACTTGTAATGAATTTGGTCATTATGCATCTAAATTTCCTAAAAGAGAGAAAAAAACATAAGGGAAAGTTTAAGCCTAGAAGACCTAGAAATTGTCTATATGCAAATGAAGATGAGGAATCTGATGGAAAAGTTTAGAGTGAAAGTGATGATGAGATAGGATTCATAGCCATTAAAGAAGATGATCTTGACATCAAAATTGGATTAGAAAAGGCTCTAGTTTCTCAAGTTGAAAAGAAATCTGATTGGCTAATAGATAGTGGATGTTCACATCACATGACTGGTGACATGAATAAGTTTGTTAATTTTAGGAATCATGATGGAGATATTCCTAGAGTTGGTAACAATGCAACATGCCACATTATAGGGATACGATATATTACTCTTGATGGAAAGACTAACACTGATAATGTTTACTTTTTTTATGGATTAAAGTATAACTTTTTGAGTGTCAGATAGTTGATGGATAAAGGTTATCAATTGTAATTCATAGAAAAGACTTCCATTATCAAGGATAAAGATGGTAAGATAATTGGAACAAGGACAAGATCCAGAGGTAATGTATTTCAGTTGAATCCTATTGAGATAACATGTTTGGTTGCAAAAGTGGATAACAATTGGTTATGGCATAGGAGGTTTTGTCATATAAACTTTGATAACATTGTGAAGGTTAGTAGCACATTAGAGATCTACCTAAGATAATAAAGCCTGATATTGTTTGCAAATAATGTATCTTGGCTAAACAGAAGAAGATATCATTTTCTAACAAGAAATTCACTACTATAGAGAATTTGGAGATTTTTCACACAGATTTGAATGGCCCCTCAGGGACAAGAGAATTCTATGGAGAGAGGTATTCATGATTTTTGTTGATGATTCCACTACAATGATGTGGGTAGTATTCCTTAAAGAAAAGTCTAAAGCATTTGAGAAGTTTCAGATATTTAAGAATAGAGTTGAGAATGAATCTGGTGTCAAGATAAAATATTTGAGATTAGATAGAGGAGGAGAGTTTACCTCTAGAGAGTTTAACATGTTTTGTGAAGAAATGGAATCAAGAGATAGTTGTCTTCACCCAAGACCCCTAAACAAAATGGGATTGCTAAAAAAAGAAATAGATTAGTAGCAGAGGCAACAAGAGAAATGATGTTTGAGATTGATGTATCCAAGACATTTTGGAGAGAAGCAACCAATACAACAATGTACACTATGAAAAGAGTACAAATTAGAAAAGGTATGGATAAAGGCAGTTGCTTATTTTTGCGCCCCTGCCAAAAATTGAATTTTAAATGCTTGCCCGCCAACGGTCACTTCCTTGTTTAATATTATTTTAAACCCCCAAGAAATATCAAAAAATTGTTGAAAGATCAAACCTTGTGATTTGTTTCCGCGGGCCCGCAAGTTCACGATCATCAAATCTTCCCCAGATCAATGGTTGGCACTTTGTTGATATGGAAAGATGCAAGTTGTTTTGCATTAGCGACATAGCGCCCTTTTGCTACATCTCGGATGGGTCCTCCCTTTCCTCATTGTTCTCTAGCGTCGGGTTCTATTCCATCCATAGTGGGCACCATGGCGCTATCAAAAAATCTCTACTTCTCGCCGATAGCAACATAGTGCCCAGACGGAAAGTGTTACTGCGACATCAGTTGTCAGGTGGGTCCCAAGTATGCCCCGTCAGATATCAACGAGGATTTGTTAGACACGTTGGCAGTTGATCAATCTTTTCATTGGCTAAAGTATGACTGCATGGAATGTGGGTCCTACTTCACTTGGTGGGCCGCAAACGAGGGTTGTCAGATAGGTTGGCACATGGCCAGTTCTCATTGGTTGGTACACTGATAGGCCAAATCCATCTTACTTGCCGTTAGATCAGTCTAGATCAACAATGGGTGCTATCTCGCTATGGAAAGCTGTGAGAATTTTAACAATAGTGACATAGCACCTTGGCGACGCATGGCATAGATGACATAATGGGCCTACCCCTCTCCAAAGTGATAGTACAGCTCATCCTTAGTTGTAGTTGTTGGGTGGGTCATAGTACATGGTGGTTTTCCATTAGTCCATTCAACCAACTCAGTGTGCAATTGTACCATTTTGTTGATCATCATCAGATTTAAGAAGATCAAGGGCTGGCGCTTTCCTGCATTATCAAGATGCGAGGCAATTAAATATTGCGGGGAAGCGATTTGGTGACACATGTCCTAGGTGATGTCACGGTGGATGTTCTTAGAGGTTCAGAAAGTACAAGTTATGTTCACCGTCTAATGCAGGCAGATCAAGGGCTAGCACTTTCTCGCATTATCAAGATGTGAGGAAATTAAAAAATGTGAGAAAGCGGGTAGCTGCCACATATTTTTGCGGGACTAGTTTCTCTATGGGTCACCAGTTGGATGCTAGGTTGTGCCAAGTGGTTGCCAAGTGGATTCACAGATTAAATTTTTTATGAAGGCAAGCGCAGATCTTCCATGATCGTTGATCTCGTGGAGATCAACGATGGGCGCTATCTCGCTATCGAAAGCTATGAGAATTTTAACCATAGTGACATAGCACCTTAGCGACATGTAGCAGGGTGGGGCTGAGCATTATGAAATTGCAGGGATAGTACTAGTTCGGGCTAAGTCAGGCACCGGGTGTGCTAAGTTGTTTCGTGGGCCCAAAAGTTTTAGGGGCAAAGCACGGTAATATGGCGAGTCTTCACGATTTTTAGATCTAATAAAAATCAACACTGGGTGCTATCTCGCTATGGGAAAGTGCCCGGAGGATACCCATAGTGACATAGCGCCTAGATGACACGTGTCTTCGTGGGCCTGGCCAAGATTGACAGTTAAGGGCTGGCGGTTATGTTGTAGCTGTTGCGGTCAGGGTTTTAAGAAGATGGCACAATTAGTTAGAGAAAAGCATGGTCAACTCAGGAGGACCCCACAAGGTGGCAAAAGGAAATAAACTCATTAGTCCACGTGGCTTGTCCTGGTGCCAAAGATAGGTTGAATCGCTGACTCTGTTGATTCATGCACCAAAGGCGATAAGAAATTAGGTTTTTGCCACACGATTTGATCTCTGTAATCAATCCTGACCAACCCAAAATGAATGCGAGACAAGGAAGAGCACCCCACCACCCTCGGTTGATCCATCTACCTGATCAGAGCATAGTTATGGCGCCGCCTCTATCTTCTCAAGGCCCTGTTCTAGTTAACAATCAGATTTCGTGGTACCAAAAGATATACTTAGATCAGATTTTTTTTCGATCCCCATGATTGTTCTTGGTATAGCCTTGATGGCGGTGGTTTCAGGATAGTTTTGGAGGGAAACTTTCAGTTATGCCTAAACTATAAAGGCAATTTTTGTGAATTTTGTCAAGGTTGACCATTCTCTGTTATTCTTTGTTGTTGCTCTGCAACTCTAGTGTAAAATTTCCTTTGCCTCTGAACTGCATGAATTTTGTCTTATCTCCTTCAACCATTGGTATGAAAGTGCAAGAACTCTTTGCCTCTTATTGGTGTTTTGTAGAGATTTATGATCTGCTTGACTGTACTTCCTTGGCCTATGAATGATAATATAAGTGAATCTCTCTTGCTTGTGTCATTCATTTTGGTCTTTTGATCTACGTGTGATTATTAGATTAAAGCAAGTCCAAATGTGTATATCTTTAGTTTCATTCTGGTTCAATAGTGCATATATGGGTAGAGATTGGTCTGAACACTCTATTTTGGTGCATCACCTCTTTAGATTAGATTATGTAGATTTTCTTTTGTGCTCTCCTTCTCCCTTTTCCTCTCCAAGAGTAGTTAGGCGCACCCTGATAGTAAGAGGAAGTTGGCCTTCTTCAGAGACTCAACCTCACAGTTCAATTCCCACAGCTTGGAGGTTGTTTCCATGTTTCACTAGGTTGTCCTCACGCATAGGCTTTGGACAAGGGTGCAAATCTAAGTGACAACAAAACCCTTTATGAATTATGGTTTGGTCATTCAACCTCAATAAAGTATTTCAAAATCTTTGGAAGAAAATGTTATATAAATAGAGATGATGATATTGGTAAGTTTGATCCAAGAAGTGATGAAGGTATGTCTTTTGGTTACTCATTGAAAAGTAAAGCTTACATATGTTCTAATCATAAAACCAAGATAATAGTTGAATGCACAAATCAAAAAGTTGATGAAAAGTTTGGAATTAAAGAAAAGATGATGGGTTACAATTTTGATGAAGAAGAAGATAATATTGGAATCACTAGATAGGATGTAGAAGTTATCTTTGAGACTAACAATGATCTGCAGAATGATGTGAAAATTATTGAGAAAAGAGGAGAAAGATTTGAAACAAGAAAAGAAGTAAGAGTTGAGTTAGCAACTCCTACCTCTAATAGGAATCTGACAAAGAATCACCCTCTAGAAAAATAATAATTAGAAGCAAAGACAAAGGAGTGATGACAGCGAATAGAAGTAATGAAGGGATATGTTTGATTTCTTAAGTTGAACCTAAGAGTACAAATGAAGCATGTAAAGATGATTATTGGATTCAAGTAATGAAGGAAGAATTAGATCATATTGTGAAGAATGAAATGTGAGAATTAGTTCCAAGACCTAAAGACAACAATGTTATTGGAACCAAATGGGTATTTAGAAATAAAATGACTGAACAAGGTGAAGTTGTAAGAAATAAGGCTAGACTTATATGCAAAGGATATTCATAGCAAGAAGGAATAGATTATGAGGAGACATATGCCCCTGTAGCCAGAATGGAAGCAATGAGAATATTCATGGCTTATGCAGTGAATGAAATTTTTTAAATGTATCATATGGATGTAAAATCATCCTTCCTGAATGGAGAACTTGAAGAAGAAGTATACATTGAGCAACCAGAAGGGCTCCCTCTAACAGAATAAAAATACATGGTATGCAGACTGAAGAAATCTATATATGGTCTAAAGAAAGCACCTAGAACCTGATATGCAAGGTTGGACAAGTATTTGGCAAAGCTTGGATATGCTAAAGGTACGGTAGATAGTAACTTGTATTTGAAAGAGATAGAGAATGTATTGTGGATAATAGTAATATTTGTTGATGACATAGTATTTGGAGGTAATGATGAAGCAAGTGGTATGTTTACTATAGAAATGAAAAATGAGTTTGAAATCAGTATGATTGGAGAAATGAAGTTTTTCCTAGGTTTGCAGATTATACATAATAGTGATGGTATATTTATTTCACAAACTCAGTATTTGAAAGACTTGTTGAAGAGATTTGGATTGGAAATTTGTAAGCATGTTGGTACACCAATGATAATTGGTCACAAGTTATCTAGTAAAGATGAGACACATCCAATTGAGAAAAAGAAGTATAGATCCATGATTGGAGGTTTGCAATATCTAACTCACACTAGACCAGATATAGAAAATGTAGTTGGGATTGTAGCTAGATTTCAAATTGATCCTATGGAGTATCATTATGAAACAATAAAGAGGATATTCAGATATTTGAAGGGAACATTTGATTATGGAATATGGTATGATAGATCAAGTGATTGGACTTTATGTGCTTATACTGATGCGGATTGGGTAGGCAATGTGAATGATAGAAAGAGCTCTAGTGGTGGAACATTATTTCTTGGAGGAAGATTGATTTCTTGGCCAAGCAAGAACAAGATTGTATTTCACAAAGAATAGCTGAGGTAGAGTATGTAGCAACAAAAAATAGTTGTAATCAAGTGATGTGGATGAAGCAGATGTTGAAATATATTAGGATAGAATTTTTAGAACCTGTTATCATATACTGTGATAATGCAAGTATGGTAAGTATGTCTAAGAATCTTGTGTTGCATTCTAAGACTAAGCATATCTCTATTAAGTATCATGTTTTGAGAGAGAAGGCACCAAAAAAGGAGATCAGATTGGAATATGTGAGTACTAAATATTAGATTGCATATATCTTTATGAAGCCCTTACCTAAAGATACATTTGATTAATTGAGAGGTATGCTTGGGGTTATCCCCCTTCCTACTTTAGATTAGATGATGCAAAGATTGCATCAATCTAGTGGTACAGAGCACTATTTTTTGACTGGACTAAATGTTGATGCTACCTATATGGGGGAGTATTTATGATGAGCAGAGTCATTGAGGACTCTTGGTATTTGGTATTGAATAGTGCCTTTGGATACTTGAGGTGATCAAAGACTTGAAGCAATAAATTGACATAATGAAGCCTTTGTCATTGATGTCAATGGGGGATAGAATGCATGAAAAACATCTCCTTATAAGTATGTATGGGGGAGATTTAGAAAGATTCATGTAAAAGAAGGAAAGTCTCTGCGGGGGAGATATGTAGCATGAAGTGTTATAGATGCTGAACATAATAGTGTTCTAGAGGATTTTAGATTTGATTGATAAAGAGGATTTGAAAAGATAAGAACAACAACAACAGAGTACTATTTGGTATTCTTAGAGCCTAGATGTTTTTCATCTATCTTGTCATCAATGCCAAATGGGGAGATTGTTACCATGAATGTTGATGGTATTCCTTTGGTGGGGTATCCTAAGCATTGGTGAGCATGTGGTATTATTGACACATTGTATTCATGACTATGTTTGTCATTGATGTCAATATACCAATAATTTTATGAAGATTGGAAGAGTAGTTGATAGAGATCAAGGTCATATAGGAAAATTTTTGGTTGTCAAGTGATGCACGGATAAGAACATGTTCCCTAATGTGTCCTAATGATAAGTTTCAATGCACACAACATGAGTAAAAGTCATGCAAAACTTGTAAGTGATTTACAAAGAACAGTACAAAGACATAGCAACTGTTAAGCAGTTTTTGATGATTGCATTATATCTTCTAATAGAGATATAATTTGGAGATGTGCAGTTACACAGTGATAGAAGATAGTCTGATGGTGATGTCAATGAATGTGCAAGCCCTAGTGTCACACGTGTAATAAGTTGTATAGTTTGTGCATTGATAGTGCTATTGTAATTGTGAATTAATTAATTATCTTATTATAATTATTTGGGAAAGCCTCTAAGACGACTCATGTAATTGTTTTGAAGATAGGGTATAAATTAAAGTATTTTCCTTTGTTGTAAAACATGATTATGAAGTGATTAAGTGTGAAGTGTTCAAGGAAGTGCGAAAAGGAGTAGAGTGTTTGGTTAATGCAAGTAAGCGATACAAGGGATTATTAGATGCGAGGCTTGTGATCTAGTAACAAGATTAGAAGGAGCAGTGGTACGGTTGATAGGATAGAGAAAGAGGAAGGAGTAGTATAGTACAATTCTATTATTCTACAAGGAATTATATATAGATCATTTGGATAGTGGGTTCATTGGTCTTGCCCCTAAAACTGTTTGGATAGTGGGTCCATCTACCTTCCTTAAGTCCTAACAAGGTTGGAATCTCCTAACAAGGATTCAAAGTCTCCTAATAGGGACTGACATGTATTGAATGTTGTTATAGACTCCTAATAAGGTCCATCCTCTAACAAGGAATATTTATATTAGTACATCATCTTGTGAATATCATCCCCTCAGGGGCTTTCCCTCTGATCTAGTGTTATTATGTATAAGTATCTCGTTATGGTTTCTAATTATATTGTTCACATGGTTAAGTTTTATTAAGGTTGATAATTGTGATAATACTTGGATAACTAATTCAACACCCCCCCCAGTTATATTGGTGGACTATATATTCTAAAAAAACTTGTTAAGAAGAAGATTTGTAAAATGAATCCTAGCATCACTTTTCTTATTAAGGGTGAGATAGAGGAACTTTTGGATGTTGGTTTTATACGTCCTATAGATTATTCCCCTTGGATTTCTAACATTGTCATTTTTTCTAAGAGAAAAAATAAGATAAGGATGTGTGCTAATTTTTGTTATTTAAAGAGGGTTCTTTGAAAGATGATTTTCCTTTACCTAACATTGATATGATAGTGGAGTTGAGTGTTGGACATGTGTTACTATCTTTTATGGATGGATTCTCTCGGTATAAACATATTTATATTCCTTCTTATGATCAATATAAGACCTCTTTCATTCATCCCTAGGGAACATTCTATTGGGTAATGATGCCTTTTGGAATGAGAAATGTGGGTGCTACTTATCAACGAACCATGACTTTTATTTTTTTATGACTATATGCATAAGATTTTCAAAGACTATGTGGATGAAATTTTAGCAAAGTCTGTAAAATGTGAAGAGCATGTTCCTACTCTTAAATAGATCTTTGAGAGAATAAGGAGGTATAATATGCACTTGAATCATGCACCTTTGGGGTTGACAATGGAAAGCTCCTTGGGTTTATTATATCTAATAGAGGTATTGAGGTAGATAGAAAGAAAATTGATCCTATTGTCAATATGCCTCATCCTCAAAATATCTCACAACTTCATAGCTTACAAGGAAAGATATAAGCTATCCATAGGTTTATTTCTAACCTAGAAGATCATACTATCCCTTTCACTTCCTTGCTTAAGAAAGATTCCACGTTCTCTTGGAATGAAGATTGTAAGCTCTCATTTGAACAATTCAAGACGTATCCTTCTAATCCTCCTATATTGCAACTAGCTCAACCTAATAAGTTGTTCTTTCTTTGCCTCTTCTAAAGCATTGAGCGTTGTCTTGTTCAACATGATCAAGATGGTAAGAAACATTGTATTTATTACATAAGTTTCACATTGATTGATTATGAAACATGTTACAATACAATTGAGAAATAATGTTTTTCTTTAGATTTTTCTTATCAAAAACTTAGACATTACCTCCTTAATGTAGAAGTTAATGTTTATGTGAAGTTTGATCCTTTAAAGTGTCTATTTTTAAAGACATATTTATTTGGATGACTTTTAAATGGGTCATGCTCCTACCAAAGTTTGATTTAAAGTTCATTTATCATAAGTCTATCAAAGGGAAAGCCTTGACTAGTTGATTCACTTAGGCTCCTTCTCCTACTTCAACATTGGAATCTATTGAGTTTCCTAACAAAATTGTCTTGCCTATTGATATAGATGAGACATGGGAGTTATACTTTGATGGATCTAGATGTCAAACTAGATCTAGAGCTGGTGTTATATTAATATCCCCATCTAGGAAACCTATTCCTTTGTCTTAAAAGCTCAACTTTTCATGTACTAATAAATGTTGTTGAGTATAAAGTCCTTATTGTAGGTTTAAAAGTGGATTTATCCTTACACATTAAGCACATTAAGATATTTGGTCATTCAAAACTTGTTATATAATAGATTAATGATACATATCAAGCTAAGAATGATAAATTGACCAAGTACTAGGATCTAGTTGTAAACCCAATTGAAAATTTTGCTTCTTTTTCTATTCAAAACCTACCTTAGAAGTATAATCAACATGTTAATGCTATGGCTAGTCCAACATCCCTTATTACTTTCGAGGAAGGTGTACTAGATTTTCAATTCACAATTCATACTTTGTCTGAACTTGCAATTTCACACAATACCCAGTTAAACATAACACGTATTCGTTTACATTTACATTAGTGGCATTCTCTCATTAATCAGTACCTTAAAGATAGATTGTTCCCTAAGTCATCAACTAGAAATTCTAGGAGTAGAATTCAAAAGCTTGCAGGTCATTATATAATTTTTGTTGACATTCTCTACAAACGATCTTGTGATGGTCATCTTTCTAGACACCTTGTGAAAGCTAAAATCCTCGTGGCTTTGTAAGAAGTCCATGCTATATCATGTGGGGAGCATTTTGGCAGGAAATACTTGGTTAAAAAACTCCTTCGAATGGGGTATTATTGGTAGACTATGGAACAAGACTCATTCACTTTTGTCAGAAAGTGTTTGTAGTGTTAGCACTATAATTATCTTATTCATGCTCTTGCCTATGCTCTACATTCTCAAGTTCCACCATGGCCTTTTAGTGTGTGGGGTTTTGATCTTATTGGTCAGATCTCTCATCCCTTTTCTCAAGGACATACATATATCCTTACAACTACATATTACTTTACTAAGTGGGTAGAAGTTGTACTTCTTTTCTCTACCACTATGGATGTAATTTGTGACTTCATCCTTCAAAACATTATTGCTAGATTTGGTATTCCTAATTTCATATGGCTATCATTTTAGATAATGGAGCTCAATTTTAAAATAAGGAAGTTAAGGCCTTTTTGGAGAAATATCATTGTCATCGTCATTTCTCTTCTCTTCATTTTACTCAATCTAATGGACAAGGCAAAGCTTCTAATAAGGTTATGGAACAGATCCTTTAGAATACAATTAATAATAATGCTAAGGATTGGCACACTCGTTTAGTTTATGTTTTATGACCCTATAGAAGTGGTGTCCCTATGATGACTAGAACATCTCCCTATAACTTAGTGTATGGGGAAGATGTGGTAATGCCTTTAGAATTAGAAATCCCTTCTTTGAGAGTTTCTTTCAAAGGTATAATTGACAAGGACACATTTTGAGACCAACATTTACAAGAGCTTCACACGTTGGATGAATAATGAATCAATGCTCTAAAACACATCATAGCTTATCATAAGATAGTGAATAAAAGATATAATGGTAAAGTGATTGAGTGCTCTTTTTTGATAGATGATTTAGTTCTTTATGAAAATTAAAGGAATGTAAATGCCTTACTTGGTGAAAAAGGGAAGTTTAGTCCTAACTGTTAGGTCCTTATATTATTATAAAGGTCTATGAATCTGGTGCATATAAAATTTATGATATGAATGGTGTACCTTTTAAGGAACCTATTAATATTATGTAGTTATGTCCTTATTATGTGTAATCATTCATTTTTCTATATTGTGTGCTTACATCTCTCCTTTATTGTAGACTAAAAAGTAATTGTAATAATTCTAAGTACATGATATCTTCATTTCCATGTTTTCTTTTTTTCTTTATGAAATTAGTTACACAAATTAATCATAAGACAGAATAGTACAACATGTTCATCTATCTCTCTATATGTGTGCGTGTGTGTACGCACACATTTATATGCATGTGTATATATATACATGTAAATATGTATGTGTGTGTATATATTGTTAGGATTAAACATGAATAAAAATAACAATTACATGCAAATGTAACCAATATTAGAAAATAATAAATCGCACAGAAGAGAACACATGACACAAAGATTTAACATGGTTCACCCAATCCTTGGGCTACATCCACTAACAAAAAGTCCAATATTATTATTATCCAGTGATTACAATTTGCAATCCCTTACAACTCAATACCACCACAAGAAGCCACAATCTCCATCCATTACAACCAAATCCATTTTATATAAGCTTTTTTCGCTTAAAAAATTAGGGTTAGAATAATTCGACCAATATAAAAATAGCAGTCGATGCCTTTTAAATAGTAGAGTCATTTTTTGCTTTGAGAAGAAACTGCATCAAATAAACCTTCGAATCTGATTAGGATCCACATCACAACATATATATGTTTATATATGTATATGTTTTTTTATATGTATATGTATATGTATATGTATATGTATATATGTGTGTGTATATATATATACATATATACATATGTATATATATATGTATGTGTATGTATATATGTGGATATATATATATATATATATATATATATATTCATGTATATAAGTATGTATACATGTGTAGATATATACATATGTATATATGTATGTGTGTGTGTGTGTGTGTGTGTGTGTGCGTGTGTATATAGATAGACACACACACACACACACACACACACACACACACACACACACACATATCATTACAAAACTATTTTAGTATACAATGTAAGCATTAGAAACAAAATGTGCCTTATATGAAAATAATACAATCAACTCTCATTCATAGGATGGTGAGATCCTGATCTCTCTACTCTATGATGCAATGGTGGGGCTATCAGCTAGGTAGTCAACACAGATGTAAGACTCTTAGAGGTACTCCTCTCTGATCAGCTATGAGATCTACATCGATGCTTGCATAGCTCCTCTAGCTCACAACGCTATTAATCTAGCTTCTCTCGCATCAAGTATAGCTCCACTACTATAGGTGTAAAGATGTCTAAGTGGCGTCCAAGATCTTGCCTCCTCACACATCAGATCTGTGAAGTAGAAGGAATTCTTGCTTCTATGGTCATGTCCATTAATATATCCCTTACAAAGGATCTCTACTCCTCTTTACTAGCTATACAAATTATATTTTCATCAGTCATTCATCATGCACCATTTTTCATACATGGATCTCCTTCTTAGAGCCTAGGATCTATATCTTGAATATAGGTAGCTGGTGGTGGTTAACTTGACTCTCTGTAATCTGCCTATTTGGTTCTAGAAGGAGGGGACCTAGTCTAACCTTGTGGTGTGTAGGATCATAGTGGTTTGGTTGCTATAGGAGATGGCACCCTTTACTATGCTCTCCCACCCACTATTGGTGTATCTTCCTTACCCTCAACTGCCATTGTCTCTCCCTCTTGAGGAGGCTCACCATGATCACCATAACCAACACCGCCACCACCACCACCACCATCATCATCATCACCTATTTCATCCTCATACTTTCCTTGTGATATGTTGAAATATGGAACTAGATCACTTGTAGGGTAGTCATCTGGGAATATGGTTCTCACACCCTCAACACTAAAATAAAGTAGATAGTCTTTGGATATGCATGCATCCTCTAATGTAGGGCCACCTCTATATCATTTAGACCCTTGGTATTTGTTAGTGTTGTTTGCTTGATTTTTCACCCATCAAAAATTTGTTATATTCTATGAAAATCAGGAAGAATTTGTGTTTAGACTACTTAGGGTTTCTCAAATTTTGTTACCTCTCATGAATATCTTAATGTTGTGCCTCAATAATGTTTTCAAGTTCTGATGTTGTGAAGTGACTTTTATTGTAACATCACACCATTTTAATGTTAACTATTTCAATAGTTGCGAGGGTGCGAAACAATCAATCAGAGGCTCGTCGCACCATCACAAGAGTCTGAGTCACAGTGACAACTTGAGTTTTGATGGAGCAAAAAGGCACTCAAGCAGTTAAGTTTTAAACCATCACAACATTTCAGGAGTATTATGATTGACTTAGTTTATAGTGGTGTAATGAAAAAGAATAGATTTGTCACATCATCACATGGTTACATAAATGGTTAAGGTCTTGGGTTATGATGTTGCAGAACAAGATGACATTCAAATCAAAAGGGAAGTCTTAGCTTTACACAAAGTTAAGGACAACCCATGGTTAAATAAATGAAATGGAGAAGTATTATGATTGCACATTCGCAAGGGTTAATGGTTGAGTTAAAGGTTAAGTTAAAAGCATGCGAGATGGATTCAAGATAGTTAACATTCAAGACCATTGCATCGTTGCATGCAGTTCAATTTGACTCAAGATCAAAGTGGTGAAGTTGCAAAGTTAGGTAATAGCTATACAGGAAAGATCAGTGCAACATCCTAGCTCAGGCATGGTAGTTAAGAAAAGGAGTGACAAAGCCATGATAGCTAAGGATAAGTCTTTTCATATGATTGTAGTCAAGGATAATGTTAAAGGGATAAACCACAATGAAGGAGTGATCATGGCTAGTGAGTAGTCATTGCTAGATTGTAACAATTAATAAATTAAAACAATGTGCAGGTGTAAAGTTGTGATAATGGCTAGAATGAAGGGCTTGCAACATCACAAGGATGACCTCATAGTTAAGGCTAACTACACTAATAGTGTGAAGAGGGTTAGGTAACCATTAGTCACATGATTGCAACATCTAATGTGTAGTCAAAAAAATAATTGTAAAAGTGTGAAAAGCTTATGTCACATGGTCGTGACAGTTAACATGTGGTCAAGGAAATGAGTTCCAATGATGCAAAATGGGTTTTTCACATCATCGCTTGAGTTAAAGTGAAGTCAAATGTAAAGGTCACAAGGACATGAGAGGCTAACATATGGCAAGAAAGAAGAAAGGTGGTGGATGATAAATCAGATGATGACACATGACATGCTCAGGAGGCCAATCGTAAGTTTAGTAAGACAGAGATGATGTCTTACGATCTTATGCTAGTCATAAGATTGGAAAGATGAAGCATATGAGCTAAGATGATATGAAAGGTTCATAGGATTGGGGGCCTCTAGCTTCAATTTTGAGATGTCATGCTTCATCGTAAGATCGTATTGTCATATGCTTGTGTGATCATAAGATTGTAAAGGTATGAAAAGGTAAAGGTCTAGGGTTTCGAAGGAGTCATCTTGTTGATCAAAGTGGATCATTTTTAACAGTTATTGCTCCATCAAAAACCAGTCAAGCTGTGAGTTATGATCTTATGATGAGAATTGTAAAGTGCATAGGCAGAAGGAGTATAAGCATGTGTTAATTTAGCCTCCTAATGTTACAATTGTAGTGTGATTGTGAGATTGCAAAGGTTAACCATACAAGCTTCTAAAGTTACGATTAAATAGTAATCATATAATTGTATAGATGAATGCTAAGGATTCTAAAGCTAAGACAAAAGTGAAGATGAGTTGTCAATGTAAGGTCATAAAGGTTAAGGAAGATGAGACCCAATGCTACGCAAAGCAGTTATCGTGTGGTCATAAAAGGCTAGTTTCTAGGGAATACAAAGGGTTTAAATTTTCAAAGGAGCTATAAACTGAAGGGATATGTTTACGTTCCATTGAGGTGGTAGAAGAAAATAGAGCTAGAGAGATGAGTTGGTGCTCAAGTTGCACCATTTTGATGGAGATCAGATTTTTAGGTAGAGTAAAGCAATGAGATATTTAGATGAAATTAGATTTTCTAAAAGACACTCCTAAATGGAAATAATTGTTTTGGGAAGGTAGCTGGAATTTATGGCTCTAACGATGGAGGAAGTTGAAGATTTCCATGACTAACGTAGTAAAAGAAAAACATAAATTAAGTTGAAGGTTCCTACAATAAGTGCCACTTGCAAAAAAATTCAACTACTTCCTTAGTTTTTGATTAGATAAACAAGTTTTATAGGGACCCTAAAACCCAAGAGTTAAAACATAAACAAGGCTGATAATAAGTAAAGAATGTTTTAATAGTAACACATAGGAATATCTCTATATTTGTCTTTGATTAAGATATTTTTGACATGTGTCCTCCCATATAAGACTTGTTGCAATCCCTTACAAGGATTTCCAAGATGTGGAGGAGAGGGTTCTAGTTTTGGAGAATTTTCTCATTACTATGATAGCATGGTTGGTTCTAGTTTTATGACTATGATACCATATTCCTCAGCATTTTCTTTGTTATGAATAGTAGTTGTATTTTTCTTTTGAAGCATTTAGATTATACAATTGTCCATTGTGTTTTGTATAAGTTTTGCATACATTTGATTTATTGGTTTCAAGGAAATTAATAGAGAGCTTGTTTGAAAGTTTCATTCTGGAATTTGTCTCCTTTTTATTGGTTTGTAATTTTCTATTGATGTATGTACAAGGTGCATATTGTCTAGTTGTACCTTGGCTTTGAAGTTGTATGTCACTATTTATTTTGCTTTTAGGTCAAGGACTTGAGTAAATTGCTTGATATGCATTGACAGAATTGCAGGGATCATAGGAAGATCTGATAAACATGAATTTCATCTTGAAGAGATGTCTTTTTGCAAGGAAAATAAATAGATCATATATCTAAGTATATGGGTATGTTTTGGGTATCCATGTGTATGTTCTGATTTAGTTTATGCCCAATGGATAAGGGACTGATAATCTTGGAGATTACATATCTTTTTTGTTCATACCTTGGTCTTGCTGATAATCAACATCATTAATCAAATGTATTTTCCCTTTTACGTTGAAGAGCTTAAAAGAGTTACCCTCGCTTAGCTTGTCAAGTTCATAGGTCATGTTAGTACCTATTTCATGTTTATGATTGTTTGCATAAGCATAGAAGATTCAGGGGTTTTTTAATATTGTATATAGATTCAATTATATGCTTTGACACTGGTACCAACCAAAGAATATGAGGTCCACCTACCTAGGTCTTGTAGAGCCTAAAGAAGAAGAAGGAGAGTAAATAGCCTTATAGTTGGCCCCAATGTCTGAATAGGTAAATTGAGTATGGGAATTAGCTACCCCTAGGTGTATGTGTTTTTATCACTAGGTTATTAAAAACCTACTAATTTAGAAGCCAACAAGTGTCACATCATCTACTATCAATCAACGTCTGGTCCCAAGGATATCCTAGTATCTAGCCCCGTATGGATATCGGGCCACATATGGAGGGGGACCCTATTGAAGAATGAACTTTTGTAACACTCTATCTTAATAGTAGGGAACCACTATGTAGTAGTTCTTGCCCTCCAAAACCCTCTACCTCTACATCCATCTCAGTTGCATTGTTAAGTCCAACCATGCTATCATGAGATGGTAGGGTCTCCAAGTAACATTGGTAGACTATAACTAATCAAATATGATCCTCTAGTCCAATATATCTCCAAATTTCTAGGGATGGCTTAGTGAACAAGAATATACTCTTGATGACTCTATTGGTATCTCAATCAAAAATCCATATGGTCTATTGCATGTGAAGTTCTCAAAGGCCCACTCCTATAAGAGTGTACATGTCGTAAGACTAGCTCGTTGTTACCTTACAAAATTCCCTAGCTTATAGTACATATGTTATATCATGCTCTCTCTCCATGCATAATCTATTGAATCACTCTCCATATGCCTAACCATATGTGCTAGAGGATTTGAGAATATTGTACCCTTTGTGTCAAGTATGACAATAAAGGTTGTAACACATAGCATAATCTTCCTATGAAGAGTCACCTATCCAAGAATGATACCCTTCAGGCACACCTAGACTGGTCTATGTCTCTCTCTATATTGCATACCCATTCAATAATCAAAATCTATCCTAATCTTTGTGCATGATTTGTGTCCTCGTGGTCTCACTATCATTCCACAAACTGATAAACACAAGATTCGATACACATCCTCCAAGGTGACTATCATCTCTCCCACTGGTAAGTGGAATGAGCTTGTAGTTTGATCCCATCTCTCCATCAATGCTAGTAGCATACCCATGTGGAACCTCACCTATGATTGTTGTGCTACCTAGTATAGACCTTTATCCCTAAGTATTTGTATATTTGTTGCTCCTAGATCATAGATGTTCTCTCGAATGTATATCACCAAATCCAAAATGTAGTGCTCTCTCATGACCATTGGACTCTATAGAAGAATCAAACAAGAGATCTATTAGTCCAACATATCAAATTTTGCAATCCAACTAGTCTACATCTAGACTAGGTCAACCTCCTAGCGACTAGGTCGACCTCCCTAGAGACTAGGTCAACCTCCAAGGGACTAGGTTGAACTACCTCTAGGCTAGGTTGACATGATCCTAAGACACCCTAGACACCCTAAGGACTTGGTTGACCTGACCCAAGACTAAATTGAACTCCTCCTCCTAAAGACCCTACAAATCACCTATATGACTGGATTCTACATCTATGGAAGCATAAATGGAAAAAAAAATGAAATGATGCAAAAGTATGGGTCTGATACTTACCTCCTCAAGTGTAGAACCATCCAACATAACTATCGAAGTACCTCCATTCGTGTGGGTTTCCCTCCATTCATGTGGGTTGCGGTGGCTTCATATTCAACATCTCTTCCTTCTTCTCTCCTTCAAACACAAGGAAACATATGAGATTTTAAAAGGTAACATGAGCTTATATAACATTATTTTTTCTTACATTTGGATATGTTAACAAAACCCTAATTTGCAATTAATATACCTATTTACTCTTTCCATCATATCTTGAGCTTGGTAACTCTAATTTCCTCCCCGTCACAAGTATTTGAATCCTAATTCAATTACCTAACTGTCCAAGATCCTCTTAAAGAATTTTGAGTTCATATAGAAGTATTTTGAGGGCCTCTTTTCATCATCTTTTCTTTACAGTGTGATACTTTTAGCGTGATCCCTTGTTTCACCTTTTCTAAATGAGCAAGCTAAAATAAGGGGAGCATGGCTATCCACGAGCTTCACTACCCTCCTACAGTACGTCCTAGGTAGTTTTTTACTATCACTAACCTATGGTTTTGCAAGATGCAATTAGTAAAATTTTCTTGTGGGATATTTTCATATGGATTTTGTTATATCCTTTTTACAAGTTATGATTATGTTTTTTTACTTTAGTTTGCATATACATGTAGTGTCATATCTTTCCAAAGTTGGGGCTAAATGTACCATCTTAAACAAGACACACTTTGATTCGAGACCTTTTAGCTCCTCTTTAGTGTCTTTGCATTTCATAGTCACACCTTAAGCACACACCTCACTTCTTTTATCCTCCTTGCCCTAGTTCAAATTGAGGTAGGACCTAATGAATCCTCATTAACTTACCTTCTTCATGCATTCACTGCATTAGGACCTAATCTATGTGTATCCTCTCATCTTAGGACCCCAAAATCCTAGATTGGATCTCTAGGTGACAATCAGGGACACCTATTTCACCTCTGACCCCTACTAGTTTAGATTTTGGAATAGGGAGATCTTGAAGGTTGACCTTATGGACTAGGTCAACCTTGGTCAATCTGGTCTAGACTAGGTCAACCTAGGTCAACCTAGATTAGACTAGGTTGACCTAGGTTGGCCTATTCTTAGAGATTTTGGTGATTCCAAGCTTGGTGACATTTAACTCCTCTGGTAAAATCCCACATGTGTAGTTGGCCCTTATGAAGTAATTTTTTGAATATTCAAAAAATATACTATAAAAAGGCATTCAAACCCTCATTTGTACATGACAGGAGAAAGTAGAAAGCATGTGTAGACATGCCAATCTTATTTAGAGCAATTATCAGGTGAAAGAAAGGGTTGTTTTTCATTCTTCATTACAAAACAAGGTTATTATTCTACATTGATCATTCAAAGGTGAATATATCAAACATGGAGTTGTGAAGGATCTCAAAGATGGTTATAATAAATTAGCCTTGGGGGTTTGGTATGATTTCTACATCATGCTTCAGATCTGATTCTTTTCACCTTCATACATTTATTTATATTTTACATACATGCTAGGGTTTCATTTACTTAGTAGATTCTTAGCATTTTAGCATATTTGCATTCTAGATCTACACATCTAGGATACATACATACGCACAAATTTTTTTCTAAAAACTATTAGTGGAGGTGGAAATCACCAAAATGGGGGGTCGACTAAGGCAAACCCCTTCGTAGCCACCTACACATACAAAACTTTTTACAAATTTGTAAGATACTAACAAAAGGTTTACAAATCTGGAATCTACTTTTCAAAAGTTTTCTAGAGAAGTCAATTTTAGGACATCAGACTACATCGACCTAGTTGTAGGACATCCTTCTATGTTGACCTAGTCATTCAGTGTCCCTTTCTAGGGAGATCTCTAGGTTTTGTTCCCTTTGCCATTTTATTTTGAGATCCACGAACGGATATTAAGAAATAGCTCAAATCTGCAAGTTTAGGAACCAAAATATATCTTTCTCTATGCATTTCAAGGTGAGTACTTTACCTCTTATTTTCCCTCTTAACATACATTTACTTTCAGATCTCTATTGTGCTATTTGTGTGTATTTAAGATCTATATTTGTCATATTTCTTGTTTATATTGCATGAAAGAGAACTTGCTAGAATACTTCCTTGATGAGTTTTTAGGTATTGTATCGACGTCCCTTTATCCTCTTCTGGGCTTTTGCTAATAAAATTTAGGGCTTATTGAGAGTTATGCCTTGAAGCCCGTCTTTCACTTTTATTGAATGGATCAAGGAGAAAGTTTAAAACTTGCTTGGTCTTGTTTGCATTATTATCACTTGTGTCATTTTACCCTTGTACAACTAATAATAGTTATTTATACTATGTGGATAAAATCTTTTTAGTTGTTCACATTTTGTCTTAACAAATATGTAATACTAAATTTAGGTTTTGAATTTAGTGTGATTATTAAATGATTGCAGTTTTAATGGTATAACCAAGATTCAAATGGCCACAAGGCTCACACGACATTCATGTTGAGGTTGGGCTCTCTCAATGGACATGTTTCTTATACATGTGAAGTAGGAGGAGGAGAGGAGTGATAAGGAAATACTATCAAGAGGAACATAGATTTGAGTGAATAACTATCCACAATAATAAAGAAAAACTAATGACTTATTAAACTACTTATGTATAAGTTAAACTATACTTAAAAGTAATTTCTTTATACTATAATTTGTTATTTAAATTTATATTTACTAATTTTATTGCTCTCCACAATTGAATATAATAGCATACACTTTCATAAACCTACTGAGTGATGAAGTTTTAAAAATTGAGCATGACAAGAGAGGTGGAAATGGTATAAGGGTTTTTGTGATTGTAGGCAATGAAATGGACAAAGAGATGGATGATGGGGAATGACTTCCATTTTATTTTCATGTTCTCTATTTGTGGTTTTAGCTTCCTTGACTACACTATTTGTTAAGTATTTGGAACAACTTTTTGTGCTTTCATTTTCTATGTCCAGAGTTAGAGATCTAGCATTTGATCCTATTGTTGGATGCTTCTTGAGCTCAAGGATGGGTATGGACCATTTGGAATTAATGATCTAGGAAGAAAGTGTCTCAAGTGGAGATCTTGATGATGTGGTTTATGGGAAGAATAATGATAGGATATTAGTTTTTGGATTGATCATTTTTAGGGAGAGGCAATTGTATTTTTCTACCCTTTCATTTTTATAAGTCTTCTATTTGGTTGGTGATCCATAGTGGGTGTGATTTTATTGGAAATGGAGCCCCGTCGACTATATTATTAATATATTTTGTTATAGATTTGATCTTCCCAAAATTTATGGTTGGGTCCTTCGATTCTTCATCTCTTGGATCTAGTGTATGTTTTGGTTGGGCTGTAGACCTACATTTTGTTTTGGGTTGGGGCTTTGAGTGCTTGATTGTGGCTAATGTTTGTCTAGTGGTTTTGGATGTGATGAATTTACATGGTGTGGAATGTATTGGTGTGAAATTGTGTCCAATATATTGGATTTTATTAATTTCTAGTGGACATTTTCTATGAAAGGGTATTATAGTATTTTCTTCTATCAATACCCATTATGGGTTTGTGGCTTTCCTCCTAGCTATTTCATGTAAAGGGTATGATAGTTTTTTCTTGTGTTTCACCTCCTATCTAAACCTAATTATCTTGACTCTTTCCAAGTCAATCTTAGATTCATCTTTTTGGTTAAAAGGGTCTCTTTTACTCTCATGGCAGAGAATTTTTTGTGGTGAATCTCGAGGGGACTCTCTTTCCTACTCTTTCTACTTTTTGGTTGAGGGCCTATATAAATTATACTATAATAGATTTTCAAAAATATTTTATGGATGTGGAGAGTTCTATTATGGAGGTGGAAACCTTTGTTGTGAAAATGATCAAGGGTTTGTTTCTTTTGTTAACCAACCTCCTTTGATACTAGTCCTATTGAGGTGGATAATAATGTTGCAGAAGAGGTAGTGTGTTGTTATAAGGGGGATAATAGTTTCTAAAAGTTTTTATTTGAGTATATTTCAAAGTTTAAAATTTGAAATTAATTTTTTTTAATAATATGATAATCGATATGCTTAAGTTAAAATTTTTATTAGAGAACCAATTGATATGGTCTACTACCTTTTGGAGAGTTTTAATTTTTTTAAATTTTTAATTATATATTTTTATGAAGGATAGTATAACATCATCATCATATATATAAAGTACTCCATATTAAAGATCAAGATATTTTTTACTTATGAACATATATATTTTCCTTTAAGGCTCATCTTCATAAATGCAAAATATCCCACCAATGACTAATGATATTTTTTAATAATAACATAAACTTTTTCTCTACTGTAAGATTGATCTAAGATTAACCACAATGATGGCGAACTCGAAGGGTTTATGGTTTTTATAGAAACATGGAAGCTTGGAACCATAGTGAAATGACAATAGTGGTTTCGGATAGCATAATTGTTTTAGATATAAGAATAATAAATGACCTAGATCACCCTACAACAAGAGGTGTAATGATGGAAATGTTTTCAAATGGCAAGGGAAATCTATAATGAATCACCCAAATATAGAGGTGAGACTAGAGAAAGAGGTGAAATGGTATGGGAGTTACTATAATGATTTCACAAGGATGCATGTGGTGGATAGGTTTGTTTCATCTAACATGGGTGGGATAGTGAAATTTGGATCTACAACACTAAAAAATCATATGCCAAAAATTGTTTAGGAGTAGGAGAAGATGATGAACATATCGCCTTCTCAAATACAAAGTAGGATGCTATCTCTATTAGTAAATGGAAAGGAATGGTTGGACTTTGGAAGCTATTTAAAAATCCATGCACTTTTTCTTAAATGGGGGTGGGGTGATGACCAACTATTAATAAAATAAAAAGCTAGTGTGATAAATGATGGGGGGAAGTTTTTAGTTTCAAAACCATGGAAACTTGATTCTATATGATTACTATGGCAAATATCATAGAGATTTATTTTAAATAGTGGTTCATATATGTTTGAAGGGATGGGTTTTTTATATGAAGTTATGGGAAACAAATTTTGACCCAATTAAGGAAGCTATAAAGGATTATCCAATCTGGATGGGACCTCATAACTTAACACAAGAATATTGGAATAAAGAATCTTACAAGATGATAGGAGATAAATTAGGTAAATACGTAATCTCTATGGAGATAGTGGATAAGGCTACCTTCCAAATGTTTCCATGTATTTGCAATCAATGGTTGTCATGCCACCCTCTACCTGATACAATAGAGTTAACATCAAACAACAGGGTTTGGAAACAAGCTTTTTTAGTTGAAGAAGATCTTATGTTCTTTAATGCAATGAGTGTCTGAGTAAACACCATGAAATGGATGGTTGAAAGAGTATGGGGAATGGAAAAGCTCATGCAGAGGATATATTATAATAGAGGGAAGAAGTTCATGTTAAACAAAAGGAGAAAAGTTGTAAGAAATTTTTAGTGATGATAACAGAGTGGAAATACTCTTTATTAGATTTGGATATCCTAGATAATAATAGGATTAAGGTGAGAAATGATAATATAGGGGGATTTAATGCTTTGGAAGTAAGGATGGGGTTTTAATAAAGAGGCTCGAGTGTTAGAATATGGAAGGGTTGAGGATAAGAAGTGTTAGAGGCCTTAAGACTGATATGAAGGCTTGTGTGGGGACTATGACTTTATGTTAGAAATATGGCTAGGTAGATGTATGCGTGTTTTCATTTATGACAACATATACTTTTTGATATTTCATAATGTTATCAAAGTTAGAAAATTGTCTAAGTGTTAGATAGTTTATAACAACACAGAGATAGATATGGTATGTATAGATGATAGAGTTTGAATTAGTTCATGTGTAGTTGAGGATCAATGGTTGACAAGGTTATAATGATGTGTGTTAGTGTGCAAACTTGTACAAATAGTATGACCCAAGTTATAGTTAAATTACGAATTTAGGTAATCAATTGAACAAAATAGAGGACAACAACTAATTGAAGTGTACGACTTAAGGAATTATTCTGGAAATAAAATAATTACTTAATCTTGTTGGGCTGACATCCTAGATGTTTACCCAAAGTTATTTTATATTTGGTCAAGTGTGTGAAAGCATCAAGGCCGACTAAGCAAAGATTTATTAATTCGTGAAATATAAGTAAAGATCATATCTTGCTTAAATAGTGTGGAGTATGAATGTGATGCAAACTATATGTGAAGGAAGCTTAAATGATATGTGAGCCTTATGTGGTACAAAACCTGATGCATGATCAGAGCAAGTGTGAGATACAATAGTAAGACAATATTGTAGGTATATCTACTCTTGTGAAGAAACTTAATTGTATTATGCATGATAGGACAATGGGATCTTCTTGCATACATTGTATTTGATATACCAACTCCTAACAGGGTTGAAGCAACTCCTAACATGGTTGAGGGTTTTAATAGGGCCTATTCCTCTAACAAGGACTCGAGACACTATATGTATTTCATAGACTCCTAACAAGGTCAATATCCTTAACATGATTTTTTTGTTTAGTGTATCATCTTGTGGGTATCATCCCCACCGGGGTTTTTCCTTGGCCATCATTTTCCTATTTAACAAATAACGGTGTCATGAGTTCTTTGTGTGTATGGTTATATTTATTATTTAGCATTGTTGGTTTACTTTCATATGGAAGCTATAAAGTAATTAACAATATTCATTTGTGGACAAAAGTTTTAGAATATTGATTCACCCGCGTTTGCACAACCCCCCCTTCTCAGTATTATCTATTTCTAACAATTGGTATCAAAAAAAAGATACTCTAAAGAGGCTTAACAACTTGAGAAAGATCCCTATGGATATGGAAGAGTTGAAGAGAAACCTTGAAGAATCTCTTGAGAAAATTAATCTTCTTATAGAAGAAAGAGATAACCTAAAGATAGGTACGAGGATGTAAAAGTTTACATTGGTACATTGAAAGACAAGATTGATAATCTAAAATTGAAAAAGGAATCAAAGGAGCATATTAGTGACAATTATGAAGTAGGAATTATCAATAAAGAAAATGAGATCTTGAAGCATGAGTTGAAAATGGCTGAGCTTAAGTTAAGTCTTAAGAAAGATGATAGCAATACCAAACCTGATCTAAAAGCTAAGAATGCAAACCTTAGATCCCAGTTAAGACACATTTGAATTAGACTCTATTAAGATATAACATGTTGAGTTAGAAAAATACAAAACTATTGTGAAAGGAGAATTGACACAAGCTAAACAATAGTTAGAGAAACTTTATTCTAGGAGTGAGAAAATTGATGAGCATATATTTTACCAGAGACCCTCTTATGATAAGATAGGCCTTGGATATTTTATTGGAGATAAATCATCCAATAAAAGTTGGAATTAGAAAAGAACCAAATCCAGTTTTGGAGTCCACTAAAGAATTAGAAAATAACTAATTGATTTATCTGTGAGATATGATGAATCAAAGAAACTAGAGCAAGTTGATGAACCTAAGCAAGCTGGATTATCTAAGGAAGTTAGACATGAATTCAGGGGTAGATGTTTCATATGCAATAAATTTGTTCATATGAAGAGAGATTTCATAGGTAAGTCTTTTAAACCTATTACTAATTTCTATTGTTATAATTGTCATGGTTATGGACACAAAGCAGTAGATTGTAAGAAACCTAAGTTTGATAGTAATAATGGGAATAGTAGAATTTTTAGGAACACTAACCCTAGTGGTAATGAAAGAAGATCACAATGCAGATATAATGATGGAGAGAAATCTAACGGTGAAAGGAAATAGTTTGTATGTTACAAGCGTAACAATCCTAGACATATTGCAAGGAATTGCAAAGCACTTGAAAGTTAGAATAGAACCAATCAAAGAAGGAATGCACTTGTATGTCAGCTATGTAATAACTTTGGACACAGAAAAATATTTTATAGAATGGACAAAGGAACTTCAACAGGAATCTTAATCATAGAAGGAACAATAACATGAATGACAAAAGAAATGGTAATGATAGTGACAATAGTCAAAATGAAGCAATTAAAGAACATGTTGATGAATTCAAGGAAGCATTTGTGAAAGCTATTAATCAAGAAAGTTCTCATATAGTTTTGGAAGAACAGTATCTTGATGCACCTAATGGGAAATTGAAGTCAAAAAATATTTTTGACTCAACCTATTTGAACTAAGCTTTTTCAGAAGAGGTAGAGTGTCAGTTAATCACAACTGATGACAGAATGCAAAATAGAAGTTGTGCAACTGGCAAAAGGTAGATGACATAGAGAGGAAGCTATGGGCAAGTGCACAAGAGTTTTGATGATCGCAGTAAGTCATATGGAAGGAATTAGTTTTACTAGTAATCAGTGACAACTTTTGAAGTAGAAGTAGATGTGCATTTAATGCAGAGTTAAATTTGAAATGCTTTAAGGATTGTGAGTAAGATATTCAGTACCATTTGATCATGTGAAGAGTTTGGAGCAACTAGTGAGTGATTTGATAATGAATTCAAGTGTGAAGTTTCAGAAGCCCTAAATCACAATATTAAAGGTATTTTGTGAAGATTTAAGTTAGAATTTTCAATATCATAATTAGCAGTATGGGAAGCTAGTCATTTTGTGATACAAGTGAGAGACCTAGGTACAGATTCAAGAAACACTCATTTGCTTCTCTTATTGATGATCCGTTAGGAGCATTTTCCAAAATCCTGCCAAATGTAGTTCACATAGAAGACATTAGAAGCTACATTCATTTTAAGTTTGAGAGTATTGGAGATGAGGATATTCACAAGAATTTAGGAGTTATGTGTAATGGAGACCTAACCCTAAAATTTGAGTATGCATACCTAAATGAATTGAACCTGATTAAGTGTATGTTTTACACAAAATTCAATAATCATGACTGGAGCAAGATTATCCTAAGTCAAGTTCATGAAGAAATTTTTTGGGTAGGTGATGTGCCTATTGTAATTGATAGTGACCTAATTCATAAGGTCACAGGTTTAAGAAATTAAGGGTGTAATCTAATGAATGATAGAAATGTGAGAAATACAATTGAGACAAACTTGAAAACTAAGTTTGATGGAAGGAATATGAGAGTTGATATGATCCAAGACAATGGAGTTAGAATATTGAGCAAGATTGTAGGATATAAACTAAATCATAGCTCTAGAGTGAACTTTGTGCCAACAGAATTTTTGCATGCAACTTATGTAATGGTAGTTGAGAAGAAGAAAGTAATTATGTGTGAGATTATTAGAGAGCAGTTATTGGACAAAATTGTGAAGTTGAAGAAAGCTAGAATTCAGTCTTTAGATTTGAATCTCTACTAACACACTTATTTTCTATGCAACCAAGCAGTTTGTTGTTATGACAAGTTAGAATAGTAATGAGTGTTCGATAAAGATGGTTACAAAGTGTTACAAGGCTAGACTAGAGAATGTCAGAGACAAAGACATTGATAGAATGATGAAAATATTCCAATTTGAGATGGAACTAACATATAGAATCCTCCCTCTATGGTATAAAGATGAAATATGTTTTATGGTAGAGACTGACACTATTTGTATGGGGGCAACAAAACCTAGAGTGAAGTTTATTAAACCCATGGGATATGAAATGAGTGAAGAACTCATTGAAGGATACACACAAATTATTCTACAATCTGAAAGGGACACTAAATGTCCAAGATGGGGTACCTATGAAGAGAAGATAAGGGAAGTTCATTCTAAACTTCACAATAAAGAGATCAAGAAGAATGCAAAAAAAAATATTGAATCCATTCTTAAGGAGTCAGAAATGACAAGAGAAGAATTCAATGAGATCAAAGGTATAGCAATGGAGATGAAAGCCAATGGGAAATCTGAGGTGTTAGCAACCACACCTATTGTCATTGTAGCACTATCTATGGATGTGACAATAACAAGGTCTACTTCACAAATACGTACTACACCTTATGCAATGGTTGTGCAAGTTCAACTAGTTAGAGTACAAACTGGTGAGGAAAAGAGGATATATAATGATGTTGAGGTGACAACAACAGTTGTGCAGAGGAAATCAGAGGGATTGGTAAAGGTTAATAAAGAACCTACACCATCTCCCAAGAAAAGGGTCAAGCAGACCATTGATAGACCTAGAAAGAGGAGAAAAACATTATAAATTAGTGAGTCTGAGGAGTCTGAGGAAGAGACTAAAGAGAAGCCAGTTGAATAGGCAGTTGGAGAAGGAAGGACACCAACTGGTAAGAAATCCCAGAAGCCTAAAGTTGAGAATTTGAATATGCAGATTATAAATAATGACAATTTTGTTTAGTTGAATAAGTATTATAGTTTGTATAGTAACATTGATAGGAGACAATTAGAAAATGCTTCTGTAAGGAATATGAGTTTGAGGAACAAGAGATTTGATAGTATCCAAAACAAGATACCAGAATATTTGTACAATAGATTGCTTAATAGGAAGAGAAGAGTAGTAGAAGAAGACACTAAATTGAGAGAGGATGATTAATAAATTGTGTGAAGTAAGTACAAAGGTAGACATAGAAAAGTTCTTGAAAGGTATAGAACCTTTGCTGAGGAATAAGAGAAGAATAGTTCTTATGGGAGGAAACTATGAAGTTAAGAAGGAAATAGAAGAATCCATAGTGAAATATACGACTTCCATGCCTAAGATCACCAAGGCTAGTATTTAACTGGAAATAGCAAGTCCAATTTATGTGGAGGCTAGTACTCCTACTGAAGGTGAAGAAGAAGTTGAAGAGGCATAACAAAATTATTCACCTCCTCATATAGTTAATGCTACTGAATCCATGCAAGTGGATAGTACAAACATAACTGTAGATACTAATGAGAATCCTTTTGCAAGATATGGGTCCAACGTTGTTAACTCTAGGTTAGATGAAGAGGATGATGAAGAAGCAAAGAAAAATACAAAAAAGATTAAGGAAGAAGCAGAAGAGAGAAGGAGAAAGAAAGAAAAGAGGAAGAGAGAAAGATAGTAGAAGAAAATTTTAAATTGAAGCTAAAATGGAAGATTGTGATGCAAGAGTTGGTATTCTTACTCAATCTGAAACATGTGGAAACAAAATCTGGGAAGGTAGAGTTTCAACATGAAGTCGACATACCTTATGTTGCACCAACAGTTATACTTATTGTAGCATCGACAACTACCCCAACATTAGTTATTAAATAATTTCTAGTAGTATCTGATGATGATGATGATAAAAAAGGATTAATGAGCTCTTTGAGAAAACTTCTTGAGAAGAACAAGTCTTTAAAGACCTTGGAAAGAACATTGGCAATAGTTCTAAACAGGATGCAAAGAACAATTCACAAAACTCTCACAAATCCAGACTTACAAGTTAAGGTGAAAGAATTGGTGAAATATTTTGATAAAGAATTCACAACCTTGTCTAATATTGCTTTAGTTCAAGCACACACGAAGCATGATGCATCACTGTTTGACATAGTATGCATCAATGTCAAGAATGACTTGTAGGCACTGAATATGTGCATTAAGGAGCTAAGGAAGAGTATAGATGAAGGAAATAAATTGTATGGACAATGCACAATTTCATACATTCATCTATCAGATTTTGATAATCAGATTAAAGACCAATTGAGTGAGCTTCAAACACTCACTATCAAATTACAACAACTAGAGGCAAACATTGAAGATATTGGAGCAAAAATTGAGAAAATTCACAATGCTATTAGAGGCATTGAATTTGACAAGTAGAAGGTAATAAATAGATTCTCTATCCTTAGAGAATATTTATCTCCTAAAGTTGTTATTTTGCAGAGGTAATTGGAGGAGTGTCTTGCAGTGAAGGCATCATATGATAAATTTTCCTATATTGACCTAAGCACAGTGGAAGTGGCATCCTATGCCCTTTGTAATCTAATTAGTATATCTGATATACTCAAGGAAAATTGGAAGGACTATAACAAGCTGAAACATGACTTTACAAATTGCGTAACTAGAATGTCAAGTTGACCAAAGGCAAGCAACATAGTTTTGTGGGTACATATTTTTGACACCTTTTTTATTAATTTCAAAGAGAAGAAGTATGTAAGGAAAATTGTATATGTATATATGAAAGGGAGAAATATGTAAAATTGTATATGTATATGTAAGTGGGATCTTAGCTATGTATCATTGTAAAGGAGTGATAAGGAATGTAATGATCCATCAAAACATGAATAAAGTTTTCTATTTCGAAGGCAATTTTGTGTAATTACTTTTTGTATTTTTTTTGTATGACATCATTTTGGGACTTAGCCAATTTTCCCAAATATTGCCATCAATGTCAAAGGGGGATATTGTTGGCAATATAGCTAGGTAGATGTATGAGTGTTATCATGTATGGAAACATATACTTTTTGATATTTCATGATGTTATTAGAGTTAGAAAATTGTCTAAGTGTTAGCCAGCTTGTAGCAGCATACAAACAGATATGGTAATTACTTTTTGTATTTTTTTTGTATGACATCATTTTGGGACTTAGCCAATTTTCCCAAATATTGCCATCAATGTCAAAGGGGGATATTGTTGGCAATATAGCTAGGTAGATGTATGAGTGTTATCATGTATGGAAACATATACTTTTTGATATTTCATGATGTTATTAGAGTTAGAAAATTGTCTAAGTGTTAGACAGCTTGTAGCAGCATACAAACAGATATGGTAACATGTACAGATGATAGACTTTGGGTTATTTCATGGTTTGATGGTTAACATGGTGACAATGATGTATGTCAATGCATAGACTTGTACAGATAGTACAACCCAAGTTATAGTTAGATTACCAGTTCAAGTAATCGGTAGAGCAGAACAAAGCACAACATCTAATTGAAGTGTATGGCTTAAGCAATTATTCTAGAAACAAAATAATTACTTAATAATGTTGGGCCAACATCCTAGATGTTTAATCAAAGTTATTTTATATTTGGTCAAGTGTATGAAAGCATCAAGACCAACTAAGCAGAGATTTATTAATTTGTGAGATATAAGTAAAGATCATATCATGCATAAATAGTGTGGGGTATGAATGTGATGTGAACTATATGTGAAGGAAGCTTAAATGATATGTGAGCCTTATGTGATGCAAAATATAATCATGATCAAAGCAAGTGTGAGATATAGCAGTAAGACATTATTGTATGTATATCTACTCTTGTGAAGAGACTTAGTTGTATTTTTCATGTTAGGGTAGTGGGCTCTTCTTGCATACATTGTATTTGATTTTTCAAATTCTAACAATGTTGAAGCAACTCCTAACAGGGTTGAGGCTTTTAACAGGGCCTAGTCCTCTAATAAGGACTCGAGACACTATATGTATTTCATAGACTCCTAATAGGGTCAATATCCTTAACAAGATTCTTTTGTTTAGTGGATCATCTTGTGGGTATCATCCCCATCAAGGTTTTCCCTTGGCCAGGCTTTCCCTAGTTAACAAATAATGGTGTTATGAGTTCTTTGTGTGTATGTTTATATTTACTATTGAACATTGTTGGTTTACTTTCATATGCAAGTTATAAAGTAATTAACAATATTCAGTTGTGGGCAAAAGTTTGTAGAATACTGATTCACACCCCCCCCCAACCCCTCAAGTATTATCTATTTCTAACACTTTGTACATTAACTAGGATGTACAAAGGGAGGATATGATGGAGGGGTAATATTGGGTAGTAAATTAGTAGAAACATGGGAGGTTACTAGTCTTGTAGAAATACCATGAGAGATAAGAGTTAAACCTTTAATGACATCTAATAGTCCAATAGGATGAAAAATCAAGACGAGAAAGCAATGAATGATAATGAAAGGTGTTTGGTGTTTAATAAGATTATTATGTATGTTGAAGGTGATTATGATGTGTCTAGAGTAAAGGACATAACAATTTCTCCAATCAAAACCATAAAGAGTTCCAGTTTCAAGTGGGAATAATGTGGAATCAAATTCAAAATTTGAGATAGATGTGAATCCTGACGAAGATTTTTTAGGTTTAGAGGAAGAGGTTGTATTTTGAGAGAAGATAACTCTGACATAAATGGATGCAAAAGTGCCCAAAGTGAAAGTGGGTGAAAAGAAGAAACATTGGCATAAGTCTAGCCAAACTCATTATTGTAGACAGGTAGGGCATTATGACAAAGTAGGTTGAGATTAGGAAGAGGATATGTCTCTGTTTGGGGTAAATGAGGTTACTTTCATGGAATATCAGGGGCTACAATGCCCCTGACAAAATTTACTTGAGCAAACTTTGTTTTGATCAAGTAAGGCCTAATTGTGTTCTCTTATAGGAAACACGGGTAAAAAAGATGGATTTTTTTTAGTATGGATAGATGTTTCAATAGATGGAAATGTGTGTGGATGGAGGCCCAAGGGACTTGAGGTAGTTTAGGTTTTCTTGGGAAAGAATATTTGATGGATGTGGAGGTGATTCAATAGAAAAATAATTGGCAATGGTTGAGGGTGTGTAAAATATAGTTTGGTACAAGTTATAATTTGATAAATATATATGGCCCAATAAATTGCAGATAAAAAAAAGATTTATGGATGTCTTTATTAGGTCTTCTAACTGTCATGGAAAAGGAAGTTTGTGTTATAGGGAGTGATTTCAATGCAATCTTAAATCCAAGACAAAATTATGGGGGAAGAGATTCGTTGAGCCAAAGTAAACAAAAAACTAATAATTTTGTTATGGTTAATGGTTTAATGGATATTTATGTACCATCTTAAAATGGGTGCACTTCATTTTAAGACTTTTAGCCCTCCTTAGCATAGCTTCGGTCTCTTTTTCTCCTCTCCCCTTCCATTTCACTCTCTTTCATCTCTCTCTTTCCAACATGGTCTTTTAGGTATCACTTTGCTACCATTTTGATTAACTCATTATCTTTCAATCTCACCTACATCCCCTTCTTGACCTTTTTGAGGCCTACATGTCCCCTCCCCCTAGACTATGTCGACTAGGTCAACCTAGTCTAAGAATAGGTCGACCTCAACCTAGTTTGTCTAGGACTAGGTTAGCCTCAACCTAGTCTGGAACTAGGTCAACCCAAGTGGACCTAGTCCCGATGGTTTTGGGGTTCGGGGTCTAAAATTTCTTGAGTTTTACAATTAGTTTAATTAACTCCCCCATCATCCTAAGTTGTTTTCCCACTCAAAAACTAGTATAAAAGGAGGCTTGGGGGCTTCATTTTCATATCTCATTCTCAAGTTATCCCATCTCCATAAGTAACTATTCAAGGTGCTCTTCTTCAAGCAACGATCATCAAGCATTCAAGTCTAAGCATCTCCTTCTTGCATCAAGCTTCTTCCTTCAAGGTAGTAGTCGAGTTTGGCTCTAAGGAGAAGATCCATCATTCCAATCCATTCAATTTCTTCCATTATTTATCCATGGAATATTACATACATTTCCATACATGAGGTTTTGGATTCTTTGATGTCCTTATGGTTTCTTTGAGTCAAGGCTATTACACTTACATACTTGATCACATATTAAAGAGAATTACATCTTTGAAGGTAATTGTATCTTTCACTTGATATTATTTAGATCTACTACATGCAAGCATTTCCTTTATTTATTAAATATCAATTTACAACTAATTCCTTAACCTAGGGCTTGACCAAGGAAAGCCCACATCAAACCCCAACCATAAAACCCTTCTTCTTTGTGTTTATCAATAGGATATTAGTCAAAGCTTATAGTTCTGGAACCTACTTTTCAGGAGCTTTCTAGAGAAGTCTATTGCAAGTCATTAGACAACATCAACCTAGTGGAAGGGTGCCTTTCCAAGTTGACCTATAACTCTAGTGTACTTTTTCAGGGAGATTTATGGGTTTTGTTCTTTTTGTCATTTCATTCTGAGATCCAGAGATGGATATTCATAAACACTTCAATTAAAATACATCTTCCTCTATGCATTTCAAGGTGATTCTTTTGTATTTCATTTCCTTTCATATCTTTACCCTTGATCTATATCTTAATTGGACTAGTTGTATTCACATATAATCTAGATTTATATTATTCAAGCAATTATCTCAATTTCACATTCACATTATCATATTAAGAGCCAAAGATTACTTATCCTCATATTCCTCTTTATAATTCAAATTTAGGATTAGCACCTTTCTTCCTTTAGGTTCTAGCTAATCTACTTTGGATCTTAGGTGGAATCATATTTGGAAATTCCCCTCTTTCCCTTTCACTTGTATTTGAATGGCTTAGTGACCCAAAACATGGGAGATCTACAACCCTACTAAAATGCCATCCTTTCCCCCTAAACAATTCCTTTTAAACGATGTGAATTTAATTGGACTAAAAAGAGGGGAGGATTTTTTAATATAGTAGAAAAATTGGATCATTTTCATTTGGTTGGGGACTGTATTAACTCATAGTGGACATTTGTAGTTAAAATTATGTGTATTCATTATTCAAATCACTATACAATAGGTTTGAGAGTCCAAGAGGAATCCTCCCAAAATATATGTCCTTTTAGATTTGAGCTAATGTGGTTGAGAGCTAATGATTTTAAGGATTTGGTGAAGTAGTAGTGGATGTTTGGTCTAGAGTTTGAAGTTAATAAGACCTTTATCTTTAAAAAAAAACCACAACTCATAAAGGAGAATTTGAAGATTTGGAGCAAGCAACACTTTTAGAATATCTTTAATCAAAAGTCAAAGCTAGAAGAATCTCTAAAGTTTTTAAATGAAAGAGTCATTATGCACAGTATGAGGGAGGATAATTTTGAGAAGGAAATATCTTTAAGAAAAAAGTATGCAAAGGTGTTGGCAAGAGAGGAGAGTTTTTGGAGTAAAAACTCCGGAGAGATTTGGTTATATGGTGGGGATAATACTATTTTTTTCACAATTTGGTCAAAGATCAAAATATCTCACAATAAATTGTTTCCATCCAAGATGAGATGGGTCGGAAACTCACAGAGGTGGAGGAGATTAATAAGTTGTATCTTTTTTCATGAGGACATGGTTTTAGGTAAGATTCTGAGTTGTATTTATCAAGATCAAAATAAGATGGTAATTGCAGAAGTTTCTATGAAGGATGTGAAGAAAGCTTTATGGGGTTTAAGAAGAGACAAGGCCCCTGGTTCTAATATTTTCCCATCTCTCTTTTTTTAGAGCTTTTGGGATGTTATAGGGGTGGATTTATGGGATGTTGTGGAAGAGTCTCAACTAGGTGGATTTATTCTCAAAGACTTCAATAATACTTTTATTTCTCTAATTCCAAAGAAGGCAGAAGTGACTACCTTTGAGTATTTTTTCCCCATTTCTTTGTGCAATACTATGTATAAAATCATCTCAAAATTTATGGAAAATAAATTGAATAAGGTTTTGGATTTGATTATTTCAAGTGGACAAAGAGGTTTCTCCCCAAGAAGGTCTACTTACAAATGTGTGATTATAGCTCATGAGATGATTCACTCAATTAGAGTTGGAATGATGGTAAAGTTAGATATTAAACATGCCTATGATGAGGTAGACCAAGGTCTTTTGCTGAAATTTTTATGTAATTTTGGCTTTGATCATAAATGGGTTGAATGAGTAAGAGTTGCATACTATCCCTCATTTTTTTGTGTTTGTGAATGGGAGTGCATAAGGATTTTTGAGTAAGATAAAGACATTCACCAAGGATATCCTCTCTCCCCCTTTTTGTATATAATCATGGCTAATGTTTTGGGTTGATTAATTGTTTAGAAGGGAGATGAAGGATTGTGGAAATGTATACAAGTGGAAAAAGGGACTGATGTTGTGTCTCATCTTTAATTTGTAGATGACACCTTTTTAGCAAGGGAGGCTTAAAAAAGAGAAGCAATATTTATGGGAGAGACTTTAGATTTGTATGGACAATTTCAATGCAAAAGATTCATTAGAAAAAGTTCAAGATTTTCCTTTTTAATACCCCTTGAGAAAGAAATAATATATTTACAAAATTCTTGGTATTTGTGGGGGATGGTTTCTAGGTAAGTATTTGGGGATTCCCTTATTCCATGGTAGGAATAAAGTTTATTTAGGGAAAGGGTTGGTGGATAAGTGTTTGCAAAAAATAGAGATATGAAAGGGGCATTCGTTGACTATAGTAGGGCACATTCTTATGTTGAAATTTGTGGTCTCTACCAGCCCAATTTTTTCATGATGTGTGTGAAGATTCCAAAAAAAGTGATCAAAGCTATTAAGAAAAAAATAAGATTTTGTTTTGGAATGGAGTGAGTGGGGATGACAAGTTACCGTTATTAGCATGGGAGAAAATATGCAAATCAAAGGATTAGGGGATGAAAGTTTGAGGGTTTGGAATATGATGAATGAGACTTTGGGTGCGAAGCTAATTTGGAGAATCTATAAATTTTTAGACTAATTATGGGTTAAAATTTTAAGGCACAAGTACTTAGATTTAGAGGCAAATGAGACAAATTTCACTATAAGAAACCCCTAGTTAGGTCTACTATTTGGAATTTCATGATGTCTTGTAGGCATTTGATCGCCGATCCTATCTCTTAGAAGGTTGGAAATGGTCAAAAGGCTAAGTTTTGGGTTAATTCCTAGAATGGATATCATTCTTTATCATGTATTCAACATTTACAAGAACTAAAAAACATGATGTGTGCTGGTTGAGGGGAGAGAGTTGTGGATTATATGGAGTTTGTGAAGGGTCTTCTAGGAAGAACATGGCAATTAATGAGTTGCAATGAGAACTTGCTTTTAGAGCAGCGTAAGGAATTACTAAGAGGTATTTTTAAGTTGAGAGAGATTTTTTTGGTGGACAAAGAGGATAAGATTTTCTGGTGTGCTCCCTCATCATGTTATTATTCGATGAAGTTGGGTTATAATCCATTAAATAAGGAGGTTGAAAACAAGTTTGAAGGCTCAAATTTATGTTTGAACAAAGATCGTGTTTCAAAATTTGGGTCCTTTGCATGGCTATCCATTAAATGATGAATCTTGATTGAGGAATGAAGGAAAATACTATATGATCATGGACCAAAAAAAAGTGTAATGTGTGAGGAACATGAAGAAACAATTGACCACACTATCCTAAATTATTTAATCCTCTTATAATTACTAACCCTAGGTGGATGGTATAATTATCATTGCTCAAGTATGGAAATAATCAACACGAGGTTCTCACATGGTTCTCACCTATATTGGGACTCTTTTTCCCCGAAGTGATCAAATTACTCCTTCCCCTGTGCAAAATCCCCACCAACTTGGTTTTATTAGTGAGTGATTAAAGAATTTACTTAGCATATATTATCATCCTTATATCACAAATATATGTTAGATATACTAATTTTGAATAAACATCCAAGTTCATACAATAATTAATAATTAATGTATATTTAAGTAGTGATTACTTACTTATCTCCTAAATTTAATCCTAAGGAGAGCATGGATTTACTTGTTGTAGGGCACTTGATACTTGTACATTTCCTAGATTTACTTTGTCTTTCCCTACACAACAAAATCCATCAACTCTTAGGACTATACCAAGAGCATAAGAGGTTTAGCTATAAACATTATAATTTCTTTGCATTATAACACACACACACACACACACACACGCCCACCCACCAATATTAACATTGCATATATATTGTTCTACATCATATTTATTTTCCATATCTAACAATGAATTCTCTTTCTTATAATTCTTTATAGACTCTAAAACATGTTGGTTTATTGAGATGTTTTGTTTCCTACTACTGGTGCTATAACTAAATCAAATGGTCTACACCTATAAGGGTATGGTCCTTAAGCCTTGGAAAAATGCTGTATAGGGAGGGACCACATAGATAGAGTCTTTTCTCAAATTCTATAGGAAAGGAGTGAAGCCAAAAAGTTTAACCTATCACTTTATTTGTCACTTAAACTGCATATGTTTCAAAACAATGCTTCTTCAACAAATGACACCCCCACCCATACTCTACTCGCTCGCCTCTACTCCAATTAGTGTTATCTTTTGTATCAATTATATATAAACTATATATTACTATATCCCCTTATTAAAAATATTTATCAATATATTAAAATTACTTTGTTTAATTATAAAATATAAGTTTATTACATAATAATATTAATGTATTTCACATTATTGTCAATATCTATTTCATTCAAATGCTATAAATTAATTAATTTAGACAAATATATAACTTACATTCTTTCTATGAGATGTCTTTTTTTGATTGTTTTTTCTTTTCCTTTGATATTCTCCTATATTTCCTCCTTGATTATCTCTTATATTTATTTTCTTCTTTTCATTTTTTAAATTAGGAAATTAGGTTTTGAAGGGACCCTGAAACCTAAATACATAGCTTTTGCAAGGCTAGGCAACCTGCCAACATAACTGAAAGATATGCTAAAAGTTCTACAAAGAAGAAACATGACATAGAAACAACATAACATAGACCAAAAAGGGGGATACTAACATCTCATCACCCCCACACACCCTGGCTAGTGGAAGCTCATGATAACCTGACCACCCGACAAAAGAAGAAAGACAAACGAATTAGGGTTTCCCCTTAGCCCCCGACTTGTGGACTAAAGGAGAAGATTTGGATGGAAACTTATTTAAATGTTTTCCTTTTTACCTTAATCCATCCTTCCTTAATCTTGCCAAACACATAATGCTAGGTTGAAGAATCAATAGAGTTGATAGCTTCAACAACCCTAGCAACATTAATGACAGGGCCTAAAATTTTAGAAGCAACAACACTAGATCCACATTTAGGATAGGTCCATCAACTTGAGATCTTCCCTTAGAAACCACTGACCATATATGGGTAGAGGCACCATCGTTGATCCGATCAACATCAAGAATTGAAGTAAATCTAGGGTCTACACAACCATCTATAGGAAGGACATCAACACTAACATCCTCCTGACAAATACTAGCATGATCAGGAGAAGGGACAACCACTCCTTCCTGACAATCAACAATAGCCTCATCAAGTTCTTCTACCACAGAAGATTGCCTCTTGGTCACTGAATAATGTTGCATAAAAGCAACCTCCCACCATGAGGAGGGTTTTTAGATTGAACCTAGTTAGTCTCACACTTTTTCGCAACATGCCCAGTGTTGAAGAAAATCTTGCACCTAAATAGAAGACCTTCATAGTCTAAGGACTGAATCCAAGATCCAATAGGACTACATATTTTGATATGTGTTGGAATGTCATTGGACACATCAATATCTACAAGAATTCGAGCATTGTGAGAATGCAAAAGATCAGATGAATTCAAGTCCACCATTAAAAATTCACCTAAACCATCATCTACTTCCTCAAGAATAGACTTATGCCATAGAGGAAGAGGGAGATTAGGGAGACATGCCCATAAAGGCATTTTTCAAAAAAATTCAATTGCATGATTGAAGTCTTTGTGCCAAGGTTTGATCATCAAAGAATAACAATTCTCCCATGTGAGAAAATGGTCACATAGAAAGGTTTTCCTATCCTCTGATGCATCAAATCTAGTAACAAAGAAACCCTTAACCATAGGAAAGATCTAAACACTACTAGAAAGAAATGACTCCCAACGCTTTACATTCCAAGCGCGAAGCTCCTTAAGAAAAGGAAAAAATCCCCTTAAATGACATATAACATCGTCCTCCTCAAGGGTAACAACCCTTTGCTCAATCTTTGAGATAATATTTTGTTACAAATCAATTGCAACGGATTGATAGGTCGGGAAGGCATTAGAGATGAGCTTTTTGCTAGCCCTCAAACCCCCACCTTTGATAGACTGGGTGTAAGAGGACTGGTTCAAAACCCCCAAACCTCCCACCATGACTTCTTTCCATGCCACAACTTCTCTCAGGATTTCCACAACTTCTTTTCATGTTGAATAATCCCTTCTCTTATTATTATTCTCATCTTTCCTCTATTCCTCCATTTTCTTCTATTCTCTTTTCAATATATAATTCTTCCATTAGAGAAGTAACTTTTGAAAGTTTTTATTCTTAATAATTAGAAAAGATCTTAGTAGAATATTATATTCACTAACTTTATATTATTAGTATCATGTAACATATGATTGTTTCACGAGTTATAATTATCTTGTAACTACTCATTCTTTCACATTTTACCAAAACCTTTATTTCAATATGTTGTATGATTATAAATGAATCATATTTAATTATAAAAATGTTTTTTAATTTCTATTTATATATTTAATAACATATAATAATCAAGATAATCATTAGTATTAATTTGATTAACATTATGGATTGATGTTATATTGATAAACAATATTAGTATGATATAATTAAAACAAAAATTTAGTTATTGACAAAACATTAATAACGAATTTATATATTTATTATTACAATATATTTAATTAGATTTAATGCATATAAGAATATATTTGTATTGTATACACATCAATTATGACTCATTATAGACTGTCTCTCCCAAAATTGCTTTCCCTAAAGTTGTTATAATAATAGTTATGATCTATAAAATTATGATAATAAACATCATTTCTTTAAATCAAAATTGAGGTCATACAAATTAAAATGTGAGATACATGTATGCAGATATGATGTGCACACACGTTAATGTATAAAGAGACAAAGCATACACATAGTATACACATTAAGACACTTACATGAAGTATATACATTAATGCACATAGAAACAAGCATAATGTAGACATGAATACACATATAAATTACATGTGTAAGACATACAAAATCACACACAAGGTTACACGAATATATATAAGACATGATTAATGCACTTGAATACACCTAGCACACTTGGCACATAATGCACAAAGCATGCATGCATATTCATTTAAATTATGGATCATACACTCCACATGTAAAATATACACATAATTCACTATAGTCAAGGGGTGTACACATAGATACACACAAGACATAAATAACACGCATTAGTTCACTTAAGTAGTCGAGCATGAATACACATAGAATATAAAGAAATAAATAATACACAAGTTAGGAAGTACGTATATAGTTATAGACATAGAATTGAAGATATGAAGAATATATGTAACACATAAGCATGCAATAGACATAAAACAAATAAATATAGCCATGGATAAATACTCGTAGAACAAATTTTAAAGTACAAACACGAGCCTACTTAAAAATTATAGAATATACGTGAGGTATTAATCATGAAGCATCAATATAAATAAGCTTAAAGTATCAACATATTAAACACTCACATTAGACATGAAGTAGTACATATAAGGAATGTAACATAACCTAAAATTGGGATTGCAGCCATATAAATGTACACAAGGAAATACTGATATGCTAGACACTTATAGCATGAAGTAGCACACCTAATTATGCACCAAACATATATAAGACATGAAGCAATACATAAGATATTGAACATATCATAAATGGAGCTATAAATATACATAAAATATCTAAGACATAGAGAAATATATAAGTTTACATCAAACATTTAAGGGAGGAAGAACACAAACAACACACAAGGAATGTGCTCATGGATTAATCCTTTATAAAGTTTATTAGATGCAAAAAAAGCACAAGGTATATATATAAAGAGTGTGCATGACATACACTTAGAGTTAGCATGTCGTTAAACCACATCATTTTACCCATTCATATTTTGTAAGTTACTTTGATGTTTCTAATTCAACCAAATAAATAAGTAAACTTGAAAATATGAAGTATGCACATGAACATATGAAGACATGAACTATATATAGGAATGTACAAAAACATAGATTATACATATTATATTCTTTCTTATCTACTATAACAATTCTTTATTTCATCTTTTACTCTACATGATGGTATGATCATGCTATGATACCACTTTTAATGACCCTTAATAGGGTCTTACTTAATTTGTTATGAAATTCTTCTTTTAGGGTTTGAAACCTACTTAGGGATGGTAATTTGTAATTTTTTGAGCTAAGTACATGTTAGTTCTAATATGCCAATATATTTTATAAATAATGCATACTTAATCTTTAATTCCTTAATCCTCTTCCAATCAATAACCTTATGGTGGATGGTGAAATTATTGCCGCTTGAGTACATAAACAATCAACATGAGACCTTCCCTCATGGTTCTCACCCATATTGGGACTCTTTTCCCTAAAGCAATCTTATTACCCCTCCCCTTATGCAAACTCCCTACCCTCTTGGTTTTATTAGTGAGTAATTAAAGAATTGACTTAGTATATATTATCATCCTTATATCACAAATATATATTAGATATAATACTTTTGAATAAACATTTAAGTTCATGATACATTCAACAATTAACATATATTTACATGTTGATTCCTTACTTATCTCCTAAAATCAACCCTAAGAAGAGCATAAATTTACTTGTTGTAGAACACTTAAAACTAGTATATTCTCTAGATTTACTCTGCCTTTCCCTACACAACGCAATCTATCAACTCCTAGGACTATACCAAGAGAATAAATGACTAGACTATAAATATTATAATTTCTTTGCATTACTATATGTATATATATAATATTTATAGATATAAATCTAATTATTATTACATAAGTATTTCCTATATGTAATAGGTCTCATATATATATATATATATATATATATATATATATAGATAGATAGATAGATAGATAGATAGATAGATAGATAGATAGATAGATAGATAGATAGATAGATAGATAGAGAGAGAGAGAGAGAGAGAGAGAGAGAGAGAGAGAGAGAGAGAGAGCATATTCATTAATTCTTCTATATCTACATTATTATTTATTAATCAATCCTCTTTATTGTAATTATTTATCAATTATAGGCAAGAGCCTACAACGCATTGGTAAATTGCGAGCCTCTCATCGAGGAGGTCTTGGGTTCAAATCTACTCGAGATTAACACATAATAATAATTAATCTAACAATAATAATAAAAATTAATGATAAATAATCTAGGCTTCGGCCGATTACCTATTAAAAAAATTTTATTTATCAATTATACATAAACTATATATCCATATCCCTTGTCAAATAGATTTACTAAAATATTTAAATTACTTGGTTTAATTATAAAATATAATCTTATTACGTATTAATATTAATGTATTTCACATTATTGCAAATATTTATTTCATGCAAGTTTTAGAAACAAATTAACTTAAACACAGATATAAACTTACGTTCTTCCCATGAGATATCTTTTTTGGACTTACTTTTCTTTTCCTTTAATATTCTTTTACATTTTGAACTTGATTTTCTTTTACATTTCTTTTCTTCTATTTGTGTTGAATAATCCCTTCTCTTATTACTAGTCTCAAGTTTCTCCCATTCCTTCCTTTTCTTCTATTATCTTTTCAACATATATCATTTTTCTCCTTATGGACACAATTTTTGAAATTTTTTCTTAATATTTATAAAAGATCTTAGTACAATTTTATATTCACTAACTTAACATTATTAGTATCTTGTAACATATGATTGTTTCACAAGTTATAATAATCTTGTAACTACTAATTCTTTCACATTTTACCAAACCTTCATTTTAATATGTTGTATGATAATAAATGAATTATTTCAATTGTTAAAAAAATGTTAATTATTATTAATATATTTTATAACATGTAATAATCAAGATAATTATTAGTATTAATTTGATTATCATTATGGATTGATATTATATTGATAAATAATATTAGTACAATTAATTAAATATTGATCAAACATTAATAAGGGATTTATATATTTATTATTACAACATTTAAATAGAGTATATAGATATAAGAATATATTTGTGTTGTACATACATCATTTGTGGCATATGATACTCATCGTTCTCCTTCTCCTCCCCATCCTCTTTGTCATTCTTCTACTCCTTGCCCTTCCCCTTATCTTCCCTTTTTCCTCCTCATCCTCATCCTCCTTCAATTTCTTCTTCTCATCCTCTCTATCCTCATCATTATTCTTCTCTTTCTCCTTCTCCTTCTTCTCCTTCTCCTACTTCTCCTCCCCCTCCTCGTCCATGTCCGCATTTGCATCCTTGTTCATGTCCGTGTCCTTCTCCTTCTCCTTCAAGTCTCCTTTTTACTTATCCTTCTCCTTCTTGTTATTTTCCTTCTCCTCCTTTTCCCCCTAGTTGTCATTGTCATCCTCCTTCTCCTCCTCCTCCTCCTCATCCCCATTTTGATCCTCCCCCTCCTTCCCTTTCTCCTTTCTATCCTCCTCTTCCTTCAACCCCTCCTCCTCCTCCTTCTACTTACCATCCTCTCCCTCCTCCCCTTTCTCCTTCTTCTATGTCTTGTCCTCCTCTTCTTTAAGACATCCTCAACCTCTTCAGTAATCAACATTTGCCTATCGCTTTTCTCAACATATGAAATATCCCAAATGGATATTGACCCAATTTCTTTCTCAAGATAACATTTAGATCATAAACATATAAAAATGCATTATAATAAACCAGTAATATAAACCATAGGAAATATCCCCAATAGATACTTATCCAATTTCTTCTTGAATATAATATACATAACTCAAACATATGAAATTGTATTACAAACCAATAGTATAAAGACCAGTAAACTCTCATAAAACTCCTTAAAATATGTTATTGCATTATACAATAGTAATATAATAACCAACATTCAAAGTCCAACCTTAAACATAGTTTTATAGTTAGATTGGAATACTAAGAAAAGAACCTATAAGCACACATGAGACACTTGATGTGACATCTCCGAAGACAATGGATTTGTATCCACTATCTACCAATACGAGGGGCTACATCCTCACATTGGCTGAAAGTTGAAGCTTTCTGAATAAATCTTGCAAGAGAGAGTCTGAAAAATAAATCATAAAACAAGCATATTAGATGAATGAGTCTCTTCTCCTTTTATCCTCACAATTGTGACTCTTCGACTTCCTTCCTGGATTTTTGTCTTATCCCTCCTTGTCACTTTTAGCCCACTTTATAATATTAAATTGACCTTTTATATTTTGAATCCACACTTTCATATGAAATTTTAAAATAATATGAATATGCCCTTAAGTTTTCTAATACCCCAAGAGGAGACATTACAAATCTCCCCTCCTCAAAATTGCTTTTCCTCAAGCAATCTGTACTAGAATCCCATATGCATCTGCAGGTAGCTCTATAGCCCAATCTAAAAATAATTATAGCCACATTGTAAAGCAAGGTGTTACTCTGCAATCCATCCATCAACCGAATCCCATATAAATCTATGGAATATTGTTGCACTTGTAGACTGTACAACTTTGATTATCATCGCATCGAGTCTCAAACTAAGTAAAAGTGAACCAACATCCCCAACAAGCCATAGATACATATGGTTAACACCTGGATCCCAAACTTTGTTGTCATGGCCAACTGATATGATGAGGTAGAAATGTATCAAGGGGCTATGTATAAACTAGTAGATGGTGACAACCCAACCTAAATAGATGATGTAAGAAATGAGCTACTCAAAAGCTGAAAATAACACCACGGGCACATAAAAAACCATACCGTTGTCATAAATCTAGGGAACCCCCAATTACATAGGTTCTATGAGTAAGTATGAAGCTGAAAAGCCATTACTATTATTGAAACATAACTCTCATCAATACTCCACCAAGATCTATTTAATGGCTGATATGGGAAATCCATCCAACTCCTCTATGAGGTGAATTTAGGAACCATATTTGGACTGATAAAAGGGCGAGCAAACGTAGTCAATTTAGCACACCAATTTTGTGCCCAAGATTCACCGCATTGTATTTGGATCCAATATTCTTAAGTCAAGATCATCCTCTTCAAGACAATCAAAATAAGTTTTCTCGTCCAACTCAACAAGGGGATTATCGGAAGTCCAACCATCATACACTTCGAATAAAGGGTTGTCTACAAGCTAAATGTGATCTGAAGTTTTGGTACTTGGTCGTTTGGGGCAACTATCCAAGTCATACATCTGGTGAATGCTATCCAATTCATCAATTACTTCTTGGAAAAACTCCTACCTCTCTTTACCCTCGTGCTCCTAAAAATGATTTTGTGATCCTAACCTGATTTTTTGCTTCCTGAAGAGAAAATTGAGTATCATCCAATGCCTCACGAGCATACTTAAGCTCCCTGTTAAGCCCCTTAATCTCATTCCTTTCTTTATTCAACTAATCAACATATGTTCTAGCAACCTTAAGAGTATAATCCTTATCAGAAAGCAAACACAAGTAATCTGATTTCATAGATTCAAGGGCCATCTTGACTACCTGCAAATCAACAATAGGCCAATCTCCTCCCACTTCCCTTTGAGCCTTCCTATAGATATCCTCAACCATCTTGTGAGTGCTATCATAATGTACCAAAGATGCCATGACCATGTCTTCACTAACCTCTAGCTAGTTCTTAAAGGTATGCATTTCATTGTTGTCATGTTGAAGTAGTTCATCATCTTACAGTGTCATCTTGGATTGTTCCTCTAAATTTATGTCATGGGCGTAAGAAACATATGGTTTGTCACACCTCTCAAAATCATAAGCCTCCTTTCCCCCATTCTTTTGATTTGTATGCAAAAGCAAAGGTGTCACCATGTTATCATTTGTCTATAAAGGCTCATCATACAAGGACTCCAACTTGCTATTACCTCATGTGCAATTGACCTCATCAACTTGTATATCAAAGTTAACCTCCAAACCACCAACATAGAAACTTGCACCCTGCGTAACATCTTCTGCGTGATCACAAGAGGGCTGCAAATCAATGGTGGTTGATTGCTCTTCTTTTTTAAGACCCTCTATTAGATGATTTTGGTCTACTAAAAATTCTATATACACATTTTTGGATTGGTCTTTTGGAAGGAGATCTTGAGCCAATTCAAAATACTTCTATTTTGTCATATTAGTCTTATTTTGTTGCTCTAGATGAAAACCATGTATTCATTGAACGATAAGTCATTTTGAACTCGGATAGGAAGTTTTTTATACTCTTTATAAATGTGGAGCATTTCTGCTCTTATATTTGTTTGTAAATTTTGGGCTAGTAGCTATTGTAGCTTGACAATATCTTTCCTCATGATAGTACTCTCTTCCTATTAAGGAATCAATTAAATATATTGTTGATTTTATTACAGTTTTGAGAGTGATCACTTTGTTAGAAACAACTCATTTAATAGAACTCTTATTGTCCACTAGTAAGGTTAATTTTGCAGTCCTTGTGTTTGGGTTGAAGTTTCCACCCTATTTATTGATCTTCAAAATTACTCAGCTAACCTACAACCAACAACTCTAAACTCAATGAATTGGTAAACCACAATATCTCTAATAGTCCTGACCTAGTCAGCATTCAACTTCAAAAATTCCTTTTGAGGAATCTTTTTGAAATTACGTCTTACCAATCTAGAAATGTAATGACTGCAATAGTCACACCTTTAGCTGATAGCCTTCATGCCATGATGCCCTTCAACTTTCTATGGAGTATTTGTCGATCATACTAGTCTGATGTAATCCACATAAAGCCTTGTAGAACACCAGTAGCTTATTAAAGCTCACGTAGTTTGATATTCATTGTTCACAATGAATCTGCATTTACTTATAAAGGATTTTTCATCAATACCATGATCCTCTATGGTGATTTGGTATGGATTTTACCATTGGCCACACACTCTTTTGATGCTTAATGTTACCCTTCACTAACAATCACTACTACATCGCAGAGACTGGAAAAAATATGTGACTTTGCACATGTCTCACATTTCTGACTGGCCATCAGCCTTCTATGACCTTGAATGACACACTTGCATCTCCACAATGCTATTAATATGTGTTGGTAACCTTGCTATCCTTCAAGATCTGAAGCTGAAATGAAAAGTAAAATTCCTCTATGACCAATGATTTCTCAATTGTATTGATTCCTATTTACTCTATTGGCTTCCATGCTCTGTGCTGGAGATTCAACTCGCCCACACAGTCTTCTTGCACCAATGTGACATGTAATCTGCAAAGAAATTCCAACTCTCCAACAGTCATCTCGACTGTACACAATTTAGATAGGAAACAATCTCTGGGTAGAAGTTCTTCTGTCAGTGGACTAGAAGTTAATTTTTCTTAACAAGTGATTTCATTGGTTCAAATTGGGTCTTTCCTTGTAATTTATTTGTCTTAGACAATTCTTCCAACTATAAATACTGGCATAAACAAGGTTGTTACTCTGACTCGTTGATGATATGTGAATCATACTCCTTGCTTGTGAAAGCTTGATAATACTCCAAATTATTAAATCAACACTTCCCAACAAATTATCTTCTGTTAGTGGTGTTGCTTCCGAGATGCATGAATATTATTGATTCAGACATTACATGCACATAATTCTTTTCATGTCAAGTCATGTAATGCTCCAGCATTGAATATTCTGACACATCTCAATAGCGTCTACACCTAGAATAACTTCATTAAAGTCTCAAATCACTTCCATGTCTCAATGCATGCATGACATGTTGCATCATTCCCATCAATACCACTTTAAAGGAAACCAACTCACAGAATCACCAATCTAATAGTTCACACAAGTGTCTCCTTTGTCACAATAAATCCACCCTATAGTTGAAAGTAATATTTGAATCTATATCTAGCAATATGAGACACAATAGCCCATGTAACTGAATGATACATCACCACTCACTGCTCTTGGTATACCAAATGAAGAGTCACACCTTGTAATGACACATGGAAAAAAACAAAAATCCAACACCTAGGCATATAAAAGAAAAATTCCATAAGCCAAATTATGTGTCGTCAAGTATCAAATATGATGTCTCTTGTGCGTTAAAGCTTCGTTCAATTTGCATGTTCTCGTGATGTCCAACTACCATAATGGGTGTTACTGTTTTACTATGTATGCAGGTTTCACATATTGATAATCTTTGTTTGTCATCTTTGTTCTAAGTTTGTTTGATGATAGGATCTTTGTCTATGAATTTGGACCTTCAAGAAAGTAATATGCAGATTGAAGACAAGGTTCATGACAATGATTTAACATCAAAAGTCTTTGCATCCAACAATGACCATTTCATTTCCTCCTATAACATCCCGTGCTTCTCAATGGCAATTCAAAATCGTCAAGTGATGGCTTTACAAATTTTGCATACTACTCAAACACACAATTCACATCTCTACCTCCCTTGACTTTATCATGTCTTTTCCTCCTAGCTAGTCATACATCAACATCTGGCAGTTTCCGTGATGGGATGAATGAGCAGCTCACGTGACTTCCTATGAAACTCCCAATGGTCTACTGGTCACCGAGAGTGGTGTTCCTTGCGAAGAGCCCATGCTTGATAATAATGTCAGATGAATGCTGCTTACGACCTGGCTTCCTTAGTACTCGGTCTGCACAAACTGTGATGACGTCCACCCTACTATTGTAACGTGACTGGGAGAGGTGACTGTCATGTCTTTCCAACTAGAGTCAACGTTGCCATATTCTGCAACCTCTGCTCATTCATGCACGATGTTGACTGTAAATGTGTTTTAATACTCCATTCAAGCTCCTTGTGTTAGGCCTTGTGCGTTATTTTGGTGCTACCCTTTGCCTGCTATGGCTATCAAACTCCTTCCTTAAATCTCTGTTATAGACTATGACCATACAAATTCACCCAACTATAACAAGGGCTTACAAGAGACTTTCTGCTTATTTGGTTTAATTCTGAAATAGATTTAACTAAATAATGTATCCTGTAAAGCTCGTACCTGAACTTTTGATAATCTTCAAGAGATAATGGGCTATGCCCAGTCTCCCTATTTTCCTTGAGGGTTTTTGTCCTTAAGAAAGCCAGTCGTATTTAAAATAGTATTATATCTCACGGGTTCTTTAAATATGATAAAAATTAATAGCCTCATAGGATGACATGATACACAACTCTGATACCACTGAAATATTCCAAACGGATATTGATCCTGATTTCTTTCTCAAGATAATGTTCAGATCATAAACATATGAAGTTGCATTATAAATAAACGGGTAATCCCCAATAGATATTTATATGGTTTCTTCTTAAATATAATATTCATAACTCAAACATATGAAATTGTGTTACAAATCAATAGTATAGAGACCAGTAAATTCTCATAAAACTCCTTAAAACATGTTATTGCATTATACAATAGCAATACAATAGCCTTCATTCAAAGTCCAATCTTAAACACAATTTATAGTCAAATTGGAATACTAAGAAAATACCTTGCAAGCACACACGAGATACTTGATGTGATGTCTCTACGGACAATGAGTTTGCATCCACTGTTTGCTGGCATGAGGGGCTATGTCCTCACACTAGCTGAAAGCTGAAGCTTTCCGAATAACTCTCATAAGACAGACTGAAAACTACATCATAAAACAAGCATATCAAATGAATGAGTCTTTTCTCCTTTTATCTTCGCAACTGTGGCTCTTCGACTTCCTAGCTTTTTGTCTTATTTCTCTTTGTCATTTTTAACCCACTTTATAATATTAAATTGACCTTTTATATTTTGAATCCACGCTTTCATAGTCAATTTTTAATATCATATGAATATGTCCTTAAGTTTTCTAATGCCCCAAAAGAGGACATTACATCATAGACCCCTTTGATCGACATTTAGATGTGTGATCAAATTTTTTATATCAAACATTATAGTTCTTTATGGGCAATGCCCACAATAAAAAAACCTATCAACTTAATAAGAGGTATTGAAAAACACTTTGAGGAGATTGCTTATGTCAATTTCTATTAAGACTAGTCAATCTTCCTTATTGAAAAATGTATTTAAAAATACAACATATGAAATTAAAAACTACTTGATAGTATGACATTTCCATAAAAATATTGATATAATGTTAAATTAAATTATAATAATTTTAATATAATAATATATTTATTAATTCTACAAGATATTTATTACTTAACATAAAATATAATTTACCAAAATAAACGTAGAATACAAATAACTATACTAAAATTTGATCAAGAAATTATAAAATCTAAAATAAACTACATTGAAAATTATAATAATACCGAGAAAATAATAAATATTCTATAAAAGTTGTCTCGTTCACCAATAACCAACATCAACTGAGTAAAAATTTAGTTAGCCACGATTTGTTATTTCGCCCCGCCCGCGTGGATAATTGCACTCCTAGTTGATTAATCACATCATCCAGCTCATTTGTTGCTTGAGATTTAGACCGTCAGGCAACCGTCCCACATAATGAAGAAGGACGTGCAGATCAACTCAGCAAGGGAAACATCATTCTATGTGAAACAAGAGACAACTTTTGTGCTGCATTTACAGACAAGGAATAAGAAGAGGTATGAAAAAATATGGTCAATTGTTTTTGCATTGTTAGCACTCTTAGCCATGAAGGTGCAAATAAAAATGCAGGGATCTTGTATTGCTGGGAGAGGAAATAAGGGATTGGGCCAAAAAAATGAACGGACATTTTTATAGAGAAATGACAAATCACAGTTGCGAAATAGATTTGATTTAGTTGCTATCTCAAAGTCGCAACTTTGAATCCTAAAGTCCCCAAATTCTTAAGAAACTCAGGTTTCACTGAAGAGTGGGTGTATTTTTCCCATTCACGTTTCTCTGCATTGATCCCTTTTAAATGCCATGGAGTGAATGAGATAGATGATTTTATATTATCCATCATAGCCTTGGCGGATTTGAAGCCGGGGCGTTGGAATGAAGACCCCACTGATTTAGGCTCGAGGAATCTTATTAACTAAATGAAGTATTGGTCAATGTGCTGCATTTGACAATTAATTTTCACCATTTCAGTTCCCCTTGTTTTTAAACCGTTACAAAGGAGCCTCAATTACCCATATTTTATGGAATCCTACAGGAGCCTAAATTAATTTGAATATGTGGAACTTCTATTGCCCCGTTCGAAAGCAATCACTACATCATCAATGTAAAAGCTTTTGTGCTTCTCCGTTTTTTTCTTTTACCTATTTTTCAAATATATTTTTACATCAAAGTTAATATTAAATTTTACTGACCATCTGAGGGGAACTGTTTCTCATTTGAAATGTAAGTGTGCCGATTTGGCTGCTATACACAAAAACTGGTCATTATTCCAGACCAATTTGCCGCTTTAGACTTTCTCAATCATGATGTGTTCTTCGTCATTATGTTATAATCTTTCCAACATCGTTGTCAATAGTTCTTATTGATTGGTATTTGGTCTAAACCACTTCTGATGAGCCAAGTTTACATAAGGCAAGAACACTAGAATGTTTGCTACTATTTCTATGGTATCAGGATTGCAACAATCTCAATGATAACAAAAGTAACAATGAATGCAAGGAATTTCAAATAAGTAGATCTCTCCATCTATATAGTGTGTCTATACAATTCTTTGATAGAAGGACTTAAAGATTGACAGCTCTTTCGTGACATGAGACCTTTTTTAAATGACAAAGCTTATGGTTTTTGGTTACATAGCTAACAACCAAAATACAAGACGATACTCACTAATTAATGCGGCAACACATTGGCTGCAATAAAATATTAATAGTGCAATTGTCTACATTATCCAAAGTGATACAAATCCACAAGGCATATAGTTGTGAGCGTAGATTCCATCTTCTATTGTTATGAAAGTAGTGTTCAACGTCTTCCTCAGCGATGCTTAACTAATTGTATCCAGATAAGCCATCCGTAAATGAATAAATCTCATGTCCAACCACTGATTCAAGAATGGGTTTTGTGAGGAGAATATGGAACACGTCTTCAATTGTGATTATATTCAAATTTCTAAAATTTACATAGATACTTGTTAGTCTTCACTTTTTTATAAGAAAATAAGTATGGGAGACACCCATTGACTTGTCTTGACTTTGAGCATATTGTCAATTTCTTAGTAAACTTTGTTTGCCTATAGGGTGCACCCTTGGTACAAGGGAATCTTATGAACACGTAGTTCTAGTGGTACTCCTATCAAGTCTTTTTATGCCCATGCTGTAACATCTCGTTTTCCCGAGTCTAAATTAACATCTTTCATACTCAAAGAATACAATTATTACTTCGTTTCATAGGAAGACAGTTATATCATTCATGTTCAAGTGAATAAGATTTATCGTTAAAATCAGTTAGACAAAATTTCTTAACTAGAAACTTGAAATACCATCAAATGAAATTACTACAAAAATTGAAAACTATATACCTTGGAAAAACAAAGATCGAAAATCAATCTAAGGATGCTTCTGCAACCACTCGGGTTAGTCCACAAATACACTATAACAATTTTACATAACAACTATCATCTAAAAACCGCTATCTTAAAATCAAATGATAATTTCAATTAAATATCACTATATTTAAAATTAGGCATCACATACCACTGTATCAATTAGGGCATTGTTTACCTTCAGTTCATTTAGGGCTTCTGATACTACTATCTCACTTAGGGCTTCCAATACCACGGATTCAATTAGGGCGTCCAACACCACGAATTCAATTAGGGCTTTCGATACCACGGATTCAAATAGGGCTTCCGATACTTCGGATTCAATTAGGGCTTCCAATACCACGGATTCAATTAGGGCTTCCGACACCATGGATTCAATTAGGGCTTTCGATACCATGGATTCAAATAGGGCTTCCAATACCTCATATTCAATTAGGGCTTCCGATACCACTGTATCATTTAGGGTTCTAGTCATCTCTCAATCAATTAGGGCTTCAGATTCCATTCCATTCGAATTGCTTAATTGTGACAGTTTTTCAAGATTAGAGAAATACTTATAATCGATATTCATATAAATGAAAACAATTCACGAATCTATCTAGGTGTAAAATAATGGTAACAATGAAATTAACTCAATTCAATCTTACCTCCTCATAAATTAAGTGATAATACCTGTTTCCGATAAACAACTGAGTGTAAAGCTTAAATTTGTTTGACGCACTACTGACATCTTGGGGAGAGGTGAAACATTGTCAAGGGCTTAACCACCCAACCTCGGACCACAACATATCCCCACACGATCTCTAATGAGAAAGGCCCTCCCTACCCGGAATTGACAAAGAAACATTTTGCCATCCACTGGGCATCATGGTATATAAAACGCCATACGACTTGGCAGCGGGATATCACAATAACTGGATTATGCATGAGCTATTAATTAATTCATATTAAATGATAAATATTGAAATGTCATAACTGATACTGGTTCATATTATTGATGATTCCTTTCTCACACCTCATCACCCATCTTCTTGGTTACACAGCCGGGTGAGTCCTAGGTATTCGAAATTCTCAGAGCAGACGGGTCTATCAATTATTCAAGAAGATTACATACAACCATCATTTTACATTCAATGATTATGTTTTTTAAAGATCCCAAAAATTGTCAACATTCTTCATGAATGGAACATGCATGAGCTAACATTTTTATTTATCATATTATTATCTTATTCTGATGACATTCTTGTTCTTGCAGATTCTTGCACCTCCTCACCTTTTTCAGGCCATCAAGCCAGATGATTCTCAGGTGCTATTAGATTAAATTCACTGTAGTACTTCACACCTTATTCACCATTATTCTGGCATTTTTGCCTGGTGAATTCCTTGGTGTTCAAATATCAGGATGTATTTGATTTATCTGAGGTGATAGCTTTCTTAAATAAATTTAGAGAATTGTTTACTTTTTTGAATATACATAAAGAATTCAACCTGAGTTTAATTCATTACAGCAAGTACCAAGAGTGGCAGATGGCAGACTTGTTAAGTTTAATAAAGGAATAAGAAAGAAGACAAGCTCTATTCATTATTCACTGTGATATTATTTCTTAAAGAAACGACAAACTTGAAAAAGACAGACCTTTACATGAAGGACGACATGCTAAATCATTGATCATTGTCATATTGTTTTACTAAGGAAACGACAGACTTGAACAGGAGAAAATGGCAAACTTATGCATTAAACGGTATCAAATGCTAAGATTGAAACCTGAACCGATGATTTGATCAACAAATTCGAATTCCAATAAGCAGATCAGGGTCTTACATGACTTCACCACCAAATGTCTGAATGCAAACTTTTGCTTACAAAATCTGCTAGCCCGCTTTGTGACCTGCGTTAAGGTGAATTTGGTTTGAGTTTTTCGGAAAGAAGGAATGAACAATAGGGCTCGAATGTTCAAGGTTATTTGGAATGCCATTGACGACTTATGATTTCTATAATATAAGAGGAGCCTAGCTCTACGGCTTCCTACAGTTACAAGATACCATACGAATTCCAATCATAAATTCGATTTAAATCCCCAAGTAATAAATCGATTAAAACATAGAAGAGAAGAGAAAACGATTAAAAAGGAAAAAGATTATAAAATAGTTCCAAATGCCAAATAATAAATTGATTTCCAAACCAAGTGCTAATTGGCTAAAAACGAGGAATAATAAAATGGAAAGAATAGAGTTATAATTATAATTCAAATGTTATTAAATTATGAACATTATTATAATCTTATAGGTACATATAAACACCATTTTATTAAATTATTAAATTATAATGTTGCCGAATCATTTTATATTATATGCATGTATTTAAATATGAAAGATAAATTAAAGTCCTTTAAGATACGTTTTATATTTAAACTCAATTAATTTAATTAAATTATTAAATAACTCATGTGAGTCCCGCAGATGTATTCTATTTCAAATCGCTAGGTCCTTTACTCGTCTGCCCAGTGATGGTGATGCCCTGCCTAATTCTTTTCTGACAATGCTTCCACCCCTTCGACATGCTCCCTGCAAGGAATTTCTCAGTAATTAAATTATTTAATCATAAATAATCATAACAGTTAACCTTTCATCTTAATTCCATGAATTCGCAATTAATGATCAACTAACATGTCATCTTCACTTGAAATCATAACGACCAACTATCTTACCATTTCGCTAGATTATATCAAATTAAACTGTCAATTAATTTCATGTGAACCTCAACGGCTATATTTCAAACTAGGTCAAAAATTGGGATGTAACACATGCAAAAATGTCTTGTAGCCCTTTAACATATTGATTGCTTTTGATTTTAGTATTGAACATCAATTTTTACTAAGCATTTTCATTTTTGAAGTCCCATATAGCTCAAGATTTGTCCACATAGGTAGGTTCTTCATATTTGATGTCAACTATACATTCTAAGTGATGCATTGGTGTATCATCGTACTTTGCATTTGTATTCTATTATTTTAGGGGGAAATGCCAAGGTTGATGATACTGATGGTTCAAACCTTACCCTCTTTTGATTCTTATCATCTTGTCAACTCGTTCTTCATTAATCTCCAAAATTGTAGTTAGGATGGAATTCCCAATAGAACAAGTCACTTTGAGAATTTGTTTAATCTTTAGAGGATGGATGTAACTTTAAGATCCCATAGGAATTTAAATCTACAAGCCCTTGATCACCATTTTTTGCCACCCATTGGAGTTTGTATCAGTAATGAACCCCATAAAGAGGTCACTTGGCTTAGATGGTAGTGTTGGTTGTCAACTGTGAGTTTCCCTTTCCTTCCAGAAAAATCAAGAAAATATCAGATCACTGCCAATTGAACAGTCTTATCTTATGTAGGAAGAAAAGAACCAGATTGTGGTCTTCAAGTTTCTTGTAAGAACCATCAATTTCTTGAAGAAGCCTGATTTTGTCTTGTAGCGACAACTGTCTCCTAGAACAAAATTAGATTTGTTTTGTCTTGTAGTGACAATTGTCTCCTTGAAGGAAATTTGTTGTTTTGTTTTGTTTTATTTCTTGTTTAGATCTTCTACAGACTTGTAGAATGGGGCCAAATCAGATTATTTACTTGGCTTGCATGTCAAGTTAATGAACTACCCCAAGCAGGTATATATAGAAGATGCTATTAGTTTTTTTTGGCTATCCTGCATATTTTGGTTTGCCTTTGTGCACAATTTGGGTCTTGGGATGGAATCCACAAGAGATTGCCTTGCTATTGTATGTTGTTGTTTGAGCTCTACATGGTTGGGACTAAACTCTCAAGAGTTATTCTTTGTTGTATGCTACTTTTTGAGCTCTATATTGAGTTCTCTGTAATCTGAAAGGTGAAATTACTAATTTGAAGAAACTCTATATCAGTTTCAAATACAAAACAATTCCTCAATGTGCAGTTAGTGGGTAAAACTTGTTATTTAATGCTTTGAATTTGTGTAAGCATTATTGACTATTTCTTTTCCTGAATCAATATTGTATAATCAGCATTTTTTTTGGATTAGATAGTCCAGAAAAACAGAGTTTAGTTCATAGACCTTAAGGTCTTTACAGTATTATTAGAGCCTAAATTTTGCCAGCTGTGGGTTTGATTGACGAGCAAAAAGAGCATAAACGTATTTTCAGAGAGAGAAGGTTTTCAGTATGGGTGATGGAGAGGGTGCTGCTGCTAAAGCCTTCTTTAAGAGATCAAAAGAGTAGTACATCAACATGTCTGAAACATTGGAGGAAATGGCCCAATTGTTGAGAGTTCTCCAACAGGAGCAGAGTATTGATAAGCTTGCATATGACAAGGGCAAAGGACAACTTGAACGAGCTAGTGAGATGGACTGACTTCATGCTTAATACAAGCTTTGAGTGCAGCAGTGCATGATAAAACGACCTTCACTGAATACTGCGGACTGAAAACAAAATGAGGGCATAGGAAAAAGAGGTATTGTCTTAAAGATCAGCTAGATGGAGAGACTCTAATAAATGAGAAAAATGAAGAACATAAAGCTACCCAACTCTTTGAACAGTACCAAAGCATGCTTGAGGGGTCTAAAAAATGGGTTTCATTTGATGAATTCTTAAGTGTGGTTGTTGTTGAAGATGTAGCATGAGTCGGATATAACTCTGACTGACATAATCACACACACACACACATATCTGCTTATTTATATAATTATACCAGTTGCTCATCTTATACTGATATCATAATCAAATCAGAATTGATTGGAGGTTGCAATTGTATTGTTAACATTATCTCTAATTTAACCTTGTATTTGCACTGATACCATTGTATTCACCAAAGTAACCTGAATCAGCATGTTCATTGGTACACGTTAATGGTGTATGATATTATCCTCAGTGATATCATTATATCAATGCACGATATTGTGTTCAGCATGTTATGTTGATGTCCATGGTTACTAATTTGTGTTGTTGGTGGTTATATTGTTTAGTGAAGAGTCATCCTCCACGTAGGGTCATGACCCTACGTCGCCCAAGCTACGTAGAGTCACGACTCTACGTGAAGGTTGACTTCCCTGACATATTTAATAGTGTGTTGATCGCTGCAGAACTCATCAATAACAACAGCAATTGAATTGTCTGCAATCAATTCTTCCTGTACTCACATATAATACTGATATCATTGATACTGTAAATTCATAGATATATTCTCACTGTATACTCAGTGTGTTTTCTAATACAAGCTCAGAATTAATTGAACAGTAATCAATAACAATAGTATTTTCAGGTCATTAGATCTCTTTCTTAGATCTAATTTCCTTTACATGGTATAACAGCCTAACTGACAAACATCAAATAAAAGACAGTGAAATTCAAATTAAATTTCAGACTTACAGTCATTCGAAAAGTGCATTCATGGTGATTAATGTCAGACTCAAGGACAGAGTAGAAGCAGCAGCAAATTTTGTGTTATGGAGACTTCAAACTATGATAATACTTTGAGAACTTGAACTATATTCATATGTAGAAGAAAAACAATCAATGCCAAATAATGATCCAGATAAAACAATATGGAAAAGACATAATAACAAGGCCATGAAAAACATTATCCATGCTGTTAAGGATCATATTCTTCCAACTATATCAAAATTAACAACTGCATATGATGTGTTCATGACCATTCAAAATACATATGAGATTAATAATACTAGCAGATTGCTCACCTTAAAACAACAATATCTGCATATCAAGATAAATAAAGGAGAATCTATTACATCTTATTTCTTGAGAATTTTAGAATTGAAAGGTCAACTTTCAACCATTGGAAATAAGCTAGCTGATCTAGAGTTGTCATTAATAGCCCTTAAAGGTTTACCAACTTCTTGGGAATCTTTTCTTCAAGGCATCAGTGCATGACTCACTCTACTAAATTTTGATCAACTAAAGAATGACTGCACTCAAGAAGAATCAAGACTAATTACAAGAGGGATTAGTTCAAATAAAGAGGGAGAAATTCAAGCCCTTAATACAAACACAAACAATAAAGGAAAAAAAATTTCAAGCAGAAAAGAGGGAAGAACAATAATCAAAACTACAAAAACAGAGATCTGTCTAAAAGTCAATGCTTAAAGTGTGACAAGTTTGGACACACTCACAGGTTTTGCTTAGAGAGAAAGAAAGTTCAAGCCTTTATAGCTGAAATCAAGGAAGTAGAAAATCAACTATTCTTCCCAATCCTGTCAAGTGAACTAAACTCAAACAAGCATACTTGGATAATTGATAGCGGAGCATCTAGGCACATAACTGGATTTAGAGATCAGTTTGAAACTTTTGAAGGACGCTCGACAAAAGAGGTCACAATAACTGATAAGTCCACTGATCCAGTGAAAGGAATTGAGACCTGCTCAATTAAATTAAGAACCGGAGTTACTCTGCAGTAAAAATATGTCCTAGTTGTACTAGGCATCAAAAGAAATCTAGTTTCCATTTCGGGTCTAGCAAGTCAAGGATATCGTGTCACCTTTCAAGAAGACAAAGTACTATCTTGGCCTAAAAATCCAACATAAAAAATGCAATCTCTATAGGGTTTAGAGAAAGTTAATATGAACTCTGTAATGTTTAAAATCAAGCCCTAAGTCATGAATTTTTACAAACTAATGACATTTGGCATAGAAGGTTAGGGCATCTCCATTTTCGTGCCCTACCCTCAATAAAGAAAATTATGACAGGTTTACCTCATCTAAAATTTGAACATATTGGAACCTGCAAAGGTGGTGCCTTAGGAAATAACTCAAAAGGATTTTTTCCTCATAGTAAAACATAAATCAAAAGTTGTATTAGAACCTATGCTCCATAGAGATGCAAAGGCTGTGCCTTAGGAAATAACGTCGTTTTGTGATTTGCAGGAAACTCGGGTACGAAAATTTGTACCCGGGATGCCATTCCCATCCCTCGAGTGTCCCCGAAACCTCATCTCATCCCCTTTTTCCCAGCAAGCGGTCAACAGTCAAAAATGTTTTAAAATTTTTATTTTTGGGCTTTGTCTCCCATCTGCGTGGGACTTGTCTCCATGTGCGATAGTTAGATATAATCATATATCATATCATATTCTCATTTTGATTTTAATCTTGATAGTTTTGAATTTTCAATTTCCATGTATTCTATGGTGAATGGTTTATCAATGTTATGATATGCATATTTGAAATATATCTCCAAAGTCTAATACTCCATATATAAAAATTTAAAAATCCCCTATACTTTATAGCCGTCCCCTAAATTTTGGCTTCGACTCACTCTTACCCGTACTGGAAACATGTTCCCATCCCCTAAAACATCCCCGTCCTGAAAACTCTGTGGAGCATAGATTAGAACTTATCCATACTGATGTGTGTGGTCCAATGTCAATACCCTCTTTAGGGGGATTTTTGTATTATGTGATTTTTGTTGATGACAACTATAGGAAAACTTGGATTTATTTCCTAAAAATTAAAGAATCAAATGAAGTATTGATGAAATTCAAAGAATTTAAGACTTTAATGGAAAATCAAACTGTGAAGAAAATCAAGAATCTAAGATCTGATAGTGGGGGTGAATACATTTCTGAGAACTTTAAAAAATTCTGCATTTTTGTTGGGATTAGGAGGGAGCATAAAGTACCTTATACTTTACAATAGAATGGAGTGGCAAAATGGAAATACAAAACTATCTTTGAATCCACTAAAGCCATGATGCATGATCAAAATCTTCTCATCACATTTTGGGTTGAAGCCTCAAATACAACAATAGACATCCAAAATAAATGTCCTCATTCAATCCTAGAAATATAACTCTTGAAGAAGCCTTTACTGGAAGCAAAACAGATTTAATACATTGAGAATCTTTGATTGTCCTGTATATATACATGTCCCTAAAGAAAAGAGGTCCAAGCTAGAACCCTTTGGGAAGAAAGGCATATTTGTTGGGTATAATGAATCCTCCAAAGGTTATAGAGTTTACATTCCAGGACAAAGAACTATTGAAATCATCAAAGATGTTAAATTTGAAGAAGATACTGCATATAAACTCTCTGAAAACATCGAAGAATCACACGAGGAACCAACTACAAAATTAAATGAAAACCCTACAGTTGAGATTCAAAGGGAGAACCGTTTAGAAGATCACGAACCTTTATCATCTAATTTTGGAAATGTTGAAATTCGTAACAATAGGAAAATACCACTATGGGCAAGAAAGATGATTGAAGAAAACACTGTAGCACTTGACAAAATCTTTAGAGAAAGTAAGAAAACTAGAAGTCATTCATGCCATGTTGCTCTTATATTTGAACTCATCAAATCTGAACCTTCAGGTGCTGAAGAGGCCTTAACATGTCAAGCTTGGAAAGGTGCAATGATTGAAGAATATCAATCTATGTTAAAAAATGATGTCTGGGATGTCGTACGTAGATCTAAGGACAAATCGGTTGTCTCGTCTAAATGGTTATTCAAAATCAGGCATGCACTAGATGATAGTATTGAAAAACACAAAGCCAGATTCGTTGCTAGGGGATTTTCTCAAAAGGTTGGAATCGACTATGATGAGACATTTGCTTTTATTGCTCGATACACCTCTGTAAGAGCCATTATTGCTATTGCAGCATCCAAAGGATGGAAGATACATCAAATGGACATAAAGACTGCTTTTTTGAATGGTGTTATTAATGAAGTATATCTAGAAAAACCAGAAGGCTCTGTCACTCATGACAAAAACTCCTGTGTGTAAATTGAAGAAGGTCCTTTATGGTCTTAAACAAGCCTCCGGGGCATGGTATGAAAGGATAGATAATTATCTCACCAAACTAGGATACTCCAAAAATGAAGCTGATCCTAATATATACTTAAAAAAATTAAGATGGCGACATGCTAATTCTTGTTCTATATGTTGATGATAGACTAATAACAGGGGAAGATCATCTTATTGTAAAATGTAAACATGATCTTGTGTCTAAATTTGATATGGAAGATCTGAGTCTTCTGCACTATTTTCTAGGTCTAGAAGTATGGCAAGAGGAGAACTACATTTTCCTAAATCAAGGAAAGTATATTGTTGACATCTTGACCAAATTTGGGATGATACATTGTAAACCATTATCCACACCAATGAAATAAAATCCTCATAAGCTCAAAAGTGATGCATTTGAGTCAGAACCTACATATCCTACATACTACATATAGATAAATGGATCTTTAATGTACTTGGTGAATATTCGACTAGATATTTGTTATGGAACAGATGCATTATGTTAATTCATATGTGAACCTAAGTAGATTCATCTCATGGTAGCCAAACACTTTTTGACATGCTTGCGTGGTACCATTGGACTTGGTCTAAGATATGACAATGTTGAAATTCAACTTCAAGGGTATTGAGATTCTGACAGGGCTGACAGTTCTATTTGACTGAGACATCAAAAATTTGCATTAATTGATTACATTAATTGGCCACCTAAACCAAGGAGGTTATAAAGTGATATTATAAAGTCAATTCAAAGAATTTATCTAAGTTATTAATGTAACTTGAATTTAGAAGACTTCTTAATTGAACCTCATGAAGGATCTATATAAAGGGCAAAGTGCAAACTGATTTTATTATGCACGTGTGAGCTTTTTGACACGAGTCTAGGGTTTTTGCATTTCTTCAGCATTGGAGGGTGTCAATTATTCAGTGTTTTCAGAAATATGAAATGGTGAAAAACAGTAAAACCCATTGAATTTTGCATACTAGTGATGGCTTCATTCTGGAGTCATATTTGTACCAATTTGGAGTAGATTTAGGGTGTTTAGTGAATTCAATAAAGGTGATTACAAATTTCAACTTGGCGTGGACTTTGAGGCAGAGAGTCATTTTTGAGTTGCTCTTTGGAGCCATTTAGTGCTGCTTTTTCAATATAAGATGTGGGAAAGTAAAAACCAGAAAATGGGTATGTTGGAATTAGATATGTAATTACTTTTTATGAATTGGGTTGTCTTTTGTTTATTGAAAAAGTGATTATATAAGTGGGAAATAAAATCTGGAATTTTCAGATTCATCGAATGGTGAAAAATCAGAACTTTTGATTCATGTCCCTGCTGTTATAATTTACAATATCATGCAAGATTTGCATAAATGTATTTGAAGAAAAACTTGGGGTTCTTACAGAGGACATCAGCAATGATGTTAGTATCCCTCATTGATCCTTCAAAAACAATAATTTAAAAAAAAAATCTTCCTTTAGAGCACATTGCAACAACTTTAATTAGAGATTTGTTTTTGCAATCTTTCAATGCATTATAATTTATAAATGACTAATACTTATGTTTGGCCCATGAATCCTTAATTGGCTACAATATTGTACCTACAACTTTTTCCCCTTGGCCAATAAGGTAGTGCTCACCTTTTCATATCCAAGATTGTAAACTTTCGAGTGCCTAACTAGTCACTATTGCTATATCTGGTTGATATGGCAATCTAACAAGGATGAAAGGGATCTCTTTGGCATGTATATGATTATTTGCAATGTCTCCAGTCTCAACTTGAAATATTCTTACAAATCGGCTTGCATATTGGTTTTTAATTTTGTAGGAAAGGAAAGTGGTAGTTTCTTACTGGGAGGTGGTGTCATAATGAAAGGGTGTGTAGTAGCTGCTATTGGAGAATGGGGGGATAACCTTGAGAGTGGCTTGGATGATTTTTTTTGGCCAAATGATGAGATTTTGATCTATTATTCATTGTGCTATTTGCTTCTTTCTTTTGATATAAACAAGAACTTTCTTCTTTTACCAACCAATATTTTTTTGGGCCACCACAAACGCTTTAGCCAAAAATTGCAGATATTTGAGCTCTTACTTGATTATAGGAGCTCTTATACTTGTTCCAATACTCAATACAGTGCCAAAGGTAACCCCCATGCCTACCAAGTTGCTTAATCATTCTGAGATGTCACCAAAGAGGTTATGCTTGGTCAAATTTGACATCCCTATTTGTCTCTTGGTATACTGAACTAAGACCAGTGGCCATTGTAAACTACAGCCATAATTAGATGCTCTAAAATAAACAAATATTAGGGAAATAAGAAAAAACACAATGTTACCCTATGGTATGTTGACATAGAAAAGAGAACAGTATCACAAGGCTATGTATAAAAACTAAAAGAATAACACTTTAAAAAACATTGAAACAACAGAGCATCATTTGAAAAAAGGATGTCAGCTCTATTTGTCTCTCGGTATACTGAACTAAGACCGGTGGCCATTGTAAACTACAGCCATAATTACATGCTCTAAAATAAATAAATATTAGGGAAATAAGAAAAACACAATCTCACCCTATGCTATGTTGACATAGAAAAAACAACAATTTAACAAGGCTATGTAAAAAAAGGAATAACAATTCATTCAAGACCTTGGAAACAAACAACAATCCAATCATGACAATGAACCAGTTACTCGGAACACTTAAAACTTCTGAAGGTAAGTCTGCAATTTCATTTTAATCCCTCTTAAGATGATCCCAGCATTCCACACTAACCAAAGTCCAAGTCTAGGAACTTATTGGTGAACAACGAACAAAATGATCAAGTGTTACAACCAAGTTCATGATCAAAACTAACCAAAAGTTTTCTGAGGCCAAGTCTGAAGATAAGTTGCAGTTTATCCAAACCGTGCCCAAAATCCATGCACAATAATTGTAATTAAGGTTGGAAACCTGAGTTTGTGCTTACCCATGAGTTAGAACAATAATCCATCACTTAGAATAATAGAATCAGACCTCAGAAAAGTTCTTATTTTCTGAAGACAATCCATGGTCAAGTCTGAAAATTATTGTTAAATGGGGCTCCAACATTAATCCTTATATAATCCAATCAATACATGTGGATTCTCATAGGAGTATGAATGGATTTGGTTCAGGACAAACCTTATTGTCATGACAAGAGAAGTCCTGATTTTCTGAGGACAAGTCTGCAACATACCTTTTCAGATCTTTGTATGGCTTTCAAAATGACCGCTAGGTAACATGCACAAGGTGCTAGTATAACTTGGGTCAGACAGCAATGAATAGGACCAATCCAGATCTAAAAAGAAAAGTTGACTTTCAAAAAATTCTCCTCAGACTTTTGCTTGTGACAGCCTTACTTTAAACCCCAAATGACCGAAAACAGTTGGAAATGGCAGGTTTTGGTGTGGGGATTGGTTTGCAAACTAGTTTGGAATATTTTGGGGACTTAGTGATTTTATATGAATTTTCTGAAAATCGCCTGTGTTTGAGAATATTCAGACTTTAGGTCTGCAGCATACCTCCATTTCAGTCCTATCTCGGCTGCAAAATGGTGTTGAGAATTACGGTAGAGGTCTGCAATAACTTTTGGATCAGGATGCAAACAAAAGCAAACCCAGATTTATCAAAAGAAAATGAGGTTTTCAGACCCAGTCCTCAGATTTTTTATTCATGGCAGTCTTACCACAGACCTTCACTGTCCAGAAATGGTTTGAAACGATGAGCAATGGGCAGGAGAAGACTCAGCAAACAAGGCTGGACAGGTTGGGCACTTTGGTGATTTTTAATGAATTTTCTGACGAAATCACTCCCGTTTTTGAAGTTTTCAGATCTGAGCTTTCCTACCTCTGATTTGGCCCTCAAATGGCTTCAAGATTGATGTCTAAGTATGGGGAAATGATTTAGAATGAGTGCATGACAGTCTGGGCACATAACTCTGAGATTTTTCAAAAAATTTATCCCTTTGCGAGTAGTCTGCAGACCTGGTCTGTAAAATCCTTGTCTTTGGGGTTCCAATGGCCTTCAATGTCTCGGACTATACTCTCTATAAGTCTGTAGTCATAGCTAGACCAATTTAGAAGCTAGGATGAAAATCTCAAGTTTGGCACAAAATTACTTCCATGGAGGTCATTCTCAGGTTTCACTCACATTAATGGATTACCTCATACTTATAGCAATGTGAGGCCTCCTTCCAATGGGAGCCACCTTCCTTCTTCACCTAGACTCCAATCACCAATGCTTGATTCTGCTTCACCTTGGTCACTTGCTCCAGATTTTCCAGCCACTTAGCCTTTGTCTTTATATATCCTTGTGATTTCTTCTCTAAGTTGATGGCCTTTTAAAGGGGTTCATCTTGTTGATTTACCTCCCACAAGCAATGTGGGATAAAAGTTTGAGACTATTCTAGAGGCTTCTTACTTTACTATATTAATTTTTCTTTATCTGCTTTATTTTATGATAGAAAAGGTCATAAAAGGGGAGGACGACCTAGGTATGGATTCCCCCAAAAAAATGCTTAAGTCCACATTACCTTCTCCAAGTTCCAACACATCATTCATGGATCCAAAGGCCACATCCACACTCAAATTTCATCCATGAAAAGTGGGAAAATCAATCAAGGCTTTGATAGGATTCATCTTGTACTTAGAAAAAAATTGATCGCGCTTTGCCATCACAAGGGGGAAAATCCACCCTAGTATCAACACTTGGCAATAATTTCCACATTTGCTCTTGGAGGGAAAATCCACCTTAGTCCGGACATTTCCAACACTTACAAAAATTTCCACCCTTCCAAACCCCCCTTGAGAGAAAAATCACCTTAGTTTGGAAAATTTTGACACTTACAATTTTTTTGGAATCCATTCTCACCACCTAGGGAAAACCGACCTTAGTTTGGACAATATCTAGACTTAGAAAAAAATTCATGTTTCGCTCTTGGTCTTGGAGGGAAAACAACCCCTGTTTGGACAATTCCCATACTTTGAAAAATTTCGAGCTGTCACTTGGGGAAAATCACCCCTTGTTTGGATTTTTCAAACACTAAGAAAATTTTCAAGCCAAGATCCTCCAAAGTGTTAGGAATTCATGGTATGCTTGGATTTTGACCTCCAACACTTAGTATGCTTTTTCTGAAAATGCAAAAATAGAAAGGGAAAATCATGTATAGTCTGGATTTTGATCAAAATATGGAGGGAAATTTATGTATAGTTCGGATTTTGAACAAAATATGAATGGAAATTCGTGTATAGTCTGAAGTTTGACCAAAATATGAAGGAAAATTCATGTATAGTCTGGGTTTTGGCCTTACTATTGCTATTTATCATAGGTAATCACTTTAGGAAACAACATGGTTAGTTTGATCGATTTCATATAAATTATAAGGTCACATATTTAGGTTATAATTTGAAAGCATGATGTTGATAATATTGATAGGGGAAGTATCACATTTGTCTATCAATTAATGTTGCCCTTATTCTGGATTCTTCCCTTAGTAGTTCTGTCCGGATTTTGTGCATTTTTATAAAGAAAAATTGATTTTCTTTAGGACTTAGGCCATTCTAAGTATGAAAAATCAATTTTTGTAAGATCTTATAGCCCTTATGCATGAAATATGCCTTTATTGAATTTTGGACCAATGGACTAGTCAAAATTTGAATACACTTGGGATACTACATTCAACCTATTATAACATGATCCCGACAGGCTTCAATTTTAACGTTCCCACTATAAAATCACAACTTGGACACTTGGTTTTTTGCGTTACCCCTTAGTCTTTTAAAGCTTCTAATTGCACAATGCAATGCCAAATTTTACCAAACCCTCATTGACCCTAACAACTATGAGCGGAAAGAGGCGGTCCCCATTCGCAATGGGGTGATGGTGTGAAAACCTCACAACGCAACCCTGAATAATGAAAAATAATGAGTTTTGTAATGAAAAGTAGGAGTGTGTTGTGCTTGTTCATGGCATACAAGTCATTTTTCAGGGATAGATTTTAGTAAGTTATAGATTTTTTTAAAATAATTTTTTTCTTAGTAAAACCTGATATGTTCTTGAAAAATTCTTTGGATTTTTCTAGTGTACTTGCTGAGCATTGCCAGGATGTGCCCTGGCCATTAAGTGTAAACCCAGGTATATTTTAGATCCACTCAAGGCATACCTTTACTGCCCAGGATGCACCTGAGCTGGTATCCATACTTGGAGCCACTAGGGACAGGTACAGTTCTAGGTATAGGCAAAAATGGTAGTTTATCTTGTGCTCATTTACTATGACAGTCTGGTGTAGCCAACCATACTAAGGTCTAATTTTTCTATAATTTTTCTTGTTTCATTCTACTAGTTTTACATTTTATTGATCTTGTATGTAGCTTGGCTGACCATTAAGTGGATTTGCTAAGGTTGTCAGAGAGTGGTGTTTAGAACATTCCCTAATTAGTTCATATGGGCTAATATATTTGCTGTTGCACGTCACATACAATATAGGCCTTACAACATTGATGAATATCTCATGTGTTGGATGATTGAAGCATTGATCATCCTTTAAAAGGAAACTTATTATGGTCCCCTTTTGCTCTTTTCCTTTGATATACATAATCTCTTTCTATTTTTTGATTTTTTTTTTCTTGATTTTGTTGTAACTGATGCAGATGAGGGATGCATATAGTAACTACTGAAATGACAAGGCGGCTTGTGGAGGATATGGCTGAAAATGATATTTCTTTCAAAAGGTAAGTTCACCTTTTTTCAAAGCTATCTCAATGATCTTGTTACTATGCATCATAATTTATTGCAGTGATTTCGGGTCACTTCTATTTTTATATTGAGACAGTTTTGAAATTTATGTTGGATTATATAGATTTAAATGTTCACGCCGTTTTAGAAGCAGGTTTTGAAGGGGCCCTAAAACCCTATACAAAATGATTACACAAGATTTAACATTATAATCCCCCAATATGAAACAAACAAACAAAAAGAAATGGACCAACAAACCCAGTGCCAAACCATTCCTAGCAGAAGCAACCCAAAACAAGCTCGATGCCAACAAAACACGAGCAGCAACAAGAAAGAAAAAACCAGAAATAGCCCAAAGTATTTAAGGTCAAAGTGACCTCTTCTTCCAGTTTGCTCATCCTCTAAGCCATGTTTTTCAATTCTTGAATATCTTTGGGCAGGGAAGCAGTCTTCTTCTTCAAACTTGCCCTGTTTTTACTTCCAAGACCCTCAGTTTGTTAGCAGGAGTCTCCTTTTCTAGATCAATGTCCACTATGGCCCTCTCTTGGTGAGTGATCTCCATCTTTACAACAAGGGTATTCATGTTGTTTGCAACTGACTTTGTAACAAGCTATTTTCTACCTTAAATAACAATTAATAAATTATTGATTGCGCTACCTTCCACATTCACATGCATGAGAGACAGTTATACCAGCTATTTTGCGTAGTCATATGAAAGAGATTAATGGCTATAATAGGTTAACTGATTTCCTAGTTAATTTCTTTTATCAACATAATGAAGGAAAATATAATTTAATCTACTTAATTAATTGCTTGAAAAATGAAAAAGATTATAGCATTACTAACTAAACATAATTTCAATTGAACTTGATAATTATACTAAAGTAAAATACCCGGCAAACGAAGGAGACATGGGTCTAGATCTGTTCTATGTTGAGCAAGTATTGGCATCAGGTGGAGAGGAGAAGCATTGTCAGAGGCTTAACCTCCCAACTACAGACCCTAAGCATCCCCACACCAGGTCAATTGAGAAAGGTCCTGTAATGTCCCCTCTTTAATTCAACATGGCATTGATCATGGATTTGCCTATTCCAGACTCTCGTAGGCAAATGGTGTGGAAAGAGAGTCAATTCTGCGGATCAGATAGTCATATCTTGCTCTTGAAGAAGTGTTAAGAGGTTATATTTTATCATTATGTGATATTGAGGCCCACATGTTATAATTTTAATTTGAGTTGCACTTTTTATTTTATAAAATTACTTTATTATAAAAAAGTGCATTATAATGAGAAATTATAAAGGATGTTTCTAGAAGTTCTAGCAACTTCTTAGAAAAGTGAATAAATAGAGGGCTGGGCCTCTCATTTGGACATGCTTGGATTGGAGAACTCTTCTACTTCTTCATTGTGAAGACATTTGTGGACTTTGGATCTGCAAATTATTCGATCTTTGGGAACGAATCACTCCCTTGGATTGGCGACTTTGAGGGTGTGAAATATCACCTGAATTGTTGCATAATTGGAGTTGGTATTCAGCCATCTCATTGGAGCTTATTGAGAATTCATTGTTAGGGTTTGTTTTTTGGTTGGAATAAGGATTTCAGATTTGCCCTATCATTGGAGAAGCAATTGACAAGAGTTTGAAGACAGAATAAGTGCATTTTCAGAATTGGCAAAGCAGGGTTCGGAACCACATAATTGCTTATATCTTCTCAACCCCTTGGAGTTATTTTTTATGGTTTTACAGGGTTACTACCTAACCCTAGGCGCCCATTTTCCTTGCGTTTGGGGGTCCCAAAACCCTAATATTATTTTATTTCAGCAGCCGTACAGGTACGGCCTGGTACGGTCCTGCTAGTTTGGGCAGCAGCAACAAATTAAGGACAGTTTGGGGGTGCAGTTGGAGGTCTTCATCAACGATCTGCAGCAAAACGTGGTGTTCTTCCATAGTTCTTCAAACCAGGTTCTTGCATTCTGAAATATATGTCAATTTTTGGGTAAATTTGCTGTCATACAGTCATTGTAATAATCAGTCCAGAATTGGTAATAAAATAATTTCAGAATTTATTGCATTGTAATTGAAATATAGTTCAATGGCTTTATATATATTGTAATTCTGTGATTATATTCTGAAAGTATCAAATCTGAAATTACCATATTCTGAATATTGTTACTATTACACGCCAAGTGTTTGACAAAATTCCTAAGTTCAGTTTGAGGGTTTCTGTGGCCTTTATAGAGAGGGTCATTACAGTGGTATCAGAGCCAAAGTCCTGCCATCCTGTAGGGAATTTGGAACAGCTGGGGAAGTGTTTGACGAAATGTCAAAACACTAAAATCAGAGCATGCGACAAAAGCCTTATAATTTCCGCAATACCAAAGCAAGACAAGATAGGATTTCAGACCTGCAGAGCGAACAGTCTAGCTCATCTATCCAGGTGGACATAGAATCCAGTCATACTGACACAGGGGAGGTATTCTTTGATCAAGACTACGACTACAATATGGATAGAGGTGGGAATATTGGTCCAGATCAGCGAGAGGAGAGATTTTTACAGTTATTAGACACTTTGGCACAGGGACAGCGATTAGCAGAATAGAGAGCACAGGAACAGAACCAGAGAATGGAGCTTATAATGCAGATGATGGCTCGACAAATGGGGTTGAACGCTAACATAGGTGGAGGAAATAATCAGAATGGTCACAATCAGAATGGGAATAATCAGGATAAGATACATAATGGAGGCGAACAAATTGGGAACAATTTCGGTCATGCCCCCCAGCAAGCTAGGACAGTGAGTTCGAGGCCTATGATTCCTACGTTCTTTCCTAGAGCTCCAGAGCAGCCGGTACCAGAACCCCAGATCACTGACATACAGGATCAGCTAAGGAGAGATTGGGAAGCAGGAGGTCCAGATTTTACAGCTGCAATCACCTTTAGAGAGTATATGGATGTGCGGATGAAGCATATGCCCCGTGGGCAAGACAGGACTCAGAACTATGAGCTACGAAAGAAAGTAGGCAAACTACAGTTACCATATTATGATGGCTCGGGGAAGTCTACAGCAAGAGCTTGGGTTCAAAAGCTTGACACATACTTTCAATTGAACCCTATGTCTGAGGAAGAAGCTATTAAGTATGCAGCAATTCACCTGGATGGGTTAGCACACGAATGGTGGCATCATGGTATGATCACTATGGGTCATGCACACATTACCTCGTATGTGGAGTTTACGGAGAGATTGATTGAACGTTTTGATAAGAAAGATCCAGAACTCCATTTCAAGGAATTAGCCCAGCTTAAACAGTGGGGATCATTGGAAACATACATTTCAGAGTTTCAGAAACTTGCAGTGTTAGTAACAGATGTATTTGAACGAAGGCTATTGGTTTTATTTATGGATGGGTTAGTCGATCCGTTGAGAGGGTGGATTAAAGCTCTCAACCCTCCCACTTTGCAGGAAGCCATTAAGAAAGCTCGTGACATGGATTCCTCTTCAGCTTCAAAAAACAAATTTCAGGCAAAGAGTTTCCCTTCAGGAAAAGATAAGGACAGGAAACCCTTTCATAGAGAGGCACAGCTACCTAAGGAAGAAAGTAAGAGGCTGGACAAGGAGACACTTAATGACTTGCGTAGGAAGAAGCTATGCTTCTATTGCAAAGGCCCGTATGAGTACGGCCATGACTGTCCTATGAGGCCAAAAGGGAAGGCCAACCGGGCAATGTGGGCTTATTACGAAGGCTCAGATTCAGATGGTTCAGAACATCATGATGAGGATCTTGATGAAGCAGAGGGAGAGCAGGAGATAGACAGTGCAGGGCAAAGGCAGGAAACAGAGCTACATTTACAGGAAGCACGACTGTCTAGTATCCAGAGAGAGGGATCTTTCAGACTTCGGGGAGTCTTGGCTGGGCAGAAGGTTATTACATTGTTGGACACAGGTGCCACGCATAATTTCATTGATGCACGATTCGTAGAGAAGCGTGGACTCATTACTGAGGAATTCGAGGGACTAAGAGTCAAGGTAGCTGATGGATACACTCTTCGTTGTGACAGGATGGTACGAGACTTACCTTTGCGCTTGAACAACTATGAGTTTAAGGCGGACTATCATGTGGTCAACATGGGTGACATGGACATAGTACTTGGAATGCAATGGCTACATTCATTGAAGGTGGTTACCCTAAGATTAGAGGATATGGAGATACAATTTGAAATGAATGGTAGGACTCATGTGCTAAAGGCTATCCGTAATGGAGACATCAGGACTATCTCATTTAGGCGGCTGGAGAGATTAACTAGGCATAATGATATAGAGTGGGCAGCAGTTTGTACTTTGATACCTACACAAGAGGAGCAACATAAGGCGGAATATCATCCTGATATTCAGAAGTTGAGGATTAAGTACGAAACGGTATTCAGTGAGATTCCACCAGGCAGGCCACCGGACAGAGGCATTGAGCATATTATTGAGCTGGAGGAAGGTGCTAAACCTATCATGGTCACACCATATCGACATCCAAAGCGACTCAAGGATGAGATCGAAAGGACCATTGAGGAGTTGCTAGCGATGGGGCACATCCGACCCAGTAAGTCACCTTTTGCATCTTCTGTTGTTTTGGTAAAAAAGAAGGATGGAACGCTTCGGATGTGTATTGATTACAGGGCATTAAATAAGAGAACCATTAAGAACAGGTATCCTATTCCTCGCATTGATGAGTTGATAGATGAATTGCATGGGGCTTGTTATTTCACGAAAATTGATTTGAGATCAGGATATCACCAGATCAGAGTCCGTGAACAGGATATTGAGAAAACTACTTTCAGATGTCATTGTGGGCACTTTGAGTTTGTAGTCATGCCTTTCGGCCTGACCAATGCACCTGCCACTTTCCAGTCCACTATGAACAGAGTTTTCCACCATTAGTTGAGAAAATTCGTGCTGGTGTTTTTTGATGACATTTTGATCTATAGCCGATCATGGCAGGAGCATCTAGAGCATTTGGAGACGGTGTTGAGCATTCTACAGAAGGAGTCCTTGTATGCAAAGGAGTCCAAATGTGACTTAGGGATGACCGAGCTGTTATATTTAGGACACATCATTAGTGCAGAGGGAGTGCGGATGGATCCTGAAAAGATTCGCGCTATTGTTGATTGGCCTCCACCAAAGAACCTTACACAGTTGAGGGGGTTCCTTGGTTTATGTGGTTTTTATCGCAGGTTTGTCAGTGGCTACTCACGACATGCAGCTCCCATGACAGATTTACTGAAAAAAGGGGAATTTGTGTGGACTCAGAAGGCACAGGACTGTTTTATGAGATTTAAGGAGATAATGACTACGTGCCCAGTTGTAGCATTACCTGATTTCACGAAGCCATTTGAGCTTCAATGTGATGCATCTGGAGAGGGAGTAGGTGCTGTACTTATGCAGAATAAGCACCCCATAGCTTATGAGAGCAGGAAGCTCAGAGGCCCTGAGCGTTCATTCAGTATATATGATAAGGAGATGTTGGCCATCATGCATGCTTTGGCCAAATTCAGACAATATCTTGTGGGTAGCAAGTTTTGTATTAAAACTGATCATAACAGTCTGAGGCATTTCTTGGGACAGCAGGACCTGAATGATCGCCAACAAAAGTGGGTAAGTAAGTTGCAGGCATATGATTTTGACATCTCATATGTCAAGGGAACTCAGAATGTTGTTGCAGATGCTCTATTTCGAAGGCCACACCTCACTCTTATGGTTCAGATATCAGAGGATTGGCGACACTTGATTATAGCAGAGTATGCCAGGGATACATGGGCCTCCGATATAGTAGAGGGAACAGTGATTGATACCAGATACACACTTGTAGATGATTTGATCATTTACAAGAACAGGATTTACCTAGTCCCAGGATCGAAGGTTAAGCAACTGATTATGAGAGCACTTCACGACTCACCGACAGCAGGCCATCCCGGGTACTTCAAGACTTACAAGTCGGTTCGAGAGCGGTTCACTTGGAAGGGGCTGAAAGCTGATGTTTTGCAGTATGTTCGAGAGTGTCATGTTTGCCAGCAAAACAAACAAGAACACAGCTATCCGGCAGGGCTCCTACAGCCACTTCCGATTCCCGACAGGAAGTGGGAATGCATCTCCATGGACTTTATCACAGGTTTGCCCAAGGTACAAGGACGAGATTGTATTTATGTTGTGGTAGATAGATTAACGAAATATGCTCATTTCTTTCCTATCACCACTACACATTCAGCAGCTCAGGTGGCAGAGGTTTTCTTTCGGGAGGTTTTCAGATTGCACGGCTTGCCTCAGAACATTGTGAGTGATAGGGATAGCCGTTTCATGAGTCACTTTTGGCAGGAGGTATTCCGGTTATGTGGCACGGAGCTTACACCCAGCACTAGCTATCACCCACAAACCGATGGTCAGACAGAAATTGTGAACAAATGGGTGGAAGGGTATTTAAGGAATTATGTGGCAGCTCAGCAGCGAGCTTGGGTCAGATGGATATATCTCTGCGAGTATTGTTACAATACTACATATCATATGACTATACAGATGACACCATGGCACTTTACGGTTATGAAGCACCTAGTTTCTTGGATTTGTTGTTGAGCGACAGCCGGGTACCTAGTGCAGGTGAATTATTACAGGAGAGTAAGGATATAGTTGCTACCCTCAAAGACAATATTGCAAGAGCTCAGAACCAACAGAAGCAGTATGCAGACCAGAAGAGAACTGAGCGTAGTTTTGAGGTAGATGATATGGTTTACCTCATGTTGCAGCCATACAGGCAATCTACTCTTAAGAAGAGTGGGGCAGAGAAACTTAAGCCACGCTATTATGGACCATTCAGGATTATCAGGCGAGTTGGTGAAGTGGCTTATAAGTTGGAGCTTGCCGCAGACAGCAGAGTGCACAATGTGTTTCATGTGTCACGCCTCAAGAAGGCGTTGGGTCAGAATGTGGTGCCTTCTGCAGTATTACCTCCTTTAGACGATGAGGGAAAATTGATTTTAGTACCAGAATCCATCCTGGAGAGCAGAGAAAAGCAGCTTCGTAGAAGGGTGATCAGAGAATACTTGGTTAAGTGGAAAGATTTACCTGTTGAGGATGCTACTTGGGAGGGGGAGGCTATTTTGCAGCACCCGGCGTTGAGATTGCTTGAGGCCAAGCAATTTCAGGAGGGGCGGACTGTAATGTCCCCTCTTTAGTTCGACATGGCATTGATCATGGATTTGCCTATTCCAGACTCTCGTAGGCAAATGGTGTGGAAAGAGAGTCAATTCTGCGGATCAGATAGTCATATCTTGCTCTTGAAGAAGTGTTAAGAGGTTATATTTTATCATTATGTGATATTGGGGCCCACATGTTATAATTTTAATTTGAGTTGCACTTTTTATTTTATAAAATTACTTTATTATAAAAAAGTGCATTATAATGAGAAATTATAAAGGATGTTTCTAGAAGTTCTAGCAACTTCTTAGAAAAGTGAATAAATAGAGGGCTGGGCCTCTCATTTGGACATGCTTGGATTGGAGAACTCTTCTACTTCTTCATTGTGAAGACATTTGTGGACTTTGGATCTGCAAATTATTCGATCTTTGGGAACGAATCACTCCCTTGGATTGGCGACTTTGAGGGTGTGAAATATCACCTGAATTGTTGCATAATTGGAGTTGGTATTCAGCCATCTCATTGGAGCTTATTGAGAATTCGTTGTTAGGGTTTGTTTTTTGGTTGGAATAAGGATTTCAGATTTGCCCTATCATTGGAGAAGCAATTGACAAGAGTTTGAAGACAGAATAAGTGCATTTTCAGAATTGGCAAAGCAGGGTTCGGAACCACATAATTGCTTATATCTTCTCAACCCCTTGGAGTTATTTTTTATGGTTTTACAGGGTTACTACCTAACCCTAGGCGCCCATTTTCCTTGCGTTTGGGGGTCCCAAAACCCTAATATTATTTTATTTCAGCAGCCGTACAGGTACGGCCTGGTACGGTCCTGCTAGTTTGGGCAGCAGCAGCAAATTAAGGACAGTTTGGGGGTGCAGTTGGAGGTCTTCATCAATGATCTGCAGCAAAACGTGGTGTTCTTCCATAGTTCTTCAAACCAGGTTCTTGCATTCTGAAATATATGTCAATTTTTGGGTAAATTTGCTGTCATACAGTCATTGTAATAATCAGTCCAGAATTGGTAATAAAATAATTTCAGAATTTATTGCATTGTAATTGAAATATAGTTCAATGGCTTTATATATATTGTAATTCTGTGATTATATTCTGAAAGTATCAAATCTGAAATTACCATATTCTGAATATTGTTACTATTACACGCCAAGTGTTTGACAAAATTCCTAAGTTCAGTTTGAGGGTTTCTGTGGCCTTTATAGAGAGGGTCATTACAGGTCCTCCCTGCACAGGATTAGGCATGGGACACTCCTGTCCTACCACTGAGCATCCTGGTGTTAGAGTGTCAACTTCACAGCCGGATAAGCAGTAATCTCCCTTCAACAACCTATCCATCCGACTGCAAGCTATCCTGACCTCTAGTGATCATAGCAACATTATAATCCACTAAACCTACCCTAGCCAGGGGTTTACATGGACACTATGTGCCCGATCACTTGTTGCTCGACTTGACAACAAGACTTACACCCTTTGACCACATATTAGCTAACTTAGTTTAATATAGTTGCTTACATTCATTTACTGTTTAATTTGGAACTGATTTTTCACCTTTTGCCTTGCAGGTTATTTCCCATAATTCAATTGTTATCAGTCTACACCTTTCATCTCATCCTTGATGAAACCCAGTGTGGCTATCCATGATTATTGATTAAACTCTGTTTACTACAGAGATATCTCTGCCCAACCTGGGCCTGTAACAGATTTATAAAAGAAAAGTTCATGGCATTTCATAATCAATATCATTAGTTCTCTGACAGTGCCTCTTTTTTTATCTTAGAGGAATATGGATTACGCCCCTGTATAAGAATTGCATAGAGTTGGTATACCTTTCCAAATGTTTTAAGTTCTGAAAAAAAAAACAAAATCATGATAGGATTCAACAGATAAATTGACCGATTACATGTTCATAAGCAATCATACTAGTTAACTTTTAACTTATGTAAGCAAATCAATCAACCACAAATCCTAGTCCGTTTGGCTCTTTCTCAATATTAAAATTCACTCACGCTACGTGCCTAATATCTTAGACTTTTCAATCATTTTAAAATGAGAAAGGAGGAGTGCAGATAGATGCACAACCTAGCTTATAAAGCAAAGGGATGTCATCCCCGGGCTGCTGTTAGGAGCTCGTAGATGCTTGGCACAACCCCTTGATTGTATAAATCAGAACCGCCCGCTACGGCCATGATTAAAAAAGCTTGGAACGACTTGCTATTGCTGGAAGAATATAACATAGTTATGGAAGCAATAATAGAGAGCTAGATTGGCTGGCTGTTGCTCAAAAAATTAATCGTAGGTGTAGAAGCAAATCACAAGTATAGAACAAATGATAGGGATGGAGCGAATTCTAGGTATAGCAAGCTTATCACAAAGTATAGAGAATGGCTTGTCATTCCTCATGCATGCTCGATTTACAAGATATAATCTTCGGGAAGGAGTTAGAGCAAGCTAATTGAAAAGGGTGTGAAACATAAGTTACATTCTTGGTTTGAATATTCAAGGGTCACAAATAAAAGGCCGATAATAAAAAAAGGCCGATGGAAAAATTTATTAAAAACGTTAGCATAAGATGGAGATAATAAATTGCCTCTAATGCTCTAGTATAATGCCACCATGTGTATTTACACATATTTGTATATCTATGTATACATATACATACTAGTATGTAGTATTCAAAATATACATATTTGTGTGTATACATCATATTTAAAGTAAATGTATACATTCATGTACTCACATTTGAATATACCCATATATACGTACATATTATGTACGTGTACAGGTACGTGTAAGTACCATGGTTGTTGTCGGGAAACTTGGTAGTTAGGCAGTTTGGCATAACTGAGGCAGTTACATGAACCCTCGCACCCCCTCGAAGACTACATGTATGTACTTTCTTCATAGGCAAAGCCATGTTGTGTATTGCAAATGTAACCTTGTGTTACAATGATTAATGAATATATGAGTTGTTTCTAAGTTCTCTACATTTCCTAAATTGAATACCTGGCTTTGTATTCATGCACTAGTTCCTGTTACCCACGAGGGTAAACATTTTTGCCATTGTAGGTTGAACTTGGGAGCAACGAAGGGAATGGAATTCGATGGCTAAATGGCAATACTAGTTCCTGAAAATATCACAACTAATGAGGATGGAGAGACAGAGCTTTTCGAAGGTGAACATGCTCTAACAAAGAACTTCTACATTCTGTTTCGAGTCACTATCGAAACATAGGAAAGGCCACATATGTGGAAGTTTTTGAGGACACCATTTTGGGATGCCTTGAACGTGAGCCCCGCGAAAAATAGGCTCTTGCATTAGTTTCCCCATTTGTTCGCACAAGCATTTCCCGCACAGACAAGGCGAAGGGAATAAACTAAGAGGGAGCAATGCCGCCAATAGATCTTGAGAAACTTTGGAGAAAACAACAGTCAAGAGAAGCGTGATGAGGCCTGATGGAGGACCAACCCATGTGCTTTAAGCCTTGGGAGTGGCCAATGAAAAGAACACTTGTAAATCTGTAATGGTCGCATAGTCGACCCATGTGTACAGAGATATAAATAAATAAAAAGTGTTATGTTACTACTTATGATGATTGTTTAAATTAGTGCCCAATTTACTAAATAAAAATAGAAACAGAAAGGAGAAAATGAATGATTTGCAAGCCACACACGAGGCTTTAATTCTCATGCATCAAGCTGAATGAAGATGAAGGTTAAGGCAACTTGCTGAGGGACAACCAGTTGAAGGGTTGTTCGAAGGGGACCTTAGAGGTGTCACAGAGGGTGACCGCGGGGGTGTGACGAGGTAGAGGAGGGAATAAGAATAGAAGTCGAATATAGTATGATGTGAAGGGTTGCCCAATGATTTAGTGTGGGGCATGTAGTCAATGGGGCCACTTTGCCAGAGATTGTACAAAAAGCGACACACCTTAGGAGTTGTGTTGATGGTGTGGACTTTGAGACCATGAAGATGCAAACTGTTCGAAGCCAGACGTAAATTTGCTCTATATTGAGGAAGAGAAGGTACTTGTAGTCACCTAGAACCAGGTGAAGCAAGTTGTGTACCCGGATCCCCATATAGAGAAGCAAAGGGTACATGAAGCAAAAGAATAAGTCGAGAAGGCCATGAAAGGAAGGAAGGATACACATGTAGCCGCGAGTGCCTTTGGGCAGATAGAGGCTGAAAATAACATATTGTGACAGTGTTACAAACAAAGGTGCTAGTCAAAATCCAAGACATTCTCCAGACTGCGCCTCAACTAAAGATGACACTATTGAATACCTGCACCACACAACTGAGCACCACTCCTCAAACTAGCCCCGCACAATAGACTTACATTCTAGGAGGGTCGGCAATGGACCCCATGTTACTAGTGGTAAACAATGGCCGGCAATCGGCTATTGTTGAAATGGGGATTCTAGGAACTATTCTGATGGATACCATAGTTGATGGTGGGTCAGGGGTAGACGTCCGGCTGGAGGAGACATGGAAAAATCTTGGGAAGCCAACCTTGTGGCCACCCACCTTCAACTTACTTGGTCCAAATTAGCAGTGAATAAAACCCCTCGGGACACTCATGGCTCAATAAGTAAGCATCAGGACACAACCATTTATATTGGACTTTTTGTGATTTTGCTGAAGAAGGGGTATGAAACCATTCTCGACAGGGGATGACTAGTGCGAATTCAAACCACAATGGGATGAAGAATACACTATTGATGGAAAGTGGTGGATGGAAGTTCGTTATCGACCTCCATACACAAATGGTGAGCAAGGTGATTGCCTCGTTTTTGGAGTCCAAGTGAGATAAAGAGCATTGTAGGATAGACCGAGGAAGAAATCAAATGGAGCTCTATGATGAGGGCGTATTGGAACTTGAAGAGTGCTCGGAGGATGATGTAAGTTCAATGAACAAACTTTTCCACTAGCAGATGGACGACTACAAATGCTTTCATAGCTATATGTTGGGGGTGGAGGAATTCGACCAAGGTGTTGAGAAGGATGTGTTTTCGCCATAGTTCGGAGAATATAAAGGAGAAGCTCGGTAAATGAAAGTCCCGCTCACAAATTTGATGTTGGAAGGCCAATCAAGTCAATTTGAAATTCAAAAATGTGCTGACTAATTCTCAAATTGGTTTTAACCATCAAACAAGGTTCCAGTAGATGTTGAATTTCGCCTATTGGCATTGATGCTGATCAATGAATCTCTTCTAAGGTGAAGTTGGATAACCTTTAGCTCCCTTCCCAATTCCATCCCTAACAAAGTAACCTTGAATTAATTGAGACTATTTGTGGACTTGCCAAGATAAACGATCCCTTTGCAAGGATATTCCTTTAGTGATCTCACACCATGCAACTGTCCCCAATGGGCCTGAACTTGCCTTTCAAGGCCGCATTAAAATTTAATTTGATCAATCAACATCTGGAGCACTTTAACACCCACATCCTGAGGATTCTTGCAAAGATCAACTTTCCTAGCCTCATTAATAAAAGTGTAACATACCAATTGTCAAGTTTTTGAATGAGAATATATTATAGCGGCAAACAAATACAAACTCTTAAAATAATAACAAAGAACACAAAGAAATTTTCTTGGAAAAAGTCATCATCTTCGAGTGAAATGGCCTTGCCCAGAAGAACAATGATAACTTTATTGAGTTCTCAAGTTGATACAATGATCTCCTATATTCAATTGAAGTCTTGTTAACCAATCGAAGGACTTTATTCACCATGAACACAAATTGATCGCTGATTAAATACATAAATCTATGAGTATCTCACTTATATTGCATCTATTGAAAGATCTTACAAAATTATATAGTTTGATAAAAAACAGATCAAACACTAAAACATAGAAGCTTTGAATACATGCTAACAGACGAAGCAAACTTCCACGATAGTAGTCAATATGCACACTCGGTAGTAAATATCACACTTTTGTTAATACACTTAGCAAGCAAACCCATGTAATCGCATCTGTAACAATGAAAATAACTTCTTCCAATATACTCAATGTCTCCAACATTCTAATTGCCAAAAAATGTAATAGGCTCTCACATAAGATGTATACGGCTTCGAAAGACCAAGATTCCATCAGTATTCACTGAACCATTATATCCTTCATTAAGACGATGCCATTATGGAAGAGGCCCAAACAAAATTGCAATAGACATCAGTTACCAACATCGTTATTACACTCAGTATGAACGGTTGACCATATTGTAAGCAATTGTGATGAAGCCAAGTCATACAGTTAATTGTGGCAGGACATGTTAACTTGGCAGTGAGAGATAGAAATAGAAATAGGAAGTAGCTCCCATAAGAGTTATAGATAAACACCTAGGCCATCATTGCACCCATGATGAAGGCTCTTCAATAACTTTCCAGTAACCTGTATCCTTTAGCCATTGACAAGACATTATAAGCACACGCAAGGTGCTAGAACATATTATGAGAAAAACTCCTCAATGATATAATTCGAACACAATTAACAATGCAATTAATCTATGTAGCAAGGAATATGAGAATTGCTCCAGCACATAACATTTCAATGGTGTTCAAGGATCATCATCACATGAAATTTCTGAGATTACATACAACAGATTGCACATAGGTATGAATGATCTCTATTGCAGCTACAAAACATTAACACCCCCTCTTAGCAAGAGAGAGATCATTCAAATGTCATAATGTTGGAGCTAGAACCAAAAAATGTCAATAGCAATCTCATCACAGGTTTTCTTAATATAAATTGTTATCTCAGCATAACAACATCCACCATAGCTACTCTTAGAGGGTGAAACAGGGACACATAAAATGAAGTCATGGAGTTACATGCATGACTTCCACCATGGCTACTCCTAGAGGGTGTATTCACCATAGCTACACCCAAAGGGTGGAACAACGAGTTTTTGTGAAATAATAAGTTTTTCTAATATGTGGAATATAAAGAGTTTTCATGAAATAATAAGCTCTTCAAAATATTGTGTCCTTTCGACTCAGGAGAATCTTAATCTATCTGGTTTCCTTGCCAAATTCACAATTGTATATAAATTTCAGTATTTTACAATCAGGCGATTAATGTGTACAATACGTTTTACAAGACATCGACGATCCTTGCAACCTACTTCTTTAGGGAATTCAATTAGAATACACCTACTGTCGTTGCCGAGAACATTCAAGCAATGATCCTGCATTTGTAAGAAATGAGAAACGACTCCAAATTCTTTCTTTAAATCCGAAGGTGGCTGGAAAATATGCACATAGCCAAGTAATGCTTCATTGCCCTGTGCCATAGTGGATGATTAAGGGAAAACATCGAGATTGGTTAGTTACAAACCAATGTGAACACATAATTCTCCCCGTCAACTATTGATTCCCTTCACTTTGGTAATCCAATGAGCTGAAGCTTGCATAAAAAATTCTAGTGCTGTTACAAACTTCTTGAAATATGCAGTGACAGACAACAATTGTCTTTCCTCCAAAAAGTTATTCTTTCCCAACCCGAACGGCAAGAATATTGGAGAGGTGGTTTACAATGTCCGAAACTAACCCAAAATTGACACTCATTACCTACAATAACTGGTGACTGGAATTGTGCAAAATGTTCTGCTCAGCTTGATAAGATAAATTTTCCAGACTTCAGATTTATTTTTGGCCAAACTTTTTAATAGATAATCGCCAGATAGTCGTCATGTCTTTTCAAGACTTTAGTTCCAACTTGCACGATGATAATAATTTTCTGAGGGCAATTAGAATTTCAAAACATTCTTTGTCGATGACAACAAGCTTAAACAATAGTTTGCTAAATATGAAGTCTCCAAAAATACTCTAGGGTTCGGATTGAGTATAAGTGCCAAGAGTTGTTAATTCTTTTAGAGAGAAATATGAGTCCATGAATGCCTCGTCACTTCAAAATCTGGTATAAGATAAATTCTTTAAGGCTCGATTATCATTCATCCTACAAATTTTTTCTTTGCCTGAGTTAATCATATCTTTTCTTTGACTGAGATAAAACTTTTTAAGAACTTTAAATACTTCAACTAGTGTTCTTCAAACAACGTTACAAGCTGATAGGATACACCTGCTTTGATACCACTGTGATATCCCTATTGGATATTATCTCCAAATTTTCTCACAAACAGTTTTCAGAATATAATAGATAAATTGTGCAATGAAACCCAATAATATTAACCAGTAATTGCTTATACAAATCCCTAAAAAATACATCATTGCATTATACATCAGCAATACAATAGTGCCAACAGTTAGATTGGAAAGAAACTATAAAATGCACTTGTAACCTTTAGATGTGAATTCTGATGTGAATCCACCATAAAAGATGAATTGGGATTACATCCAATCCACCCAAGAACATGAGGGTTTGCGTCCTTGGATCCTGAATAGAAGTTGACAACTTAATCTTTAGGCATTAAAATAAATGTCCTATCGAAATTAGAAAGCCAAGTATAATAACTTTTCGGAAAGCTCTTGACAAGACGCTCCAAGTCCAATATTGCAAACCTGAAAATACGCAAGTAGTGAGTATCAGGACCCCCTGCCATCTTGACTCTGATTGGCCTGAAAGTAAAGAAACATGTGTCAAACTCATATTGACCCCTGGCAAAGAGCTAGTTAGCCCACAAGCCCATGATGGAAAAGGTTAACGACGTGCTAGATTTAAATGGCTAGAAAAGGGGACATTGTAGTCCTTCCTTCCTAGAAATTGTTTCCCCTCAAGCAATCAAAATTTGCATGCTACAACCAAAAATGCCTGGATCTCATGTCAATTTGAAGGAAGCTACTCCTCCAAGTTGCTGCGCTACTCTAAAAAAAACAATATGTCTAGAACTTAGAAATTGCTCATGAATTCCCCACATCCGCAATGCACTAATCATACTAATACCAAGATCTTGCATTACTCCATGTGCATAATCTATCAAATCAACTGGCCATGTGCTGTTATCATATGTGAGAAAATCCTTAGTCTAGCTGAGAACCTCACTCCAATTGAGATCGCAAGCACTACTAGAGTCAAATAGAGACAAGAACTCAACTCAAGCTAACCAGCTCCTTGAAACAATATTGACCATGTGACTGATTCTCCTGAGTCCCACAAACAAAAAGGCCATCCACCTTCCTAGCTGTAATAACCCCAACCGGTTATAACTTCAACAAACATCAAATTCTTGACTAATTCAGTTGTTTGACATTTCGTTAAACACTTTGCAAGCAAGATCTGATACCACTGTAATATCCCGTGCAATTCTAATTTTTATTTCCAAATTGCTAACCTAAGAATTTTGTCAAACACTTTGCACACAAGGGATATATATATATATATATATATATATATATATATGCCAAACTTTAATTGATACGCTTGCAACACTCCAAACAACCAACAACAAATGGTTTTTTGTATTTTTTGAAACATATAGCATTGGTTACAAATGAGAAAATATGCATCTACAACACTAAGACATTAGGGCAACGCCTGCTATGGTTTTCCAATGATATTCTGATCCTTTTTGACAAGATTCTGATATAAATTAGATTACAACAGATTTTACAAACCCTACCAATGCCCTAAATGTCTACTCTTGAACAATGCAAAATGTAATAGATAAAAACTTGGAATTGCTCCAAAATATGAATTTTCCTTTAGCAAAATGCTGTAGCAAATCACTGTAGTGATGACATTGTAGCAGCATCAATGTAGCAAAGTCACTGTAGTAGTGGTACTGTAGCAATATCCAACTTATTCCTTACTCCACAAATCTGGCCCAAGGCCACAAATTTGGCACAATGAAAGACTGATTTGTCTTCTCCAACACCCGCAACCCTTCGGGAGATATTTCACCACCTTAGTTATGCAAATCAATAGGAGTTTTCATTCTTGACGATCAATGTAGCAACTGCAGAAACCCTTGGCTCCACAAGTATCTGGAAGAATATATGGCAACACATTCGATGATCAACAATGAGGCTGCCCTCCCTATTTATTCTTTTTCTCCAATAGATGGACCTCCTTTTAGAAGAAATAAAATAATATTTAATTCCCCCTTCTAGGAGATTCTTTTAATTTATTTAATTAACTTTAGTCACTTTTAATTAAATTAATTAAATATAAAGTCACCTTTTAATTTTAATTTATTTAATGACTTTATAAGAAATTAATATAAATTTATCCTTATTTCTCCACTTAGCCTTTGGAGAATGTAAAGGCTAAGAACTCCACTGAGATGCTAAAAAGATGGGGACATTATTGTCCGCCCTCCCTGAAATTGCTTGTCCTCAAGTAATCCAGCAACACAATGAACTCCAATCTCCTCTCGGATCCTAGATGAAGTAGTATGTGACACCCCTGTCAACACTGAACCAACTACATACCATTAACATCATTAGGACCAACAACATAACCTGCAGTATAGCACTCAAAACTTGTGCTAATGATGTAGGAGTTAGAATATCACTAGAAGAAAACCCCACAAGAAATATCTTCATCTTGTTCCCCACCCATATAATATATACTGGATTGGAATACTGATCAACAATCCCTTGAAGAGACGTAGCTACAGAAGAACCAGATGCACTCATGCCAACTATATCAACAATAGGTGTAGCCATGTCAAAATCTGTGGACTGAGGAACATTATCAACTGCTGCAACACAAAATTAAATCCTTACAGATGGTGAAAATTGAGCCCAACTCCACTTTGGTGAGTGATCAACATCAATCTCAAACACCGGATTGTCATAAGAGAATGTTGCATCCATGTCGAACATAGGATTGTCCATGAAGTGAACATCAACACTTTGTTGATCGATAGTATAACATGACTCTGTCACTATATTGCTCACCTCATCAACAATAACAAGTGTACTATCATTAGAGCACACATCTACAACCACATGCATAGTGCTAAACTCCTCGTTGGATGGCTCAACTGACACCAAAGTGGCTGCTGATATGACAGTATCCTCACACGCTCCTACTCCCACTATTGTTGCACCGCCATCAAATACATGATCTGGGAAACTCATGCCAACAACTACATCATTTGACTAACTTGACATGAATTATCATCACATATCGCTCTTCGCAAAAACAATATCATGCTCTGCTCAAATATTAGATTCAAAATTAGTTGGATCATTTGTTTGTGATTCTGATTCATCTCATTCTCTAGCACATCCAACTGTTTCATAATGCCCTGTATCTCAGAATCTCCATCCCTTGGTAGAGAAGTACGCCTTCTACGGGTATAATGAATACTAAACCTTCTGTCACCATCCATAATGTTGAAAACCAAGCCCTCTACTTGTGGGTTGAAAGAAAAGTGATGAGTACTCCTCACAGTTTAATGTCGATAAAAACTCCCAATCTCTGTCAAGGGCTCATCATCATCAAACTAGGAATCAAAAGATGGCTCCAATCTTTGATACCAAACTATTGGTCAGGTAGGATCCTGTACAACCTTCTCAGCAAACCCAACCACAAAATCCCTATTGGGAAGCATTGTAGCCAAGGTCTCTACAATCTTCCTTACCAATTGTCATATAGCACAAGAGCCCTGAATGAGAGTACCCTCAGATAGATTGTATGAAACCTCTTGCAAATCCAAGCTCTCAAGCAAATACTCCATGAATGACTCAATACAGTAGAAACTATATGTAGAAGCATCAACCTGCTCCCTCGCAATCCACAGCCGATCTCTCTGAAAATGTGACAATGCCAACTATCTGATGCTATCAGCTATATGAAAAGAAGAAATAGATTCACTTCTAGTAGAAGGAAGCAAATCACCATGAGAGCTCGTCTCCACTGATGCTCACCTCTGTACATACTACACTCATATCCTAGACAAATGTGTTCGCCACATCATTGCGTCCCTCATCCTTAATCGTAGAAGCAAACTCACCACCAACCACAATATGTAATTGAACAGGGTTTGGGACTGGTGTTGACTGTACCTGTTCTAAATCCATGGTAACCTTATCCAATTGTGACTGTGACTCCTGAAGAGCCAACTGAGTATACTGAAGAGAGTCCACAGTCACCTCAAGCTCTTGGGTGAGCTTAGCCACCTCCTCCTCTTTCCTTAACAACGTCTTATAATAGGTGCTACCCCACTCCAAAAAGTAATCTCTGTCAGCAACTAATTGAGAGTAACTATGCTTCAAGATCCTGATAGCCTCTCGAAGTGCATGAACCTCTGCTAGAGAAAGAGTACTATCACCATGCTCATCAAATATAGGAGCACCTTAACCAGATGTAGCTAGCATCTGGTAGATAGCATCATAATGATCAAGAGCTGAAGAAATGTTACTATCACTCACCTTCAGCTGACAAGTCACATGATGCTTTTGTAATCCCTGACTCCTATGCAAACTCTCTGTCTCATTAACTGCACTGAGATAGGAAACTGAATCAAACTCTCCACCAAAAGATCACTCATACGTGTGTTATCTTCCTCACACAATTTTGCATCCGACATACAACTACCATGTACCTCAACCAACTCCTCATCCGAAGAAATAGAAGCCCTTGTCGTATCAATCTCCTCACATGTCTCAGCTTCCACCTCAATAGTAAGATCCTGTAAGCATTGATCCTTGGACCCTTCCAAAACTTCCTTAGAGTCAACAACCAATATCTGACAAGGGGTGTCATACCTAGTACATCTCATAGCATCATCAAATGAATCATCACATGTGTCCATACTATTTGCATCAACATCTCTTGACAAAGCCTCAACTGCGGACTCTTGACTCTGCACACATGTCTCAATGTTAGACTGTGAATCAATAATACTAGAGCATAAACCCACATCTATTGACTGCGCTGAAACACCCATATCACCAACATCATAGTTGGGTGACTATACGTGCCTCGGTCCCACCTGAGGAAGCAACTGCCTCCTGCATTGTAGCAACACCATGAGATCTCACATACAAATCTCCAATAATAATCTTGTCCTCGAGAGAGCCGAAAGTATCAGTGGTAACAACTACATCAACTGTCTCTGCAACTCTAGGAGTTTTAACCTGCTGAACCTTAGCGCTGCTATCCTCCATTGCCACTGACACAACCACATGTCCCATAGAAATAAGTCCATCATCAACATTACAGATAGGACTAGCAGGTGCCATACTAAATATAGGTACATCTACATCATGGAACCTATCGGGAAAGCTCAAGCTTTCTTCCCTGCAACCTCGATGTTGGCCTTCTAAAGTCAGAAACCATATACCTCACTGCCCTTTCAATTGTCTTTGGATCCGACAAGCTCTCCGTCAATCTCTATTGATGAAGCTTAAGTCTCTCCACACTCTCTTGCAAAGCATTCATCTTCGCGCTAACTTCGTCATTAGTCTATTGACTTCTAGAACTGCCAGTCCTCCTGTTGGTTATCAAAATCGTTGATTAGAAACCTACGAGCCTTGCTTGCTCGATGTTGGGATATCTAATTGATTTTGGCCAACTTGACAGGATCAATCAAATTGATTTAAATCCTCTGCGCTTCTGGCTCTGCTAAACCAAAGTCTGTACACCTGATCTTGGACAACAAAACTTGGATCCAAGATGTTTTATAGTGAATAGATTATAATGCAAAGGCAATCTCCTTAAATGGCAAGATTCTAAGGAAAAACTTCTGGATTATGAATGATGAACAATCTTCGAATTTTAATTACTTTAGTTGCTGAAAGGAAAATTTAAAATGAATTACTAAAACAAATAGGTATCAAATCCTTCAAAGAAAAAGATTAGAAAATCGCCAGCACATGGATTGAGAAATATGGACGGTAAAATGATTAGTGCCGAATTTTAAATGGGCAATAGAGTCAAAAGTATACGATCTCACATACAATTTTATGATATACTATATTTATAAATAATTCAGTTATCGTGATGCATCAAATTATTTCTTTTTATGCATATTGTTGGAATACAAACACCACTAAGAGCGGGGGGTGAATCAGTGGTTTAAAATACTTTTAAAAACTTGAAATAATTACAAGTTATAAAAATTTAACACGAGCAAGATAGTTAATGAATAACAAAGTGACACAATATTTTAACGTGAAAAACCCCTTAGGGTAAAAAACCACTTTGAATCTGAAACTTTATTGGCCTCTTGGGCAAATCTTTTAGAGCTAGAACTCTAGGAAGTACCAACACCCTATTTTAGAAACACCAATTTTAAGGAACACCAATCCCTTAACCTGAAGCAACAACTTCATGAATACAAGAAGCACCAACTTCCAAAATGAACAAATGAGATATAAAATCAGAGGATCATCTCTGTTACAACACAAATCATGAATCACTAGTTTCAACTTCTAGTTGAAAACAAAATGTGCAGGATATACTTCTATTCTCCTCAAAACATCCAATATCCAAATATATTTTCTTTTTCTATTAAAAGATCTGATCAAATACTGATATGAATGAATGAAACAACAATATATAACCTTTCTTCTACCTTTGATAAACTTTTTCAATAAAAATCAAATCACAAATATGAGAATAGAAACATAAAGCATTACCCTCTTCTTTGCTGTTAAAAATCTGCCTACAAACTATTCGGTCTACAAGGAATTTCACACCAATTCTACAACTTCTATCAAAACCACCTGTTGGATGTTTTAAAGGAATGTATCTTCTACTTATAAATTAAGAAAGTCAAAATTTTGGAGGTAGTTACATACCCCAAACTTCTATTAGACCAAAACTACTCAAAACTGCCAAAACTCTCATAAAAATTTGGAACCTGTTTCTGATAAACAGGCATTTTCTCTTTCCATACATGTGTTATGCAAAAACTAATGAAGACCCATTTTAGCTAACTCTGAGACCTTTCCAAAAAGGTATGATAGTTGGGGTCTATCTGATAAAAAAAACTTGTTGACTTCTAATAGACTAAAACTGTTTTTTTAAACCCATTTTCAAAAACAATGTGAACATTTAAGTGTTAATTGTATCACTTAAGTATTTCTCTTGAATAGGTTTTGAACAATATTGAAGGACATCAAATAAGATAATTACATGATGTTAGCCATACCATATACTCATTATTGACATCAATGACAACAATCAAAGAACAAATACCAAGTGTTCAACATACTCCCTCTTTGGCATTGATGTCAATACCAACTTCCACCTATATATCCATGTGTACCTATACTTGTATATCCATCATGTAAACATCTTCTTCATTTTTCTCCCCTTTTGACATCAATGACAAAGGAGATATACCAAGGTTTCAGTGTAACAAAAAGATAAGCAAAATATGCTCCCCCTGAAACCTATCACTCATTTATAAACTTATGCAAGAGAAGAGAGGGATAAAACCCCCAATCTTGTTCTTAATCCTTCCTATGTAGCTTTTGAGAGGTTTTGTAAATATGTCAGCAAGCTGATCTGAAGAAGGAACAAATTCTAATTCAATATTACCATTCAAGACATGTTCCCTTATGAAATGGTAACGAACATCAATGTGCTTGGTGCGTGAATCCATAACTGGATTCTTAGAAATGTTGATTGCACTTTGGTTATCACAATAGATAGGAACTGGTTTAGACACTGTTACTTTTATATCTGATAAAGTTTGAACCATCCAAAGAACCTGTTGACAATAAGAAAATGTGGCTATATATTCAGCCTTTGTAGTAGAAAGTGTAGTAGATTCTTGCTTCTTACTATGCCAACATACTAGCCTGTTACCCAAGAAAAATGCTGCTCCTGAAGTAATTTTTCTTTCATCTAGACAACTTGCCCAATCTGAGTCAGTATAAGCAACAAATCTGAAATCATCATGTTTAGGATACCAAATCCCATAATCCAAAGTACCCTGAATATATCTGAAAATTCTTTTAATTGCCATAACTTGAGATTCTTTAGGTGAAGATTGAAATCTTGCAACCAAGCATACAAATGCATGATATCAGGCCTTGAAGCTGTGAGATATAGTAAACTACCAATCATGGATCTATAAATAGTTTGATCAACATTAGGAGAATCATCATTTTTAGTAAGTTTACATCCTGTTATCATTGGTGTTCCCATAGGCTTACAATCTTCCATATGAAATTTCTTTAACATTTCTTTTGCATACTTAGTTTGGGATAAGAATATACCATTTTCCAACTGAGAAATTTGCAACCCAAGAAAATAGGATAGTTCTCCAAGCATGGACATTTCAAATTCAGATTGCATAAGCTTTGAAAAACCTTGACTTAAAGCATCAATTGGATTCAAATGCTATATCATCAACATAAACAAAAACAATGAGAATATCATCACATGTACCATATATGTACAAATTGCTATCAACTCCACCTCTTTTGAAACCATTTTTGATAAGATATTGATCCAACCTAGAATACCAAGCCCTCAGAGCTTGTTTGAAACCATAAAGATCATTTTTTAACCTGTAGACATGATTAGGATGGTCTTTGTGTTCAAATCCTTTAGGTTGATCCATATAAACCTCTTCATCAAGATAACCTTTAAGAAATGCTGTTTTAACATCTATTTGGTACATTTTAAAGCCCTTGAAAGCTGAATATGCAAGAAAGATTCTAATTGCTTCAATTCTAGCCACCGTGCAAAAGTTTCATCAAAGTCCACAACTTCTATTTGTGCATAACCCTTGCAAACCAATCTAGCCTTGTTCCTTGATATCTTTCCATTTTCATCAAGTTTATTTCTAAAGACCAAGGTTACTAGGAGACTGGGGTACTTGGAGACCTTGGAGATTGGTACGACTAATTTTCAAAAATAGGAGACAAGGGTACTTGGAGACGTTAATTGTTGTTTAATATAATTTAATAATTTCTAGAAAATATCATAACATAGAACTTTGAAAACAAGAATAGTGGTATTATAACATTAACTTTAGATACACAAAAGTCAAAAGTCATTGTGTTGAAGGGTGAAAGAGTTCAAAACTCAATGTATATTTTATATTAGATGCCAAAGGATATGAGATGTGTGACTGAGAAATTTTGTATTGTTCTTCTGAAATTGGAGAAGGTTCGTATGGATTTGTCCCTGTAAGATACTTGAGAAGGTTGGAGATACCCAGTGGCTTCCATTATTTCCAACAATTGAGTTGATGTTAATATCTCTTATTACCATTTATGCGATCTCTTTAAATGAAGAGTTGTTAGTAGATCATAACACCACAAAAAAAGGAAATAATTATACATCATCGACTAGTCTTTCTAGAGGCAATTAAGCAAATTGATTGGAAAACTATAGTGGCTATCATTATAATTACTAACATATAAGCAATAACGAATTTTTAAGGGGTGATGATAGAGGATAAGATTTAGGAGTTTTTATGATGCCTTATGCTCAATATTTTTGGTGGGAGACATCAATTGTTGGTTGGGGGACTTTGGAGATGGCAACCAAAACCTCGTGCATCCAAACATTTTTGGGGACGTCTCCGGTACCTAGAGACGTGTCTCAGGTACTGGTGGTCTCCGAGACACGTCTCCAGGTGTAGGAGACAGGTCTCCTAGTAACCATGCTAAAGACTCATTTAGCACTTATTACATTTTTATCTTTAGGTCTAGGCACTAATTCCCAAGTTTTATTCTTTTCAATTTGACTTAGTTCCTCTTTCATAGCATTAACCCAAAACTTATCCATACTAGCTTCTTTATATGATTTAGGTTCAATTTGAGATAACAAACAAAGATTAACACATTCACTAGATGTAGTTCTTGTTCTAAAAACTGCCAAAACTGTCATAAAAATTTGGTACCCGTTTCTGATAAACAGACTTTTTCTCTTTCCATACATGTGTTATGCAAAAATTAATGAAGACGCATTTTAGCTAACTCCGAGACCTTTCCAAAAAGGTATGATAGTTGGGGTCTATTTGATAAAAAAGCTTGTCGACTTTATAATAGACAAAAACTGTTTTTTTATACTCGTTTTCAAAAACAATGTGAATATTAAGTGTTAATTGTATAACACTTAAGTATTTGTCTTGAATATGTTTTGAATAATATTGAAGGACATCAAATAAGATAATTACATGATGTTAGCCATACCATATGCTCATTATTGACATCAATGACAACAATCAAAGAACAAATACCAAGGGTTCAACACGTATTTAAACCAGTCTATAATGTCTTGACTTTTGTACGGACAAAATAGAAGTAAAGAAAACAGTAATATTTCATTGTATTTCTATTTATCAAGTTTAAATAGCAGTAAACAATTTGATCTACTTATCGTGATAATGAATTATTGATAAATAAAAGTAAAATAATCACAAAAGACGAACTATATAATATTTAACTCTAGCGCAAATGAAATTCTTACTGATTATACTGCAAAAGGGTCATGTTGAAGACACCCAATTATTGACGCTCTACTCAACACAATTTCTCACAATATTTGAAATATATGTCCAATAACCTCAATATGCAGGAACTTAGTTCGACTTCAATCCTTTTCAAAAGATGAATTTGATAATATATGTTTCAGAAAAATCAAGAACCCTTTTCAAGCATATTGAATGGTAGTCACTTGATTTTCTATTGCACATATTTATAGATGGTCAGGAGGTAACAGTTAGCTTCCAAAACATCTTATCCCTTCATAACAAAAACTAACCAAATTAAAAAATTTAATAGAGCTTAAACACAGTTTGGTTGTATCATAATGTAACTGGCGGCATACTTGCAATCTCTTTCTCTCTTGTATATATGCCCAGGCCTCAGCTTCATAATGGTCGGTATTACTTGGCGCAAGCCTTCACAAAAAGGAAAACACCCAAAGAGACTTCAAATATCTGGAAGCTCTTGACATCTTCAGGTGTTTAAATCTTTTCCTGTGGCTTATAATATTTGATGCACTTTCCATCCATCAAACAGTGATTCGTAACACATACTCTGCAATTACCTGCCACAACACATACGGAGCACTATAAGTAAGTGCATAGATAATAATTTTATGGGAAATATTTACCAGAAGGTCCTGTAGAAGCCGTTGACGCTGAAGAACAAACTCGATGATGGATTCTTGTGACGGCAACACACATACTGCTTGTCTTCTTCCTTTGCATACTTCAGACTCACAATAAAATTATTTCCACCATCGTCCAAAATTTGTTTATAACCTTAATCACTTTTCTTTCGCTAATGCTCATAAGTCTTGTGAATCTGGAGTCTCGCAGCCTAGATAAAGATAAGCAGATAACTTTGAATGCACTTTTTCATCAGGCTTTTGCTATATAGAGATTTCCTCAAATGTCATACTGCTCTCTTAATAAAGGCTTATTTTCGTGGATGAACATACAGTCATCTTGATACATTGTTGAAAGTTCAGATAATAATCCTCTTGCTTGATTCTGCTGTATGCATTCATGTAGATTAGGAAAAATAAGTGAATTATCACAGAATAATTGCTGGAGTCTTTTTACCATGGAACTATTATCCAGGCCCTTGCGTTTTACATCATCATATCATACTAAATAATGACGATCATTCGCATCCTCAAAGTCCAACACTCTTTCCATTTTATGTGCAACAAAATCATTAAGCATTCTCTGAGTATATTATGCTGATATATAGCTTGATCTCCAGAACACTAGTTCAAATATAACCAGAAATCCACCCATAGTAACATATCTTCTATCAAACAACCTGCATATTTCCTTACAAATATTAAAAAAAAAAAATTCTAAGTATCTCTAGATTTTGCATGCTGGGTGTGGCTTCCTCAGTTCTGACCAAAAAGACTCTAATTTGCTTAAAACACTCCTCAGAATTGTGTCTTGAAAGGTCTTAAGAATCTGGAAATCTGTACCTGGTTATTCAGCTCATATATGCTATGTTAGAATACTCACATTTCCCATATTAGTCTTATCAAAGTCCACCACCAAATTGATAAGATGAATGCCCTTTATGATTGCTGCAAATTCTGCCTCAAAACTGCCCTATACCCAACATAACTTCTGTTATAAATTTTGCAAATTATTTGTACACTTGGATGCCTTTAATCTGGTATCCTCCATTCCATTATTTGGTCCTATAATTTCCTGATTATCATTTCTTTTCATCAACATAATTTTACACATGGAGATATAAATTTGGGCTCTATCAATGGCTCTCATTGGGGACATATGCCCCTTGTGGGTATAGTGAGTATCTCAGCTATCTCTGGAGAAGCAGACTTGCCAAGACATAAGGAATAATCAGCTGATGGAATAATACATATAAAAACCTGACTAATAAAATAAAAATACAATAAAACAGAGAAAGGAAATAGAACTTCTTTTTCCATGCTTATTGAAAGAATGGCTTAAGGTACTGCCCATGGACTGGAAAATCCTGCATCTGCTCATCTGTATCCTATAATAAATAAGAGTGTTCCCCAGCCTTTTCAAAAATGATAAAGGGTCCTAACCTCAAAGCCTCGAACTTTCCGTGTTTTCCTCTGTCTTGATCTTTTGCATTCCACTTCAGAACCCAATCACCTACCTTAAAAGATCGGTTTAAAGTTTTCTTGTCATGAAGAAATTTAACTTGTTGCTGTTTATTAATATTCTGTTCCTACGCCAGTCTTCTTACCTCATCAAGCTCAATTAGTGCATTTAATCTATTCTCCATGAAATTGATATCTTCTAATTGTTCCTCCGTAACAAATTTGTAAACAGGCAGTAAATTATTTGAAGGAAGGTTTGCTTCTTTGCCATAAACCAAGTTGAAAGGAGAAAAACCAGTTGACTTTTTCACCGTGATTCTATTTGCCCATAATGCTAGTTTCAACTTTGAATCCCAAGCATATTTGTTATTATCCAGCATCCTTCTAATAATCCTCAAGATATTTTTGTTACTAGACTCAACTTGTTCATTGCCCTGGGGATGATATGGAGATGAGTACGATACTGTTATGCCATATTTCCTACAAAAATCAGCAAACTCAGTAGATCTAAAACACATACCGTTATTTGCTATAATCTTTTGAGGAACTCCGAATCTAGTTAGGATGTTCTCAGTAAGAAATTTAATTACCACTTTATTTGTAGACTATCGAGTGGGTATAGCCTCTACCCACTTGGTAAAGTAATTGGTAGCCACTAGAATCCAACTATGTCCACCACTCGACTTATCACTAATCTCTCCTATAAAATCAATTCCCCATATTTGAAAGGGCTCTTTTGCTTGTAATGTTCTTAAGGGAAGGGCACCATCATATTTCAACTTACCGGAGAATTTTTGACAAGCCTCGCACTTTTGAACATAAGCATGACAGTCTTTAAAACGTTGGGGCTAGTAATAACCCGCACGCAATATCTTATGTGTTGTGGTCCTAGCTGAAAAATGACCGCCACAAACTCCTTCATGCATCTCTCTGAAAATAATTGCATACTGGGCAACATCTAAACAAAAAAGTAAAATTCCATCTTGATTTTTCCAATATAAATCTCCTTGAATTAGAACATACTTGGCAGCCTGTAATTTAATAGTTCTTTTTTGATTGTCACTCAAACCACTTCTACACTTTGTATGCTGTAAATAATAGACTATATCAGTATCCCAAGGGCATCTTTCAATACTAACTTTAACATGATCATTATCAATCTAATTTACCTGTACGACCTCCAAATTTGATTCTGGCATAAGCTTAGCCAATCCCTGCCCTCTAACTAATTTTGTGATTTGAATATCTATATTAAATTCTTGGAGTTGATTTATCCAATGACATCGTCTTTCGGTAGTTTTAGATTGTCTGAATATATCTTTAATGACAGCATTAAGCACGTAAGCAATGACTTCAACTCCGACTAAATAGGGTCGAAAAGATTTAACTGCTTTAACAAGAGCATAAGCTTGCTTTTCATTTATATCATAATTAAGTTCAGCAGCTTGTAAACTTTTGCTAAAGAATTCAATCGGCTGCTCATGCCCCTCTTCATTCTTTTGTAACATAACAGCGGCTATATTATGATAAGAAGCAAACGAGAATATTTGAAAAGGCTTCTTAAAGTCAAGAGATTTCAGAACTGGAGATTCTTTTATAGCTTTCTTTATTTTAGCAAATGCTCCTATAGCTTCATTATCCCATGCTATCTTTGCTCCCTTTTTAAGCATCTTAGCGATAGGTTTAATGATCTCGGCAAAATTAGAAACAAATCTTCTCACAAAGTTAATTTGCCCAAAGAATGATTGGATTCCCTTGGTTGTTTTAGGCATCTGAATACTGTTGATGGATGCTACCCTCCTTGGATCTATTCTTACCCCTTCCTTAGAGACAATATGACCTAATAATTTACCTTCAGTAACTCCAAATTGACATTTTTTAGAGTTAAAGAAATTCCAATTCAAGAGCTCTTATGAAAATACTCTCCAAATGCTACAATGATCTTCCGCTCTCTTTGAATAAGCGGTGAGGTCATCTTGATAAACTACCATAATTAAGTCAATTAGTCCATCAAAAGCAACATCCATTGCCCTTTGAAAAGTGGCTCTCGCATTTGTTAGTCCGAAAGGCATCCTAGCATACATGTAAGTATCCCAAGGGGTTGTGAAGGCAGTCTTATATTGTTCAGACTCCTTAACTTTAACTTGATTATAACCCGAAAATCTGTCCATCATGGATAACAGTTCATTACCAGTTACCTTTTGCAATAAGATCTCCATATTAGGTAATGCGTAATTATCCTTTAGAGATAAGATAAGATAAGATAAGACAATGATATTAATGTCGAAGAAAAGACCAAGAAGAGGTCTATGGGACTGAAAGATTACAACAGTGGGGCTAAAACCAACAGGAGCACACAAAGGTGTCCGAAGAAAAGCAACAACAATCAAAGAAATAGCAACAAAAAGCAGAAACCGGGAAAGCACAAGGAGGCTCTCATGGGCGAAAAGAAATCTGTCACAGAATGAAACACGTGCCGATGCTTAGAGGTATTGCACTATCTCTGTCCAGTCACAGAGGAGTGTCTCTAGTGCAAATAAGCACAATGGGATCTGACGCATCTGGAAAGCTCACTAGGCCGAATAGAACTAGAGGGTCTTTTCACACCACGTAAGGGGGATAATGGTGTAAAAAAGGCAGTAATGAGCTGAGTAGACGAGTGCCAGTGTGGAAGCAGTGTTTGGATCGTGCTATTACGGAGCATAGTGGCCTCACAAAGATACAGTGCAAGGCATCTCTGATCATAATAGCTGAAGAAATCATAGAGAGAGAAGCACTCCCTGAACAAACAAAAGAACCTCCTCTGATCTTATAATAAATAGGGCATCGAAAAAGAAAGTGAGCCTCATTATCCACCTCCCCTAAAGTATAGAGAAGATATGTTCAAATTTCTAAAATCTATACATAATCGTATATCGCCGTTCCTCTTTCTCACTGGCACTAACTTTGAAACCCATGTAGAGTGCCTAATAGGTTTAATGATTCCGACATCTGTTAACTTAATGAGTTCATCTTTCACTTTTGGTTCTAATGTTGGATTTATTTGGCGTTGTCTCTGCCTAAAAGGTTTAGCATCGAGTTTTAAAGGTATTTCATGTTGAAACAAGTCTTCCCTATAAGCTTTCAGTTCATCATAACTCTAAGCAAAAACATGTCTGTACTTCCTTAACAAAGAAATCAGGTCAGCCCTAATCTTGGATGACAACTTCTTCCCTATATAAACTATTTTGGGAGAATTTTCACTTCCTAGGTTTATTTCCTCAACATCGCTTTGGATTTTAGTGGATTTGCTATTTTGCCCGTTTTCTTTCATCAAAGATCCTCTCTAAGGCTATTGAACCCTTAGGTATTTTGTTCGTTTTTAATTGAACTATTTCTTTTCAAAATAGCATTTCCTTGCCATCCTCTTCTTCCACACGTCCGTTCCAATCAATGAACTGATTTTCATAATCCTCTTGACAAGTTAAAAACCTAATAATATCTGTCATCTTCAAAGACTTGCAGTTTTGAACGTTATCTAGTATTGAAAGTTTATTTTTCATTTCTACTGGAATGGTTTCATCAAATAGAAGATTGAGTTGTCTAATAGCAAGGTTGGCCATTATATCAGCCAAGTAGTTAGCTGACCTATCAATCCATTTGATAGAAAAAACATCAAAAAATTCTAACAAATCCCATACATAATTATGATATTGTTTTAACCTTGGCTTCTTAGTTGAAAACTTATGCCTAATTTGAGAAACAATCAAATCTGAGTCCCCTAAAACAATGAGTAACTTAATCCCATAACCTTAGCAATATCAAGACCAATAATCAAAGCCTCATATTCAACAATATTATTAGTGCACTCAAAATTTAATAGGAAAGAAAATTTAAACATTTTACTTGATGGCAAAATAAATATAACACCAACCCCATTTCCTTTTTTACTACAAGCACTGTCAAAGAACATTAATGTTATTACAATCTTCATTCGCATGTATTGAAATCGGATAAATAGTTTTTAGAAGTAGGTTTAGTTATACATACTTGGAAGTTACCCATGTCGAAGTGGCAAAAGTTGACTTCAGGATCCGGAATATAATTCACAACCGGGTAATACGACTAAGGTACCCTCTCAATTCTGATTTCTTTGCCCCCAACTGGTATAGTATCATATGACAAATTTAGCTGTACATGACCACCCACCAAATTCGACCACTGTCTAGATAAAAACATGCTATAACTTACTGATATCTCAACTAAAGTAATGTCAGTCCTGTATGATATATGCGGAAATGATGGAAAACGAAATTCAACATTATTAATAATTCCAACTACTGGCACAGATCTATTATCCATAGCATAGAATTTACCAAAAGGAGTATCAACTTTGAGGTCTATTTCTTTCATTACATCAGCAGACATGATATTAACTGCTGTGCTAGAATCAATCATACAATTCTTTATCAATTTATTATTTATCAACAATGTTAAATAAAATGGGTTTACTTGATTTGAATTTTTATTCAATGCTGTTTCTAGAGATACAATAGGTGGTTCCTCATTATTTCTTGCATCATTTCTATTACTAACATCCTCTATGCTAGATAATATCTTCAAAGTTTCATCCCGGTAATCAGAAAATTTCATCATTTCTATTAGAGGAACAATTATTTTCAACTGAGACAATGCATGATTCATAAAATTATAATAGTCAGATATTTGCCTACCATTACTGTGCATAACCTTCTGTTTGATTAGCCTAGAAGACTGATTATTTTCTTTCTGCTTACCCTGAGCTTGATTACCAAATTTTTTGATGTTTCAACTTGCTGATGATTCTTTGCAAATATACCAGCCAGATTACCTTGATCAACAGTGTTGTCTTTATTTCTTCTTTGATATGTGTGTTTTGCATTTTCTATTGCTGTAATAGTATAAGCCTTCCTTTCTTCTACTGTCAATTTGCGTAAAATAGGTATATCTTCCTCATTTGAAAACACTTGTTGGATACAACGTTGTTGATTAAAACCCCTGTAGTGATAATCAAAATTTTGGTCCTCGTCTGTAAAATCATCTTCATCTCTACCCCATAATGGTTCTGATGATATGGCGTTAACCACAAGTTTTTCTTCACCTTCTTGATTTTCCTCCTCGAAAAAAGATTGTGCAACAATGCAATATTTAAGATCATGGGGTAGCCTACATACGTCACACCATGGCCTATCATCAACAATGTTGATTTTTTTTAAAAGATCAGGGGTATCCTTAGCATAATTCAGTCTTTCTGGTTTCCGATCCTTCCAATTTGTATTGTAAGGCATGTCCTGAAGTCTTACCCTGTCATTTTTGTGGAATGATGGTCTTTCATTTCTATTTTGCTTAACCTTCATTTTTTTTAGCATATCCATTATCTCTTATAATTCATCCTTCTTAAGGTTTTTGGGATTATATAATTTTGGGTCATCCCTTTTATTGATTCTACTTGCCGCTTTCCTATTATTTTCAATTGTCATAGCAACTTTGAAAGCTTGCGGCAGCAAAGAGGGTCTTTGAGATCTTATCTCATAATGAGTTTTACTATCAAATGCACTCAAGTAGAAATCAATCAAAAATGAATCCACTATTCTAGTCTCCCTCAGGATCCTGTTTAGAACTTTGTTAAATCTTTTATTAAATTCCAATATTGATTCGTTTGTATTCTTCTTAATGCTTGTTAATTCATGTGATGCAAAAGATGTGTTATTATGATCACCAAATTGCTCAATAAACTGATTAGCAAAATCGCACCATCCAGAAATGGATCCATTTGGCAAACTTCTATACCATTCTGCAGCATCCTCAGTTAGTGATTGTATGAAAAGTTCCATGAATACATCTTCGTGATCCTCCTCAAGATCTTCAATTACATTTTTCAAATTAATCACATGTCACTCAGCAGATTCTGTTCCACTTCCTAAAAACTTTGGAATAGCATTCCTTAAATCATTTGATATCGGATTTGGATATCCCCTAATCCCATTGAAATCAAGCTGTCTATATCTCTCAATTGCCATAGGCTGCTTTATTGCTTGATTCCTAATGCCTTGATTTTGCACCATATGACCCTGGGTGTTTTGATTGTTATTATTTTGATTCATACCATAGGGTTGTCTAATGTTTCCACCATTCTGTGGAACTCCTTTGGTATGTTGCCTAGTATTCCAAGCTCGTTGATTATTGTGGAGATGCCTGTTAAAATTATTATTTTGATTCTTATCCTTTTTGTTCTCATATAATGGATTAACATGACTAATGGCGAATTGTGATTCTAGATCTTTTTATGAGGTGGATTGTACTTCGATGATGTATTTACTTCATTTTGCATTTGATCAAACCATTCATCTCTCCACCTCTCTGACTTTTCTTCATTACAAGCTTTTCTAAATGGGGAAGCAATAAGATCCTTTGATATCCCTATTTTTGCGAGGATATCATCTGGCTGCATTTTTAATGTTTTGGCTAATATTGCACTATTACCATTTGTTGTTTCAGCCATTTTCTTTATAATCATATCCCATTGTATTATCTGTTCTTGCTCTTCGTCATCCTTAACATGAGTTATTTCACAATCTGGCTCTTCATCTACCCTAGGAATGTGAAAAAATGGATTACAGTTTTCTTCATCCTTTTCAAGAATATTATGGCTTGATTCGCACATCTCAATTTTTTTGTTGGTCCTTTCCTGAAAATTTTTGTGTCTTGTGTAAAGCATTTTGGATTTTTGATTTTTAACTTTCTTTTTTCTTGATTTTTCTCGAAAGTTAGCTACTCAAGTCTTTTAGGTCTGGGATTCACAAACCTTCATCCCCACATACACCTCAAAAGCAGACAAATGCTCTTCAATAAAATATATTAATGAAACACAATAGAGTCGCCACTTTCTTTTAAAAAGAAAGAAAGAAATGCCTAGGTGTTTATTCAGTAGAGTTAATGCCAGTAATAACTTGAGAATGATTTTCTAAAAATAATAATAGAACTTTAGACTTAGTTGCTTTCAAATTTGTATGTAAAATGGAGAAAACTTAAGATTAATCAAGAATTAGAGCTTTAAACACAATAATTTTTTTAACCTCATGAAGAACTTTATGAATTTTATGCTTAAATGCTGATAAGAAAACTAATTTACAGAATCTGAAAACAGCAAATGAAAATACTGAAAGCAGACTTTTTAATATTTTCACGATTTTGGTAAATGCTTACAAAAAGATAAAATCTGAAAACTTATCACAAAATCGTGTTTAAATGAAACTCTACACTAGTCTGATGGAGTAAGTATGCAAAGCTTGCTCGCGACTTTGTCCCCAGTAGAGTCGCCAAATCTGTTGGTTATCAAAATCGTTGATTAGAAACCTATTAGCCTTGCTTGCTTGATGCTGGGATATCTAATCGATTTTGGCCAACTTGACAGGATCAATCAAATGGATTTAAATCCTCTGCACTTTTGGCTCCGCTAAACCAAGGCCTGTACACCTAATCCTAGACAGCGAAACTTGGATCCAAGATGTTTTATAGTGAATAGATTATAATGCAAAGGCAATCTCCTTAAATGGCAAGATTCTAAGGAAAAACTTCAGGATTACGACTGATGAACAATCTTTGAATTTTAATTACTTTAGTTGCTGAAAGGAAAATTTAAAATGAATTACTAAAACAAATAGGTATCAAATCCTTCAAAGAAAAATATTAGAAAATCGCCAGCACATGGATTGAGAAATATGGACGGTAAAATGATTAGTGCCAAATTTTAAATGGGCAATAGAGTCAAAAGTATATGATCTCACATACAATTTTATGATATACTATATTTATAAATAATTCAGTTATCGCAATGCATAAAATTATTTCTTTTTATGCGTATTTAAACCAGTCTGTAATGTTTTAACCCTTGTACGGACAAAATAGATACAACTAAAGAAAACAATAATATTTCATTGTGATGGAACTTTAAATTTCCGCCTCCACAGTGAAGATTGGAATGGAATCATGATTGATGTCAAGGATTTATAAAGTAGCCCGTCATCATTGACCAAGTTTGAGATCTTTATTCTAAATGTCCATATTGTGGAGAGTCTTTGCAAACTATTAGACTAAGTAGGCTTCTGCAATCAAGTATGCTATTTATTTTCAAAGACAAAGTTTGACGTGTTTTATGTCAGAGTGAGTGTCATTGGCATACAGCAGCAACAGCATATTGATGAGTATTCAGGATTTTTACAGCAACTGAATCCCTGATGGTATACATAGAAGTTTATAGAGGCACCAAGAGACCTATAGAGAATTCATGAAACAGGGTCAACAGATAGATTCATCAGTCATCAATGCTTTGAGGGTTTGCATCAGATAGCAATCTTGGGCTTAGTCATGTGAGGAAGGAGGTCTTCTAAAGGCAAATATAGTTGACAAAGGAATTCAGGATCGTTTTTGTGAGTTACTCAGATTGGGAAGTCATACATTATGATTTCATTATACAAGTTGCTTATTAGATGATTATGAGCCCGAATTTTGGTAGAATTTAAAGGCCTCATTTGGTCGTCCCCTTTCAAAGTAATTATGCTAGAGGCATTTTTTTTTTGAAGACACCATTAGGACACAGATCATACTACACATAGCAGGCTATGGTTTTCAGGTGTTTGAAGAGTTTTAAATTGTTATCAGAATATAGTGGCAATGTAATGAGTCAGCAACGTAAATCATTCTTGATGTAAAGGTAGAAAAGTGGCAGGAAAGCTTGGAAGACGAAGTACAAAAGATGTCATTGTTGTTTCACACAAAAGCCCAAATTACTATGAAGAGTTGGGAAGTTCACTTTTCTGTGGTATGTTTCTTGGTAATGGATGGAATGAACATATGGAGGACAGTATTCTACATGGATGCAGCCCAGTAATTATCCAGGATGGCATATAACTACCATATGAGAATATGTTGAATTATGACAATTTTGCTGTTCGTATTGCAGAGGACGATATTGCCAATTTAATTTGAATTATGAGAGGGTTTGATGAAATGGAATTGGAACTTAAAATTGGCAAATGTGCGTAATCTATGGCAAAGATTTCTATATCGAGATTCTTTTGTGCTGGAAGCTAGATGACAGAAGACAACTTGTGGTCGTTTGGATTATTGGGCTGTACATTATTCACTGCTTACAGAGGTTGAAGTGAGATTCTTGCTCACACGTTGGTTATGAAAAATCAAGCACAAGATTAACTGAAGAAGCCATCCCTCAGATTCCATCACAAGTAAATCAACTTTCCATACACGTCAGCACAAGGTGTCACCTGAAGTAATTCTTGTGAGAATTCAAATACGAAATTATATAAATGGAAGCATTCAGCGCAAGAAAGTATAAACAGTAAACGCACATGGGAATTCACGAAGTCATAGATATAAGTGTCGTCAAGAGTCTCACAAGGCCTTCCGAGCTTGAGAAGCATATTATTTGTCATTAGTAATTGATTCCTAATATTGAGTTATGTTTATTTGCAGAAAGAAAAATCACCATGGAGGCACGAAATTCGATCCCGGTTGTCAAATCGATGAAGAAAGCTTGTGGAATGAAATTTTATTGGTAAAGACGACAACAAAGATGCCTGAAGAAATCATGCAAACCGCACATTAAACATCCAAACAGGTGGATACGAAGACAATGAGAGCACGCGCGACTTTTGGAAGGATTGCCCGCTATATAGGAACAAAAGAAATAAAATATGACATCTTGGATGCTGTGTGGAGGAATGAAAGTTTCAAATGGCAAGAGTTTTCATTTGTTTTATAACTTGATTCATGCCAGAAGTTATGTTTATTTTATGCAAAAGACTGCAACAATTATCAATTGGTTACTTGTTATGAAAAGATGCATTGTTTTGGGAAAGACATAATGCCTTTTCATTTTGTATAAATAGGAGAATGTAAAATCCAAATAGTACACAACCCATATTATATAAAAACTCCCTACATATTTTCTGAAGTATACAAACTATCGAATTTTTCCAAAGGGAAATTGTTGAAGTTTTGATCAAAGCAAGTAGAAGATTGAAATTTTAGAAATTGTTTGTGATCGAGCTGCATTGAATAGAGCATCAACAAATTTGAGTGTCTTCAATACAAGCCATCCAATAATAAAATCAGTAAGAATTTTATTTGTTTTAGAGTTAGAATATATATAACTCTTCCTTTGTGATTTTGATGATTATTTGTTTATAATTTACTATTTCAACAGGTACATTGAATTGTTCATTGATATTCAGATTTGATAAATACAAATATTGCAGGATATAATCTTTCTTCTATTTGTATCTATTGTGTCCACATAAGGGTTAAAGCATGATAGACTAATTTGAATACGCAAAAGTGTAACAATTCCTGGCATCGTAATAATTGAATTGTCAACAAATATAATATCATCAATATCATTAAGTTGTATGCAAGAAATATATGTTTGACTCTATTACCCATTAAAATTTGGCATTGATCATTAATCTATTCATGATTTTCAACCCATATGCTGGCAACTCTTTAGCCTTTTCCTTTAAAGAGTTTGAATCTTATTCATAATAGTGATTCGTTTTAAAATTTTCCTTTCAGCATCATACAATTCTAAATAAAGTAATCAAAGTTTGAAGGATGATAGTTACTAATTGCAATCCAAGTTCCTTGAACACTTGCTAGTTTAGGAATTTATTTTTATGTTATAATCCATTGTAAATCATCTTGGATCTGAGTTTTTGCTATCTAGGATTTGGGTCAACAGGCCTTGGTCTGGAGGAACCAAAAGCGCAGAGGATTTGAATTGATTAGGTTAATCCTGTCAAGTTGGCCAAAATCAATTAGATACCTAGCATCGGGTAGGCAAGGCTCATTGGTTTCTAATCAGTGATTTTGATGACTAACAGATTGGCGACTCTATTGGAGACGTCGCAAGTAAGCTTTGCATACCCCAAGACCGGTCTAGAGTTTCAATTAAGCATAAGCCTTGTGGTGAGTTCTCAATTTTATTTTCTTTTAAGCATTCACCACAAACATAAACATATTAGTAAGCTTTCTTTTAATATTTTCATTTGTTGTTTTATAAATTTTCAGATTCTAATATTTAAGTTTCTTATCAACATTTGAGAAAAATTCATAAGGTTCTTCTTGATTGTGTTCAAAAGTCTTAAATTTTGCTTAGTCTAAAGTTGTTTACATTTCACGTAAATACTTGAAAAACAACTAAGACAAAAAGTTCTTTTGTTATTTTCAGCAAGTTGTTCTCAAGTTATTGGCATTTACTCTGCTAGATAAAGAACCTAGATCTTTATTTCTTTCTTCTTAAGAGAAAGTGGTGACTCTATCTTGTTTCGATAATATATTTTGTGCAACATTTGTTTACTTTTGAAGTGTATGTGGGGTAGAAGATTAGTAAATCCCCGACCTAAAAAACAATTAACTTTTGAAAAAAAAGCTAAGAAATAAGAAATGTAAATATCAAAAGGCAAAATTGTTTTACACAGGACATAGAATCTTTTAGGAAAGGACCAACAAACAACCCGAAATATGTGAATCAAGTCATAACAGTCCTAAAAAGGATGAGGAAAATTGTAATCCATTTTCTCACATTCCTAGGGTTGATGAAGAGCCAGAATGATAGATAACTCGTATTGAGGATGATGAAGAACAAGAACAAATAATGTAATAGGATATGATAATAAAGAAGATGGCTGAAAATACAAAAGGTAATAGTGCAATATTGGCAAAAACATTAAACATGTAGCTAGATGATATCCTTGCAAAAATAGGAATATCAAAGGACCTTATTGCCTCCTCGCCTAGAAAAGCTTGTGATGAAGAAAAGTCAGATAGGTGGAGGGAGGAAAAGTCTAATCAAAATGAAATGAATACACCACTAAAGTACAATCTGCCTCATACAAAGAATCTGGAGGCACAGTTTGCTACTGGTCATGTCAATCCATTATATGAGAACAAAAGAGATAGAAATCAAAATAATAATTTTAACAAACATTTCCATAACAATTAGCAGACATTGAACAATGGGCAACATAATAGAGGAATTCAGCAAAATGGTGGAAACATTAGATAGCCTTATGGGTTGAATCAAAATAATAACAATCAAATCATCCAGGGTCATATGGTGCAAAATCAGGGCATTAGAAATCAAGTAATAAGGCAACCTATGGCAATTGAAAGATATAGACAACTTGATTTCAATGGGATTAGAGGATATCCAAATTCTATATCAAATGACTTAAGGAGTGCTATTCCAAAATTTTCATGAAGTGGAATTGAATCTGCTGAAAGACATGTAATTAATTTGAAAAATGTAATTGAAGATTTTGAGGAAGATCATGAAGATGTATTCATGAAACTTTTTTTCAATCATTAACTGAGGATGCTGCAGGGTATAGAAGTTTGCCGGATGGATCCATTTCTGGATGGTGCAATTTTGCTGATCTGTTTATTGAGCAATTTGATGATCACAATGATACATTCTTTGCATCACATGAATTAACAAGCATTAAAAAGAACACAAATGAGTCAGTATCAGAATTCAACAAAAGATTTAACAAAGTTCTCAATAGGATTCCGAGGGAAACTAGACCGGTGGATTCATTTTTGATTGATTTTTACTTAAGTGCTTTTGATAATAAAACCCACTATGAGATAGGATTTCAAAGACCTTCTTCGCTGCCACAAGCTTTCAAAATTGCCATGACAATCGAGAATGATAGAAAAACATCAGGAAGAATCAACAAGAGGGATGATCCAAAATTATACAATTCTAAAAACCCTAAGAAGGATGAACTAAAAGAAATAATGGATATGTTAAAGGAAATAAAGGTCAAAACAAATAGAAATGAAAGACCACCCTTTCACAGAAATGATAGGGTAAGACTCCTGGATATGCCCTACAATACAAATTGGAAAGACAGGAACTAGAAAGACCAAGTTATGCTAAGGACACCCCTAATCCTTTAAAGAAAGTCAACATCGTTGATGATGGCCCATGGTGTGATGTTTGCAGGTTGCCTAATGATCCTAAACATTGTATTGTTGCGCAAACTATTTTTGAGGAAGAAAATCTGGAAAATGAAGAGAAACTTATAGTCAACACTATATCATCAGAACCATTGTGGGGTAGAGATGAAGATGACTCTACAGATGAAGACCAAAATTTTGATTGTTATTACAAGGGCTCTAATCAGCAGCGTTGTGTTCAACAGGTGTTTTCAGATGAGGAGGATGCACCTACTTTTCGCAAATTAACGACAGAAGAAAGAAGAGCTTATACTATTGCAGCAGTAGAACATGCTAAACACACTTACCAAACAAGAAATAAGGACGGTAATACTGATCAGGGTAGTCCCACTAGTATATTCGCAAAAAATCAGCAGCAGGTAGAAGCATCTAAAAAGCCTGGTAATCAAGCTCAAGCCAAGCAAAAAGAAGGTAATCAACCCTATAGGTTGACGAAGCAACCAATCATGCATACTAATGGTAAGCAAATATCTGATTGTCATAGTTTTATGAGTCATGCTTTATCTCAGTTAAAAATAATTGTGCCTCTAATAGAAATGATGAAATTTTCTGATTATAGGGATGATACTTTGAAGATATTATCTAGTATGCAAGATATTAGTAATAAGGATGATGTAAGAAATAACGAAGAGCCACCTATTTTATATCTAGGAACAACATTGAATAAAAAGTCAAATCAAGTAGACCCATTTTATCTAACATTGTTAATAAATGATATATTGGTAAAAAATTGTATGATTGACTCTGGCATAGCAATTAATATCATGTCTGCTGATGTAATGAAAGAAATAGGTCTCAAAGTTGATACTCCTTTTGGTAAATGCTATGCTATGGATAATAGATTTGTACCTATAGTTGGAATTATTAAAAATGTTGAATTTCGTTTTCCATCATTTCCGCATAGATCATATAGAACTGACATTACAGTAGTCGAGATATCAGCAAATTATGGCATGTTGTTGTCTAGATAGTGGTCGAATTTGGTTGGTGGTCATGTGCAGTTGGATTTGTCTTATGCTACCATACTTGTAGGGGGCAAGGAAATCAGAAATGAGAGGGAACCCCAGTCATATTACTTGGTTGAGGATTATATTCCTGACCCTGAAGTCAATCTTTGCCATTCTAACATGGATAACTTCCGGGTAAGCATAACTAAACCTACCTCTAAAACTATTGATCCAATTTCAATTTATGCAAAAGAAGATTGTAATGACATTTGGCAAATGTTCTTTGACAGTGCTTGTAGTAAGGAAGGAAATGGGGCCGGCGTTATATTTATGTCGCCATCAGGTAAAATTTTTAAATTTTCTTTCTTATTAAATTTTGAATGTACTAATAACATTGCTGAATATGAGGTGTTAATTGTTGGTCTTGATATCGCAAAGGCTTATGGGATTAGATCACTCACTGTCTTAGGGGATTCAGATTTAATTGTTTCCCAAATTAGGCATAAGTTTTCAACTAAGAACCCAAGGTTAAAACAATATCGAAATTATGTATGGGATTTGCTAGAATTCTTTGATGCCCTTTCCATTAAATGGATTGATAGGTTAGTTAACTACTTGTCCGATATAATGGCTAACCTTGCTATTAGGCAAATAGATATCCCATTTAATGAGGTTATTCAGGTTGAAATGAAAAATAGACCTTCGAACCAAACAATGTGCAAAATTGGCAAGTTTTTGAAGATGATAAAGATATTATTAGATTGTTAACTTGTCAGGAAGATTATGAAAATCAGTTCATTGATTGGAATGGGTGTGTGGAAGAAAAAGATGGTAAGGAAACATTATTTGGAAAGGAAATTGTGCAATTAAAAACGAATAAAATAACTAAGGGTTTAGTAGCCTTGGAGCGAATCTTTGATGAAAGGGAAAGTACAAAAAATAGCAAATCCACTAAAATCCAAAATGATATTAAGGAAATAAATCTAGGAAGTGAAAGTTCTCCCAAAAAGGTTTATATAGGAAAGAAATTATCATCCAAAATAAGGGTTGACTTAATTGCTCTGTTAAGAAAATATAGACATGTCTTTGCCTAGAGTTATGATGAGCTTAAAGCATATAGCGAAGATTTGTTTCAAAATGAAATACCTCTAAAACGTGATGCGAAGCCTTTTAGATAGAGACAATGTCCGATAAATCCAACCCTAGCTCCAAAAATGAAAGATGAAGTCATTAAATTAAGAGATGCTGGAATTATTAAACCTATCAGGCACTCTACATGGGTTTCAAATTTAGTACTAGTAAGAAAGAAGAACAATGATATACGATTATGTATAGATTTCAGAAATTTGAATATATCTTCTCTTAAAGATAATTATGCATTACCTAATATGGAAATTTTATTGCAAAAGGTAACTGGTAATGAGTTATTATCTATGATGGACGGATTCTTGGGTTATAATCAAGTTAAAGAGTCCGAACAGTATAAAACTACTTTCATGACACCTTGGGGTACTTACGTCTATGCTAGGATGCCTTTTGGGCTAACAAATGCGGGAGCTACCTTTCAAAGGGCAACGGATGTTGCTTTCGATGGATTAATTGATTTAATTATGGTAATTTACCAAGACAACCTCAGAGCTTATTCTAAGAAAGCAGAAGATCATTGTAAACATTTAGAGAAGATTTTCATAAGAGCCCTTGAATTTGGAATTTCTTTAAACCCTAAAAAGTGTCAATTTGGGGTCACTGAAGGAAAACTATTAGGTCATATTGTCTCTAAGGAAGGGGTAAGAATTGATTTAGAAAGGGTAGCAGCCATCGACAATATTCAAATACCTAAAACAACTAAGGGAATCCAATCGTTCTTTGGGCAAATTAACTTCGTGAGAAGATTTGTTTCTAATTTTGCTGAGATCATTAAACCTATTGCTAAGATGCTTAAGAAGGGAGCAAAGATTGCTTGGGATAATGAAGCTGTAGGAGCATTTGCTAAGATAAAGAAAGCTATAAAAGAAGCTCTCGTTCTGAAATCTCTTGACTTTAAGAAGCCTTTCCAATTATTTTCATTTGCTTCTTACCATACTGTAGCCGTAGTTATGTTACAAAAGAATGATGAGGGGCATGAACAACCAATTGCATTCTTTAGCAAGAGTTTACAAGCGGCTGAACTAAATTATAACATAAATGAAAAACAAGCCTATGCTCTTGTTAAGGCAGTTAAATCCTTTCGACCCTATTTAGTTGGAGCTGAAGTCATTGCTTATGTACCAAATGGTGCCATTAAGGATATATTTAGATAGTCTGAAACTACTGGGAGACGATGTTGTTGAATAAATCAAATCCAAGAATTTAATATAGACATTCATATCACAAAATTAGTTAGAGGACAGGGATTGGCTAAGCTTATGGCTGAATCAAATTTGGAGGCCGTACAAGTAAACCAAATTGACGATGATCATACTAAAGTTAGTATTGAGAGATGCCCTTGGTACATGGATATAGTCTATTATTTGCAGTATACTAAATGTAGAGATGATTTGAATGAAAATAAAAAAAGAACTATCAAATTACAGGCTATAAAATATGTTTTAATTCAGGGAGATTTATATTGGAAAAACCTGGATGGAATAACATTGTTTTGTTTAGATGTTGCCCAGTCAATAGTTATTCTCAAAGAGATGCATGAAGGAGTTTGCGACGGTCATTTTTCAGCTAGGACCATTGCGCATAAGATATTGTGAGCAGGGCACTATTGGCCTCAAGTCTTTAAAGATTGTCATGCTTATGTTCGAAAGTGTGAAGCTTGTCAGAAATTCTCTGGTAAGTTGAAATATGATGGCGCCCTTCTCTTAAGAACATTACAAGTAGAGGAGCCTTTCCAAATGTGGGGAATTGATTTCATAGGAGAGATTAGTGATAAGTCAAGTGGTGGACATAGCTGGATTTTAGTAGCAACCGATTACTTTACCAAATGGGTAGAGGCTGTACCTACTCGGCAATCAACAAGTAAAGTGGTAATTAAGTTTCTTACTAAAAACATCTTGACTAGATTCGGAGTTCCTCAAAAGATCATAGCAGATAACTGTATGTGTTTTAGATCTAATCAATTTACTAAGTTTTGCAGGAAATATGGCATTGCAGTATCATACTCGTCTCCATATCATCCCCAAGGCAATGGACAGGTGGAGTCTAGCAACAAAAACATCTTGAAGATTATCAGAAGAATGTTAGACAACAATAAGCGCGCTTGGGATTTGAAGCTAAATCTAGCACTATGGGCGGACAGAATAACGGTAAAGAAGTCAATTGGTTTTTCTCCTTTCAACCTAGGTTATGGCGAAGAAGCGAAGCTTCCTTTGAATAATTTATTGCTTGTTTACAAAGTTGTTACTGATGAACAATTAGAAGATATCAATTTCATGGAGAATAGATTAAATGCACTAATTGAGTTAGATGAGGTAAGAAGGTTAGCACAAGAACAAAATATAAATAAGCAACAACAAGTTAAATTCTTTTATGACAAAAAATATTCAAACCGATCTTTTAAGGCAAGTGATTGGGTCTTGAAATGGAAAGCTAAGGATCGGGACAAAGGAAAACATGGTAAGTTTGAGGTTTTATGGCTCAGACCGTTTATAATTTTTGAAAAAGCTGCGGAGCAATCTTGTTTTTTGTAGGATACAGATGGTCGTATTCAAGATTTTCTAGTCCATGGACAGTACCTTAAGCCATTCTTTCAATGAGCATGAAAAGGGGAATACTAGTTCCTTTCTTTGTTTTATTGTATTTTTATTTTATTTTATTGTTTATGTTCGTATATGTATTATTATTCCATGAACTGATTGCTCTTAATCTTTTGGCAGGTTTGTTCTCCCAGAGATAGCTGAGGTTCTCACTATGCCCACAAGGAGCATATGTCCCCAGTGAGAGCCACTGATGGAACTTTAAATTTCCGCCTCCACTAGTGAAGACTGGAATGGAATCATGATTGATGTCAAGGATTTATAAAGTAGCCCGTCATCATTGACCAAGTTTGAGATCTTTATTCTAAATGTCCATATTGTGGAGAGTCTTTGCAAACTATTAGATTGAGGAGGCTTCAACAATCAAGTATGCTATTTATTTTCCAAGACAAAGTTTGACATGTTTTATGTTAGAGTGAGTGTCATTGGCATATAGTAGCAGCAGCATATTGATGAGTATTCAGGATTTTTACAGCAACTGAATCCCTGATGGTATACACAGAAGTTTATAGAGGCACCAAGAGACCTGTAGAGAATTCATGAAACAGAGTCAACAGATAGATTCATCTGTAAAGAATGCTTTGAGGGTTCGTATCAGATAGCAATAACACATGTAGCAATCAATACTGTAAGCCTGGGCTTAGCCATGCGAAGAAGGAGGTTTTCTAAAGGCAAATACAGGTGACAGAGGAATTCAGTATTGTTTTCATGAGTCACTCAGATTGGGAAGTCATACATTATGATTTCATTATACAAGTTGCTTATTAGATGATTATGAGCTCGAATTTTGGCAGAATTTAAAGGCCTCATTTGGTCGTCCCCTCTCAAAGTAATTATGCTAGAGGCATTATTTTTCTGAAGACACCATCAGGACACAAATCATACTATAGATAGCAAGCTATGGTTTTCAGGTGTTTGAAAAGTTTTAAATTGTTATTAGAATATAGTGGCAATGTAATGAGTCAGTAACGTAAATCATCCTTGATGTAAAGGTAGAAAAGTGGCAGGAAAGCTTGGAAGACGAAGTACAAAAGATGTCATTGTTTCACACAAAAGCCCAAATTACTATGAAGAGTTGGGTAGTTCACTTTTTTGTGGTATGTTTCCTAGTAATGGATGGAATGGACGTATGGACGACAATATTCTACATGGATGCATCCCAGTAATTATCCAGGATGGCATATAACTACCATACGAGAATATGCTGAATTATGATAGTTTTGTTGTTCGTATTGTAGAAGACGATATTGCCAATTTAATTCAATTCTTAGAGGGTTTAATGAAACAGAATTGGAACTTAAAATTGGCCGACGTGTGTAATCTATGGATTTCTATATCAAAATTCTTTTGTGCTGGAAGCTAGACGACAGAAGACAACTTGTGGTCGTTTGGATGATTGGGCTGTACATTATTCACTGCTTATAGAGGTTGAAGCGAGATTCCTGCTCACATGTTGGTTATGAAAAATCAAGAACAAGATTAACTGAAGAAGCCATCCCTCAGATTCCATCACAAATAAATCAACTTTCCATACATGTCAGCACAAGGTGTCGCCTGAAGTAATTCTTGTGAGAATTCAAATACGAAATTATATAAATGGAAGCATTCAGCGCAAGAAAGTATAAATAGTGAATGCGCATGGGAATTCACGAAGTCGTAGATATAAGTGTCGTCAAGAGTCTTGCAAGGCTTTTCGAGCTTGAGAAGCATATTATTTGTCATTAGTAATTGATTCCTAATATTGAGTTATGTTTATTTGCAGGAAGAAAAATCACCATGGAGGCACAAAATTCGATCCCGGCTATCAAATCGATGAAGGAAGCTTTCTGAATGAAATTTCATTGGTAAAGATAGCAACAGAGATGCTTGAAGAAATCACGCAAATTGCACATCAGACATCCAAATAGGTGGATACGAAGACAATGAGAGCACGTGTGACTTTCGAAAGGATTGCCCGTTGCATAGAAAAACAAGAAATAAAATATGACATCCTGGATGCCATGTGGAGGAATGAAAGTTTCAAATGGCAAGAGTTTTCATTTGGTTTATAGCTTTATTCATGCCAAAAGTTATGTTTATTTTATGCAAAAGATTGCGGCAGTTATCAATTGGTTACTTGTTATGAAAAGATGCATTGTTTTGGGAAAGGCATAGTGCCTTTTTGTTTTGTATAAATAGGAGAATGTAAAACCCAAACAGGACACAACCCATATTATATAAAAACTCCCTACATATTTCTGAAGTATACAAACTATCAAATTTCTTCAAAGGGAAATTGTTGAAGTTTTGATCAAAGCAAGTGGAAGATTGAAATTATTGAGCATAAACACTGAAATTGTCTGTGATCGAGCTGCCTTGAATAGAGCATCACCAAATTTGAGTGTCTTCAATACAAGCCATCCAACAATAAATTTAGTAAGAATTTTATTTGTTTTAGAGTTAGAATATATATAACTCGTCCTTTGTGATTTTGATGATTATTTGTTTATAATTTACTATTTTGATAGGTACAATGAATTGTTCATTGATATTCAGATTTGATAAATACAAATATTGCAGGATATAATCTTTCTTCTATTTGTATTTGTTGTGTCCACATAAGGGTTAAAGCATGATAGACTAATCTGAATACGCAAAAGTGTAACAATTCGTGGCATCGTAATAATTGAATTATCAACAAATATAATATCATCAATATCATTAATTTGTATGCAAGAAATATATGTTTGACTCTATTACCCATTAAAATTTGGCACTAATCATTAATCTGTTCATTATTTTCAACCCATATGCTGGCAACTCTTTAGCCTTTTCCTTTAAAGAGTTTGAATCTTATTCATAATAGTGATTCGTTTTAAAATTTTCCTTTCAGCATCATACAATTCTAAATAAAGTAATCAAAGTTTGAAGGTTAATAGTTACTAATCGCAATCCAGGAAGTTTCCTTGAACACTTGCCAGTTGAGGAATTTATTTTTATGTTATAATCCACTGTAAATCATCTTGGATCCGAGTTTTTGCTATCTAGGATTTGGGTGAACAAGCCTTGGTCTGGTGGAACCAAAAATGCAGAGGATTTGAATTGATTAGGTTAATCCTATCAAGTTGGCCAAAATTAATTAGATACCCAACATTGGGCAAGCAAGGCTCGTAGGTTTCTAACCAGTGATTTTGATAACCAACACACTGTATTTGTATTTATCAAGTTTAAATAGCAGTAAACAATTTGATCTACTTATCGTGATAATGAATTGTTGATAAATAAAAGTAAAATAATCACTAAAGACGAACTATATAATATTTAACTCTAGCATAAATAAAATTCTTACTGATTATACTGCGAAAAAGTCGTGTTGAAGATACCCGATTATTGATGCTCCACTCAACACAATTTCTCACAATATTTGAAATATATTTCCAATAACCTCAATATGGAGGAACTTAGTTCGACTTCAATCCTTTTCAAAAGATGAATTTGACAATATATGTTTCAGAAAAATCAAGAACCCTTTTCAAGCGTATCAAATGGTAGTCGCTTGATTTTCTATTGCACCTATTTATAGATGGTCAGGAGGTAACAGTTACCTTCCAAAACATCGTATCCCTTCATAACAAAAACTAACCAAATTAAAAAAATTAATAGAGCTTAAACACAGTTTGGTTGTATTATAATGTAACTGGCGGCATACTTGCAATCTCTTTCTCTCCCTTATATGTGCCCAGGCCTCCGCTTCATAATGGTTGGTATTACATTGCAAACTTTCACAAAAAGGAAAACACCTAAAGAGACTTCAAATATCTAGAAGCTCTTGAAATCTTCAGGCATTTAAATCTTTTCCCGTGGCTTATAATATTTGATGCGCTTTCCATCCATTAAACAGTGATTCATAACACATACTCTGGAATTACCTGCCACAACACATGGAGTGCTATAAATAACTGCATAGATAATAATTTTATGGGAAATATTTACCAAAAGGTCCTGTAGAAGCCGTTGACGCTGAAAAGAACAAACTTGATGATGGATTCTTTTGACGGCAACACACATACTGCTCGTCTTCTTCCTTTGCATACTTCAGACTCACGATAAAATTATTTCCACCATCATCCAGAATTTGTTTATAACCTTAATCACTTTTCTTTCACTAATGCTCATAAGTCTTGTGAATCTGGAGTCTGGCAGCCAAGATAAAGATAAGCGGATAACTTTGAAAGCACTTTTTCATCAGGCTTTTGCTATATAGAGATTTCCACAAATGTCGTATTGCTCTCTTAATAAAGGCTTATTTTCGTGGATGAACATACAATCATCCTGATACATTGTTGAAAATTCAGATAATAATCCTCTTGCTTGATTCTGTCATATGCATTCATGCAGATTAGGAAAAATGAGTGAATCATCACAGAATAATTGCTGGAGTCTTATTACCATGAAACTAATATCAAGGCCCTCGCGAATTACATCATCATAGCATACTAAATAATGACGGTCATTCCCATCCTCAAAGTCCAACACTCTTTCCATTTTATGTGCAACAAAATCATTAAGCATTCTCTGAGTATATTATGCTGATATATAGCTTGACCTACAGAACACTGGCTCAAATATAACCAGAAATCCACCCATAGTGACATATCTTCTATGAAACAACCTATATATTTCCTTATAATTATTTAAAAAAAAAAATTCTAAGTATCTCTAGATTTTGCATGTTGGGTGTGGCTTCCTCAGTTCTGACCAAAAAACCTCTAATTTGCTTAAAACACTTTGTAGAATTGTGTCTTGAAAGGTTTGAAGAATCTAGAAATCTGTACGTGGTTATTCGGCTCATATATGCTATGTTAGAATACTCACATTTCCCATATGAGTCTTATCAAAGTCCACCACCAAATTGATAAGATGATGCCCTTTATGATTGTTGCAAATTCTGCCTCAAAATTGCCCTGTACCCAGCATAACTTCTGGTATAAATTTTTCAAATTATTTGTACACTCGGATGTCTTTAATCTGGTATCCTCCATTCCATTAATTGATCCTATAATTTCCTGATTATCATTTCCTTTCATCAACATAATTTTACACATGGAGATATAAATCTGGGCTTCATCACCTCCTATGTCTGTCCATGGCTAGAAAATGCTAGAGTGCTGGTCACTCCAAATGCAAGAACAAATGTGACAATAATATGAATTTCCTACCCCACAGGATGGCAGGAAACCGTCCTGATGTTAATGTAATAACCCCGACCGGTTATACCTTCAACAAACACCAAATTCTTGACTAATTCAGTTGTTTGACATTTCATCAAACACTTTGTAAGCAAGATTTGATACTACTTTAATATCCTGTGCTATTCAGATTTTTATTTCCAAATTGTTAACTTGAGAATTTCGTCAAACACTTTGCACACAAGGGATGTATATATAGATATTTGCCAAACTTTAATTGATACGCTTGCAAAACTCCAAACAACCAACAACAAATGGTTTTTTGTATTTTTTGAAACATATAGCATTGGTTACTATTGACACAAGAGTTTGGACCCAGCCTGAGGGAATACTTCTCAGGCAGCCTTGTGTAACATGGAAACAACCTCCAAGTGTGGGACTTGCGCTCTGAGGTCGAATCTTCGGAGAAGGCCGACTTCCTTACTATCAGGGTGCACCTAAACTACTTCTTCAGAGGAAAAGGGAGAAGGAAAACATAAATTAAAATGCTGAAAGGGAAAGGGGGGTGATGTACCAAGATAGAAATATGGTTACAACCCTACTTGTAACTGCACTACACATCAATAAAAGCACCAAAATACACTAGTTTTGACTCTATTCTATCTCCAAGAAACCACATGCAAGTTTGGAACTGGTTGAGGTGCTGAAAGGAAAGGAACTTCACTATACAACAACTCCTAACAGACTTAACACAACATATGAATCAAAAAAATGGAAAAGAAACATTCACTACAAGGCAAATACATGCACTAGTAAACAAAATGGCAAGAAAAGGTAAGAACAAAGATTTCATTAATGGAAGGCAAAAGTTGCAGAGCATATTGCTACTGCAAAATACAAACGGAGAAGAACCTAGAAATAGTATTTACAACTACCTCTTAAAGAGTTCAGGCATAACTGAAATCTATCTTGAAGTTAAAACCCCAACCCAAGATGGAGTTAAGTTGCAGAGAGCAATAAATGAATATCAGAGTAAAATTTGATCTTGAAATACAATCTGCTGTAGAAGTGATAGGAAGGGAAAAACAAATGCATACAGCCGTAAGGAATCAAATCCCATGAGATCTGATCATTACAATCATTAATAAGGCGTGGAGATGCATAGATGGCATGCAAACAAGGCCAAAGAATGTCATTCAGCATTAAAGAAGAGTCCTTATAACGTGCCATGGCCGCAACAAATAAATCCGTGCTGCTGTCAAAAAACACGGGATAGCATAACACGCAAGTTAACTCACCGCGAAAAATTTAGAGTTGACCTGTGTGGAATAAATTTGATTTGCCCCAATAAGATGTATGAACCGTTGATGTAGATCTTCATTTGAAATAAATGGCCCATATGCTGCAAAAATCTCCTCAACAGATGAACAAAACCGAACTGTAGATGCATATCTCCACCTAACCACACAGAGGGCTGAGATGCACTCAAAATATCCAAGGATACTCCAAAATCTAACGGCCATTGTATCTTCACAAGAGACCCAAGCAATCATGTGAAAATACAACCATTGTCCGATTAAAAGCAACCTAGCACAGGAAGAATCCGCCACGTGGAAGAAATTAGTTGGTCGACACATTTCTTGAATGTTCGGTTGAAGAGGCAGCAACGATTTCGCAATTTTGGAAAGAGCAACAAAGTCATTCTCCGAAATGGCGAAAATGGTTAATACAAAATGTTAACCCTAGCATAAAACGTGCGTTAACCTGCAACTCGGCACATGAAGGAAAAATGTGCCAACTTGGCCAATGAACAAATTGAACTAGCTTAGCACATGAGGGAACCGAGCCAACTCGGCTCATGAAGGGACCAAGTTAATATGAGATGTTAACCCAACTTAAAAGCGTGTTAACCCACATCAAAGAATTCAGCCCATTGAAGATCTCTTAGATCGGTTATCAACGATGGGCTGAATGGGGGGCAAAAATGGCAAATAGTTACAAATGAGAAAATATGCATCTACAACACTAAGACATTAGGCCAACGCTTGCTATGATTTTCCAATGATATTTTGATCCTTTTTGACAAGATTTTGATATAAATCAGATTACAACAAATTTCACAAACCCTACCAATGCCCTAAATATCTGCTCTTAAACAATGCAAAATGTAATAGAAAAAATCTTGAATTGCTCTAAAATATGAATTTTCCTATAGCAAAATACTGTAGCAAATCACTGTAGCGACGACACTATAGTAGTGTCACTGTAGCAGTGGTATTGTAGCAATGGAACTGTAGCAAAGTCACTGTAGCAACGGTATTGTAGCAATATCCAATTTATTCCTTACTCCACAAATCTGACCCTAGGCCAAAAGTTTGGCACAATGAAAGACTAATTTGTCTTCTCCAACACCTGCAACCTTTCGAAAGATATTTCACCATCTCAGTTATGCAAATCAATGGAAGTGTTCATTCCCGACAATCAATGTAGCAACAGCAGAAACCCTTGGCGCCACAAGTTATTTGGAAGAATAGATGGCAACACATTCGATGATCAACAATGAGGCTGTCCTTCCTATTTATTCTTTTTCTCCAATAGATGGACCTCCTTCTAGAAGAAATAAAATAATATTTAATTCCCCCTTCAAGAAGATTCTTTTAACTACTTAATTAACTTTAGTCACTTTTAATACAATTAATTAAATATAAAGTCACTTTTTAATTTTAATTTATTTAATGGCTTTATAAGAAATTAATATAAATTTATCCTTATTTCTCCACTTAGCCTTTGGAGAATGTAAAGGCTAAGAACTCCACTGAGATGCAAAAAAGATGGGCACATTACACTAGCTTTCTAAAGTATATTGTCGCTCCATATAAAAAAATAGAATGTGCAAAATATCCAGCTGCCACAACACTGTTCCTCTAGCATTTATCCTGAAACTGTAGCTATATTTGAGAAGCAAGCTAGATATGACTTCCTCCTTCATGAAGGGAAGTGTAACAAATCAAGTGCTATCATCATGCTGAACATCTGTGATGGTAGAGTAACTGAAGATACTATATAAATGAGGAGAAAGATCAATCAATGAACACCCATCAGCACTGTCCTCTCTCCTTAAATGCTCCTTGGCCACGCTGTTAGCCATATCAGCATCATGCCCCTCTTTCAAATGTAATAAATCAATCACCTTCCTGGCTGCAATTAGTATCAATCTGTAACTATTGATCATATCAAAAGGTATTCCATTATCAAACTCAAATAATGGTTTCTCAAAGAGTAAATTAGAATGCTTCATCCAATCAACACTACACTAGCTGAAAGTATTATCATCATAAGAACAAATATCCTCATGCATACCCTCCATTAGTGCTACACAAAAAGTTGGTCCAAAAGATGCTTCATAAATGCTACAGTCATCATCCAATGAACATGAAGTCACAATGCATGGAGGCTCCATAAAATTTCCAGGTGGCTGATCCATAAGTGTGTCTTTTTCAGCCTCGTGGTCCCTCATAATACCATCACCTTCATCCCTGTTAAGCTGCCCATGTGACTGAGTTTTGTCTTTCTGTTCTTCCCCCTCTATAGGCCGAAACAAATCTTCTTCCTTTTCTTACTCAACCGTGCTCTTGTTTAAGAATGATTTCAATTTTTGCTCACATTGTTTGATGACATTGGTATCCACACTACAAGCATCCGAAGAAGTAATACGTGTTTGTTTCAAATCAGTCAATATGGCGGATAAGAAACTTTGTGAATCATCATCACTTTCTTCAATGATCAAAAGACATAATGGACTGCATAAAGGATAAGACGTCTCTTTTGTGGCTCCTTTTATTAGCCATCAAGAACTGATAAAACATACCATGAATTAAATCTTCATAACTGAGTTCCAATGTAATGACACAAGCATGAAGTTTCACAACTAATTGTAAATACTAACTAACTTACCATAGGATGAATTATGGATATTACACAATCCTTCGAAACTTTCCACAATCAATTGGAACACCTCCTTCATAACTTTCCTGTTGTCAGGATTGTGCAGTACTTTTATCCTCATAACATGAACAATACATTGGGTGTCTGCAAGTCTTTCCTTTCTATCAGTATGCTTCAACAATACTGGCTTAGCCAAGGAATCACAGCAAGAAGGATGTTCACTTGTTTACTTTTTGAACCTAGGTATTCTATTGCAGACAGACAATTCTCTATTGCTCCCGAATTGCAAAGTAGTTCATCCTTGGTTTTTGGCAAACACGCAAGTTTCTATTCTATACTGTGGATCTTTTCTTCAAAAATTTGTTCCTTGCTCTTAGTGATAAATTGAAGTAGCTGCCTAAACATGTTTGGGAAATTCTGTAGCACACTTAAGCAATTTATACCACTGAAGTGGCCACCCCTGTTGTGATCATTTTGAGGTACGCATATAACGTAAGCAGTGCCCAATCTGATTCAACTCATAGGAATTTTGGCAAACAGTTGTCTTACAGTCTGATTTTTTCTGAGTTAAGATTTGAAGTTTGGCAACATTTGTTTTTTTGTTACTTTATGCGGGAAACAATGACACAAGTATTAAAAATACTTTGGGAATTCCATTTCTGCTCACTGAGAAAACCACAAGCTAGTCTTGAGTTTTACCAACTGAATCCTGCTCCCACACCTTAAAAATGCCCAATTAAAGGTCTGACATTGTCAACGGCAGACCAGAATGTATTGTCACTTCAGACCAGAATATTATCAATTGAACAAAATGAACATATTTTGTCTTGCAGCTACAATTTAAAGCAAACAACCCTCTTTATGCACACCAGATACTTTGATCTTCAGAAAGCATAATTGTTATCTGATGCCATTATAAATCACTATGCTGTTGTAAGAATGGTTTTAGCTGTTTGCACATTTACCATAACTCGATGTTAGGTGTTTATATAGGCATTCGTCTCACCATAACTGATGGATTTATTCACCTCCTTGCGTTGTTTGTTGTTTTTATTTTAGCAACCCCTTCTCTTTCTAGTTCATTAAGCACATTCCCCAGAATTCTATTTGATTTTGATGAGAGTTCCCAAATGGTTTCCAATGCTCAGAATTGTATCAGTGAGTACAGACTGAAAAAAATTTCAGCTGTTAAATTATTCCCTCAAACACATGCTCATGGTCGCTACCAGAAAAAGATAAATTTTCCAGTTTCCTTTCTGAAGTATTTTGCTAAACAGTTATCATGCATCCAACATTTAAACATATTTACAGACAGTTTGCTTATAGATTCAAATTTAGAGTTTCAGAATAGCTAAAATGATTGCAATTCTGAGAGTATGAGCCCATAATTTGATTTGGGAAAGTATCTAACTGGGAACAATTGCTGTTGTCTTTGTCGCTATTATTGTGAATCTCTTAGAGTATGCAACAGTCGAGATAGACATCACCCCTGAACATTTGCACCATCCAATCAGATATTTAAATGCTGCCTTAACATGAACAACTTCTACAGATTTAAAAGTATAGATTGACAGAGGTATAGACAAGTCATCTTTTCTCATATTTGTATTTCAAAATGTAAATATAGAGGTGACAACTTACATAAAAAATAACATGGGGTAGGCATGTTACTGGACTGCAAGAATAGGGCAATCAATGCAGGAAGATTACCATCAAATTGTGCATTAACACTATAGATTTTAGCTCATCCCTCATTCGACCATCTATGCCATTGAGAATTAGTTGACTCTTTGTGTTTCCTTCTGCTTTTCAAATGACCACTTTCTTAGCTACTTATGATTCCAAATTATGCAGTAAATCAAATGGTGGACTCTAATATAATACTCTCCATTTAGAAGGTCTGGGTTTGTGTCCAACCTTCAGCTTTGTAAAGGTTTTCGTCCCTAAAAATTAGTCACTGACTATCAGCAACAAGAAGAAATGGCTTCAATATAACGTTCTCATAACATACTCTTGAAGGTAGACAAGGTTAGTTTATAAAGACTTGTCAAACTCCAATTGAACCTCAATGCTCAATGTGGGATAAATCATCCCTTAGTTTCAAATTTTAATTCCTCCTTATGAAGTCGCTTCTTGAATAAGCTAGAGAGCTTTATTAATTAGTGACTTTGTATTTGTTGTTTTGTAAAGTCACTTTATGGAAATGACTTAAATACACTTTATCCCCTTCTATGTCGTTATATCATTAATCATTTAATATAATCAATATTATTATAGTTAAACTGGTTTTAACTTTAACAATATAACTTAAATCATTAGACCCTTGATAATATCCAATATCAACTCATGAGAATAATCCATCCACTTTCCACATATAGATATGGTGCCAACTGATCATTCTGGTTACTAACTATAAATAGTAAGTATGAGTAAACCATCCAAGTGCCTTACTATAGATAGTATGTGTGAATCAAGGTGTCTTGAATGATCTCTAGAAGGCACATCACAGATAAAATATGACATTGGGCTGAATAATACTGAAATAAGCACCAAAATTTGAAGACATTACAAAATAGTGCACACTATGAGTGGCAATCTGCAGGGATAGTTTATAATGCCTACTTGTTGGTTGAGGTTGGCACTTGAATGTATAAAAAAGGTGCAATCATTTGAGCCTCGAGTCTAAGTAGCTCAAAATCAATGTAAGATCCTTTAAGCATGCCAGATATGTCATCATGTTCACTGCTAAAGGTTTGACAATAATTTTTAATTTCTGCTAGTTGTAAATTACATATTACATTTTTGTGGGCTGTTCTTTCCTGAGTGTTTAGACCAACTGTTCTGTTTACAACAAATCTATTAGTTGCAAACATCTGTTTTAGAATTATTAATTTTGAAACTTCTGTTTTTGTTTTTTATTTCTGGAACTATATACTATTGCGGAATCTCAGAAAATATTAATTTGATTTTAAGAGTTAAATTCAAAATTTAGATTTTAGTTTTTTCTGTTTCTCAAAGGTATAACTGCACATTTCAATCAGCTTAACAGTAGAGATTAATTTAAACTCATCACATAGAAACACTTATCTCTTCAACAATCTTGATTTCTATCAGATCTTGTCTAACGGGCTTCTTAGTTTTTTTGTCAGCTCCTTTAAATCTTCCAAATCTTTCATTTTCTTCATTTCTATTTTTATCTCTCTACTCCTTTAGTAGTGAGATTTCTAGGAGAGTACAAAAGTTTTGAATTGTGTTAATCTTCTCTAATATTTTCTTTAATTAGTTCCGAGATAAGTTTAAGATTTGTGGTAGTTCTACTTTTCTATTATTTAGCTAAGATAAATTTATTAATGTCCAAGAAGAGACCACAAAGAGGGTCTAAGGGACTGCTAGAATAGAGCAAGAGGAGCTAGCAAACAACAGGGACACCAAACAGTGTTTGTGGAAAAGAAAAACAACCCAAATAAAGAACGTAGACAACCACAAATAAGCTAGTTGCCACTTGCAGTGGAGAGGAAATGAAGAACCGAGATAAGGCCTAGGCTAGGTAGAGATCCTGTGCCGTCTTCGAGAGCCACCAGAAGTGGAGAGCCTTTGTTATGTGTAACTCTTGCGGGGCCTCAAGGATCTAGTGTGCTTAGAAGGAGGACCAAGCACCCACTTGGTACTTGTAATGTTCCCGTTATAAAATAAATCATTAATCAAACTATTGTTAATGGGTCGATTGATTTATTATATCTCGGACCCATTTTTGTTTTGATTCCGTAGTTTGTGTCGCTATTGGCTATCTTTGTACACCCGCGGAAAGTTTTCCCCGGTAGGTATTTAAGTAGGATTGGTAGGTTGTCATGAGGTATGCGATTTGGATTATTTTCTTTGTACTACGAATTCCCGTTGGGATTCTCTGTTGTTCGCCATCTTCCCTACTTGGCTATTTCGGTTTTGGTGGGATTCAACCCTCACCCTATTCTGTCGCTTGTAATACTTTGCCCAAATCTGGCAAATCAGAGCACCATCATATTGTGAATTAGAGAAATAACTTTGTCTGAATTAATCAGCTCTTTGTGTTTGGGTAAATTTATCTCTGGCGACGATTTTATGTTTTGCATTAGCATCTAACTACGACAATATTAGCACACAACTTGTACATCTCCTTCCACCATCGCCCACACAATTGCACGTCCAAACTGAGCACTACATACCATACTGCCCATCCCCTCTATACTATACGACTACCACTCCAACTGCCGTAAGACCTCCCATCTTGTCCGTACAGACAGCGTGATCGTACGACCCTACAATCACCATCATATTACGAATTAGAGAAATAACTGTGTTTGAATTAATCAACTCTTTGTGTTTGGGTAATTTAATCTCTAGCAACTATTTTATGTTTTGCGTTAGCATCTATCTACGACAATATTAGTACACAGCTCGTACATCTCCTTCCACCATCACCTACGCAATTGCATGTCCAAATTGAGCACTACATACCATATTGCCCATCCCCTCTATACCGTACGACTACCACTCCAACTGTTGTACGACCTCCCAACTCGTCCCTATGGACACCATTATCGTACGGTTCTACAATTACCATTGTCACCATATGGAATCAGAACTCTGGCATCTTACCGTACGACCATCATCGATTGACTTCGACATGCTGTACAACACTACTATATGGATTCACAATTGCCCCACACATTCGTGTAGTTTCATCCATTGGCACGTATGGCCATTTCCCTCACCGTACAGACCACTACTTCTCCATTCATTCATCTAGTATCATACCTTGTAGTTGAATTTTCTGGGTCGAGTTCGAAGGAGGAGCATCACAGTGGTATCAGAGCCTCGATCCTCCCAGCCTGTGGATAGTGAATGAGTCTATAGCTGGAAGAGAAGAACCCATTCTATCAATAGAATGGTTGCCAAACCGGAACCCATAGCTGCCGAACTCGTGGTATTATTGAGAGAGCTTGCGAGGAATCAGGTACAGATCAACGATACTCAACGACTCATGGAAGAGACTCTCAAGAAATTGGTAGACAATAAAATATCCGGAGAACAAAATGGTCACAGCACAAACTCGATGTCGGGTAAAGCAAATCCTAATCCAGCACGCTCTCGACCTTCCATGCCGTCTTTTCCCCCACGGACGGAGACAACGCCTTGAGGGAAGCAGCCGACGTTTGAGGAAATGCAAGAATAGTTGAGAGAAGACTGGAAGAATGCGAATTTTGAGGAAGATATATCCTACAAAGATTATGCAGATCTGAGAATGAGATATTCAGGCGGCAGAAATAGAGGATATTTTAATGATGATCTCAGGAGGAAGTTGAGTAAAGTCAATTTGTCTCTATTTGACGGATTCGGATCCATATCTGCGCAGGTGTGGGTAATGAAGGCTGATAGTTATTTCCAGCTTAATCCCATGCCAAAAGAAGCAATTAAATTTGCGGCATTGCACTTGGAGGGAGTAGCGCATGAATGGTGGCATCATGACACCATCACACTTGGGCATGATCAAATATATACTTATGCAGAATTCACTAAGAGATTGATAGATCGATTTGATGGTAAAGATCCAGAACTCAATTTCAAAGATTTGGCACAGCTGAGACAAGCTGGATTGGTCGACTAATACATTGTGGAATTTCAGAAACTCTTTGTTTTGGTCATAGACATTTTTGAAAGAAGATGGATAGTGATCTTCATGGATGGACAGACAGAATCACTGAAAGGTTGGGTAAAGGGGTTCAATCCTGCCACATTGTCAGAGGCCATTAAGAAAGCATGGAGTATGGGCATCATCATTGGCATCATCCTCACGAAGTTACTCACATTCCAAACTGTCGGTGTTTCTGAGGGACAAAGATAATAAACCTCCGCCCAAGAAGCCATCTTTGGACGAAGCCACCAGATAGGAGCTCCAGAGGAAGAAACTATGTTTCAATTGCAAGGGACCTTGGGAACTTGGCCATAGATGCCTTGAAAAAGGAAAGATCCATTACATTGAGGTCGTGTCTGATGATGGGGAGGAACAAATAGAAATACCCTCCGAAGACAACCAACATCATGATGACGCCAACATGGTTAGTTTGAATCATACGGAAAGAATTGCAACACCGGTACGACGCGGAGGAACTGTCGCCCTAGCCAGTAACCCGAGGTGCACAAAATTTTGTGTACGGGGAACCCTTCAAGAACAAAGGGTTATGGTGATGCTCAATAGTGGAGCCACTCTAAACTTCATAAACTCATCTTTAGTGAACCGAAGAGGTCTACTTGTAGGATTTCAGGTCAAGGTTGCTAGAAGGACTCCTCTACCCTGCACACACCTTGTTCCTCAACTAAGTATTACAATGGCAAATGACACGATGATCAAGGACATCTTCATAATGGACCTTGATGACATGGAGGTTATTTTGGGCATACAGTGGATGAAGGCACTTGATGAATACACTCAGAGCTTCAAATAGATGGATTTCACTTTTCTTGTCGATGGAAAGAAGGTTGTTCTCCGTCGAATGACAAATGAGGGTCCGAAGGAAGTTTCGACGCATTGGATGGAGGCAATTTTTTGGTGTAATGATGTTGCTCGGGCTGCACATTTTTTTGTTTCGGCAGAACCTATAAAAGGACAATGGACACCTCCACAGGATGATGATGTCTAGAAGATTTTGAGTGACCATGATAAAGTTTTTATAGACATTCCTTCTAGCATACCACCTCATCAAGGGTTTGAACATACTCTCGAGTTGGAAGTAGGAGCTAAGCTGGTCATAACCACACTGTATCGCTATCCCAAGAAATTCAATGATGAGATTGAAAAATCGATTCAGGAATTGCTAGAGAAAGGATGGATCCGTCCCAGTTCTAGCTCTTTCATGTCATTAGTGGTATTGGTCAAAAAGAAGGATGAGACGAGCGCATGTGTGTGGACTACCGTACGTTAAACAAAAAAATTAAATAAATAGATATCCCATTCCAAGGATAGATGAGTTGCTAGATGAATTGCATGGCACAGTTTACTTTTTGAGAATAGATCTCTATTCCGAATACCATCAGATCCGCATGAGGGAGGAAGACGTGGAAAAGACGGCCTTTCATTGTCACTACGGGCATTATGAGTTCCTGGTCATGCCGTTCGGATTAACAAATGCACCTGCTACATTCCAATCATGCATGAATCGCATCTTTAACAAATAATTGCGTAAGTACTTATTAGTATTTTTTGATGACCTTATTTATAGGAGGACATGGAAGGAGCACCTGAAGCATCTAGATGAAGTCCTAAGGATCATGAAGGAGTAGTCCTTGCTTGTTTACAATCCAAGTGTGAATTCACTATGACAAAAATATTGAACTTGGGGCATGTTGTTAGTAAATATGGAGTTCAAGTTCATCAGGAGAAGATTCAGGCTATCCTTGATTGGCCTCCCCCAAAATCACTCACGAATTTGCAAGGGTTTTTCGGATTGTGTAGTTATTACTGGACGTTCCTTAAAGGATTCTCTCAGCTCAGCGCACCATTAATGGATTTGACAAGGAAGGGGTCTTTCTAGTGGAATGAAAAGGCACAACTCACTTTTCATAAGTTGAAAGAGGCAATGAGCACTTGTCCCGCACTTCCATTACTTGATTTCACTCGATCGTTCATTTTGGAATGCGACACATCTGGAGAAGGCATTGGCATGGTACTGATGCAAGATAGACACCCCATAGTTTATGAGAGCAGGAAGCTCATGCAAACAGAACGCTTATATTCCATCTACGACAAAGAGATGTTGGCCATCGTACATGCACTAACCAAGTTTCAGGAGTATCTGGTGGTTTCCAAGTTTGTCATTCATACGGATCACAATAGATTGAGATATTTTCTAGAGCAACGGGACTTGAACGAGAGGCAACAAAAATGTGTAAGCAAGGTTCAGGTTTTTGATTTTGACATTGAATATGTGAAAGGCAAGAACAATGTGGTTACAGATGCCTTGTCTAGGAAACCCATCATTGCTCACTAAACCAGATTTCAGTTGACTGGAAGGCACATTTATTGGTAGAATATTCCAAAAACACATTTTCCTGTGAGCTAATGGATGGCAACACCCAAGATTATCCGTACAAAGTGGTGGATGACATCATTTACGATAAGAGTCAGAGATTTTTAGTGCCGGAATCCAAATTGAAGCAGAAAATCTTGAAGGAGGTACACGACTCACCCTTGGCAGGACACCCAGGCTTCCTCAAAACTTACAGAAGTCTAAGGGAGAGGTTTTTATGGAAAGGACTTAAAAGAGATGTATTGAAGCATGTAAGAGAGTGTGTAGTTTGCCAGCAGAACAAATCCGGCCATACTTTACCTGCCGAGTTACTGCAACCTTTGCAAATTCTAGAACATAAGTGGGAAAGTATCTTGATGGATTTCATAACTGGACTTCCCAAGGTGAATGGAAAAGATTGTATCTTTGTGCTGGTTGACAGATTAACAAAGTACGCACATTTTTTCACCATCCCCTCAGATTTTCAGGTTGCACAAGTTGTCGATCTATTTTTTAGAGAAGTCTTTTGTCTGCATGGGTTACCCTGAAACATTGTGAATGATTGGGATGGGTGATTCATCAGTGTTTTCTGGACATAATTGTTTTAGTTGGCAGGGACAAAATTGTCACCAAGTACTAGTTACCACCCTCAGATAGACGGGCAAATGGAGATTGTGAACAAGTGGCTCGAAGGTTACCTTTGGAACTAACAACGGGCATGGGTCAAATGGATACATGTAGGGGAATATTGTTACAATACCATGTACCACATGTCCATCGGAATGACACCATTCAAAGCTCTATGCGAGTACGAACCCTTTTCCTTCATTGACACAGTTTCTGAGTGACAATCGTGCACCAAGGGCGAGGGACTAGCTTCAGGAGGGACAGGACATCCTTAGATGCATGAAGGAAAGCTTACAACAGGCACAAAGTCAACAAAGGGTGTACGTTGACAGACACAGAATGGAGAGGAGTTTCGGAGTAGGAGACCTGGTTTATCTCAGGCTCTAGCCATATCAACAATTCTCATTAAAGGAAAAGGGAAAAGAAAAATTGAAGCCACGACTTTATGGCCCCTATCATTTTAGTTTGTCGCATTGGTGAAGGTGCCTACGAGTTGGAACTTCTAGAGGGGAGCTGTATTCATAAAATATTTCATGTTTCATGCCCGAAGAAGGCCGTAGGGCAAAACATCCAATAGCCATAGACCTTTTGTCACTCAATGAAGAAGGAAAGCTCATTCTAGAACCAACCGAGATTATCAAAGTACGTGAAAAGGCTTTGCAGAACTGCACAGTGAAGGAATATTTGGTGTGTTGGAAACACTTGCTGTTGGATGACGCGACTTGGGAGGGCAAGCACATTCTTCAGCACCCGGCATTGCATTTGCTTGAGAAGCAAAATTAGGGATGGGAGGACTATAATGTTCCCGTTATAAAATAAATCATTTATTAAACTATTGTAATGAGCCGATTGATTTAATGTATATCGGATCCATTTTTATTTTTGTTTTTGTAGTTTGTGTTGCCGTCAGCTATCTTTGTACACCCTCAGTAAGTTTTCCTCGACGGGTATTTAAGCACGACTTGTAGGTTGTCATTAGGTATGCAATTTGGATTATTTTCTTTGTACTGCAAATTTCCGTTGGGATTCTCTTTTGTTCGCCATTTCGGATGTGAAAGATCTTCCCTACTTGGCTATTTTGGTTTCGGTGGGATTCAACCCTCACCATATTCCGTTGCCTGTAATACTTCACTCAGATCTGGCAATCAGAGCACCATCATATTGCGAATTGGAGATATAACTGCGTCTAAATTAATCAACTCTTTGTGTTTGGGTAATTTAATCTCTAGCAACGATTTTATGTTTTGCATTAGCATCTATCTACGACAATATTAGCACACAGCTCGTACATCTCCTTCCACCATCGCCTACACAACCGCACATCCAAACTAAGCACTACATACTGTACTACCCATCCCCTCTATACCATACAACTACCACTCCAACTATCGTACGACCTCCCATCTCGTCCGTACAAAAACCGTGATCATATGGCCCTACAATTACCTCTTGTCACTGTATAGAACTAGAACTTTGGCATCTTATTGTACGACCATCATCGACTGACTTCCACATGCCATACAACACTACCGTACGGAGTCACAATTGCCCACACAACTGTGCAGTTTCATCCATTGGCACGTACAACCATTTCCCTTACCGTACAAACCACTGCCTCTCCATTCATTCGTTTGGTATCATATCTTGTAGTTGAATTTTCTGGGTCCAATTCAAAGGAGGAACATCACAGTACTTTGAGTCGGAGAGACCAATGAGAAGAAAGCGGTGATAAGTTGATCCTTAGTTTTTCTTAGGGGTACTTAAGCTATAAAGTATGGTCTCGAAGTTTCGTTCTCTCCTCAAGATAAAGAGCAACACAATGCTTGTCCATGTATCCAAAGAAGGAAGAGAGAGATTGGCACCCTCTGAAGAGACAATAAAACCTCCCACAGACCTCATAGTAGATGGGGCAACAAAAAATAAAGTGAGTCTCCTTCTTTGCCTCCCCCATGTTGCAAAGCTAGTAGATTCGGTCCTCCCTAACAATCTAGTGATCTGTGTGAATACAGAGATGATGAGAGCCCACCCCGAAGGAGCCCAAGGAGATGCATAGCACGAATCCAACACTGAGAGAGGTAGGAAGGATGCACAACGATCCATCCTAAATATCCATATAATTCTTTGCATAGAAGCCCAACCTTGGTTAAAGAGATCCCCCATGGGGTTAACCCATGTAGTAGTGATATGCAGCCTACAAATATCCATCTGAACATGCCCATTCAACTCCTACTAGTAAGGGAGAAAGTGAGCGGGGGCATCCAAAGAGTATTGGAATAGAGGAAGATGGTTGACCATGATCCCCATCAACCCCTAAAGAGTAGTTGCATGGGCATACATGTAGTGAGCCCAACCCATAATGTCAGCACCATAATAGCCTCTGAGGAGTGATAGGCCAAGTAAGAATATCTTCAGCAGCCCTCAGCCGAATCAGCAAAGTCTTGAAGGTGATGGAGGAACCAAACTAGATCAAAGATGTCCTTGAGTCTAATAGAATGAGCCCCAAACTTGGCCACAATGATATTAATAGGAGTAGATTGGTGGCATTTGATGATGCACCTGAGAAAAAGGGTCTGGACCCTCTTGACTGGAGCCTAGTTCAGCTTTAATAGAGAGGCCCCCCAAACAACAAACCCCCATAAAGCATCCTCAGAGGTATCAAGGTGTCCAAAAGGGCTGTCTTGGCCATGGTGTCTTGAAAGTGACACTGAATGCATTATTTCTCTAAAAGAGCGAGGGACCCATACCCCTTATTGATGTGGGGTTGCATGGAAGGTGTCATACTAAACCGGGAGCCAAAGAACATAACATCCAAATACGTGTAAGACAAGCCAATCTCAACCTCCGTGCCTTGGAAAAAGAAGTGGAGGTGAGAAGTCTTCAAGCAATTGAAGATCACAACCCGGTTCTTGCCTTGGTTAACCCCCAACTAAGAGGAGTCAGAAAAAGAGGCCAGGCCATCCCAAAGCCGCTGAAGATCTTCTAGAGAGGAAGCAAGCAGAACCACATTGTTAGAGGAAAATGTCGATTTCCCATACGCTGCAGAATGTGAAACACAAGGAAGGAAATTATAAAAGAGGTTCTTTGCCATATAGTGCAGGGTGTGGTCATAACTTGTATTTGAATTATCACCGGGAGACGAGTTCTAGGCAAAGCCATTGGGATTGCTGCTTCAGGAGATTATTTGTTCTTATTTTCTTTCATCTTGTTGTTCACATTATTTTAAGCTCTCTATTTATCTCTGGGAGAGAAAGGATGGCAGATATTAGCATTTCATTTCAGTCTTCATGTTCTAGCTTGTAGTTCTTTTCTTAATTGTTCTTCTCAGCTCAGATCCCAGTTTTTATATCAGTAGATTTATTTAAGCATTAGAATTGGAATCTTGAAGCCCAGATCTTATAATTCCAGTTCTTAGTGCTGATTTGTTTACCATCTATAACAGAAGGTTTCTGTTATACAGACACAATAACTTATGACATCAAATGTGCTTGCATCTTGTAGTTTCATATAAGGATTTTGAATGAGAATCTTGGTCAAGAATGAATAAAGTTGTATGTTATAGCAAATAAGCTAAGATTTGTAACTTTGTACCATCAACCAATATCTGATGAAAGGATCTTGTTCAACCTAAGTTGTTTCATTTTCTTGATAAAATGGTTTTAAACTTTTAAATATATTCTAGACTCAGTTTAAAGAAGGAAAGAATAATGTATTCCAGCTTTTCAACTTGGTCTTCATGTTGTAGGTTGTAGTTGGTCTCAGTATAATTCTCTTTGGTTTACATTCCATCTTTTAAGCGGTAGATATAGTCGTAAATTTCCTTTTAGTACATATTTCAGCATTCAAATTTGAAAATTTTCACCTCAGTTTTGAGTTTTTCAGATTTAAGTACCGATTCGTTTCCCATTTATAACATGATGCTTCTGTTGTAAATACAACTCAACCCATGCCACTGTGTGTTTTTGAGCCTTGTAATCCTACTTCTAAGAATTTTGGCATCCTTGTGGAGTAAGAAGAGATAAAAATTGTGTCTTAGTGCATACAAGCTCAAGGTTTGTTCACGTCAACTAGCATCCCAGAGTTCAATATAAATGGTAATCATAAACAAGTCAAGGGATGATGTGTATCTCTTTGATTATCTGTATAAAAGGTATCTATATGTCGAATTATTATTGAAAAATCAGGACAGTGATTGTCTAACCTCACTGAATAACTGAAATGTGGAGAGTTTTGTATTCTTGTGCTTAACGACAATTTTTGTTTTTAGTTTCTTGGAATCTACTCATACAATTTTAAACTAATTGCATGTTTCCTTTGCAGATATTCTGCTGCACTTGACTCATTGAAGGAAAATGATGGCTTCGTCATTTGTTTGCAGTTGAAGAACTGCCAAATTAATGATGAGAGATTCATTGAGGTAAGTAATTCTCCTTAACAAAAAGTAAAAGTACTTATTCATCCTGATTTGGCCATGATGCTAGACATACAGTAATTTCGTTCTCTATTTTTCTTAGAAGGATCTATATTTATTTAAAAGGCTTAATTTGGATGGAATCACATCTTCAGCAATTTTTTGTTTGAGGTGGAAAATAATTCTTTGTCTTAGCTTAGGAAAGTTTTTACAAGTCTGAGTATACTAAAGGTATCCCAAGCTAACGAGCTATTATCAATCATCCCCTTAATTGTTCTGCTTGATAGTGATTGTAATATTTATATTGTGCATCTGAAGAAGCTTTTCTTTTATTCTTCATATGCTGAGAATTTGATTGTGGAATATCCATTTGTCACAAATTGCAAATTCTTGTTCTTCTTTTGCTATATACTTCTGTAGTAATAATTTGCAACCTGGTGTAAAACAATTGTATCTATGCCATGTTTCAACTTATTGAAGATTGCGCTTATTCTATGTTTACTAAATAGATCATGGGAGCACAATGATTTCTTGCTTTCAATTAGAAATATACAACAAAGATTCCAGCCGTTCTGCAGTTCTAGTAAGTTGCTGGTTTATCTTGCAAAAAAATATCAAATTACTGAGTCGTCAATTTCTCAAACCTTTTATCAAGATATTAAAGTATCACAAGGTCAATTAAAATCAATTTTTGACGCCACTTGTGGTAACCAACAAGTATATAAATACAAAAAAATATGTGTTCTATGTATGTAAGACATTTCAAATCAGGAGGAAACACTTTAGTATCCTAGGATAGAACACCAAATATCAAATCCTCTCTTGAATAAGGAAGCTTAGATGCTAGACAATGTATATGATTGTGTGATCAACTCAACCTCAAGGTTCCTTCTTATTGTTTTTTCAATTCAGTTTTGTGATGTGGTTTGCTGATAATAAATTGGGGACTTACACTAATCATTCAATGGCTATTAACTTTGCAAATACAAATGATTAAACAATGAAGGCCCTTCAAGTACTTCTAATCAAACGAAGTGAAATAGGATAAAGAGTTTAGGAAGACAATCTAACAATGCAAGAGACCATTTAAGATGAAGTGAAACTCTGACCAGTTCTTGCTTTTGCCAAATCAACCATGCTTAGGATGGTGCTTACTTCCGAGGGTTGATGATTTTCATATCATCAATACTCATCCAAATATCCAATGATAACGCAATCCAAATAAACATTTCCAATTGAAGTTAAATGCTTGCAATAAGGCCCAAACTAATCTTACACTGATACTCGCAAATTGCAATCAATAAGTATAAAAAGGTATGGACACTAGTTTGACCATAGTTCACCAACAACAATATCTTCTATTCACCTACTCCTACTTCTATTCAACATAAACTAAAATCTATTCCAAGGGAGGAAATGTAGAAAACATGCAACGCTCTAAAATAACACGAGTAGTCCATTATGAACACCAACAACAAACTTGAAATTACTTTGGCAGTATTGTAGCAACAATCTCTGGAAGTCTCTCGTCTCCTCTACTCTAGGTAATTCAATTCTCAATCTAGTAAGCTCCAAATGAGGAGGCTTTTCCTTTTATAGTTGTTCCAGTACAATGAAGGGTCCAACTTGATTTGGAATTAACAACCAAGGTTAAGCCAACACAACCCTAATGTAACTAACTACTAGAAACATGAAATACGTGACCAATTATAGAAAAACACCACCTTGTGGGCCAATGAGAAATTTACATTGCTTTTATGGACAAATGAAAAAATTTGCTAGGTAGAGGCATTATGTGGACTCCACATGGGGCGCTTGAAATGATTTGATTGGATGGTTTTGAAGATATAGAATTAATGTTTCTAATTGGTTGAAGATGAATGGGGGCCACCTCAACATGCTTATCCTATACACTTCATCATGGAGATTAAGAAATATCTCTTGATACTCAACATTATTAAGCCTTAGCTTGATTGTGATGGACCATCTTCCCAAATTGCTTCATCTTCATACAACCTCTTCTCCACCTTTGTCATCTTAAAATCTTCTCATTTCCATGACTTTGAACTTGCTTGCACTGATATTTCACCTTGATCTTGCTCTTGTTGTAGGCTCTTTATAATGTTGGATCCTTCTAAGTGAACTTGGATTTTCAAAGGAATTTCATGTTTTTAATGTTCTCTTTTATATTTGATTTGTTCATTTTCCATGTACAACTTGCTCTCTGAATCTCATTTTGATGTGTGGAACTTGATCTTGGATTTGCACATGGACTTGATCTTCAACTCGGAGCACCTTGCTTTCTTGATGAACAACTTATGGTTAGTGATGCTCGAGGTCGCCACATTGTCCTTGGTGTTGAACTTATGCTCACACTTGAATCATTCAACTCCTTGTGATCACTAATTAGACCAAAAAACTCAAACCTTGTCTTCCCATGCTTAGCCCCCATTTCACCTTTCAAAACATCATCATTTTGTTAAATGTTAATGCATGTAGCTTCGGTCTGACACTACTGTGGTAAGCACATACGTGTCTATATATGTACAATGTAAATAGGAATATCACCCTTTCTTATAAATATACAGTTTACTCCAAATAATATACAGAATTGAAATATTGAACATATCATTCATACTATGACACCAGAAGGCATACCGGGAGGCAAGGAAATAGTTTATTTTATTGATACCAAAATCATACATGTACAATACCAATGTTCCACATATTTATAAAGAGTCAGTCAGTTGGAAACCAACCGACACATTTCCTTACCGCCTAACTACCCAACCTAACTAACAATAACAAGTACTAACATAACATTTATTTATTCAGACTACATCTATCCCCCCCTAAAAAAAACAGTCGTCTTCCAGACGACTTTACAACATGGAAGAAAACAGCATCAATTTCAAGAGGAAGGATTGGAGGACATCCTTGGGCCTTGCAATCGCTGTAGCTCCCGCTCTGTTGTCTTCTGCTTGGTACAAACACCCTGAAGGACCCGCAAAGCATCCATCTTTTTGGCTTCAGCTGCTGCCAACTTGCCCTCCAACTCAGCTCGTTCCAACTGCCAACCTACTAACAGAGTACTCTTTTTTGCCTGGGCTTGCTGATGAAGACGTTTATCCCATTGGGCTTCCACAAAAATACTCTGAAAGGCTGTCTCTATAGCCGCTAGAGATGCCATGAGAGGGGAAGAAGCAACCTGGGTCTGGGGAATGATAGCATGACTAGTCCAAGTAGAGGAAATTTCTTCCTGCTATAATTACTCTGTTCTAAGAGACCCCAATCTGTGTAACAGTCAGTTTGCATGAACTGGGCTAATGCTGCAGCTGCTGTGAGTACACCTTCCAAGTTATATGTTTGCGCATGGTTAAGGAATTTATGGGTAGAATACTCCATAGCCCGTAACTCCGTAAGGACTACTTTTGCGTGAGCTGTAAAAGAAGCTGGAACCACAGGTTCTTCATGGTCCTTCGGTATGTCCACTAGTTCTTTTGGCTTCAAGAGTACAGGGAATGACACCAACCCCTCTTCTTCCAGTAGCTTGTCAGCCTCTTCTAAAACCGTATCTACTCCTGCCATTGTCACCTGAGTATCTGGAGAGGAAGGATCCTTAGATTGCTCCGCTATGGTGGACTTAACAACAAGAGCGACAGGCTCAACCACTTCTGGCCCGAGAGGTGTCTGTAATCATACCTTGTGTCCACAATGAAGTTGCCTTCTCAAATCAATCACCTTAGTGCGACTAGGTTGGTCAGGCGAGAGAAAGGGCTTGATTCCTGGAATAGATAGCTTAGAAACCCCCCATGTTGGAAGGTGTCTCAAGTTGGAATCCTCGATGGAAGGAACTGGCAGTACCACAACATCATTGGATGAAGAAGCCGGCTGAGAGACCTCTGCGACACCAGTCGGAAGGGGTCCTATTGTAGGCGGTAGAAACACTACTTCACTTGGTGTGCCCTGAAAGTGAGGCGAATATTTGCTTCCTGGGAATTAGAAGATGAGGAATCTGTATTACCTGCGGTGTCCTCAGAACTGCCTTGATCCTCATCCTCTTCCACTACTATGGCCTGACGTACTTTCTTTTTGGCAGGTTCACCACAACCCAAAGTGTCAAGATATAGCCAATAAGTCATTGCTGGGCGGTACGGCTCCACTCTACTTGCTGGTACCAATGTCCCACAATGTTCATCACTAATTTGCAGCCGAACTGCCTCCAAAAACAAAGCCACTGCATGATGGGGCATGTAGAAAGCCTTATGCCGCAATTCTAGAAATTCCCGTAGTCTATCAGAAAGGAGTTGGGCCCAGTTATAAACCTGTCCTTGGGATAGGCCCTCCACTACTGGCAATAGCCAAAGAGCAATATTCGAGGTGCAACTGCTCGCCGTAAGTTTACTTTTTACCAAATCCACCACGCAACGCCATTCCTCATTTGTAATGAAACCTTTCCTCAATCCTCGGCTATTTTTTAGAATACTTTCGCATTCTCTATTTGTAACATTCGGGCGGCATAGGAGTTTGAGCCATTTTTGCTTATCCTCTCCTGTCATAGGGCTATTGCTCAACTCCTGACCCCGATTAGGGATTCCAAAAACCTTACTAAGTACTTCAAAAGAATAAGAAACCACCACCTGGTGCTAAGCATACTGTATGACCGACTGATGGCCTGCTCCATCATACCCTGTAATCAAGTCTTGGAGAATGGGTTCAAATTCATGTAAATCAAAGATTGGCATAAAGATAATCCTGTCCACCTCAACTGCGACCAAAGCCTTCCGGAGAGGATGATTTGTGTTTGATTTTTCCCACCATGCCCTGCACTCATTGCTGAGCACACCTTCAAACCAAATAGTAGAAGCATTGATCTTCTGTGCCAGTTTAGTCTTGCCCCGTGCCATGACTGACTTCTGAGTTTTTGTCTTTGCCTGACCAGCCGTCGCTTTAGTACCTTTGGACTCCACAATGTGGGCCCTGCTGGGATTCCCCATGCTTAACTTCACCATGTCAGACCAATTTACCAACTGCCAGCCTGTATAGCGATACCCCCAATGACCTCTCAAAATCACTCTTGGGATCTCAACTTGCAAGTACTTTATGTGGCTTGTGTGTACGGTGTCCGTACTGTTATTGCTCTGTACAGTCAAACTTTCGTACGGATGCTCCTGCTGCTGCTCTGTACGGTCATTCCATTGTGCCTGTTCGTACGTTCTATCTTCCTTTCTTCCGTACGTTGAATGCCGTATGTGTCCTTTCCTTTGCCTTCGTACGTGACCTTGCCGTACGTCAGTAGCCTTACTTTCTCCTATTCATACGTGACCTTGCCGTACATGGACAGTCTGCCCTTGACCTGTCCCTACGTGACCCAGTTTTTTCCTCTGTTGTACGTGGACAGTCTGCCTTTCACATGTTCGTATGTGATCCAGTCCTTGCTTCCATACGTCAACAGCCCTGAAAACTTGTCTGTACGTTGGAAGTCGAAGCCGTACATTGAATTATTTTTGGCAAAATCTGTTCGTACGAGGATGATTGGAAGGATTATGCAGATTGGAATGGTATTGCCGTACTTTGCCCTTCGTACGATGGATAGGTACGGCTGCAATCTTCTCTCTGCCGTAGGGTATGATTGGCTGTATGTTGCTTTTTGCCCCTGTCTAGACATGCTATGGAATCCTTCAGGCTGGATTCGCCTTCCTCTGTTTGCCTCATGAAAGAATGATTTTGGCTGAAGTCCTCTATGCTTATAAAGTAGGCATGAACTTTTCGTTCTTTATAGATTTTTAATTTGGACCCATTCACTAATTCTTTAATTGGTTGGTTGTCAAGGGTGGCTAATTTTATGGCTCCATTTTCTGTTATTTCTATTATTTTGTAAGGCCCAAGCCAATGAATTTGAAACTTACTAGGTTTTATTTCATTCTTTCCGTTGTACCACAATACAAGCTGTCCGGGGTGAAAATTCATCATTTTGCGATGCTTTTCATGCCAGAATTTGTGTCGCTTTTGAGCCACCTCCATACACCATTGGGCCATTATTCTTCTTTCTTCCAACTGGAGCAATTGGTGTAGGCGCTCCTTGAGACTCTCCTCATCACTTAGTCTGTTCTGAATGGCTATTCTTAAGCTCAGAACCACATATTCTACTGGCATTACCGCTTCTTGCCCATACATAAGCTGGAAGGGGGTATGTCCTGTAGTACCTTTATAGGTTGTTCTATATGCCCATACTATTGGTGGAATTCGCTCTTCCCAGTCCTGACCTTCAACACCACAGGTTTTGTAGAGGATAGCAACCAATACTTTATTCATGGCTTCTGCCTGACCATTCACCTTTGGATAATAGGGACTGGAGAAAGAATGAAATATTTTATATTCAATGGTCATCATTCGAATAATGTGATTCACAAAATGCACCCCTCAGTCACTGGTGAGCCATAGTGGGATCCCGAACCAAGTAACTATTTGTTCATAGAGGAATCTGGCGGTACTACTAGCTGTATTATCTAGCAAGGCCCATACCTCTATCCATTTTGTAAGGTATTCCGTGGCCACCACTATATATTTGTACCTATGATTTTTGCTCGTCGGTAAAGGACCCACAAAGTCCATTCCCCACCTTTCAAATAATTCCTGTGGTTGAGATGAAAACAATGGCATGAAATCCCTTTTGAGTGGCTTTCCTGCTCACTAGCATGTATCACAACTTGCTACCCATTCCTTGGCATCCGCATACAATGTGGGCCACCATAATCCTGCCAAGAGCACTTTTCGTGTAGTGGTATCTAGTCCCATATGACCTCCTGCAACTCCTTCGTGGGACTCTCTCAAAACGCTAGGGATTTCTTCCTCCATCACACATCGTCGGAGCATTCCGTCAGCTCCCAGTTTGTATAACAACCCTTCAATTAATTGAAATGTACGGCTTTTTAAGGCAATTTTTCTCCGTTTTGCTTGAGGCATGTCGTGAGCAAATGTAGCTCTGGATAGGTACTGGCCAATCTGTTCGTACCATCCAGGTATTACCGTGATCTGGAAAAGGTGAGTATCTGGAAAATCCTCATTTATCCCATTTCCAGCCATTTCACTTGACTTGATGCGAGACAATTGATCAGCAATCACATGATTCTTCCTGGGTTTCACGACAATTTTGAATGTAAATTCTTGTAACAAAATCAGCCACTGACTTACTCTTCCTTGAATTACTGGTTTATTCACCAAATACATTAATGCTTGATGATCAACAAAAAATGTGAAGGGTGTAGCAAGGAGATAGTGCCTGAATTTTTGTACCGCATAGACCATACACAGTGCCTCTCTCTCGTTGGTGCTATAGTTCTGTTCTGCCTTTGACAGAAGTCTGCTAGTGAAGTAGACAGGGTGGTCCAACCCTTCCTTCCTTGTTTGAGCCAAGGTGGCTCCTATAGCATAATTGGAAGCATCTGCATGGACCCGGAATTCTTTGTCCCAATCGGGATAGATGAGGATAGGTGCTTCCACAAGTCTTCTTTTGAGTTCTTGAAAGGTGTCTTCCTCCTCCTTCCATTCAAACTGTTCCCCCTTCCTAGTTAACTTCTCCAATGGAAGTGATACTTCAGTGAATCCTTTGATGAACCGCTGATAATACCCAACATGGCCTAGAAAGGATTTGATACCCGTCACATTCTTAGGAGCTTCCATTTCCAAAATTAGCTTTATTTTGTCTGAATCTGTCTTTAAGCCTTCTTTACATACTATATGTCATAGGAGTCTACCATGTGGGACCATGAACCGGCATTTCTTAGGATTGAGTGCAAGTCTCGCTCTCCGACATTTCTGCAAACATTCTCCAATAATTCTAAGGTGGTGCTTTTTACCACTATAAACTGACCAATCATCAAGAAATGCTTTAAAGTTTCCTACTGACATACCATGAAAAAAGTGTAGTATAATCCGCTAAAAGGTAGCTAGTGCATTGCATAGTCTGAAGGGCATCTTATTGTAAGCGTACACACCATCTTCCACTACAAATGTAGTTTTTAACTTATCCTCCTCTACAATGCTACTCTAGTTATTCTCGGAAAATCCGTCCATAAAAGAGTACATCTCTTGGCCGGCCACTTCTTCTAAAATGCTGTCTGTAAATGGAATGGGAAATGGGTCTTTTATGGTTACAACATTTAGGCTTTTGAAATCTACACATTCGAATCTGAGTACCATCCTTCTTGAGTGATATCACAATAGGGGAAACCCATTCGCTTGTCTGAACTTTAAATATTATCCCTGCATCCATCATCTTTGTGATTTCTTCTCCTACCTGCTTTGCATAATTTATGTTCATTCTATAGGGTCGTTTCCGTATTGGCCTTGCTCCAGGTATGAGTGGAATCCGATGGACACACACCTCCGGTGGTACGCCTTTCAAGTCTTTGTATGTCCATGCAAAAATGTCTCTGTATTTCATAAGGATTTTGAGGGCTGCGGCTTTGAGCGCAAGATCCCAATCCTCACCTATGAAGATTTCTTTGGTTTGCCCTTCTTCTCCTAGGTTCAAGGCCTGAAGATTGGCCTCTTGGTATTCCACTTTTCAGTCAAAGATGTGGGCCGGTGTGGTATCCAAAGTGGTTCCACCTTCTTTGTACTACGTGTATGCCTCTGGATATTGTTCCTCTGCCTCTTCTAACATGTTGCAGTCTACTTGGAAGACTTCGTAATCGCCCATTTGCTAGTGAAATAAGCCCTTCAGGGAGTCTGTGTCATTCTCCAAGTACTCCCCCAACCTGAGTACTCCTTCCTTGTCAGGTTCCATTCCTTCATATTCCTCTTCTTCAGAGTCAGATGCCAAGTCCTGACTCACCGACTGGTTTTTTAGATCAATAATAGACTTCCTTCCTTTTGATTCAATAGAGAGGGTGTTTCTTTTCCAGTTGTGATTAGCTTTTGTTGCCACCAACCATCCCCTCTATAATAAAGCATCATATCCTTTCTTTACCAAGGTAATAACCACAAAATCCAAAATAAATTGTTGGGTTCCTATTATTACCTTTTGCCCTATCAAGGTGCCAATTGGTTTGATGCCATGCTGATTTGCTCCCACAAGTTGGAATTTGGGCGGCCACAATGTAGGTTTTCCAATTGCCTTCCAAGTATCTTCAGGTAAAACATTTGCCTCGGATCCTCCGTCAATTATTGTGTTTGAAAGTTTGTACCCCATTATTTCCATCTCCACCACTGCTGGCGTTCTCTCCAAGCTTGTTGTAAAGAAGGTATTTTTTTCCTTTCCCATTGAAGTTTCTTCTTCCTCTACCCCCTTTACTTCTTCTGGTTCCACTAGTTCCACTTGTTCTATTGTTTCTGGTTCCTTCTGGGAATCCTGCTTAGTTGGCCGCGTTCCTTGTGTCAAGGCAACTTGTAACTGGGGTAGTGTATCCAGTAATTCCCCAATGGAGACAGGAATGGTAGTTTCTAATACTTTCTTTATAATGTTCGGTATCCCTTTTTACTTAGGGTTCTTAGCTGGCTTAGCTGTTATTTCCCCCCTCAACTCATTTTGGATGTTTTGCTTTGCCTCTTCGAATCTTGCTTTTTCCACCGTGGCCTCCAGGTATATGGCTTTCTTGGCTTGCATCCTTGTTAGTGCAAGTATCTCCTCTTCTGTTCCCTCAATATTCAACATATTTACACCTTTTTCCCTTGGGCAATTTGTATCCTCATGGTTACCCGCTCCATACCACTTGCAGAGCATCCCTCCATTTTGACATTCTCGGGCAAAATGGCCCCATTCGTTACATCTCCGGGATTGGATCATGGGCTGTCCTCTAGAATCATATTGGATTGCCCTTCGAGGTGTGTTGGTGTTACTATTGTTATTACTATTATTGGCACTTCCTCTCCAGTTACTCCTGTATCCCCCTGGGGACGCTTCTATATTATTGTTCTTTGGGGGAGTTGCTAGTGGTGTAGATTGTTCTCCTGTGAACAATACCTGGGCATTCCTAGTTTTTAAGTTATAAGGGTAGTCCTTGATAGCATGACCCCCTACCTGGAAAATCTCAGAAAACATCTTCCTCAGGCATGTTCCTTTGGTATGACCTTCTTTTTGGTAGTTTGTACACCAAAGGTCTTTACCTTCCTTCCTTTCATCCTTATTGCCAGCTACCTCCTTCATTAGTCGTTTGAGGTCTTTCCTCAAGGCTTGGATTGTTTTGGATTCTTCCTCACTCTCCTTGGAACTCTCACTAGAGCTTCCATGCCGTCTCCTCTTCGATGTTTTGGTTTCACTTTCAATATCCATAGCCTGCGTACAAGCATCCCCAAAGGTGGATGGTGGAACTATCTTCATTTTTTTCCTTAAGGATGGGGTGAGTCCTTTAATAAACCATCTTTTCTTTAGCCCATCCACAGGCTTATTGTCCAATTTGTTGTTGAGTTCCTTCAATCGCTTGGTATAGGCCTTTACTGATTCTTTCTTGTCTTGCCTAGTATTATAGATTTCGATGACGATTTCATCATCATCTCTTAACAGTTTGAATTCTTCTTCAAATGCTGTACGCAGATTATCCCATGTGTTTTTCTTATCGGTCTGCAAGTCTACATACCAATCTATGGCAATCCCTCTTAGTGTGGCAGGGAAAGCCTTCAACCATTCGTTATTGTCATTCTTCCCGTTGGCTTTCCATATAGTTATACAGGTTTTGCAATGGGGAGCTGGATCCTTTGATCCATCTCCTGTAAATTTGGGCAACTTTTGTTTATCAACAACCATTTTCTTTACTTGTTGCCGCCTTCCCAAGGGAACCCCTGCTCCAGAGGAAACACCACCACTAGATGGAACTCCATTTTCTAATGGAACTCCCCCTCTAGATGGAATACCCCTGCCAGATGGAATACCCCCGCCAAATGGAATACCCGTGCAAGATGGAACATCGCCACCAGATGGAACAAGAACACCCCTGCCAAATGGAACACTACTTCCTGATGGAAGTTTACCGCTAGATGGAATACTACTTCCCGATGGACTGGACTCCTGACCTCTTATGAGTTCTTGTCGTTCAGGAGTTTCGGGTTTCCCACACGTGGACTGCCTTTCCGGTGTGTCTGAAATAACCAAATTGGCTAGTTCTTCAATAGTATGCTCAATCCACCCTTCCTGATTTTGATGGGAATCTTCTTGTGTTCTCCAGTTATGACACCTCTCTTGTTATTGCTGGAGACGTAGAGTTCTCAGAGTGACTTCCTGCTCAATTTCGTCCTCTGGTACTGTTCTCTAGTATATATTTGGAATTAAGGGCATGAAGTAATTTAGGACCTATCTCCCTCTCTTGGCTTCTTATTGGGTTCCTCAGTTCCAGAATTCCGCGCCTCCTCTCTAAACCGTTGAAGTACTTGTTGCCTTCATTCCCTCTCAATTTGTGCTCTTTCTTCCTCAATATTTAGGAGGTTCCTTGCCAATAGCTGAGGAATTTGTCCTAGGAGATCGTACACTGTCGGTGGCATGGAGAGTTCGTCACGTACTGTGCTCTCAGGAACTGTCCTCTCATAGGCTTCCTTTTGCACGACTGCCCGACTGCAACTTCCTCCTCTCCGTCGCTATTAACAATCTGGATGCAAGGTGTAAATGGTCTTCCCATTAGTCCATTCTACCACTACGGTACCTCCAGATCCGAAATTAGGCAACGGCGCCAAAAATGTAAACAGGAATATCACCCTTTCTTAGAAATATACAGTTTACTCCAAATAATATACAGAATTGAAATATTGAACATACCATTCATACTATGACACCAGAAGGCGTACCGGGAGGCAAGGAAATAATTTATTTTATTGATACCAAAATCATACATGTACAATACCAATGTTCCACATATTTATAAAGAGTTAGTTAGTTGGAAACCAACCGACACATTTCCTTACTGCCTAACTACCCAACCTAACTAACAATAACAATTACTAACGTAACATTTATTTATTCGGACTACATACAACAACATGATGCACATGCTGTTATACATATATGCATACGTACATGCTGTTGTATCTTCCACAGTCTGAAACCGATGATATATATATATATATATATATATATATATATATATATATATATATATATATATATATATATATATATATATATATATATATATATATATATATATATATATATGTTCCAAGATCATTAAGGTATGATCGAGATTATTTTTGGTTCCTTTGATGTTTAGATCATGATCGATCTATCCTTTATATTGGGCTGCAGATGTAATAATTGGTTATACACTTAATCATTGTGTTTATGACAGTAACTAATCATGAGTATTAGTTAACAATGAATAGGTGTGAGAAAGAATGTCCATGTCTCCAATTAGAGACATGGCCATTCATCCCCACAACCCTTCCGTTGATACTTATCCAATCTCCCCAATGTAATCTTGGCATTGAAATTTATTAATGTAAGCAATTCAAAAGGATCGAAGATAATTCTGAGTTCAATACTATTTCCTCTCTGTTATTACTGCACTATCAAAGATAATTTTGAGTTCAATACTGTTTCCTCTCTGTTATTACTGCACTAACATTTGCAGATTTTGAAAGCGATTCATTCCATTAGTGTTATTGTTCAGACTTGGAACAAAATTCTGCAATCAATTAAATCTGATAATAAACATTATATGGTATCAGAGCTTGGCTAATAAAAGATCACACTAAGTTTATAAGGATCAGATTTTATGTAATGACCCTGCTCAAATCTGACCTTAAAATACTGATTGAAGTCTCAAAGGATTTCGTCAAACACTTCACATACAAGGGTCATATGACTGATATAATATTTCAGTTTGCTTTAATGATTCTTTTCTTCAATTAGCATCAATAAGAAAGTTTACAAATGACTCTAAATTGACTAAACAATGACCTAACATGAATATGCAACTTATTTTTGACAATATTCAATGCATATATATGACTGAAACTACTTGTAATATGCAGCTACAGCAACTAGTAATTATGAAAAACACTCTGGATGCAACCTAAGATGACATTTATGCACTTACAGCCAAGTGGTATTTTAACAAACATTTGCTATGCATATTTATAACATTATTTATGCCAAAAAAGAGAATCTACAGCCAATTGACATTTTGACAAACAATTGGCATGCAAACTAATAAGTTGATCATGAATGGCAATAACATATCCAATTACAATAGTAGTTGACCAACAACTTATTTCTCCTTGCAATAAAATGTCTACTACAATGATACTATGAATTGGTCAAGACTCTTGGCTTACAATTGTTTGACAATAGTGCCAAATTTTATTTTTTGAGTATTCACTTATAGCAGCAATTAAAATGCTTATGATGACAATGCAAACTACTTCGTGAATGAAAGAAGAACTTGGTAATGATGATGCCCAATGTTGCTGATGAAGAAACAATAAAAATCCAATGTGATAGGCACCTTCTAAGCTCAAATCGAAATCCTCAAGCTGACACCCCTGTTCTTGCCTGACAAAAGTTTAGATAATTAATTGCAGCACCAAACGCCTTCCAATTTATCCCAAAAATGATTGTCTCGACGATAGGAATTGAATGCAACAATACCTAGAATGATTGGCCTCCTCAATCGAAAAGTATGAGCAAAAACATGAGACTCACATAGGCTGATCAACCTCCATGACAACATATTATAAAGGTCTGTAATGATCTTGCTCATTAACATAATCAATCTCAGCAATACATCAGCTACAGAAGTAACTCTCCATCAAATGCAACAATATATCAGTTGTTGCAAGTACAATAATACATCAACTATTGTACTCAAATAATCTTCACTGTGAAGCATAAGATTGGACTTCTGAAGCAAAGCCCACAATCAACAATAATTCAGCTGGTATCTCATAGCCTCAAAATTGCGTAACCAATGAGATTTTTCACCCCCAAAGATCCTCCAATGGCTGAAACCTTAGCTGGCTTCTCCACCAAATAATCACATCAAACAATCATCAATTCTTGAATGATGAGAATGATGCCCATGATGTCTATTTATACTTTTTCCTCAAGAGGTTGGCCCAAAATCTAGAAGCTTTCAGAAATTATTTTAGTTTTATTAAGTGACTTTATGATATATTATTTTATTTAAGTCACTTTATTAAATTAATTAAATATGAAGTTACCTTTTAATATTTATTTATTTGATAACTTTATAAATAATTAACTTAATACTAGTTATTTATTTAATTAAAATAATTAATTAGTCATTCTCATAAAATATTCATTATTTTGGACAACTTAATTAATTAAATTAATTAAATCAAATTACTTCCAAAACGGGGACATTACATTTTACTTCAAATAACAGCCCTTTCTCTCTCTACAAAGATGACAAACACAATGAGATTTGAACATCACTTTGGAAGTGTTGATAACTTCGAATCCTGGAAACTTCGATTAATGATGTTAAAAGAAAACAAATTAGAATCATTTGTAAGAGAGGACAAAGAGGAACCTAAAGATGATCCTGAGAAGTCAGAATGGATTGAGAAAAATGAAAAGGCCATGAAGATAATTGTGGATGCTGTTCAAGACCACATAGTACCTATTGTGGCAAAACATACCACATCATATCGTATGTTTCAAACTCTTGAAAATGCATTTATAATCAATAATACAGGCAGAAAACTTGCTCTTAAAAGGCAGATGAATAATGTAAGCATGAATAAAGGAGGAACTATAAAATTATAAATGCTTTCTTAATGAGAATCACAAATTTGAGAGATCAATTATCTGCACTTGGTTATGAGATTGAAAATCAAGAATTATCCTTAATAGCATTAGGAGGGCTTCCAAACTCTTGGGAATCCTTTGTACAAGGCATAAGTGCTAGGTCTAAAATCCCTGAACTAGATTGTTTAAGATCAGATTGTCTTCAAGAAGAATTGAGATTAATAATTAAGGGAAAACACAAAATCCTAGATGAAGATGTTCAAGTTCTTAATACAAATGCTCATAAGAAGGGAAAGAAGAAAAACAACAAAAGGAAAATAATTTTTCATGGAAAAGGACAATCCGAATAGAAGAAATACTTGTCCAAAATCCAATTCTTTAGATGTGATCTATATGGACATTATGCAATAAATTGTCTCTATAGATCTAAACCTCAAGCATCTTTTGCAAAATCTGAGAAGTCAAATGAAGGCAATGGATATAAGAAATATGCCTTCTGTTCAGCATTATCCAGCCAGATATCAACCAAAAGGAATACATGGATAGTTGACAGCGGGTCTTTTAGACACATCATTGGATATCAAGTTAACCTTTAAAGCATGCAAATAGAAACAGATGAAGAAGTTACAATTGGTGATAATTTTGCACACTCCGCAAAAGAAATTGGGACCTGCACCATAAAATTGAAATATGGAAATTCTATTTAACTTTTTGGAGTTCTTTATGTACTAGGTATTAAGAGGAATTTAATGTCTATATCCGCACTTTAAGATGATGGTTTTAGAATTACATTCATGGGAGGGAAAGTACTAGCATGGCCTAAAAATTGAACCATTAGAAGTGCTCTAACAGTAGGAGTAAGACAAGGACTTTTATATGAGCTCTATGCTAAGAAAAACCTTGCACTTGTACATGAGACCTTAGATCAAATGAAATATGGCATAGAAGACTAGGTCATAACAACTTATGTGCTCTAAAATCAATGGACAAGGTAGTAACTGGAATGCCCAAGTTAAACCATATTGATAATGAATCATGTAAAGGTTGTGCCTTAGGGAAAAACGCTAAAAGGCCATTTCCTCATAGTCTGAGCAAAACTAAAGAAGTGTTGGAACTAGTACATTCTGGTCTATGTGGGCCTATGTCTATACCTTCTATAGGAGGATTCTTGTACTATTTGATATTTGTTGATGATTTTTCAAGACATGGATATACTTGCTTAAATGCAAAGAATTTGAAGAGATTCTCTCTAAGTTTAAAGAATTCAAAACTATCACCGGGAACTCCTTTGGTAGAACATTAAAGTTCTGAGAACAGATAATGGGAAGGAGTATAATTCTGAAATATTTAAAGAGTTCTGCAAACTCACTAGGATTAAGAGAGAGTTTACAGTTCTTTACTATCCTCAACAAAATGGGGTTGCTGAAAAGAAGAACAAAACTATTGTAGAAGCTGCTCGGGCTATGATTTTTGATCAAAATTTGAGTATGTCCTTCTGGGCTAAAGCATCCAACACATTAGTCTATATTCAGAATAGATGTCCTCACTTACATTTGGACAATAAGATTCCTGAAGAAGCATTTTATGGAAAGAAACCACACATCAGTGATTTAAGGATATTTGGATGTACTATGTATGTTCATGTACCTAAGGAGAAGATGTCTAAGTTGGAACCTTCCGGAAGAAAGGGTATTCTCATTGGTTTTAGTGAAACAGTAAAAGGATACAAAGTCTACATACCTGGACATAAACAAATAGAACTAAGCAGAGATATCATTTTTGAGGACATTGCTTTCAGAAGAGCTGAAACTTCCGATGAACTAGATACATTTGATGTATCTCCAGAAGAGGCTCTTGCTCTTGAGATTGAGAGGGAGTTTCCTGAAGAGACTTCAATTGAAATCCTTCTAGAGACTTAAGACGAGAGTCTTGATCACACTAAAAGGCCACTTTGGGCAAGGGAAATAATACAGGAAGGAGATGGATTCGCAACACCTTCAGGAACCTTCCAAGAAAGCAAGAGACCTAGACAATTGACATATAATGCTTTCATGTATGAGAGTTCAAATCCGTAACCTTCTAGCACTTCTGAAGGACTTAAACATCAAGTTTGGAAAGATGCCATGGTGGAAGAATACCAATCTATACTAAAAAATGATGTTTGGGACATAGTTCCAAGACTTAAGGAATAATCTGTTGTGTTTTCAAAATGGCTCTTCAAAGTTAAGTATGCTGCAGATGGAAGCATTGAAAAACATAAAGCTCATTTTGTGGCTAGAGGTTTTTCTCAAAAGAAAGGAGTTGACTTTGAAGAAACCTTTGCACCAGTTGCTAGGTACACTTCTGTTAGAGCTGTAATAGCCATCGCAGTAGCCAAAGGTTGGAAAACCCATCAAATGGATGTAAAATCTGCTTTTCTTAATGGAAAAATGGAGGAAGAAGTATACTTGGAACAACTAGAAGGGTTTGTAACTCATGATGTTGCCTCTCATATTTGTAAATTGAAGAGGGCTCTATATGGACTCAAACAGGCTTCCTGGGCCTGGTATGAAAGGATTGACAAATACCTTTTAAGTCTTGGATTCACCAAGAACGTGGTTGATCCAAATCTCTACTTCAAGGTAACTAAAGGTGATATGCTAATTCTAATTCTTTATGTTGATGATCTTCTAATTACAAGGGAAGAACCTCTTATTAATCAGTGTAAGAAAGATTTGGCTTTTGAATTCGAAATGAAAGATTTAGGAATTCTTCATTATTTTCTTGGTTTAGAAGTACGCCAGAAGTCTGGTAATATCTTTCTACATCAAAAGAAGTATACTATTGCTATTTTGAAAAGATTTGGAATGTGGGACTGTCGACCTATTTCTACACCTATGGAAGCCAACCTTTACAAGCTAAAAGAAGCAAGTGTTGAATCCAAACTAGTTGATCCCACCTTATATAGACAGATAATTGGGTCCTTACTGTATCTTGTAAATACTCAACCTGATATCTACTATGAAGTGAATGCATTAAGTCAGTTCATGTGTGAACCTTGTGAGATTTATCTTGTTGCTTTGAAGCATATATTGAGGTATCTCCAAGTTACTATTGGGGATGAACTTAAATATGGGAATACCAGCTTGGAGTTACATGGATATACTAATTCTGATTGGGCCGGAAGTGTAAAAGACCTAAAAAGCACATCAGGATGTTGTTTCAGTTTAGGATCAACCATGATTTCTTGGATCTGTACAAAGAAAGCTTCTGTTGCTCAAAGTTCTATTGAGGCAGAGTATGTTGTCGCAGCTATGGGAGCTAGAGAAGCAGTGTGGCTTCGGAAGTTGATTTCTAACTTGTTTGGTGAACCTATGAAACCTAACACTATTCACTATGATAACCGAAGTTGCATCAAGTTATCTGTGAATCCGGTATTTCATGATAGATCTAAGCATTTAGAAATTCCTTACCATTACGTAAGAGACATGGTGGAAAGAAGAGCTATTCAATTAGAATATATTAATACAGGTGATCAAACAACTAACATTCTCACCAAGGTTCTTCCTAAAGTGAAGGTTGATTATTTCAGAAAGAAACTTTGTAACAAACGAATTTTTATAACAAAATAAAGGTGATGTAGAAAGAGTTTTCCTCAACTAATTATTGAAACAAAATATGTTGAATTCCTTTTCATGAGACATTGATTGCTTTTAACTATCAACGATTAATTGAGATAACAAAACTCAATTGAAATAACTATAACAATGATCAAATTGTAATAATGATTAACTAAAATAACTATAATAACGATCAATAGAAATAGCTGTAACAATGATCAACTGTAATAACTGTAATAATGATCAACTGATATAACTGAAATAATGATTTACTATCTTTCCTTGCATAGAAGTAAAGTAAATGCATAACATGAAATAGAAAGAAGAACATACGAGGAGTATTTGGCGAGGCTTTAATTGGTTGTTTAAGCCCTGAGTTTTGGTAAGAGGAGAAGCATTGACTTAGGGTTAACCTCCCAACCACGGACCATATTCATCCCCACACAATCTATTGAATAGAAAGATCCTTCCTACCCTAGGATCAGTTTTGGGATACTTTTAGTCCAGTCACTTGAGCATTCTGATGTTTAGACTGTCCGTGCAGTTATGGATGGACATGTTTGAATAATTGGCACTACTGACATCAAGTGATCATAGATGGCAAACATGCCTTTAACGACTTTGGCCAAGGTTTTCTGATGGGTTCAATGACCTTGGCAAACATGCCTTTAACGACTTTGGCCAAGGTTTTTTGATGGGTTCAATGACTTGATCACCACCGCTCGACTTGACAATAGGGAAACAATAGTATGAACAAGCATAATCTATTAAATGAAATTAATTTAGAATGGTTATTTCATGTCTGACTTTTATTTCCATGTTATTGCAGATTCCATCTCACCTCTTCACCTTTTCCATGGCTATACAGCCAGTGAGTCCTAGGTGTTCAAATCTTAGAGCAATTGGCTCTGCCTGTTGATCGTCAACTGATATAAGACTATTATATGTTTCTAGCTTATCACATTCTGTGATCTAAGAAATGTAACTTTAAGACTTGCATAATAAATATCATTTGATTCTGACTTTCAACAGCATAATAAAGATATGATATCATGTCATGGATACTTGGCTTTTACTCATCATAAACAATTCTGTTCTAAAGAGGGACTAACCGATGATATTTTAAACATAGATGATTGGCATCATAATCTGGAATTGTATCTTACTGCTATAATATTCAAAATGTAGTAATATCTGATAATAAAACATATTACAATGCCTGGGATATGGATAACCACATAACTTGGTAAAATTTGGAAATAAAATGGAGTCTTGCTGGACACTATCAATCAGCCCCACCCTTCATGGAAGAAAACTCTGAATGCAGAGTTGGCATGGTTGCTAATCTTATGCTTCAGCAAGGAAATATATCATGAATTGCTAATTCGCGGCTAGGAAATAAGCAGAGGGAATTCAGTTGTAAAAATGTAGAGATATGTCGTGTGATATATGCAGAGGTATCAGGTGATATGTGAAGAAAATATCGGCGATATGTGAAGAAAATATCGGGCGATATGTTCATGCTCATGGTCTCTCCCGACTTCATAATATAAGAAAGTATTCAAAGTCTCTTTGGCTTCCAAGAAGCCTTAACTCATAAAGAAGAGACTTGGCTCTTGATCACCAATAAAATATGCCAAATGAGCATTTCGGTTTTTAGCAAGAAATTGAATAAATGTGGAAAAGGATTTGAAGGTTATAAATTGAGGCTAATTATAATAGATATCTATCTACTTGCACATAGATGTACTTATGAGGTGGCATTATTTTTTATTGAAATAATTAATGTTTTAAATTTTTATTTAATAGCTCATGCGGGTTTGTTGATTCTATCCTGATGTTTAAATTGCTAGGTCCTTACCAAAGCAATTAAAGGTCATACCTGTCAACTTGATAATTGGACTAAGCTAGTATCCCATTCCGTTGATCCCGTTTAGCAATGCTTCTTCCCTTCATCTTCTCCTACAATCACCCGTGCAATATTTCCATGATAATAACAAGTTCCATAATAACATTTGATATAGATAAAGAATTTAATTATTAACCATAATTCCAAAATCAAGCAACTGCTAATCATCACATGACAAATAATGGATAATGACCATCTTCATTAAACAATTAACATAATGAATACAACAGATATATTTAACTACTCTCATCACATGATTATGAAAGAAAATCCATTCAATCTAACCACTATAAATAAATTTAAAATTAGGTCAAAATTTGGTAAGTAACAAACTTGGCTTGATTGAGATGTAAGTTTATGAGATTGAGTCTCAACTTTGTAAATTTGTATTATTTAAATAAAGATGTTTAAAGTGTAAACTCTTTTGTCATATGTGTGACTCTATCACACATGGGCCTATCCTATGTTTATTATTTATGGTGATAATATTTTATATTGAAATATTGATTCTAATAATATAAGGTGACGACTTTATAATTACTAGATTACTATCATGATGAATATCACGTGACTTAATATTCAAGGAAAAATCATGATAGTTAAAAGAGCATGTTGATGGATATCATGTGACTTGATATCTGTTGAAGATCAATTGTTCAAATTCATGGTGGATATTATGTGACTTAATATCTATGGATGTACCATGATCTTTTATGGTGGATATCATGTGACTTGATATATATATACACACCGTAATTAGAAAAGAATATCACGAGACTTGATTTTCTTATATATATCTTGAGGATATTATTTTTCATATAAAAAAGAACTTATATATATGCACTTTGTCTTCCTTAGCCAAGAGGGAGTGTTAATGCATGTAGCTTCGGTCTGGCATTATTGTGGTAAGCACATATGTTGTATATATGTACAATAGCATGATGCACATGCTGTTATACATATATGCATACGTACATGCTGTTGTATCTTCCCTAGTGTGAAATCAATGATATATATATATATGTTCCAAGATCATTAATGTATGATCGAGATTATTTTTGGTTCCTTTCATGTTTAGATCATGATCAATGTATCCTTCATATTGGGCCGTAGACATAATGATTGGTTATACATTTAATCACTGTGTTTATGAGAGTAACTAATCATGAGTATTAGTTAACAATGAATGGGTGTGAGAATGAATGTCCATGTCTCCAATTAGAGACATGGCCATTCATCCCCACACCTCTTCCGTTGGTATTTTTCCAATTTGCCTGATGTAATATTGGCATCGAAATCTATTAATGCAAGCGATTCAAAAGGATCGAAGATAATTCTGAGTTCAATACTATTTCCTCTCTGTTATTATTGCACTAAGGTTTGCAAATTCTGGAAGTGATTCATTCCATTGGTGTTATTGTTCAAACCTGCAACAAAATTCTGCAATCAATTAAATCTGATAATAAACTTTACATTAAATATTTGAATTTCATATTTTCAAATAAAAAAGTTATTACTAAGAGTTCAAATTTTTGATGAAGATATTCATTTTGAGAATAGCCTTGAATTCAGCATGACAGATTCAACTGTTTCGTTCAAGCCCTAATTACATCTAGGCAAAATGTGGACCTCAGATTTGAACAGTTTAATCATTACTTTCAAATTCTTCATCTAAAATGCATTCACAACCCTCTATCAATGATGCATTAAAATAAAAAAAGCTTCATATACCTGTACCGTCATAAAAATGGTACACTTGCTTTGTAAGACCTTTTAGCCCTCCCTTTAATGATCTCCTATGTCCATGAATGCACTATGCTTGAATTGCTGCTTATTCTCACGTTTCTGCCCATTTTGAGCCATTCTTTTTCTATCTTGGAGATCCCAATTCTTATGCCAAGGTCTAGAATCCTTGAGGTTATGGGCGAGGTCATCCCTAACCCCCAAGTCAAGGACAAGCTCATCCCTAACACCTCGTCCCTTACTTGAGGCATTTTGCCTTGGGTTTTGGGCCCATTTTAAGAGTTTCAATTTGTTTTCCCACCCAGTGCAGTTAACTCTTTCAGTTTTGATTCTCAAGTCGTTATAAAAATAGGCAAGCTTACTTGATTTGGCCATCCATTATCATGTACTAACATCTATGATTCATGTAAGCTATTGTCCACAGCCACTTCATGTCCATTTGAGAGCAAGATCCATTCAAGTCATCATCCATTGAAGCAAGCTTTCAAGTGTTCAATATTTCAAGAATTCAAGAAAATATTTACATTATGGATCTATGATTTGGCACTTGTAGATCTATCGACATTTGTGGAGACATCCTACATCATCATTCTGCATACAAGCATTCATATATCTTTGTGGATAGAGTTTGCGGATCCATCCATGGAGATTTGACAAGTGAGGTGAATATTTACATTTGTCTTGCCCTTACATGCTTTCTTATTTTAAGGTTGATTCCTTAATTAGGGCTTGACTAAGGCAACCCCTCATCTCCCCTAAACAAAAACTACCATTTCTCTTGTGTGCAAGTGCAAATCTATAGTTTTTCGGCGAACTTGGATCTCAAAATTAGGGTTTTAGGTTGTAGGCAGAGGTCTGGATCTTAGGGTTTTGTGGAAAATAGATCAAGGATGACCTCGTCCTTGACCTAGATCTTCCTTGTCCAGAAAACTTCAGATTCACAGATATCCATTTCCAAATCCCAGATCCAAAACAATTTTTATTTGTAATAGATTCTAAAAACAACTTTCAAATCCAAGTTGACCTCCCTCCATATCATGTATCTTCATGTCTAAGATATGATTGTTTCATGTGTTTAGCTATCATACATGTCCTTCATGACTTACATCTCAATTAGTCAATTTACTTGCACACAATAAATACTTAATCAAATCAACCACTAACATTATAATTTTAAGAGAGAGAGCATGCTCTAGAAAGTAGTCCTTTGAGTATACATCCTAAAAAAAAGTCTTAGATTTAGTATTGACATTCCTTACCTTCTCTTTGGGTTGTGCCAATCTAGCTTGAGCCCTTTGGAAGGTTATGCTTGAAGGATCCTCTTTCACTTTCTCTAATGTGGCATATAAAATAAAAGGGGCAATTGATTGATTTACACACCTTAATTTATCTCACATCTCCGTCATTTGTTCCATTTTATTTTGTGTACAATACCTTATTGCTTGAAATAAAATTCTGAGTTCAGAACTCTGGTTTAGCAATGTTCAATCCCCTTAGAGGGCTTTTCCACTTTAGACTTTTTGGCTTTCACATAGATTTGAAATTCATACCTCCTTTTACTTGATTTCCTTGTATTTTATGATCAGCTTCATCACCACAATTGACTTGTTTAGGTCATTTGATCGAATTGGAAGGCAATTTGATATATGGCAGAATATGTGTATGCATTGGTCACTAACTTAAGTCATTTTTTGGAAATCCCATAAGAGTTGGAGACAATACCATGCCTCTTTGGGCAGAAAATGCACCTTGGTTGGGTTTGATGTCTTCTACAACATTACTGATTTTTGAGCCTTAGTTAGTAGGGTTTCTTTGCCTGGTGGGATTTGCATGCACTAGGGCAAAAATCACATGCTCATGTTGGGCACAATGCAAGGTAACTTCATGTGGATTTCTTACAACACCGACACTTTCACATGTCATAAGGCAAGGGTGGAAAATGACCATGAGTTGGACACTTTTACATCATATAATTCAAGTGCAGAGAATGACCATGAGTTGGCACTTTTACATGTCATGACTAAAACTTGCACTGTACTTTCAGATCTGCACATTGATCACTTTTATAATGTCACCATCAGCAAGATTTTGGTTTCCTTTCAATATTAGGAAGTTGATTGTTGTTCTCCTCATGTTGCCTCATTTCTTGATCAACTTTGAAGACCTCTCTTATGGATCAAATGGAAAGTGCTAGTTTTCAAAGTGCAAGAGAGGAAGGCGTTTGAAAGATAGTCCAGGTATGAAGACCTACATCAGGTTGGAATTCGATGTGTGTTCGACCTACTCATGAGCTCCTTGAGACCCAAAAGAGATTGGAATCTGACCTGCTCTCGGTCTCAGCTAAGGGTCCAATTCTGTCATTGATCTTTGACATTGAAATTTAAATCCACCAAGACCTTCCATATTGCATTTGATCATCACTAGTAACTTGTTTTCTCAATTCCTTCGCTTGCATTCCAAAACTTGAGGTTTTCAATTTGGTTTCTTAACTTTCAACTCAAGCTTATTTCTCTGCTTGCAACAGACTTACCTTCTTTTTCAGATCTTTATTCTCTTTGTACCATACTTCATTACCTAAAATGAAAACCTAAACTTTCTTCAAGCTCTTGACTCTTTGACTAGGGCTCACCATGGAGGATCCAGGTGTTGGCTGGCTTGGTTCAAGTTTAACTCATGGCTTTTCCTCTCAAGTGGTTGTGAGTTGCACCTAAAGTTGATAGAACTAAGCCTAAGGAATCCAAGTCTTTTGAAATTACCACCAAGGCTACCCGAGACAATTATCTTACTGCCTAGCGAAAAGAGGGGGTCCCCATTTGCAATGGAGCAATGGTGTCAAAACTCACAACAGGACTGTATAGTCAACAATATTTCTGTAAGATCTTCCTACCCAGTACTAACTTAGCTTAAATGCCAAGTTGTGGCTGTGCCACACTCTCTACAAAACATCAGGAGATGAATGCTTCCTTTTCCCTTGTCATCTAATCATTTTGTATTATATATTGGCTGAATATAAAATTTCATGCATGTTTAGGAGAGATTGATTTCCTAGTTTTACGTTTCTTAGAGATTTGCATTGTTCAACTTTTCGATTTTGGACACAACACATTTAGTTTGAATGTGAGCTGATGAATGTTGGACCATCGATACTTGTTATCTTTAACATTGTGAGACGTATGTAAGGTGCCAAAAAAACACCATTACTGGTTGTATATTTCCATCTGGAGTTTAAATATGCATGTATTTAGGCTTTTCATTGGACAATTGATTCTTACCATTTGATGTTGACATGCACAAACATTCATTATTTTAATTGAAAAATGTGCTCGTATATATGTTCTTTATGGTTGCAACTTCCATCATAATAACTAATGGTATTAATGTACTGAGGCAGGCTACATATGAAATGAATGAATGAACACCAATTTATTTTGTTCTTATTTTATGCCTGACACACATTTTGCTTCCTATGTATCTAAAATTCTCATAGCTAAAAGTTTGAATGCCACCATTTTACTTTGTGATAGTAGAAATTATGCAATTTAGGCTGTGGGTGTAATGTTTATATGGTCTATGGTGACTTTCAGCAGGGCTGTGTTGTGCAGAAGGAACTGAGCTTCCTCATTCTAAATTTTTGCTAGGCGTGGAAAGTTTAGGAATACATTTTTAACTAGTAGTGTGTATTTTTGCAGTTGTTCTTGGCTATGGAACATAGTGAAACAGTAACATCAATAGATTTGTCAGACAATTTGATTACAGATGATGGAGTTTTGTTTTTGTCAAAGCTTTTACGAGGAGGGGGGATCCAAAGTTTGATTTATTTAGATGTGCGAGGGAATCTAATCACTAGCAGAACATACAAATTACTTGATGAGATTCAATGTGTTCGCAAGATTTTGAAGGTACTTTCTTGGATACTATGCCGGATTCTCCTTTCTTGTGAAAATATGTTTTACAAGGTGTTATTTGGAATTTTATATTTAATAAAGGAATAATTATGAGTGCAGTGGAACAAATATTTTTGATTTGTAAATCTATGAAATCAGCACATCCAAATCAATGCAAACAGGAACCTTATTACTGAGATGTATCTCTGGTGTAGCAAACATGCTTTATCATGATTGAGCTATCAGGTGGAGCTTGTTCTATTGCCCGTGGTTTGGATTTGAGCCCGTGATTTAGTGGTGGTAATCGCTCTAGTTCACCACTCGGCCACAACTGCTGGGATTGTGATGAAATGATTTAATTTGGTTGATTAATATCTAACTAAATAGTGTGGGTAAATTCCTCTGAGCTTGATGTTGCTGTCAAGAAGGGTTTTTTAGTAGCCCCCTTTATGAATAGAGATTTTAATGAGCTGGGCCATAATTGCAGAAACCTTTAAAGTATTGTGATTTATTCCAATTAACTGCTCCTCAGCCTGGCTGCTAATTTTTTCCCAGAATTTTCTGTTTTTTTGAGTTAATGGGCTAATCTGGATTTTTGGTTGATGAAGCATGATTCGTTTCCAATTAAATCACATTTTTTGGGAGTAATCAATTTTCACAATTTTTTAGAAATTTGTAATATAATCATTATTTTTTTTTATAAAATCATCATTTCAGTCATTAAATCACTTTTTGGACTGTAATTTTGACTATTGATTTTTTTTGGTATGCCCTAATCTAGTCTTATTTATTCCTGAATTTTCTCGATGAATTGAAAAAATCCTTTATCTTTTGGGTTTCCAAGTTATTCTTAAGAAAGATTTTTGCTACTATGGAGCCTTACACCACTATGGAAGTTCAATTTTATCATGGCATGCATCAATTTTGTAAATGCAGAAGGTTAGGTGACAACAGTTGGTATGAATTAGTGCAATGTATATCTTCTTTTCTGTCAAAGATGAAGAAATTTTCTTAGGTTTTACTTTATTGCTACACGTTGAGGCTATAATACATTATTACATACTCTAGTTTCTGACCTAAAATGTAGTTATCCTATTTTCAAGAAACCCTGTTTTATGAGCTTTTGTAATGTCCCCCCTATTTAATCTCTTAGGGTTTGGGAGTACTTTCTTAGATTTTAATAGCAAGAAACTATTGTTTATTAACTTGTAATCAAGATCAAATTTGGAAAGTGCCAAATGCAATGTCAATAATATGCAAGGATTAGATTGTCCAACAATACTTTGTATAAAGATAATGATTTCTATGATCAACCAATGACAACCATATAATCCATAGCTGGTGGAAACTCATCAAAGTATCGTGTGTGATATATATATATATGGAATGCAATTGCAATATTGAATATGCTGATATGTATTGAATGCAATTATTAATACAATTGCAATATAATTTTGATGTACAAGATAGATACAATAAGGATAGTTTGACTTATTCTTATGTTATGCAAAATCAAGAGTTATATCAATACAAATATCTATCAATCAAGTGCTGTCCCTGATATCTTCTGGAAATATATGCAAATGATCTCCTTCGACAAGACCTGACCACTTATCAAATTTAAGTCTTATGAAAAAGCAATGAGATAATGGACAATCTATACTGTTTTCCATTTCTGATTGTTGCCTTGGAACTGTGCAAAGATGTCACTGCTGTTTGGTTTGATAACACCTCATAGTTAGATTTGATCTCTTGTCTGATGTAAATCCTTCTAATGACAATTCTTATTGCTTTTTCTGATGTTGAATATTAATGTTCATGCGACGACGTGATCGCTGTTCCATTCTTCTTTGTGAAAATGTGTTCTAGTTAACCACCTGCTAACTGAAAAACTCCACTTGAAGTCAAAGAACTGAAGTACTTGAATAATAAACTGAAATGGAGTGAATGCCTTGCGAAGTGGCATCAGTGTCTCCTAAATATCAAATGAGAAGAATGGAAGGGTGGCAACTCTTCATCGCATCCTTTATTATGAACTCTTAATTGAATTATTAATTGTTAATTGCACCTTATATTCTTAACAAATCAGTGACTAGTTAACTTTCTTATGGGCAGTATTTGGAGTTTTCTTTCTCCTTGATAACACTTGGTCTGCTCTTAATCTTAAATACAATAAATATTGGTGTTGAATTCTCTTGATCAATGCAAGATCTGACCCTCCTTAGATCAGCGATATTTATCTCTTGATGTTAAATGCAGTCTCATTAAGACTTGCTGATATTTCAAATACTTGTTACATCACATCCTTGGAGGTTATATCTATTTATGTTTATTCTTCTTACCGATTGCTAAGCTTTTTTTGTGACATTAGATTATTTATCACTTTATGCTTGATAGGCCTTCATTGTATGGAGTTTTTTGTGTCAGTATCAATGGCTGTTTTATACTTGATGTGCTTGTCTCAATACATCACGTATGATAATTGATGGATCTGTTCTACTTGTCTGATGTAATTAACTGCTCTTTGACAATATTTATATGGGTAGTTGCTTACATGATCTTAGCCATGGATATGTTTGGAAAACAATATATTGCTGCTTACAAAGATTGTCTGCTCAATGTTACTTAATCAAGATCTGGATAGTATATTGGGTGAGTTTGAATGTTTGGTTTATGGATTTGTGAATGGTACCTTGTGTTGGTTCCCAAGATGGCAGGTTAATGACCAGCACACTTCATATTAAATTCTAAGGAGAAAGCCAACTCCAATGCTCAAATTCTAGGAAGGGCTGGACCAACTACCAAGGATAAATCCTTCTACATTTTAGGCTCTACAAGACCTATGAGGGTGGACCTTGGATTCACACAATGTAACTAGTGCTAAAACATTGACTCCATAAAACAGATCATCTCATATCAAGGGCATCTATGAAGAGAGTTACTAGATGGCTAATCACCCATTGAACTCACATCTTCAAGGAGCATGAGATGTAGAAACTATTACAAGTACAACAAGGAAAGTAAATGGATATTTGATTTAAATGTTGCGACAAGAACACATGAATGAAACAACAAAATGCAACGTTCTTCAGCTGAGATCAGTGCCTTATCTCCATTGCGTACCTGAGTCACGAGAAGCATAACATTGCACAATAGACTTGTGAAATAACCTCAGGTCTACAAAGTATTGCTTTACAACACCTCAGAACAGTGATTCAAACTTAGCTTACTTATCAAATCCACATGTAATATCACTAAATCCACAATCCCTTGCAAGCATTTAATCAATCCCTTGGATTGAAGTGTGTAAGATTAAATGTGTATCTCATAACAAGACAATGAAAGCAAGGGAAACTTGGTTTGTTTTTGTTCGTAAGTCAACTGATTTGCAACATTGGAGAGAACTAAATCAGAATGTATTTCTATTAAAAACCATGGTACCCTCATTTACAATGAATACAACTCAAGAAAACTCAAGAATTATTGAAAGCTAGACCAAAGATCCATTAGATCTGCTCATGGAAAACAATTTACAATGCTGCTCATACAATGAAAATACTTGCTCAAATGGTATAACAGAAGCAGAAACTTGTCCAAAATAATGGAACCAACCAAAGAACAAGGAAGAGAAGAAGAAATAGATATAGTAACTTCTAATAAAAGAAAAAAGAATGGTATCTAGAAACCATACCTTGGAAGCATGAAAGCTATCTCTCACCAATGGTGGGGGGAGAAATCCCCAAATCTCAACAACATGCAGTTTCAAAACCTGTGAGTACAAAATGGATAGTTCCAGACTTACAAAATATCAATTACTTGCTCTCCATTGGAAACCAAAAATGCGTCACCCAGATAAAACTCCTGACAACATGGCTTATGACACTGAGTTGTCCTTACGTTATTGATAAGACCACTAATTCAACATTCGCTTGTGTGACACATGGGATTAATAAATGCTGGGTACCTTTGATGTGACAATGTTTAAATTTGAAATACCAACCAACTTATTATAAAGAACATGCCATTTGTCATCTTCATTTTTCATCCATTTGTCCAAGAAAGCCTCCTCCCTCATCTCTCAACAACTGAAAACCAGATCTCATCATTTTAGTTACAACAAACACAAAATATCTTCAACAATGATGAAGAAACCATCTCCAGGAAGATGTTCCAAGTGCTTGGTAAAACCTCTAAGCAAAACCCCCAAAAGAAACCTCCTATAGCAAAATAACTAAGTTGCCGTTTCGTGTTCGGTTCCAAGTATGAAGTTCGAGAACCGGTTCGCAAGTTTGTCAAAATTTTGGAAAGGGGTTTGGGTTCATTAGTACAAAAACATGTAAAAATTAAAAATAAATAAATTATATATACATATTTATGAAGCATGAGTTAATTAGAAGGTAGCATAGTAGCATAAACACATTTAAACAACAAAAACACCATAAACAGTTAAACTTGTAATCATAGTGATCAGACGATCATATAGTTCAATCAACTTCAACATCAAAGATTCAAAACATTTGACAAAATAACCTATTTGGAAACATAAAATGACAATGAGAAGCCACCAAAAGTAATTCATAACAACTTTTAGGGTTGTGAACGCCAAAAAACATTTAATTTTTGCCCAAAAAAGCACTTTCCAGTCGTCCACGGGGCCTAGTTCGTTGTAGGTTCAAACTTTTTGGTCCTGGTTCGCCCGGGTTTGAACCCAGTTCAAACCCAATTGAACCCGCAAGGCAAAAATAGTACCCTGATCAAACCAAGTCTGAACTGGACTAGAATTGCGAATTGGTTTGAACTTTTCCTGGTGCAGGGGGGGGAGAGGCACCTGTGCAACTTAGCAAAATAACAACATTGATAAAACCTCTGCTAAGTTTGGAGCATACCTAGATGATTGATTTGCTGAAAAATGCCTCCACCTGCCATAAATTTCAGTTGAAAATGTCTTCCTGTAGCTTCATTTTTCTCTTAGCTGTAACAAGGTATTGAGTGTTAAAAGGTAACAACAATAGATCCTTTATTTTATTCACTGTGCCCTTTTACCATTTCATTATTTTAATATAGTTGGGCCTTCATTCAAATTTTTGCACTTCATACATTATAGTCTCCACTTTAAAATTATTGTGTAGGCTTCCTTTGAAAAATCACGCACAAGCGTTTAATATGTATAGGCTTCTTAATATTAAAAACAGGCTCCCCTATGCTTGATTGCTATGTGCAAAAACCTTTGAGAGGAGGTATGTGCAAAAAAATATAATCTTAAAATTAAATGAAAGAATATAGAATAAAAAATTATGCCATACCATTGGTTTATGTGGGGAAAACCCTTTATGTGCTTCTTTGATATTTCATTCATTTTCCCATTTGTCCCAAAGGGAAATTTGAATCATACAAGTACTAAAATTTGTCATTGTTAATCCAAAAATCCAAGAGGAAATTTAATCTCTCAAAGGAAAAATCTAACTTCAATACTTCATGTTCTCATCCATTCACATTTGTCTCCAAGGTGAAAATTGACCTCCCCAGGGACTAGTGGAAATCATGTTCGTACAAGGACAATTGGGGCTCCTTATTCCTCAAGTTGAAAATTTGGCCTCCCAAGGACATAGTGGAAATCCTATAAGCACATGGTTAAGTGGAAATTGCTTATCCACAAGGACTTCCTCATCTTGGACCCCACAGATTTTTTAAGTTTCAAATGAATGGAGAAACAATCTTCACGAGAACAAAGGGCAGATTCTTTGTCGACAATTACTTTCTACTCCATTTTCAATTTTTCTTCTATAGAGCTAGTTGAAAATGACTTGCATAGGGACTTTTTAGCCGACTTAGTTTTAATACCTGGGAGTGGAAATTTAACTTCTATTGGGACTTTATGCATTCTTGAAGGGGAAATTCACCTTCCTTCCCAATTTTGCTCATTATTAGCATGGAAATTCTATTCTCAGAAGGACTTTATGCTTTTTTCTATTTGGAAAATTGATTTCCATAGGGATTTTAAATTTCCCTTGCATAATTTTGCCATTTTAGCTGTAATGTCCCCATCTTTTTAGCAATTTAGTGGAGTTCTTAGCCTTTACGTTCTCCAAATGCCAAGTGGAGAAATAAGAAATTGATTAAATTAATTTCTTATAAAGTCATTAAATAAATTAAAATTAAAAGGTGACTTTATATTTAATAAATTTAATTAATTATTGTATTGCAAGGAGAAGCTTCTAGATAGTGCATTAATTATTGGAAAGGGGGAATCCTCTAGTAATTTAATTTTCTAGAAGCACAATTAATTATTGTATTGCAAGGGAAAAGTTTCTAGAGAGTGCATTAATTATTGGAAGGGAGAGACTTCTAGTAAATGCAATTAATTAATATTTTATTTTCTTCTAGAAGGGTGAAGGAAAAGTATAAATAGAGGTGGGAGCTTCATTGTTTAGTATCGGATGATGGTGAATTGCATTTGATAGGAACTTGGATGTACAGTTTCGTTCTTGGCATTAGAGGATGTCCATCCTCTCTTGTGACATTCTAGACGTTATTCCCTTAGGGTTTGGCCTTTGGAATTCATTGCTATCAACTCATTAATAGGCAGCTTGGATGCATTTCCAGCTAAAGGCAGATTGGGTGTAATTAGTGAGTTGAACAATTTGTTATGTATTTGATGATGCTGGAGTAATTAGTGAGTTGCTATGTATTTAATTTTATTAGTTTGAGAACTAATATTATTTCAGCAATAGTTCAATTTGCAGTTTGCATGAATTCCTTTTTGTTCATGTTATGTGGTTTAAATCTATGCAAAGACATTACAATCTCTTTCAGCAATTGGTTTAGTTCTTCGGCATTTTCGGGGTGCCCATTACATTAGCCCAAATCTTTATAACATCTTTTAAACCATTTGACTAGCTAAAATATCTTAATACTTAGAAATGTTCTTTCAAACCTTTGCATCTTGACCCTAGTGGTGCTATGCTATTTTACACTTGTGCACACTTGCAACCCTAATGGATTGAAAATCAAACCACTCAAACTTTTATGCTTGAAGTCAACACTTCTATTGCCAAAACCCTAAAACTTCAAGCAAAAAGAGTGGGTGTGAAATATCCCCAATAGATATTTACTCGATTTCTTCCTCAGAATAATATATAGAACTTAAACATATGTAGATGCATTACAAACCAACAATATACACCAGTAAATTCTCATAAAGTCTCTTAAAAATATGTTATTGCATTATACCTTAGCAATACGATAACTAGCATACAAAATCCAATTTTAAACACAATTTTACAGCAAGATTAAAATGCTAGGGAAAGAACCTGTAAGCACACATGAGACACCTGATGTGACATCTCCACGGACAATGGGTTTGCGTCCACTATCTACCGGCACAAGGGGCTACGTCCTCATGCTCGATGAAAGTTGAAGCTTTCCGAATAACTCTCGCAAGAGAGAAACGGTAAACTGAATCATAAACCAAGCATATCTAAAGAATGAGTCTCCCTCTCCTTCTTAATCCCCAAAGCTGTGACTCTTTGACTCCCCTCTCGTCTTTTCGTCTTATCTCTCCTTGTCACTTTTAGCCCACTTTATAATACTAAATTGACCCTTTTATAATTTTAATCCATGCTTTCATAGTCAATTTTAATATTATATGAATGTCTTTAAATTTTCTAATGTCCGAAAAAGGGGACATTACAAATCTTCCCTCCTTGAGATTGCTTGTCATCAAACAATCAGTATTAGGATTCCATATGAATCTTCAGGTAGCTCTGTAGCCCACTCTGAAAACAAATCCTGCCACACTGTGAAGCAAGGTGTCAAACTGCAACACATCCATCAACCAGATCCCTGGATCCCATGTTAATCTATGAAGTATCGCTGCATTTGTAGGCTATACAATTCTGATCATAATTGTATCCAATCTCAAAGTGCGTAGAACTACAACAAAATCCTCAAAATGCCATAGATACATACGGTTCATACTTGGATCTTAAATCTTGTTGACATGACCAGTTGATATGATGAGATAGAAATGTATCAAGGAACTATGTATAGCTGAGTAGATGGTGATGACCCGACCTAAATAGTCAATGTAAGAATTGAGTTGCAGAAAAGATGAAAACAACACCAGGGCACATCAAAAACCATACCAATGTCATCAATCTAGAGAACCCCTAAGTACATAGGTACTATGAGTAAGAATGAAGTTGGAAAACCATTCCGTATGATTGAAACATAACTCTAATCAATACTCCACCAAGATCAATTCAACGACTTATGTATGAAATCCATCCAACTCCTATATGGGTTGAAATTGGAAACCATATTTGGGCTGATCAAAGGATGAGCGACCGTAGTCAATTCATCACATCAATCCTGTGACCAAGATTCACCACTAGGAACTGTCTGGGTCCACTATTCTTAAGTCAAGATCATCCTTTTCATAACAATCAAAAGGAGTTCGCTCGTTTATCTCAAAAGGGGATTATTGGAAGTCCAATCAGCATCCACTTCAAGCATGGGGTTGTCTACAAGTTGAATGTGATCTGAAATTTTGGTACTTGGTCTTTTGGGACAACTGTCCAAGTCATAAGTTTGCTGAATGCAATCAAGTTCATCAATTACTTCTTGAAAAATCTCCCGCCTTTCATTACCCTTATGCTCCCGAAAATGATTTGTGATCCTAACTTGATTTTTTGCTTCTTGAAGAGAAATCTGAGTATCATCAAATGCCTCATGAGCATACTTAAGATCCCTAATGAGCTCCAGAATCTCATTCCTTCTTTTATTCAACTGATCAACATATATTTTAGCAACCTTAATACTCTAATCCCTATCGGAAAGCAAACATAAATAATCTGATTTCATAGATTCAAGGGCTGTTTTGACTAACTGCAAATCAACAACTAGCAAATCTCCTTTTATTCCCCTTTGAGCCTTCCTATGGAGATCCTCCACCATCCTGTGAGTGTTGTCATAACGTACCAAGGATGCCACAACCATGTCTTCAATAATCTTCAGTTGGTTCTTTACAACATGCATCTCATTATTGTCATGTTGATACAACTCATCGTTTTGTAATGCCATCTTGGACTGTTCATTGAAGTTAATATCACGTGTATAAGAAACACATGGTTCATCATACAAAGACTCCAACAAGCTGTTACTTCGAGTACAACCAGCCCTGTCAACATGTTTGTCAAGGCTAACCTCCAAATCACCAACGTAGAAACTTGTATGTTCCTTATCCACATCTGAAATCATCTTATCTAGATTCTCCCTTGCGCTGGTCTGAATATCTTTTGCCTCTTCTTCGTTATTACGATTCCCACAAACAGGATCGGGTGTACTAGTGTCATCACATGTCGAGCAAATCTATTCCTACGTCATAGGGATTCCTTTAACTTGTAAATCCTGCAAGTTCTTCACTATCAGTTGCAAAACTTTTTTCATCACCACATGATTGTAGGCTGTTGTAGGAGATGTTATTCACATGATCTCATTGAGATAAGAAGCAACCGCAAGGTTAACCCGCTTATGTGGATGCTCCATAATGCTGGGCTGGACCAAGGTCACCATTGAAGGTTGTAAAGCTCAATTTAAGAGTCTACAATCTACTTGCTCTACATTGGTCAAATAAGTTTCTATCTCTTTCAATTTGGAGAGAACATCAATTGTAAGTTCCATTTGTTCTAATTGAAACCCAAGTATGTATAGCCGACCAAAATCTTTCTCTTTTTGTAAGTCTCTTAGTTGAGGGCTATTGAATGTATTGTTAAATTCCTCCGAAAAGACGTTTTTAAGATCTTCCACTGTTTTGTTTTCAAAGAACCAAAAACTACCCCACTCTGATACACACTTCCTCTGTAGATTGCTATTGTAATAAGCTGTTTGAAATAAGTTTGCTTGTTGATTGAAATACTATTAATAATGTTGACCAATGCAAAAATCTTAACCAAACTATTATGAATTAATTTTCACAAATAGCTGGAGCAGTTATATCAGACAGTAAAGTCAGAATGTAAAACATAAATATATATTGATTCTCCTTGGATCAAGTGCCCAACTTGTATTATACTTAGAGGTCAATAGAGAGTTCCTATAGCTGGTAGTTCAATCCATCACAAAATCCCATCACAACTATGAGGTCCTACAGTCAGTGATTCCTTGTGTAGTTTTCACCCCAATGCGCTAGTCGTGTAAAGAAGTGTTGATGGAGACCACAACAATGATAGCCTTATTGCCTTAATTTGTTCTACCTATACATAGCTCTTTCTTTAAAACTACATGTCGTCCCATCATGCCTTGTACATTTGTCATATTCGATACCCTACCTTTCACGATATCACGAAAGGATGCTCTGAACAGAAAACACGTTACCAAGGTTGTAATTGTTACAATGTTTGTATGCGCATTTCTAACTGTGGTTTATCTTTACTGTCATGCACCAAGATTCAACGTTAAGAAGAATCAAATTCACACTTTCCTTTGTCTTTTTTCTGCCTGTATGCTAGCACATATAATGTGTTGAAGTATTCTACAAAGGTAAAACATGACTTTGTGCATTATCATGCACTCAAAACACAATCGTTCCCACTTTCCTTATCTTGGTACACTTGGACTTGTCACAATTGAACAATGAAGTGGCAATACAAATCGTCCTCATCATTTGCTCTTCAAAATCGGCTTTGTAAGACTGATATAGCAGTCGAATTAGCAACTAAGAACAATTTGTAATAACTTCTATTACACCTGTCAATTCTGATCGCTCACATACCTATTCTCATCTCATTTTCAAACTGCAACTGTAACCTTTTCATGTATCGTCAATAATCTGCATACTGCAAGTTATTTCGGTTACCTCTGATGGTGATGGAATTGGTTCAAAATAAAAAGAATATAAGATGGCATTACACACTTGAGCGCTAATGGGAATCGCCGGATGTAGCAGTCATATTGTGAATGACGAATCTGAATGGATCGAAATTAGTTGTAGTTTGCCAACTTTAGGAAGGGAAATAACGACAAATGGCAAGCAGACAAAAAAATAACGTACCAGCACATGCACTTTGTCTCATACTGAATTGTGGACTACTTGTCTGATCTTGAATTGTAAGCGTATCCGTTATATTGCGAATTGGTCATGTTGTCGTTTCTGTGTGCTCCCCTCATGCATGCGTTATAAGGCTTCTATGTGGGTGCTGTTACTTTCAAGATATTCTTTATGAGTGCAAATAATGCTAAGCCGTTACTGTCAGATTTTTAACAATTCCTTCCATGTAACACTAGACTTCATGACAACACCAATTTTCCTGTTCACGACATACTAAAATGAAGAGTCCCTCCAAGCAGAGAAACACCCAAAACGGTTGATGGTTGTTATTAATCCTTCAACACATAAAAAACACGAATGGTTATAGAAATGGATTCAGCAATTCCCACTCCTACCTTCAGGATTCTAATGCAACTCTATAGTCGAATGTTGACAATTGAACATATTATTGTCGTATGTGTCTTACGAAAATTCGGACTCTCTAGATAGCTTCCATTCTCATATGAAATTTCTTTTCGTATAAATTTCCTTTGACGGAAATATATATTTTCCTTGAGCAACCTGACTCTTCTTTTCACCGCCAGTGGGACCCTATGTTAAGTTTATAACTGTGATATCATATTGGTCTGAGAGAGTGCAGACCGCACCATAATCTTCTTCCTTTGAATACCAATTAAGGCATTATATACCTTATACTTCATGAAAGGATGGGCGGCGATTCTTGATATATGTTAATGTTTAACACTAACTTAATAGATTTGTTAGTTAACCTTTAATTTATCTCTATTAGTTGCCGATTTCTGGAAGTGTGGTATGAGCCGACCTAGAGAAGGTCATGTCCCTTTGAGAGACATGCCCTTTGGTCATGGTATAAAAGGTAGGTATTGTTGTAGTTTGAGGACACACAACAAAGACAAGTCTGCTCCCTCAAGCAATAATACCTATAAAATTTATTGCAGATATATAAAACAATTCAGAATAGAGTTAAAGGTGATAACTCCTCTTATCGTCAGAGCAATAAGAAGATCATCTTTAGCAACTAAAGGATATTATAGAAGTCTGAGTTTTAGGATAGAATTTTGCAGAAACTTTACACCTTGACATGATGTAAAAAAAATAACACTTCTCACCCACACCAATTTCACCAAATTAAATATTGGTTTTTTCAAGAATGAGTTTGTCCAAGAATCTCATGCGTTGAAGCTAAATTGACACTCCTTAGGTACACAAAGCATCATAAAAAAAGTTTTGAAACATATCTTTCTTCGCCAAATATATCATTTGCTTCTGTAATCCCCAATTAGAGCATTAGATTCTCACTTGTTAAACTTCCCTATGAACAAATACCAGAGATGGAATGCGGAATGTTGTCTTCTTGGCTTAGCTGCACCGTTCACCAATTTCTCTATTACAATATGTCACTTACATGAAACCAATGTCCAAGTCTTTAACCATAGGGCCTTATGAAAGTATGTTCTGTAAGCACATGCAAACTACCTCAATGACGGAGTAACCAAAATACTATGACAATGAAGAACATATGTGTATGTTCCATCCACGATAAGCGTGAGATAGAATTATACGATCAAGACAGATTAAACATCAATTATTGTTCATGAACACTCCAAAATGAGAAAGAAGACTTGACGTCTCAGCCTTCAGGAGATCGTATAGAGACTAAGAAAATACTATTGCACCTTCCTTCAAAATTGCTGTTATTGCTTGTTTTGATCATATACCGATTGTGTGTATATGATTCGATCATGCAGTCTTGCGTATATGCATCCTGAACATGCATTGTAAGCACAAAAGTTTGGAATGACTTCAAAACCAAGTTCTCCGTTACACAACATAACTGGTTTCAATATTATGATATGTAAAACCAGTAATATTAAACTTCACTCCAATATAATCTTCCAAGATTTGCATGGAAACACTAGGATAATTTGAACACTATTCAGAATATTGATAATCTTTCTGGTAAACTTGCTTCTGCCCAACATGATGGTAGGTTCAATAGCTCTGATACCACTGAAATATCCCCAATAGATATTTACCTGATTTCGTCCTTAGAATAATATTCAAAACTTAAACATATGAAGATGCATTTAAAACCAACAATATACACCAGTAAATTCTTATAAAGTCTCTTAAAAATATGTTATTGCATTATACCCCAGAAATACAATAACTTGTTGACATTGCAATCATGTTAGTTATTAGTGACACACACTTATTTAGATTGTAAGCATCTACCGAGCTTATCGTACAATTAACATTGTTAACCAAGCATTTCAGGCTTTATCGAGTTCTACAGTTGCTATCAGTTCAAGGAACAACATTCAGTTTGCCCTGAGCAACTTCTGCCATGATGGTGATCAATAATGTAAACTGAACTTCTTAGTGTTTACTGAGTTCCTCAGTGCAAACCGAGTTGTGCAGTGCTTACCAAGTTTGCAGTTACAATGATGTGAATCTAGTGTTGACCGAGCCACTCAATGTTAACCAAGTGATTCGGTTTATACTGAGCTTATTGTGATAGCATTGACTGAGCTATGCAGTGTGAATCAAGTGATTCAGTTTATATGCCGAGTTTTGCAGTATTCACCGAGTCACCAGTGTAGACCGACTTCAGACTACTTGGAAGTGATCAGTATGGACCAAGCTTCTACGTCTATTGAATGCATGACAGTGGATGTCGAGTATTAGAACCTCACCAAGCTAGTTTTTAGAACCCGTGTTCCTATAGTTGGGCCGACTTTGTGTATTTTATGTAAACTTGTATTGTAGCCGACTTTGTTGAATTATATTTTGATTGGTATATATGTAATGAATTGTATCATATCCAAATGACAAGAAATATATGACAAGAAGTATAATGCGAATTTGAAGAGAAGTGTGAAGTAAAAAGGCTACAATAGTATAAGGAGTAGCAAAGATTTATCTATCACAGCAATGTGATCATTACACTCAAAGGAATCTCATTTAGTAAACCAAGTTGTAGATCAGAGATCAGCCACTGTTTGATCCTAATAGTTGTGGATCAGTTAAATCCTTTTACAAGGTAGACTTAATAGTTTTTTGTAAATCTCTTTACTGAGTGCATACTTTATTTTATGTTTGTAAATCCTTTTGCAAGGTGGACCTAGCAATCCTTATTACTCCTAACATGGTAGATCATCAAAAGTGATCATTGTAAGCCTTAAAAGACCAACTTTATACTGTAGTACTAAAGCTTGTGGGTATCATCCTCACCCCAGTTTTACTTTATATTTGGAAGGTTGTTGGGTCACCATATTGTGTGTCAAAGTGTTATGAATGTTTTAATGCTTTCAATTTCTTATGCATGGAATTAGATCAAAATTCACATAAACGATTAATTGGTAAATAAAGATTATGTTTTATTGGTTACTGATTCACCCCTCCCCTCTTATTAACTTAGCCTATCATATATATTTCCAACATAACTAGCATGCAAAATCCAATCTTAAACATAGGTTTACAACCAGATTGGAATACTAAGGAAAGAACTTGTAAGCACACGCGAGACACCTGATGTGACTTCTCCACAGACAATGGGTTTGCATCCACTGTCTACTGGCACGAGGGCTACGTCCTCATGCTAGATGAAAGTTGAAGCTTTTCGAATAACTCTCGCAAGAGAGAAATGGTAAACTGAATCATAAATCGAGCATATCTAAAGAATGAGTCTCTCTCTCCTCCTTAATCCCCAAAGCTGTGACTCTTTGACTCCCCTCCTGTCGTTTCGTCTTATCTCTCCTTGTCACTTTTACCCCACTTTATAATACCAAATTGACCCTTTAATAATTTTAATCCACACATTCATAGTCAATTTTAATTTTATATGAATGTGTTTAAATTTTCTAATGTCCCAAAAATGGGATTAAAGGGTCCCATTCACAATAGGGTGATGGTGTGAAAAGGTCATATTTTACCAAAATAAAAACACACAATTGTTTGCGAGCTGTTATGTTGATGGAAGAACCCCAAGTTCTCCTTCAGATTCATTTATACAAATCTTGTGTAATATTGTAAATTATAACAGCAAACACATAAATCAAAAGGCTCTGATTTTTCACCATGCATTGAATCTGAAAATTCCAGATTTTATTTCTCACTTGTACAATCAATTTTTCAATAAACAAAAGACAACCCTGTTCATAAAAAGGGCTTAGGCATGCAATTCAAAGTTCAAACAGACCCATTTTCTGATTTTTACTTTCCTAGGTCCGATAATGATAAGAAACTATAAATATCTCCAAAAAAAGCAACTCAAAATTGATTTTTCCACCTTGAGATCCATGACAAACCGAAAACTGCAATCACATTTATTGAATTCACTAAACACTTTGAATATACTCCAATTTGGCACAAACACCGGTATGTAAAATTCAATGGATCTTTCACCATTTCAAATTGCTGAAAACATAGAAGAATGTTGCCCTCCAAAGTTGATAAAGAGTAGAAACCCTTTACACAGCCTCCATATTCCAAGAAAATAAGTCAAAAAGCTCAACTATGCATAATGAGTTCAATTTGCACTTTGCCTTTTTATAAATCCTTCACAAGGTTTGATTAAATAGGCTTCTCAATTTATTCACATTAATGATTTATTAAATTTCTTGAATTGACTTTATAATATCACTTTATATAACCTGCTTGGCTTAGGTGTCCAATTAATATAATCAATTAATGCACTTTAATGATGTCTCATGGCCCCTGTTTACCTTATCTCTCTCACAGATTTTATAATAAATTATTAATTAAGTTTACTTTATCAATAATTTAATAAAATGAATTTGTGCCATCAACATTAAATCACCGAGTCATTAGGGAATCATGGTAGTCAAGTGCATAAGCCATGTGATCAGGTCCTTGCCAATGTTAGGGGCTCTATGAATTTGACTTACTATAAATACAAGGTCCCTAAATATTTACTCAAGCCAAAGACGCCAAAGCTCAACACTGTTCAAAGCCTGTTCAGGTGCCTTTTTATAATCAGAAACTCCAAATTTCCTAAAATAGACACTTTGTAAAAATAGTAAGTGTGCCAAACTGAGCCAAATGAAGAGTAATCTTGTCCTCTAAAATGGGAATTGATCTCCCATTCTACCAACTAAGACCCTCTAACCAATTGACTTAGCCTACTGGGGGCAATGTTAGGCTAAACCAAACCACCAACCATGGTGAGCTAAAGAGGGGACATTGCAGTTGATTCTCTCTAATATAGAGTTCACATGCTTTTAGCCAACTAATTTTTTTTGATACTCCCTTTGACTTGTATACTCAAGATATATCTGGTAGGCCTCAAGTCCACCTCAATTTTTGTTGAGCTAAGACTTAAAAACACAAATTACATCCTCGCTATTACCAAAGAACAACACTTTATGGATGCATCTAATTACAAGGAACCAATTTATGTCCAATGCAATGATCCAATTTGGATCAAATATTAAACCTATCACAACAAAGTCAAACTTATGGTATCAAATCCTAGGCGATTTTTTGAGACTTGAAAAGATTCTGTCAACTTGCAAAAGAAAGTTTTGTTACCTCTTTCCTTTTATTGCTTTGGCTATTTAATGTAGATCTCTTCCTTGAAGTCACGTAATGTCCCCTTTGTAATTTTCCCTACATTCACAATTGCAACAAATTAGGTTTAGGGTTATATTTGACCAATTAAATATTTCTTTAACAATGTGATCGTGGATTTTAATCTTGCAATCATAACATAAACAATATTTATGTGTTTGTGTGTGTGTATATATATATTCATGTCTTTATATATATATATATTCAGACTTCCAATCATAATGGTTAGACAAGAGCACATCATATTCATATATTGTCAATAATATTATACAACCACATTATGGTTTGGAGGAAGAAAAATCATTGATTGTGACAATGAGATTGCTGAGAAATACATATCTGATATAAAATCAGACCATTGTATTCTGCCTGATCTGAAATTAACTTTTTTGATATATCTTCTGTTAGACCTCTACGTGTTGCTGTTAGATTATCTTCTTATTATTGAATGGTTCGATCTTGATTGACCTTCCCTGATGTTAATGCCCTTGATTGCTGATTGTGTTTTGATCTGTAGAACGTCTCCTGGAATGATTGCTCTTGTCCAATTGCTTGATCTTGGTCCTTTTTCTGGACCTCTTCAATAAATGACTCTCCCTCTTATTTTTGTCTTCATGATGGGAGAGTTGTGTTCTTTCATTGAGTTTCTTTGCTCTTACAAAGGACATAACCATTCATAATTAATTGTTATTTCAACACAATATAATCTGATTTATCTTTATTGCTACTGTTCATCTACATTGCCTTAAGAAGTAATGGTATAGGCAACCATCTTTCTGATATTTGCCTTATAACACCTTGATTGGCTGATAAGTGTATGTATGAGAACTCCTCATCTTTGATTATTCTGATTGCTAAGGATTGATGTTGGTTGTATTCCTTCCTTGTTTATGGTTTCTGTCTATCCTTGTGTATCCTTTTCAAATGTTGAAGAAATGCATTCCTTGAAGATGGCTGTCACTTGTGAAACTAAGTGGCTGTTTTCTACTTTCTTGGTTAATTGTCAATGTGCTTTGATTGTACCCCTTGGATAATACTTAGTATAGGTTTATTTATTTAATTTTTTTGTGTTACATGAGATAGCCATTTTGATGAGGACTGCTGCCAAACACTGCTGGGTAAAAATGCTCATTGCCGCTAAATTTGTTGCTGTTGCTGTTTGTTTATGAGTGATGTCACTTTTGTATTGGGGACATGAGAAGTCACCAATGAGGAATGTTGTTTTTATGTTTCATTTTGAAACAAAAAAAAAAAAAAAAAATTTTTTTGTGATGCATAACAAAGACCTTAGAGATGATAGCTTAGAAAATGGGGAAAAAAATTCACCAAAGTCTAGCCTTTAAATTTAAGAATATCACAATTGAACTTGCTCGATACTTCTCAAAATTGCCATCTAAACCAATCATTTTGAATACTCATTTATGACTGACATATTTTTACCTTTCAAGCAATGGTATTAAGTTGCAAACATCATTCTTTTTCACTGCTTTTATCTCATGCGTAGCTACTCTAGGTTTTTAATGTCATTCATATACATCATCTCCTTCATAGTTCTAATGTCTATTTGTTTTAGTAATGAAAGAAAAGATCTCCAATCCAGAGGAGTATACTTGTTCGGTTGTTGTCCATGTAGAGTGGGTGTCCTCAAGGATAAAGGCGGAGTTTCTACTTTCTCTTTTGAATTATTTGAGCTTTCCTCCTCTTTAGGTCCTGCTAGGTCCCAAAACCATTGTATGATTTTCCACCATAGAGTTTTCTTTCATTCAGCTTGGTTGCATCTGCAACTAAACCAATGCCTTAGTTGCATCAAGTCAGTCTTCACTCTGAGAAAGGTGAGAATATAATTTTGAAGCTCAGTAGCTGCAGTTGGCAGTCAACTTTATTTTCCAGCAATTCAAGTTCATGATGTAAGGTTTTTAAAAATTCATAGTGTACCTGTTTCTGTTTGCCAACTTTATTCTGTGGTTATTATTTGAATTTCAAGCATCTTTATAATAATCTAAAGAAAGGTTTACATCAAGTAGCTTCTTTTATAATATTCCACGATTTCCTTTTTTTTTTTCTGAATATGATTATGGCAAAAGTTTACATATTCCTCAACAAATTGTGGGTTTTGTTTATAATTCTAAATGATTAAGCTTTTTAATCCAATTCAGCTGTAAATCATAGAATGTGTTCAGATGTTATATGACTTTTATTTTGTTCTTTTTTGTGCTATTTTATTCATTTAAAGAATATCCATCTTTCAGTAAATCTTCCACAAATAGGAAATGCCACACTAAAATTATCTTCTTATGGGTTTTTCATTGGAAAATGAAGATCTCTTATGATTCGGATATCTCAAGTGAAGGACTTTCTGGTTTAGATGAGGATGTTGGTACTGAGAGAGCAATCAATTATCGCAGCAGATGGTCAGCTGCATGTACTGATAATGGTGATAACTGGCTATTATCAAAGTCAAGGATTTGTGATCAAAGTGAATTTAAGCTCAAAGACAAGGTAAACTCTCACTAATGATCCATTTTGACCATTGTGATCACCTGTTTATCCTGTAAGTGAGATTCCTTTCCAGGGTGCAGCATATGTATTGTTGTTATTGCTTGAAATATTTATTGAAGATTAGGTGCAGAAGTTTTTTAAATATACATGCAGACATGTAATGCATTATATTATATGAAGGTTGTACGGGGACGGGGGTTCTGTGGCACGTCAAACCTTCTCTTTTAATACGATTTAATATTTATAGAAATCTGAAATAATACAGCATGACAAATCTTTTCAAAACAAGAACACTGATAAAGTTCGCAAATGTAATGTATTGTTTTTCAGTTTTGGATTTGTAATATGTTTGTAATAATAATATATGATAAATGTTAAGAAGCATAACAGAGAAGGGATTTTAAACATGAATGAGAAGATCATAAATCATATAACAATTATATATTGCAAAAGATAAACTTCTGATTGAACAGTGATAAGGTTTACTTTTAATCAGTATTGTATCAAAGTTTCAAATTGATTATGTATTGAATTAAGCTTGAATAACAAGAAGTTGATATGCAAACATAAAACTGAAACAAAAATTAGAAATTTTAATCAAGGTCCCTTTAGCTACAATACTATCCATGAGTACCCATTACTTGGGTACACGTCCCAGGGGTATGGGTACGCATACCCATACAACCTAGTATGTTTGGAATGTGAGGAAAAAATAGTTTCAGCAAAGTATGTATCAAATAACAGGTTTTCAAATCATTTGTTTAATTGTCAATGGATATGGTTGCTTGGAACAAAGCTCTGTTCAAAACATGGGTACAATTCTCAACTTCAAGTTTTTTTATAGATGGCAGTCACATGGTGGATAAGCAGATAAGGATCGCAATTAGTATAAAACAATCACCATCTGGATATATTAAATGAAACCTTACCTTCTTGACTAGGATTTCCATGCACGTCTCTCTCTTAAAAGCGAGCTAATACGTATAGTATATACCTCCAGGCTTTAACTATACACAAGATACTTCTGCATAAATGTACTTTTAAAGCCCTAATTTGTAGATGGAAGTATGAAGAAAATTTTCTTCAAAGCTGGCAAGAAATGCCCTCAATAATGTACTTTGTTGTTGGTTGATTGAGAAGGCTCAGTTTACTCCTGAGTTTGTCCATGAGATTGAAATCCATTGATGCACATTTTGGACATTACATAAGGCAAAATGGCTCAATTTACTCCTGAGTTTGTCCATGGGATTGAAGACCATTGATACGAATTTTGGACAGTATATAAGGGAAAATACAAAAGTCTCCTTATTCCGGGGGGAAGGTCTTATAAGGCTAAATAGTATGCTCACTAGGCTGTGATCTAAACAAAATTACCTTCACCTTCAACATTGTAGAAGCTATAGAAATTTCAAAGGAGTAGAATAGGATCTTCACATCAAAACATGCTCCAATGATGAGATCACACCACTTAGGTATCTAATCGGATAACTAGTCTAGATATATTATAACATTTCCTACTACCCACTAGTGACCAGTGGCTAGTTAATGGGACTGCACATGATTCAGGTTTATATATTCAAGAGAGAGAAGCACAGACAAAGTTCAATGAAAATAATCTAAATGCAACAAAATAATAAGTAATTAAGCATGGACGTCCTCTAGAGTCTAGACAATAGCTCTCAAACTTGGACCTGACTGGTGCTTGATAGAACAAATTTTGTTGTTTTTGCAAATCCTGGCAACTGAAAAAATGACTTTCAACTTTTTTAGAAACACAAAACTTCTGCAAAATTCAGTAAAAAAATGTGTCAAATGAGTTTGTAAAACTACTGGGAAGTGTTTTCTACTAGATTTGAATACAAGTAGAGTACAAAATTGCATCGTCACAGAGATATTATACCTAGCTGATAAGTATTATAATTTATGATGATCCTCTTTGAAAATCATCACCATAAATTACATATCAGGACAAGCTACAAATTACAAGACTTCACAATTTTTTTTCTTCATTCTGATTCCCAACCTTCCTTATCAGTGATCTTTTTATGGATAGTGCTTTCTCCTTGCCAACTATGTCAATCGTATTGATGTTGGTTTGCTTTGAACAATTAGCATCTCTGTGATTCCCTTTCCTACACCATTAGGAGAGAAGTTTAGAAGTGTTTGGATCTATAAGGCAATCTCTTGCAAAAAGGTCTTACTTATTGCACTTCTGACACTATATTTGTATTGGTTTTGGCTTTTGTACTCTATATGTTTTCTAACTCCACTTGCATTCTGGCATTGTTGTCTCTTTGGTTTTGGTATCCAGTAGCAAAGGGATTTGTGCATTTGGGCAGTTGTTTAGTGTTCATGGCTCACATTGACCAAAGAGTACATGGGCGCTCTAGCTTTTAGATTATAAAGTTCCCCTAATAGAATGACCCACAACTTGGCATATTTCACATAACATTGTCTGAAGACAACATGTCGAGGTGTGACCTGTTTTATAATTAGTCACCAAAGTTCTTTACCTTCTTTTGTGTTAACTCATTCATTGTGTTGTTGTATTCTTTCTTGGACACCTTTGTGTGCTCCTGCTGCCGTCAGCCTCTCTTTTGTAATTATTCAGTCCCATAGACCCTTTGTTGGTCTTTTGTTGGACATTAATATCTGTTAAGAATATTAACTAAGATAAACCTACAGGTCTGATAGTACAGACTGTACTTCCTCTTAATAGAAATATATCTCTAATGTTGGCATTTAATCATATGTATATCTCTCCTATAGGTGCCAAGTTAGGAAGGGTTATGTCCCTTGAGGGACATACCCTTTAGAAAGGATAGATAAGTAGGTTGTAAATGCAGATTATAGGACACAGTTGCAGCAGTCTGCTCCTATAAGCATTTTATATCCTGCAATTTATATCTGAGATTCTCTATCACAATAAAAGGTTAAATATTCAGTATTGTATCTGCATTATAATAAGCACTAATTTCATCAATATTCATACTACTTAGAAGATCATTCTCAGCGTATAAGACTGGATTAAAAGTTTGATTAAGAGATAAGGATTTAGCAGAAACTTTACATGGTATCAGAGCTTTGGTAATCAAACCTAGGCTCTGCTAAATTTTAGTAATCAGACTTTGTACACATCAAGCAACAATCTTCTATCTTCTATGGCTTACACAATCAGACCTGAGGACAGGTTTGATGGGAAAGAGCACTTTGAAGCTTGGAAGTTCAGAATGATGATGATTTTTGAAGAGAACAATGTAAAACAATTCATTGATGGAGCATCCAAACAACCCTCAGTTGAATCTCACAAATCTATTTGGAGCAGAGGAAATAGAGAAGCTATTCAAATCATCTTTGATGGAGTTAAAAATTATATTGTACCTATGCTTACAAAACATCAAACTGCGTTTGATATGATGAATGTATTACAAAATGCCTATGAAGTAAACAATGCAACCAGGATTCTTGCACTAAAAAGGCAACTGAATCACATTCAGATAAAGAAAGGATAATCGATAAGTTCTTACTTCTTAAGAGTTGCCGGCATTAGAGATGAACTATCAAGCATAGGAACCATCATTAGTGACACAAAATTAACACTTATGGCTATAGATGGATTGCCAGATTCATGGGAGACATTTGCACAAGGATAAGTGCTAGAGATCAGCTCTTGGACTTTAATAGACTCAAGAATGATTGTCTTCAAGAGGAATCCAGAAAACTAAAGAAAGGAGGGAAACCAAAAGTAGAAGATGAAGAACTTCACGTTCTTAATACAAACTCCTATAAAGGCAAGAAGAAGCATTTCAAGAAGAAAAAGGGAAATCAAAAGAATGGAAAGCCCAAGAAACATCTATCTAAAATAAAGTGTTTCCAATGTGAAAAATTTGGACACTATAGGTCTAATTGTTCTAAAAATTCCAAACAACAGGCAAATTGTACAAATGTCATTAGAGAAGAAGATACTTATGACCTTGAGAACTGTGTTTTGTATTCCTCTCTATCAAATGAAATTTCAAATAAAGCATGGGTAATTGATAGTGGATCTTCTAGACATATAACTGGATACAAAGAAACTCTAGATTCTTTATCAGAGAAGGTTAACTGTAAAGTTACCATTGGTGATAACTAAGCACACTCCATTGAAGGAATTGGAAATTGTACTTTGAAACTAAAATTAGGAGATACTCTTCTTCTTAAAGGTGTACTCTATGTACCAGGGATTAAAAAAAACCTAATCTCAATTACAGCACTTGAAGATGATGGACACAATGTTGCATTCGTGGATGGCAAAGTATTAACTTGGGCTAAGAACTCTTCCATCAAGAAAACAAAGTTAATTGGTCAAAGAAAGGGATATTTGTATGAATTGAATACAAAATCTAGTCGATCCATTCAAGCCCCAGTCCACGAAGCTAAAGATTCCAATGAAATATGGCACAAAAGATTAGGGTATCTAAATTTTAAAACTTTATCAACTATGGAAAAGATGGTTACTAGATTACCCAAATTAAATAAAGATCACCCTAGTATTTGCAGAGGGTGTGCTCTGGGTAAAAGCACTAGAAGTCCCTTTCATGATAGTACTAGGAAATCAAATAATGTACTAGAATTAATTCATTCAGATTTATATGGACCTATGTTTGTTGCTTCTCTTGGAGGATTCTGGTATTATATCTTGTTCATAGATGATTTCTCTAGGAAAACATGGATTTACTTTTTAAAATGCAAGGAATCAAAAGAAATCCTACAAAGATTTAAAGAATTCAAAGCATTAACTGGAATTTTTTCAGGACATAAAATTAAAACCCTTAGAACTGATAACGGAGGAGAATATACCTCAGACTTGTTTAAAAGGTTTTGTAAAGAATCAGGGATTAAGAGCGAGTACATTGTTTCTTATAACCCAGAGCAAAACGGGGTAGCAGAAAGAATAGGACAATAATAGAAGCTGCTAGGGCTATGATTTTTTACCAAAACCTAGAATATTATCTTTGGGCAGAAGCCTCTTGTACTGCTTTATATATTCAAAACAGAAGTCCTCACTCCTATCTTAAAGATAAAACACCTGAAGAAGTATTTACTAAAGTAAAACCCAATATAAGTCGTCTTAGAATTTTTGGATGTCCTGTATATATCTATGTTCCAAAAGAAAAGAGAACCAAGTTAGAACCCTCTGGGAGGAAAGGTATTTTTGTAAGGTATAGTGAAACTTCTAAAGCATATAGGATTTTCATATTTGGACAGAAAACTATTGAACTTAGCAGAGATGTAATCTTTGAAGAAGATCTTGCATTCAAAAGAGCCATAAGTTCTGATGAACCTTCTCCTTTATCTAGTTCAGAAAGAAATAGTGAATCTGGGTCCCAGAGGGAGAACTTAGAAGAAATCGAAGATGAAATTCAAAATATGAACCTTGAAGAAAATTCAAAGAAAAGACCACTTTGGGCCATTAAAACAATCAAAGCAGCTCAAGACTTTGCTTTCTCAGTATAAGAAGATTTGTATACCAACCTGTGCCTACTCCTTGCAACATGATTGGGAAAGAGCTCAAACAAGGTCGTTGATCTATTTTCCCTTTTATAGTCCATATGATTTTACATGCTCAGATCCATCTTTGATATACCTCTTGACATTTAGACTTGTTTGAGGGATAACCATCACTTACTTGGAAACATCTAAACAAGGTCTTTGTTGTATTTGGCCATCTGCAATGCCAAGGTTACCGTGAGATAGGGAGAGTTGGAGATCTCAAGTATTGGTACTAGTACCAGTACGACTATTTTTCAAAAATAGGAGATGGGGGTACTTGTAGAAGGCAATTTTTGTAATAATCCCTGCTTAGTTTGATCAAAGAAGTTGAATTTTGGCAAGTGAAATTTTGTCAAATAGTTGGTGTGTAACCCAGATCTTAAGCTCTGACACTACTGAAATATTCCAGCTCTTATTTGACCAAGAAATTAGAATTGAACTAATGGCATTTTGACAAACAATTTATGAGCAGCCTGGTATGAGAGTTCTGATATCGCTGTATACATCCAGCAAGGGTGATTCTAATTCAATATATATTCTTAAGTAGAACCGACTGTTATTTTAGATAAGATAATCCTCCCATAATGAGGATCTTAATAGTAAAACAATATTCGAGTGGAGTGCTCAGTAATGTAAATATGTTCAGAGATAACAATGGGATAATGAGACTACCCAAATTTCAACAAACAGTTGGCATACTCGTGACTGCTATTAATTGTTGATATCATTGTAACGATGGTTAATGGTTATAAACCAAACTAACAGATAACTGCCTAGCACTTTGTAAGAGTTCACAACATCGATATACATAAAATTTGAAGATTGAGTTATGAAAATTTAATCCAGCAATACTCTCCTCAATGACCCAAAATACATTCCAACTTCTACATACTATAGAAGTTATACAAAAACCGACTTAATCAATGTGAAACTTAGAGGTAGATAATATATGGATTGATTTTCAACAATAGATCATGCTGTTAGCTGGAGAAGAGAATACCTGTGTTGCTGGAGGTGATTAACACTTATGCTGCTGCCATGTGAGAAACTTTGTAAGTCCACTTAGAAGTCTCCCGTGATCACTCTTGGTCTCCTTGCCATGCTATAACTATTACCATTACTCCACTATCATTGCTCCGTAGGTATTATTGCTACGTGAGCCTACTGTGGAGTACGTAGGAGTGCCTATCTGTAGTTCTGCTAGCCCCATGTTAACCTGCTAATTGCTTGACACGAGGTTGCCCTTGTCTAGGACATGAATCAATACCAATGGGAAGCTAGTTCAAGTGAGATATTATCTCTTCTTCCTTGGCTAAGGAGTGACTGTCCACTCTGCCTACCGTCCAAGCACAAATATGCTAGATAGTGACCTGTACGTGCTAATACCTCACACTGATTTCGACCACCTATTCTTCTTTCTACTATTAAAGCTCCAACTTCTTGTAAATCAATGGATCAGTTCAAAACTCAGTTCTGAAAGTGCAATGTGAGTACTAGGTTTGTGTCTAGCCTCACTACTTTTTCTTAAGGGCTTTCGTCCTTAGGAAATATCCAGTCATAACTAAGCAACCTTTAGGATCTAAGAAAATTCATATATTTGTGGTGTCAATCCCAATGTAGCTCAACACTTTTACAACTTTATAATAACATTAAAATATTTAAATAAATCACTTAAGTCACTTGAACTTTAATATCTCTTGAAATACTTGTCTGATTGCCATGTCGTCTGAAATAGGAATCTCTCTTAATAATTCCCCATGTGATCAAATACACTTTCTAAAAATAGAAAGGCTCCATCTCTATTACTCTTGACTTACTATACATAGTAAGTATGGCAAATGGAGTCCAAAAGATATCGAACGAAGGCTAAATCCATAAATCCTTGAATGTTGGAGATGAATCAATCCTTAGAAGACCCTCTAACCACACTTATTAGCCTACGAGGATCCAATATTAGGCTAATCCCTAAAATTTTGATGCTAGCAACAAATGGGGAGATTACAGACTTGGAGATCTTAGGTACTGGTACTAGCACTGATACGACTATGGGGGTACTTGCAGATGAATTTTTTTTAATAGTTTAAAGAGTCTTATACTAAATACAAAATTGTAAAATTGTAAAACTAAAAGACCAAAGTAAATACTAATAATAATGTCATATTAATATAGAATCAAATAGTTCAAAACTCACATAATCATATTATTGTATCTCATAGTCATATCTGATTTCTGAATATCGCATATGATCATCATCATATCAGATTAATAATCTCTGAGATTAACATTGATTATTTAATTTTTAAATTCAAAAAATGATAGTTTGATGCTAAATCGCCGATATGCAACAAAAATGAAAAAACTTAGTATTGTAAATAAGAACCAAAAATCTATCTAGTATCTAGTATGATGATGATACTATCATCTACTCCACAAGTCTATGATCATCCATTTCAAGGTCTTCAGCTATCATTCTCTCCAAAATGTCATTGCTCTCCATGTTGGATATCATGTTATTATCTAAATTTTTTTTTTAATATTTCTAATTATTGCTGTTTGGGTTGGATTATGGAATAAACATAAAAAAATCAAAAGTTATTCTAATGTTATTTAAGTTATTAAATAAAATATTTAAATGATTAAATCAGTTAGATTGTTATTGGTTTTAATTTTTCATTAAAAACATTAAAATGAGGGCCAAAATACTTAAAATATTTTAATATTATATTTTACATTTAATTTTTTTTACTAGGAGACTTTAGGGGGACTTCACTTTTTGGATTCAGAGACTCATAGTCTCCAGGAGACTTCATGATGAGACTTCATCATGAAGTCTCCAACTTTTGTTGAGGTCTCCAAAGACACAAAAAGTCTCCAAGACGTGTCTCCTAGGAATGGAGATGAGTCTCCTTGTAACATTTTGTAGTACATATGGTAATACATGTTTTGTAGTGCCTTATAGATTCTTTAGATTGATCTTTGTTGAAATATGGCAAGTTCTACCTTTTTGAAATTTAAACTTGCTAGAGGGGTCACTATCTATTGATGTGACTAATTTTTTTGAAACATTCTCAAGTCTAGGTCAGAATGTTCCTATGCACCTTCATCACTTCTTTACATGTCTAAATACTTGAAACTTTCAAAATATTTGATAATTCAACCTTAAATATATTCTCTTGCCATTCCTAGGGGTTGCCTTGTTATCTTAACGTTGATTTCTTGTTTGTTTCCTTAGAGGTTTCCTTCCTGCACTTCCCTCTCTTTGTTTTCCATGAAGAAGTTCTTTAACTTTACTTCTCCAAGAAAACTTCCCTCATCAAGAGAGGATTCAGTCAAACTTAGAGATTTGTTCATTTCTTCCTTTGACCTATCTTGATTGGCAATATTAGCACACACTTCTTTAAGGAGTAGTTATTCAACAAACTTGATCTTCTCTTCTTCAATACAGTCTTGGGTGTTTGCAATTGGCTGGATGGTTTCGTATATTTGTTCTAGACTATGAATGTTACTCACACTTTTTCTTTAGATTCAAAGATGCAATCTTATTGGTGGATTTTCTCCAGGTAATCTTCTTCTTAATTCCTTTTGTTCCGCTAGTCTTAATGACCATTTGACTCTCTTGGTCCTTAAAGTTGAGGGAGTTGTCTACCAACCTCTAGCCTCCCTTCCTCAAATTTTCTCTTGGGAATTCATAGTTGGCTGGATGCTTTTGTGTATACATTCTTGAATATGACTCTTACACTTTATCTTTTGGTCCAATTTTGCTGATGTAATTGTACCGATATATTTTCTTCATGTTATCTTCTTCTTTGTTCTCTTTGTTCCACTAGTCTTAGTCGTGGTTCTAATCATGTTGTGATCTAATCTCCGCTTCGTTGGTGTTTAGTAACATTAGTTTCTTAGCTTTGACTTGATTTCTTGAAGGCAATGATGCCAATGCTCATTCCTTCATTTGATAAGACTAATAGTTGTGTGAATAAACCTACAACACAATTAGTACGAGATAAAAGAATAAGTTACTAATCTATACTTGGTATGGTGATATGACAATTTCTTTCTTTATTGGGTACAGTACTAGAATATATATGTGTGTGTTTAAAATGATAAATTATAAGAACAATGATACTATGGTTGTAGAAACCTAATATGATTTGTGTAAATGATATATATTTATCTTGCCACCTATATAACATTTACACTTCGAATTGGTTGAAAATTTGCAGAATAAAGCATGCAATCTCTTTGCCCACCCACTAAAGAGACTAGACAACGATCTATCGTTAAGCAAGATTCTTAAAGTAGGAGAATCTTAATGCTTAACAATAGTCTACTAGAAGAGAACTACATGGCTTGGTATCCACATCATTAAAAGAATTGATGCAATTAGCACAAAAGTCCACTAATGTGAAACTGGAAAGGGAAAGGAGAGAGAATTTAACTTAAGCAAGATAAACATCTATAATTTTCACAAATATCTGCTAGGGTTTTGCGGGGTATTCCCAGCTTAGGCAATACCTAGGGATACATCCTAATTGTATTGGCACATGATCATACTAGTACGTGTGTCTGAGCTAAAACTGTAGAACCCAATAACTAAGATACCAATTCGTTTGCTCGGTAATGGGTTCGGAAGTTGACGTAGATGAATTTCGGATGTGTCCGAATGCCTTGTAGAGGCTTCCACATGCGTATGGAAACCAGTATTTGGCTTTTGTCTGCATCCGGAAGCTGAATGCTGGCTTCTAGAAAGTCTCCATAGGGCATCCAAATGCTGGCTTCTGAGAAGCCTCCATAGGGCATCCAGACGCATTTAGAGGTACCCGTGGGCCTAGTGCCTATAAAACAATAAAATAGCCCAAGGAATTTAAGTTTTCTAATTTGCATTTGCTCTAGTTCAATTTTTGAGATCATTTTTTTGCAATGAAACCCTAAAATGATCCTAAAGGTGAATGTTGAAGCATTCACAACTCATTTTTGAACATTGTTTGCAACTACAACCTACTTCTCATTTGGTCTCAAGTTTGCATTGTGAAGGCAAGCTCAATATTTTGGAAGAGGATTGATCAAAGGGCGAGAGATAGCTTCCTCAAAGGGGTTTAAAGTATTTAAGGTAAGTGTTTGATGCCATTATTGAGTGTTTTGATGAATTTTTTCGAGTCCTGGAGAAATGTTTCAAGTTTTTTAAAAATTTTCTTTAAAGATGTAAAGAAGCATGTTTGGGTATCTATTTTAGTAGTTTTTTTTCACTTTTTTGCACTTTATGGATGATGTTCATAGTTGTTTTCCTAGTTAAAATGTATTTATTTTCCTATTATAGGTTGCAAAAAAGTTGATTTTCATTTTATTGTGCAAGAATGGATGCCAATGGTAGTGTTAGTCAAAGTTTAGTGGTGGGCCAAGGAGGGCAAGGGACTAATAATTTCAAAATTGATATAGGATCTCCTTTGTGGAGACATACAACAAGGATATCATAGGTTTTAGGAGGTGGTTCATACTATTGAAAGTGCAATTATTGTCAAAGTAACAAAGGAAAACCTATCAATGGTTCATATTCTTGGGTGAAGCTTCATTTTATGGGCCCTACTGGCAAAGAATTTGAAATGTGCAAAGGCAAAAATGGTATTGGGATGACTAGTGCAGAAATGGTTTTTTTTGTAAGAGAACAAGAAGTTGCTGATGGGTTGGTCAAAAGGTAAAAAAAAAAAAAAAGCTACTTGCAAGCTCCATCCTCAAAGAGCAATATGCATGCACCCACTGAACCAATTGTATCTTCTCAACACCCATTCTTGCAAGTACTTGTACCAGGAGAGGATGATGAAGAAGTGGGAATTTCAACCTGCAAAAGAGGCCCATTGCACACCACATTTAAAATGTAGGAAAGAGACTGTGCTAATGAAGCTATTGGACATTGCCTCTATGAGAATGGGCTTCCTTTCAACATGGTGAGTTCACCATGTTGGTATGGTTTTTCATGTGAAAATATTTCCCTTGTCTAGGTATAAATTTTTAGATTCTATCTATTAATGGTGAATAGGGTTTGTGGATTTTGGTCATCCAGATTTGTTAGCCTTTGAAAATATTTATTAAAACCCTGTCTCATTCCTTTTAAATTTTTCGGGCGCAAAATCCTTTTAAAAACAACTTTGGTGAATATTCTGTTTTATTTTATTTTTTCTGCATCCCCATAGTGATCTTTCCTCCCATGTTCCTCATCGTCCGATTTTGAAAAGATCTACAGTTCTCGTTATCTCGCTATAAAAAGTTGCTCACTTTTTATGCATAGCGAGCTAGCGAGTACCAGAAAATTAAAAAAAGGGACTGTGAAATAAAAGTACGGCGGTCAGCGATTTGTGTTGCGGCCAAGTTTTTAGTTACGTGCACCTTGTTAGTACCGTCAGGTAGGAAAAGGGACCCAGTAAAAATAGCCAGAAGGCGTCCCCGGAATTAGGGTTTTTTTGACACCTCGCTACCTTGCTATTGGAAGAACTAAGCATCTCGCCGTTAGTGAAGTAGTGAGGTGCCGTGAAATGTAAGACACGGTGGCCTCCAAATTCCTGGGAACCATAATTTGTCCAAGTGGCATGGTGAGTAATAACTGATATTGGCAGAAGTAGTTAATAAGGGCGATGGTGACTTGACTTGCTTTTATTTCTTCCGATGCCGCGTTTTGTTACAGACACTGGAGCTCGCAACCTCGCTATCGAAAATTTTGGGCATCTCACCGTTAGCGACATAGCAAGATGCCGTGAAGTGAACACATGGTGGGACCTCAAAGCAACGTGGAAAGGTGACTAGGATTAAAGTAAGGTTTTGTTTGTTGCCAGCAGTACAGATTTTCTTATGTCAATCAGTGTCCCAGACCCACGCCCCATTCATAAAACATATAAGGGATTCCGATCGTTGGATCAAGCTTGGATCAACGATCCTTGCTATCTCGCTATGGAAAGTTGCGCATTGTTGACTCTATGCGACATAGCAAGTATGGGACCCACCACTCTTCCAGGTACTTTGTGTAGTTTCTTTACCCTTGGATTGATCTCAGATCGACGGCCGTCGCTATCTCATCATGAAGAGTTGCTTGAAGGATATGTATAGCAAGGTAGCGACCTGTTGACACGTGTCCTTAGTCGCTAGTGGGTCTAGACGGAAATGCCATCAAGGAAGGAAATGTGTATGTGGTCAGTTCTCATTGGATTGACTGGCCAACTTGTGAAGTGGAACGACAAGTTGTCTTTTTCCGCATCCCTTGATTGTAGGATTTTTAAAGATTGGCAGCGCAAATTTAATCACAAAAGGTGGTGCCACTCTGTGTATTAATTAGACATGAAAGCTTCGTGTGTGAGAAAAAAACAGAGTATAATACAGAAGATTTTCTCATTTCCACCTTACGCGAACAAAGATTTTGAGCCTTTTTGAGCAGAAGCAATTACTGAGAAGATCGTGCTGAAATTGGTAAGATTGTGAAACAGCTTGCTCGCGAAAAGTGTGCGGAAATACAGAGAGAACTAGAGTAGAATTCAAGTAAGTACTTTACTGCAATCCCTGTAAGTGTTTTTAGTTTTGCAAAGCATAATCGAAGATGCCTCCAAAGAAGGGATTTTCAGGCAAGAAAATTCTTTGGATAGAAACGTACATGATGATTTGCTTGAGTTGCTCCCTGAGTCTACTGTTAAGACAGTACAAGTTAAGAAGTTGACCTCATTAAACCCTAGGTTGAGGATAGCAAATGGATTGTTTGATAAGGGTAATTGGGTCCAGGATGCTCATACCTTGCAAACTGGTTTAAATTTGTTCAAGAAATGGTTTGTAGAGAGGAAACTGTTTGCTCCACATGCCAATATATGGAATTTCGAGCTAGGAAAGCTAGTGGTCCCCGGTGTTTTTATGGATTATGATCTCCTTGAGGCCGTGGCAAAGAACTATAATCAAGCCACTAGGGTAGTGAGAAGAATAGATGGTGAAATTCTAATCACCATCAGTCCAGAAGAGATTAGAGAAGTTTTTCATTTGGGACCTCTCATTAGGTATCATGTGCCCATTAATTTGACAGATTTAGAAAAAGAATATATGTCTAAGAAGGATATAGTAAGACAAGGTGCACTAAAGGCCCACATTGGCAGAATTGGAACCCTACCAGCAATAACATCATCCTCTAAAGAACCTTTCAAGAAAACATGCTTCAATGCCAGGACAGTAGAGATATACAGGACCCTGTGCAGAGTTTTTGGAGAGGGTGAAGAAGATTTTATCCCTGTGAGTTTCATGTATATGATTACTCAAATCTCCTCTTTCGGTGTGGAAATAATTTTTGATTTTGCTTCTTACTTGGCTGATGAGATTCATAGTGGATTGGTTGGGATTGCTAAGGGCAAGGTGGAGAAGGCTTGGGGCCATTACTCCCTATTGATGCATATGTTTCTATTTAAGGGGGTTACATACTTTGGTAAAGAAATGGTTTTGAATAGAGAACAAAAAGGGGAAGCACTGCTAGTTCAATTATGGAGTGCAGATATGACTGGGGAGGTAGAAAATGCTAGTTTTGTTAGATTTGATAGGTACTTTGCCTCCAAACTAAGGTGCCTCATATTAAGTGACAATCCCAGAATCCCTAAGGCACTAATGCACCTCGTTAGGCCTATGGATAAACGCCACATTTTGAAAGTGTCACATAATTGGGGAGACATCATCCCATATTCAGTTTCAATTGTTATCAGAATTTATGGATTCAAGGGGACACCCCATGTTACCTTACTAGGTGCCTTTAAAGGTAGGAGTAGCTGAATTCTTGTGGCAGTTGGGAGGAGTAGAAGAAGCCTTTTTGCACAAAAGGGGGACAGGATCAATTTTTCCCACTTGCATAGTAGCCCACCAGTTTGTGATAACCAAGGAAGGATGGGTTTACCTTTACAAATTTTTGGATCAGTATAAGATGGCTGTATCTCACCCTCGTTTTTGTGATGTAGAGGGTTTCTTTAATTTGGCTCTTAGGCATAGGATCAAGCTTCGTCTAGTTGAACATTATTTTTATTTCCTTGAAGATGTAATAAGGAATGAGTACTCTCTGCAGGAGCAAGAGACAAAGAAAGAAAAATGGAGAGCCTATTCAAAAGTTTTGAATTTTATTAATTTTTTTGATGAAGATTACAACCCTCTAAGTAATGCTGTAACTACTACAGATAAAATTAATAAGCTTATGAATACATTCCCTGAAATAATGGAGGTAATGAATGAGAAGAAGCAGCATTTTATTAATTCTTTTCCAGATAAGGCCAAGGAAATAATGAGGAGATTGGGCTTTACTCCCAATATAGGGGCAGGTCCATTAATTGTTCAAAGGAGGCCAAGATATATTGTCATTTAGGATCAAAGGCCCATTGTGGATAAAGGAAAACAAATAGTTGAATCTACTAGTGCTGTTCTTGAAGAGAGGCCTCTTGAACCTTCTCCTAAGAGGAGAAAGATAATAAGTGAAGAGGAACCTCATGATGAGGGATACTCACCTTCCCAGACCCCCATGAGAATTGAGGAGCGACTCACTGATGAGCAAATTGAACAAATTGGATCACAAGGGGGAGTTTTTGTTACGCAAGTGGAGATTGATGAAGGGAACCCCTAGGAGCCTCCTGTACCCATTTTTGAGCTAACTGTAGCAGATTTTAGGGGAAGTGAATTGGATCCTGTTTTGGAACAAGCCAGTCAGCAATTTTTGTTTGATGATAGTTTTGTAAAATCTAGGGCTTTCCACCAATTTGCTTGGAGGGCAAACATGAACAATTTTGAGGAAAGATGTAAGAATTTGAAAACAGAGCATCCAGAAATGATGAAGCCTCCATTCAAAATCAAATAAAGGAACAAATGATTCAAGAGTTCCAAAATATAACCCCTGAAGAAGGGAGACAGATGGTAAAGGCTGCAAATATTTTATTATTGCCCAATTGGGATATTGCTGATGCATTAATTTTCAATTCTGTGTCAAATAATTTGGGATTGCAAGATCCAAATAAAAATGAGTTCTTGGGAATTGCATTTAGTAATGACCAAGTTGCTCTTGTCATATGGTCATTGAGAAGAGGATCTAGGGTTGTTCCATCATAGCCTGATGATTCAGAACTAATAGGGAATATCATTGTAAGGAGAGTTGCTGACACCTCACATGTACAGGCGGCCTATATGAATGTGGATTATTCTCAATTTGCCTTGGCTACTACAAAGAGGGAGGAAAAGGAAATGATGGAGTTACAGAGCAAGTATGAGGCAGTTGTGGATGCCTACAATAAAGAGGTAAAGAGGAGAATTGAGGTTGAGAACAAGCTAATGGGGAGGTCCACAAGGCCAAGAATAACATACCCTCGCCCCCCAGTTGAACCTTTTAAATCCACTCCCTTCATAGAAGTACTAGATACACCCCAAAGGCCAGAGTATTACACTGCTGAGGACTTTGAAGAAGAAAATAATAAATTGTGGGCCTTACATGTGGAGTTGAATGTGAAATATGAAGAAAAATTAAGAAAGGCTCTCACATATTTGGGGTATAAAATTGAATGGCCACTAGTTTATGATCAGTTGGCTAGGGTGATCAGTATCTGGGATGAAATGAAAGCAAGTGATGAGACTTTGAAGCCTATTGTAAATAAGTGGGTGAGGAGGAAAGAGGTGACATTTTTGTGTTATTCTGTTATAAAAACCTCCTGTGATCAAATTGAGAAAAATTTTGATATTGTTTTTGATCTTACTGATTTTGACGATAAGAGAATTCATTTGCAAAGAATAATAGTTGGCTACTTAGATAAATACAAGAGCCAAAAGTTTAGTTTGTTTCCTTGTGCTCTAGATAAGAAGAATAATTTGAAAAGCAAAGATGAATGGGCTAAGGAGCTTGAAGATTTATTTTGTTTAAGAATGAATCAAGTTATCAAAGAAATAGGGCATGCATGGTGGGCCACAACAACTGAAGAAATAGTGAAAGCCCAAATATTCTTTGATTCTTTGAAACAAAATTTTGTTACTATTGATAATGAGGCTAAATATGTGCTCAAAAGACAGAGGGATATTTTGCAATTCAGTTGGCCAGATGACACATTGTTTGACAAATGGATGGCAGAAATAGCTCCTAATGAACAGTTTGAGGAAGTAGAAACTGACAGTGATGAGGTGTAGGGTGATGAGATCCAAATCATTGACCCCATCACCATACAAGGCCAATAGGGAGAAGCAGACAAGAATGCTCAGTTACTTTCAGTTGCAGACCCGAGCCTACATGATACTGATACAACCAAAGAAGAGGGAAAATTAGAAGTTACTCCCACAATACAGGATAAAGATGGTGAAAACCCACGGGTGGAGATTAACTTGCAATCATCAGAACAAACTTCATCATTGGCTAGCTTGGCAGTTGCATACACGAAAGAATCATAATAGTGGCCAAAATCAACAACGTTAGAGGATGAAACCTAAGGGGACCCATCAAAAAGGAATGTTTGATCTAGAATTTTTCTGTTACTCATAATTTTGTCATTTTGTGATAGGTGTATGTAAATATCTCTTGTCAAAGACACCTGTCAATCTCTCTTAGCCTGAAGCTTGTTGCATCTCACATTATATAAGTGAGATTCTAGGGCTAGAGAAGGGTCCGATTTCTAATGCTTTTAGTCATACTTAGTTTGTTTTCTGTCCAAGTAATTTCAACAAGCTTTATGATGTATTTTCTCTGCAAGTTTTTTGACAATATATGAAGATAGAATGATCTTTGTGTTTCTTTCCAAGGTCATTTTGGGTTTACTGCAAATGTATATAATTTTCAAAGCAAATGAATACAAATTATAAACTATCCACATATCAATACTTTTCTGAATTTTGTCTCCTCTTGGTTACTTAGTCATCTTGATGTTGTATGAGTAAAACTTGTGCAATTGAATGCAATCCTTTAGGTTGTATATCTTTCCATCACTGCTATTAGTTCAATGAATTGAGTAAATGCTTTGATGAATTTGATAAGGTTGCCGTAGTAATGAGAAGGATGTTGTGAATGATTGATTCCAGTAAGAATTGTAGATGATATTTGTTGTAAGGCAACAAATCAGATCTAGAGATTTGTAGTAGACTCTGAACCCCAATGGATTAGGCACTGGTCGAATTAATTCAGTTGGAAGAGAAATAGATCATAGATGGGTATCAAATGCAAAATTACAATCAATTTTACTTTTGTTTCCTGAAGATCTTCAAAGTTGGTCAACACTTGTTTGCTTGAAATATTCTACCTCTAGTTAGCCACTATTGGAAAGAATACTTGCAGATCTATAGAAGAATTTATGACCAAATCTGTTATAGGGGATGTACTCTGTTTAAAATGTCACATTTAGCTGTATGTTTATGGATTGAGGATGAGAATCAGAATGAAACTAAGATAGTTTTCATATAACAACAGTCAGATTGAGTCATCCCTTAGGTACACCCACCTTGGTTTTGTAGAGCCCAAAGAGAAGAAAACCATTCTTGGTTTTGTTAATGTTGGATCCAAATGGTTTGCATGTGTAACTAAGAATAGGAAATGACTAATCCTTAGGTTGCATAAGTATTATCATTTTGGTAGTGAGCTTTATATTGCTCAGTAGTTTTAAAACTCCAACATGCCATATTGGAAGAAAATGGTGGCAGCAATTAATGAATCACTAGCTGATTATACAAGCACAGGGTAGGAAAAGGTGCATACGACAAGAGAAGACACATATAGAGAAAGACCTTCAACGCATCAATTTTTTTTGGAAAACTTCAAGTCTAACTATTGTGTTAGATGGTTGGAAGGATACAAGAAACCTGATGGAGCCCGAAATTCTAGGCTCCATTTGTGTAAGATTTGAAGTTTTGGTGCAACATTAGTGGCATAGATAAAGTAGAGATCGTGCAATGTTAGCATGTCAAATGTGTTTATTTAAAAGCAAAAGCTAGCAATCATTAAAGTGATCATGTCAGGGTATAAGCATTCTGTAGTATTATCTAAAGTAGTGTACCATGATGCTGTTGGCCATATTTGAAATTCAATGTACCTGAAACAATGGAAATCACACACTCCTATTTGCAACACATTTGCTACTATGTGATATAACTAAGTGACTACTATAGGTCATCCTTTGCAGATATGCAAAAGTTTGATGATTAGAAATAAAGAATAAGCACATGGACAATTTGAAGAACATTAGTATCTCAGCCCATGGCTCCTTGTTGAGTATATGAAGTTATTTGGCAGAATTATTAAAGGATACGGTCACGGATATATCATTGAGGGCATACTAGATTGCTTTTTGAGCATAAAGGTGTTCATTCAGGTTGGAGATCATGAGTATTCTAGAACACCAAATATCATTGCCGCATCCTTTATGATGAGAAAGGATGAAGAAAGGGAATCATGGGCCATGTTTTTGTTTTTCGTTATATATCTAGCGATGTTCTATCACAAGTCTGGAGAAAATCAACACCCTGTTCTAGGAGTGTCCTGAAGCATATCATCATTGCGAGGAGTGCCATTCAGAACATGATTCACGATATTGAGAGCTTTATCACCTATTGTCTCACCGGGCTTCATGAGCGAAGGATATATGTTACTAATCATTCTTGTATAATCTAATGAAGTTTTTTTTTTTTGTGTGTCTCTTATAGATATGAGGATCCACGCTGGAAAAATGCTTATCTGGGCTTGATGACGACTTAACAAAACTTAGCGTTTGATGAATCCAAAGGAAGATTAAGGCTCGATAAAATGAATATAGACACATATAATAACATTGCTGATTATCGAAGGCCCTTGAATAAAGGTTGTGAGTAAGAATAGAAGGGAAATTAGAATTGCCGCACTTTCACGGGCACAAGATTATTAATTTTCATAATCACGACTCATGCATGAGTCATAGGCATGCCAAATATAGAGTAGTTGTTGAAGACCAGTGGCCGACTAAAGGCATGGAATATCTACTAGTGCCATCTTGCACAAAAGATGAAGGAGACGGGAACCAAGAATTCATGTTTCCATTTATAACTAACAATATTCTATATTTTGCATAGGTATGGAGATATACATTAGTAGAAGGACCGCAACAATCATCATCATGGAAGGAACGAGAGCAGCTGTGTGTATAAAATCATGTTTGGGACGGTGAAGATATTCATGCGCTTCATAGATGACATTTTAGAAGCATCCCAAGGCTCACATGATTATGCCTAGACTTGCTGTTGTCATGCTTGTAACAAATTATCGAATGCAACAAATATATTATTAATTGTTGATATGAAATATTATTGAATTAACAAAGTCGATTAGTTATTTGTTGTGAAAAGAGGCGAGGGCTGGAGAAGGCAACCGACACCCTTTGATAGTTTATAAATATATGTTGTAAAACAAAGTAAAGACACCGTTCATATATACCAAAACTCTACATATTCTGAAGCATATGTGCTATTTAAATTCCTTCCTTGGAATAGATTGAAGTTTGAACGAAGCTCCTGGATATTAAATTATTGGGCATAAATTTTGATATTGTTTGAGATCAAATTGTGTTGAGTGGAGCATCAACATCTGAGTGTCTTCAATACATTTTTTTCTACAATATAATCAGTAAGATTTTTTATTTTCTTTAGAGTTAAAATACTATATAGTTCATCCGTTGTGATCATCTTTATTTTCTATTAATAATTTGTTATTAGGATAAGTGGATCAAATTGTTTGTTGCTATTTAAACCCGATAAATACAAATATTGTGAAATATTGTGATTGTTTCCTTATTTGTATCTATTTTGTCTCTATAAGGGTTAATACATCATAGACTGGTTCAAATATGCATAAATATGACGTGATTTGGTGCATCTTGATAATTGAACTGTTTATAGATTTAATATATATATATAATATCATAGAGTTGTATGTGAAAATGTATAGTTTTGACTCTATCACCCTTTTAAATTTTGGCACTGATCACTAAGTCGCTCATAATTCTCAATCTATATGCTGACAATAATCTAATCTTTTGCCTTTAAGGGTTTGTTATCTATTTGTTTTAATAATTCACTTCTGATCTTATTTCAGCATTCGCAATTTTATTAAAGTAATCATATTTTCGAAGATTAATACTCACTATTAGCAATCTAGAAGTTTCCTTAACCTCTTGCCATTTCGAGAAACTTCCTTTGCATTAAATCTTTCTACTATAAACGTCATGGATCCAAGTTTGTTATCCAAGATCAGGTGCACCAGCGTTGGTTTTGCAGAGCTAGAAGCACAGAGGATGTGGATCGAATTGATTGATCCTGTCAAGTTGGCCACAACTTATTAGATATCCCAGCATTGAGTAGGCAAGGCTCGTAGGATTCTAATGTACGGTTTTTGGAACCAATAGATTGGCGACTCTTCTGGGGAAATTGCAAGTAAGCTTTGCATACTTAATACCTCAGACTAGTGTAGAGATTCATTAAAACACAATTTTACTGTGTTAGAGGCTGCATTAAAATTTGTGAGCAGGTTGTTGACAACACCATTAACACCAATTGTGGGCATCATTACATCTATAATTGGGCGTTGGAAATCTCTGCCATATTCTGGGTAGCGTTGTTAGGGTTGGTGATAAATCATGGAATACGTATTTTCAGATTTCTACATACAATTTCTTCTAGATCTATCATCATTTCCTTGAGTGATTAAGGGAATAAATTGCAGGATTGAATTATAACCAAGTTGTGGTTATTGGCATAAGATAATAGCTGTATTTCATTTCAGCACTACTTTTTTTTTTGTTAGTTCCAAAAACGTATATTTCTCAAGAAGATATAAAAAGTTTCCAAACCAAACATATAAAAATTACATTTATGCCCCATTGCTAGTTTGGGCCAGTAGGGTTCATTACAATTCTTTCCTGATTGATTTCTACTTAAGTGCATTCAATAGTAAAACTCATTATGAGATAAGATCTTAGAGGCCCTCTTTGCTGCTGCAAGCTTTCAAAGTTGCTATGACGATTGAGAATGACATGAAAATGGCAGGCAGAATCAACAAACAGGATGATCCAAGATTATTTAATCCTAAAAACCTTAAGAAGGATGAATTAAAAGAGATTATGGACATGCTCAAAGAGATGAAGACTAAACAAAATAGAAATGAAAGGCCATCATTCCACAGAAATGACAGATTGAGACTTCAGGACATGCCATACACTACAAATTGGAAAGATGAAAACCAGAAAAACTAAATTATGTCAAAGATACCCCTGATCCTTTAAAGAAAATCAACATGATTGATGTTGCGCCATGATGTGATATATGTAGGCTCCCCCATGATCCTAAGTATTGCATTGTTGCAGAATCTATTTTTGGAGAAGAAGACCAAGAAGGTGAAGAATAGCATGTTAATGCCATATCATCAGAACCATTATGGGGCAGAGATGAGGATGATTCTATAGAGGAAGATCAAAATTCTTACTACCACTAGAGGAGATTAAATCAGCAATGTTGTATCCAACCAGTGCTTTCAGATGAGGAAGATATACCTACTTTATGAAAATTGAGAGCTGAGGAAAGGAAGGCTTATACTATTCCAGCTGTAGAGCATGATAAACACACCTATCAGCGAAGAAATAAAGCTACCACTGTGGATCAAGGTAATCCTGCTAGTATGTTTGCAAAAAATTAGCAACAGGTAGAAACATCTAAAAAATGTGGTAATCAAACTCAGGCTAAGCAAGCAGAAAGTAACCAATCTCCTAAGCTAACCAAATAGCTGGTGAAGCACAATAGTGGTAAGCAAATATCTAATTGTCATAATTTCATTAATCATGCATTGTCTCAATTGAAAATTACTGTTTCTCTAATGGAAATGATGAAATTTCCTAATTACAGGGAGGAAACTTTGAAGATATTGTCTAGCATAGAAGATATTTATAATGAAAATGATGCAAGAAATAATGAAGAACCACCTATTGTATCTCTAGGGACAGCATTGAATAAAAATTCAAATCAAGTAGACCCATTTTGTTTAACATTTTTGATTAATAACAAATTGGTAAAAAATTGTATGATTGATTTTGGCGCAACAGTTAATATCATGTTTGCTGATGTAATGAAAGAAATTGGTCTCAAAATAAATAATTCTTATGGCAAGTGTTATGCTATGGATAATAGATCAATTCTAGTAGTTGGCATTATTAAAAACGTCAAATTTCGTTTTCCAGCATTCCCACAAATATCATACAGGACTGACATCATTGAAGTTGAGATTTCAGCGAGTTATGGCATGTTACTATCTCGACAATGGTCAAATTTGGTGGGTGGTGATGTGCAATTGGATTTATCATACGCTTCCATACCAGTAGGGGGCAAAGAAATTAGAATTGAAAGGGAACGCTGGTCATATTGCCTTGTTGAAGATTACAATCCAGATTCTGAAGTCAACTTTTGTTATTCTGACATGGATAATTTCCAAGTATAACTAAATCTACTTTTGAAGTTGTTAACCCAATTCCAATGCATGCAAAGGAAAATTGTGATAACATTTGGCAAATGTTCTTTGATGGTGCATGTAGCATGGAAGGAAATGAGGCCGGTGTTATATTTATTCCACCATCAGAGAAATTATTTAAATTTTTTTTCCTATTAAATTTTGAGTGTACTAACAATATTGCCGAATATGAGGCTTTGATTATTGGTCTTGATATTGCTAAGATTTATGGGATTAAATTACTCACTATTATAGGAGACTCAAATTTGGTTGTATTCCAAATTAGGCATAAGTTTTCAACTAGGAAGCCAGGATTGAAACAATATCGAAACTATGTGTGGGATTTGATAGAGTTTTTTGATGCTTTTTCTATTGAGTGGATAGATAGGTCAAATAACTACTTAGCTGATATAATGGCCAACCTTGCTATCAGACAAATTGATCTTCCATTTGATGAGGTTATTCAAGTAGAAATGAAAAATAGAACTTCAATATCAGATAATGTGCAAAACTAGCAGGTTTTTCTATTGAGTGGATAGATAGGTCAAATAACTACTTAGCTGATATAATGGCCAACCTTACTATCAGACAAATTGATCTTCCATTTGATGAGGTTATTCAAGTAGAAATGAAAAATAGAACTTCAATATCAGATAATGTGCAAAACTAGCAGGTTTTTGAAGATGATAGAGATCTCATTAGGTTTTTGACTTGTGAGGAGGATTATGAAAATCAAGTCATTGATTGGAATGGATGTGTGGAAGAAAAGGATGGCAAGGAAACGTTATTTGGAAAAGAAATAGTTCAATTAAAGACAAACAAAATATCTAAGGGTCTTGTGGCCTTAGAAAGAATCTTTGACAAGAGAGAAAGCACAAGACCTAGCAAATCAACTAAAATCCAAAACAATATTGAGGAAATAAACCTAGGAAGTGAAAATTATCCTAAAAATGTTTATATAGGGAAGAAGTTATCATCCAAGGTTAGGGCTGAGTTGATTTCCTTGTTGAGGAAATATAGACATGTTTTTGCTTGGAGTTACAATGAACTTAAAGCTTATCAGGAAGACTTATTTCATCATGAGATACCATTAAAGTCTGATGCTAAACCTTTTAGGCAGAGACATTGCCCAATCAATCCAACTCTAGCCCCAAAGATGAAGGATGAACTAATTAAGCTGAGAGATGTTGGAATCATTAAACCTATTAGGCACTCTACATGGGTTTCAAATTTAGTGCCAATTAGAAAAAAGAACGGCGATATTCAATTGTGTATAGGTTTAAGGAATTTGAACATATCTTCTCTAAAGGATAATTATGTGTTACCCAATATGGAGATCTTATTGCTGAAGGTGACTGGAAATGAACTGTCATCCATGATGGATGGATTTTTAGGCTATAATCAGGTTAAGGTCAAAGAGTCTGAACAATATAAGACTGCTTTCATGACTCCTTGGGGTACTTACATATATGCTAGGATGCCTTTCGGGTTAATGAGTCTAGAAGCTACTTTCCAAAGGGAAATGGATGTCGCCTTTGATGGACTGGTTGATCTAATTATTGTAGTTTATCAAGGTGACCTTACTGCCTATTCTAAGAGAGCAAAAGATCATTGTAAACATTTGGAGAAAATTTTCACACGAGCTCTTGAATTTGGAATTTCCCTAAACCCTAAAAAATGTCTTTTTGGAGTTACCAAATGAAAACTATCAGGGCACAATGTCTCTAAGGATGGAGTAAGGATAGATCCGGAAAGAGTAGTAGCCATCGATAATATTCAGATTCCTAAAACAACTAAGGGTATCCTATTTTTTTGGGCAAATTAATTTTGTGAGGAGATTTGTTTCTAATTTTGCCGAGATTATTAAACCCATCGCTAAAAATGCTTAAGAGAACAAAGATAGCATGGGAAAATGAAGCTATAGGAGCATTTACTAAGATAAAGAAAGCTATAAAGGAAGCTCTAGTTCTTAAATTCCCTCGACTTTAAGAAACATTTTCAAATCTTCTTGTTTGCCTCTTATCATACTATAGCTGCTGTTATGTTGTAAAAGAAAAATGGAGGACATGAGCAGCCAATTGCATTCTTTAGTAAGAGTTTACAAACTACTGAACTTAATTACAATATAAATGTGAAGTAGACTTATGCCCTTGTTAAAGCAGTTACGTCTTTTCAACCTTATTTGGTTGGAGCCGAAATCATTGCTTATGTGCCTAATGCTGCCGTTAAAGATATATTTAGAGAATTTGAAACTACCGGAAGACAATGCCGGTGGATAAATCAAATTCAAGAATTTAATATAGATGTTGAAATCACAAAATTAGTCAGAGGGCAAGGATTGGCTAAACATATGGCAGAATCAAATTTGGAAGCTATGCAAGTCAATTAGATTACTGACGATCACACTAAGGTTAGTATTGAAAGGTGCCCTTGGTATACTAATATAGTTTACTATTTAAGGCATACAAAATGTAGAGATTATCTAAGTGATAATCAAGAGATAACTACTAAGTTGCAGGCCACTAAGTGTGTTATAATTTAGGGAGATCTATATTGGAAAAACCAAGATGGAATTTTACTTTTCTGTTTGGATATTGCTCAGTCTGTAGTTATTCTTAGATAAATGCATGAAGGAGTGTGTGGCGGTCATTTTTCAGCAAGGACCATGACACAAAATATTGTGAGCAGGTTATTGTTGGCCCTAGCTCTTTAAAGATTGTCATACCTATATGCGAAAGTGCGAGGCTTGTCAGAAATTCTCAAGCAAATTATAAGAACATTACAAGCAAAAGAGCCATTCCAAATGTGGGGAATTGATTTAATTGGGGAGATTAGTGATAAATCAAGTGGAGGACATAGTTGTATTCTAGTGGCTATTTACTTTACTAAATGGGTAGAGGCCATACCTACTCGACAGTCTACGAGCAAAGTAGTGATTAAGTTTCTTATTGAGAATATCTTAACTAGATTTGGAGTCCCTAAAAAGATCATAGCAGATAATGGTATGTGTTTTCGATCTAACGAGTTTGCTGATTTTATTACAAAATATGGTATAACTGTATCATACTCATCTCCGTATCATCCTCAAGGCAATGGACAAGCTAAGTTTAGTAACAAAAACATCTTGAAGATTATTAGAAGGATGCTAGATAATAACAAGCGCGCTTGGGACTCAAAGTTGAATTTGGCATTATGGCTAGACAGAATCACTGTAATTTTTTTTACTGGTTTCTCCCCTTTTAACTTGGTTTATGGCAAGGAAGCAAAGCTTACTTTAAGCAATTTACTTCCTATTTACAAATTTGTTACTGAGGAGCAATTAGAGGATATCAATTTCATGAAAAATAGATTCAACGCGCTAAGCTGTATGAAGAAAGGAGGCTTGCGCAAGAACAGAATATTAACAAACAAGTAGTTAAGTTTCTTCATGACAAAAGAGCTCTAAACCGATCTTTTAAGGTAGGTGATTGGGTCTTAAGGTGGAACACAAAAGATCAAGACAAGGGGAAACATGGTAAGTTCGAGGCCTTATGGTTAGGACCATTTATCATTTTTGAGAAAGCAAGGGAACATTCTTATTTTTTGCAGGATACGGATAATCGTAGGCAGGATTTCCTAGTTCATGGACAATACCTTAAGCCATTCTTTCAATAAGCATATTAAGGGAGTTCTTTTTCCCTTTCCCTATTTTGTTTTATTCTTATTTTTAGATTTTTATCTATATTATTACTTGAACTGATTATTCCCTATGTTTTGGCAGGTCTTCTTCACCTAGAGATAGCTAGAATCTTATTATGCCCACAAGGGGCATATGTCCCCAATAAGAGCCACTGATGGAGCCCAAAATTATAGGCTCCATTGGTGCAAGATTTGAAGTTTTGGTGCAACATGTTTACCGCATAGGTTAATTAAGAATTACACACAGACAATGAACACAAACACGAACAACAGAACTCTTCTTATTTTATTCGCATATGCGAAAGACATTACATTATGCTTGCATCATAAGATGAATACAATGCTTTCCGAAGGGGTTATAAATACTTTCCGAAGAACTTTCCTGAAGGAGTCCGTCGGCCACATACAACATGTTGCTACATAACAAAAACCTTTCCAAAGGGACTTGTCGGCTACATAACAAGAACCTTTCCAAAGGGACCCATCGGCTGATACACAATTTCCTTTCCGAAGGGACCCGTCGGTTGATACACAATTTCCTTTCCGAAGGGACCCGTCGGCTGATACACAATTTCCTTCCCGAAGGGACCCGTCGGCTGATACACAATTTCTACCGATGACATCATCCCCCCAAAAAGAAAAGTCGTCTCTTGACGACTATTACAAAATCTCTGAGACAAATCAACAACCAAAATATATTCACTGACTAACTGGTTTTCAACACTGTCACCTTAGCCAATCTGACATCTGACCCTGATAGCCACCTGTGCTGCTTTCTCTGCTTCCAACTACTCAGTACCTTGAGCCAAGTGTCGCTACACTATCTCCAACTGGATGATCAGCTCCTTCTGAGCTCTCTACGCATCCACCAAGACAGCCTCACTGCCAACACCTACTCTTAGTGCCTCTGGTACACAGACACTCAAGTCTGCTCAATTGGTTAGACTCCCACGACTAATGTTTGCAACGACTGGGGGTCCAGGGGGCAACGCCCCCAGTGGGGTCGAGGGGTAGCGCCCCAGGTGCGCTTCCTGTCGCAGTACAGGGCGGGGTCGAGGGGCAGCGCCCCTCGCCGCCAAGACCAGATTAGTACTTTGAAATCCACACAAAACTGCATGGAACACACCATTTCTGTCATTTTCTACCGATTCTACACTCTTTCTGGCAATCGTTGGTTCTTCCTCTACCCTGTGGCATCATTTGATACTCATTCTGAGCATTCTTGATTTGTTGACATTTTGTTTTTTTTTTTTTTTTTTTTTTAGAAAACCTCCTGTCACCCTTTTGTGCTACCAATGTACAGCTACACCATACATCTTGCCATTGTATCGACTCCTTCCTTATGCAATATCTTGTAACGTCCTCCAAAGTCTGAATGCAATAACAGGTAGAAGCCGTACGCCAAAAGCTATAGAATCAATTTGCCACATTATGCAAAAACCATACACCATATTATACTGAAAATCCGTACAGTGAAGAATTCTTTCCAAACACGTGTATGGTGAATTGCAACCCTTGAAATGATTTTCACAATCCGTACACACAAGAGGAGATTGAAAATTTGTACTTTGAAGAAGTTAGAAGGAAAATTAAATAACAAAGCCGTACCACCAGAAGACCACAAATCCGTACAACAGTTTCCCTCCCTGAATCCGTATGGTGGTATTTTCAATGCCCTTAAATGATCAGCCGTACAGGGACCATAGTATGCTGAATCCAACTAGAACTGATACACTGGGAAAACCGCCTTGTAATCCGTACAGTTACGAGGCTCCACAATTCCGTACTGTGGCTAATAAGGAAGACAATACACTACTTTCTTAAAAATCCGTACCTTGCATTCAATAATGAATTTTCCGAAAACCAAATTTTTTAACCCCTTGCCGAATTCAAAGAACCATACAGTGGCTGGTAACTGAAATCCGTACACTGCTTCTACAGAAGAAATCCGTACGGTAGGAATGATGGAAATCTTCTGTATGGGTAATGAGTTAACAGATCGTACAGTGCATCATTGTTATAAAATCCCTACATCATACATTAAAACTCGTACTGTTCAAAGCTCAAAAATCCGTACATTGTCTTCATTTTAGCTCCTTTCAAAATTCGTACACCGTACTGCATAAAATCTGTACACTTTCCAGGGAAGGGGAAAACTGTACACTTGGCAAATTTATAAAATGAGGGAACTGAACGGTACACAGGTAGCTTTTCTTCCAAAAATCATATGACATCTTTTCTTCTAAAAACTGTACGGTAGCTTTTCCTTTTCATAATTAATTAAATTTTTTTTTTTCAATAGGAAAGTCAGTTTTCCCTTCGACTGTCGGCATCGTCGATCTGCAACGATGAAGGGGTCGCTCGAAGGCCTTTCTCTGACGCAGAAGTCTTCTGGCCATGGTATACCTTCAGCTTCGAGCCATTCACCGCCAGAGGCACTGAGAGTAGGTGTTGGCTGTGAGGCTATCTTGGTGGATGCTTAGAGAGCTCGGGAAGAGCTGATCAAACAGTTGGAGGCAGTGCAATGACACTTGGCTCAGGGTACCGAGGAGTTGGAAGCAGAGAAAGCAACACAGGTGGCTATCAAGGTCAGCTTGAGGAGTCAGTATTGTGTTAGCAAAGGCTATAGATGCAACGGGATGAATGTGAAAGTGATGTGGCAGATCAATATTATTGTATTAGTTGTTTGAGTTTTGTTTTGTAGTCGTCAGGAGACAACTTTTTTTTTTGGGAGGGATGATGTCGTCGGTAGAAATTGTGTATCAGCCGACGGGTCCCTTCGGAAAGGAAATTGTGTATCAGCCGACGGGTCCCTTCAGAAAGGTTCTTGTTATGTAGCTGACGGTTCCCTTCGGAAAGGTTTTTGTTATGTAGCGACATGTTGTATGTGGTCGACGGACTCCTTCGGGAAAGTTTTTCGGAAAGTATTTATAACCCCTTCGGGAAGCATTGTATTAATGAGATCATTAAAGCATAATGTACTGTTTGGCATATGCGAATAATAAGAAGAAGAGTTCTACTGTTCGTGTTTGTGTTCATTGTCTGTGTGCAATTCTTAATTAACCTATGCGGTAAACATTTTCGTACTGGGTTAATTAAGAATTGCACATAGATAATGAACACGAACACGAACAACAAAACTCTTCTTATTATTATTCGCATATGCCAGAACATTACATTATGCTTGAATGATAAAATGAATACAATGCTTTCCAAAGGGGTTATAAATACTTTTCGAAGAACTTTCCCGAAGGAGTCTGTTGGCCACATACATCATGTCGCTACATAACAAAAACCTTTCCGAAGGGACTTGTCAGCTACATAACATGAACCTTTCCGAAGGGACCCGTCGGCTGATATACAATTTCCTTTCCGAAGGGACCCGTTGGCTGATACACAATTTCCTTTCCGAAGGGACCCGTCGGCTGATACACAATTTCCTTCCCGAAGGGACTCGTCGGCTGATACACAATTTCTACCGACAACACAACATTAGTGGCCTAAATAAAGTAGAGATCGTGCAATGTCAGCATGTCAAAGGTGTTTATTTAAAAACAAAAGCTAGCAATCGTTGAAGTGATCATGTTAGGGTATAAGCATTCTGTAGTATTTTCTAAAGTAGTGTACCATGATGCTGTTGGCCATATTCGAAATCCAATGTACTTGAAACAATGAAAATCACACACTCCTATTTGCAACACAATTGCTACTGTGTGATATAACTAAGTGACTACTGTAAGTCATCCTTTGGAGATATACAAAAGTTTGATGATCAGAAATAAATAATAAGCACATGGACAATTTGAAGAACAACAATATCTCAGCCCATGGCTCCTTGTCGAGTAGATGAAATTATTTGGCAGAATTATTGAAGGATATAGTCATAGATATATCATTGAGAGCATACAAGATTGCTTTTTGAGCATAAAGATGTGCATTTAGGTTGGAGATTGCGAGTATTCTAGCACACCAAAAATCTCTGCCGCATCCTTTATTATGAGAAGTGATGAAGAAAGGGAATCATGGGCCATGTTTTTGTTTTCGTTATATATCTAGCGATGTTCTATCACAAGTTTGGAGAAAATCAAGCACCTTGTTCTAGGAGTGTCCTGAAGCATATCATCATTGCGAGGAGTGCTATTCAAAACAGGATTCACGATATTGAGAGCTTTATCACCTATTGTATCATCGGGCTTCACGAGTGAAGAATATATGTTACTAATCATTGTTGTATAATGTAATGAAGTTTTTTTTTCTCTCTTACAGATATGAGGATCCACACTAGAAAAATGCTTTCTGGGCTTCTTGACAACTTCAAAACACTTAGCATTTGATGACTCCAAAGGAAGATTAAGGCCCAATAAAATGAATAAAGATGCACAATAATATTGTTGATTATCAAAGGCCCTTGAATAAAGGTTGCGAGTACGAGTAGAAGGGAAATTAGAATCACCGCACTTTCATGGGCACAGGATTATTAATCTTTATAATCACGATTCACACATGAGCCATAGGCATGCCGAATATAGAGTAGTTGTTGAAGGCCAATGGCTGGCTAAAGGCATTGAATATCTACGAGTGCCATCTTGCATAAAAGATGAAGGAGACGGGAATCGAGAATTCATGTTTCCATTTATATCTAACAATATTCTATATTTTGTGTATGTATGGAGATATACGTGAGTAGAAGGACCAACAATGATCATCATGGAAGCAAGGAGAGTAGTTGTGTATATAAAATCATGTTTGGGGTGGTGAAGATATTCATGCGCTTCACAAATGACATTTCAGAAGCATCCCAAGGCTCACAGGATTATGCCTAGGCTTGCTGCTGTCATGCCTATAACAAATTATCAAATGCAACAAATAGATTATTAATTGTTGATATGAAATATTATTGAATTAACTAAGTCAATTAGTTATGTTTTGAAAAGAGGCGATGTCTGAAAAAGGCAATCGACACCCTTTGATCGTTTATAAATATATGATGTAAAACCAAGTAAAGACACCATTCATATATACCAAAACTCTACGTATTCTGAAGCATATGTGCTATTTGAATTCCTTCCTTGGAAAAGATTGAGGTTTGAACCAAGCTCCAAGATATTGAATTATTGGGCATAAATTTTGATATTGTTTGAGATCAAATTGTGTTGAGTGGAGCATCAGCATCTGAATGTCTTTAATTTGATTTTTTCTACAATATAATCAGTAAGATTTTTTATTTTCTTTAGAGTTAAAATACTATATAGTTCATCCTTTATGATCATCTTTATTTTCTATTAATAATTTGTTATTAGGATAAGTGGATCAAATTGTTCATTGCTATTTAAACCGATAAATACAAATATTGTGAAATATGGTGATTGTTTCCTTATTTGTATCTATTTTGTCTCTATAAGGGTTAAAACATTATAGATTGGTTCAAATACACTTGAATATGACGTGATTTGATGCATCCTGATAATTGAATTGTTTATAGATTTAATATACATAATATCATAGAGTTGTATGTGAAAATGTATAGTTTTGACTCTCACCCTTTTAAATTTCAGCAGTGATCATTAACTCGCTCATAATTCTCAATCTTTATGCTAGCAACAATCTAATCTCTTTCCTTTAAGGGTTTGATATCTATTTATTTTAATAATTCACTTTTGATCTTATTTCAGCATTCAGAATTTTATTAAAGTAATCGTATTTTCGAAGATTAATACTCACTATTAGCAATCCAGAAGTTTCCTTAACCTCTTGCCATTTCGGGAAACTATCTTTGCATTAAATCTTTCTACTATAAACGTCTTGGATCCAAGTTTGTTATCTATAGGATTAGGTGCACTGGCCTTGATTTAGCAGGGCCAGGAGCAGAGAGGATCCGGATCGAATTAATTGATCTTGTCAAGTTGGCCACAACCGATTAGATATTCTAGCATCAAGTAGGCAAGGCTTGTTGGATTCTAATATACGGTTTTGGGAACCAACAAAACTGATCATTGATTAATGTGATTGTAGATTCCCCCGAAGGGGCAATGTTTTTTGAAGGATGATTGTGAGGGGGAAGTGAAGGATTTCGAATTCATTTCTAGAATTCATCGAGATGGTGGGTAGTGAGAATGCAGTACAGGTGGTCTAAGACAATTCCAAAAATTGCAGGGGTGCAAGTGCTTTGGTTTTGACCATATTTTTTGGACCCCATGCATCGTAAACTCCCTTAACTTGGTCGTATAGAAGATTGATAGTCAAAAATATTGGATGAAGAAATTATACCAAGAGGGGGAGGAGATATAAATGTTTTTGACAAACCACCACATGTCACAATACATGTCTAGAACATACTCTAAATAGGCGTTGCTAAAGGTAAATTTTTTTTTTTGAAATTACTAATTTCCAATGTTTCGTGGATTTGTAATTTTGTTAAAATTAATAATTCTACTGTCAATTGAAACATTGTTAACTTGTTGAGGTTGTTGAGACCCATTTTGCATCTCATACAATTGTTATGATGCTACTCCTCTAGGTAAAGTATGCATTGAGCGAGATGGTCATCTGTAATCAGTGGAGCATATGGAAGGCCTGAAATTTAGAAAGAGTCCAAAGGGTCAGGGATTTGGTCTTGGATGAGAGTTGGTGGGCTCGTGTGGCATATGTATTCGATTTCACTGAGTCCATCCTGACAATTCTCCGCTTTTTTGATACACATACACCTTGCGTGGGGATGTGTATGATGGCATGGACACCATGGATGAGAAGGTAAAACATTGTATACAAGCACATGAGAGTGATCCTACACAAAGAAAAGCCTTATGCAATCAAGTGGAAGCAATCATCCACCATCATTGGAAGAAGATGACTACCCCATTGCACCTCCTTGCATATACCTTATCTTCTAGGTACTATAGTGAGGAGGTACTTGGTATGTTGGGTAGAGTTCCACTTTTTTGGGTGAGGGAGGTTGCTAAGGGTGCCACAAAGCACTTACAAGATTCTTCCCACTCAAGGAAATGCATGAAAAAGTGATTCTAGAATTTGGGCTGTTTGCTAATAGATCAAAGCATTCTCTATTCGTAGTAAAGGACCACAATAGAATGAGAGCTATCACATGGTGGTACATGTATGGTCAACCTTTCAAGCATCTTCAACCTCTTGCAATCAAGGTCTTTTCACAAGTAAGTTTTTAATTTTTTGTTTTGTTTTATGTTTACCACTTGCATTCTAAAATTTAGTGTTTCATGCATTCTTTAAAATTAATTAGGTTTTCACTTGTATATTTTGTGACCACTATCTAGGTTGCTAGTTCTTCTGCTGCTGAAAGGAATTGGAGTACATACTTCTTTATCCATTTAGTGAAGCATAATCGGTTGGGCTACAAGAAAGTTGAGGACTTGGTCTTTGTCCACACCAACTTGTGTCTTTTTGTCATGTAAGGGTGATCATTACAAGGGACAACAAAGCTTGGGATGTAGCCCCTAAGTGTGTGGATTTGGATGCAAAACTTCATGATCTTACCACACTTGGAGATGGTGATGATGATAGTGTGGAACTAGGTGCATCAAGGACAATTGGAACCCTTTTTTGTTCAAATTATCTTTCAGCAGTTGGAGATGATGATGAGAATGTGGATTTTTTTGCAAGTCCTTATGATTCAGACTTTGATGCATATTAGTTCATTGAATCTTCAATCATGAACAAAGTTTTATTTTTTTGGAATCTTGAACATGACCAATTGGAACTTATAACTTATTGTCTAAGACTCAACTCTAATGTTGAACAAGCACATATTGATATGAATGTTGAAATGTCTTAAATTTTGGTAAAGGGTGAAGTATCATAGTCATACTATCAAATGATTTGCTTTTGTATATTTCTTGTATTTCTTTGCGTGTGCGCGCGCACACACACAGACACATACACACACAAATGCTTCCTCTTGAATCTGCATCCAATTTTTTTTGCCCCCACATTCCGTATCCACTTCAGAATTGGTAACTTAGCCCAATAACATAGCTAATAGTTGTAATAAATGTCTAGCTTTATCCATTGAAGTTCTTTAGACCAAGGATGATCAACCAAGTATTAGACATGTTCCTTGTCCCAGATAATTGAGATTATTGGGGTGCCAATGGTTGTTGGTTAAGACCAAGCTGCTAGGACCCACTGCAACTTATCATGCCAACCAAAGTGAACAAGTGATGACAAAGCTATTGGCTACAATTACAAACAAAGAATTACAAGTTTATTTTACCTAATTTCTTTAATTTATGCTTTATATGTGGGTTCCTTCTTCTAATAGTCTAGATGAGACATTGGCCATGCTTTAAGTCCCTGTTACCAATTTGGGAGCGGATATGAAAACCAAACAAAAATAAAGAAATATATAGAATTGTAAACCTAAAACATTTGATGGTATGATACTCTATCATTGATCAATACCAAATGCCAAAGATAAATATGAAATGCCAATTGACAGCTCAAAATATTAAAATAACGCATATTAGTGATATCATATATGTCACATTCACAATTCCAATGATAATCATTAAGGCTATTGGTGTAGTTCATGATTCATCAGTCATCAAAAGGATAGTAAAAAAATCATCTATTGGATTTTTAGCTGCTGCAAGCTCAAAATCATTATCATCATTTGAACCCAAAGTGGTTCTACTCGCACTAGATGCATCATGTGTAGCCATGTCCTCATCATCATCCATAGTGGCTCTAGCAGGATCTTGAAAAGTTGCATCCAAGTCAGAAGTCTCGAGTGCTTCATTCCAAAGCTATACTGCCCCCTCCTTGCATTGGGTATCCTTAGGTGACTAAATATATAAATTGGATTGAATATACAAAAAGTCTTCACCTCTTTTTGCAGCCAACTCGTTACACTTCTGTAAGTGGATAAAGGATTATGTACACTGGTTTTGTTCAACTACTAAAAATCTTGCAACCTGGAGAGAAATTAACAAACTAAAAATCAATGTAAACTATATTCACGAATGTTATGTACTAAATTCTACAATACAAGTAATAATAATAAAAAAAACTTAGTTTTGAGAGGATCTTGATAGCATGAGGTTGGAGGTACATATAATTTTGACCATGTAGGTAACACCATGTAGTAGCATCTATTTTGGATTGGTCATTAACATCACAAAGAGTATGATTTCTTCCTAAGACAAACAACTAGATTCTTTCTTAACTTTTATCTCCACTTCTGGAACTTTGAGAATCTACTAAATGGCTGCTTGTATCCATTAGAAACTTCAATATCTGTATATTGTGGTACTCTCCTTGGGATAGAAAGTATAATATTGCTATAGTACCTTAGAGATAGAGCATATGCAAGGAGGTGCAATGGTGTGGTCATCTTGTTCTAATGACGAAGAACGATAATTTCCACCATTTGCGGAAAGGTTTCTTTAGGATAATTCTTTCTTTTAATAGTGCCACTTTTATTTTCTCCAACACTATGTCCATGCTATTGTAGACATCCCCCAAGCATGGTGCTTTTATATCAGCAAACTGAAGCATAGCCATGATAGGGTTGGTAAATTCCAATACATATCCATATGAGCCCATCAATCCTCATCCAAGATCAATGAATTGACCTTTTGGGTCCTCTTTGAATTTGATTGCTTCCATATACTCCATTTGTTGCTAATAACCATTTGATTCATTGTGTCTCATATCTTTACAAGTTGTATTTAACAATTGTATGAGATGCAAATCGGGTCTCAACAACCAAGGTTCATGATTATAGTGTATTTATAACACATCATAAAAATATTATAATTAATTCTATAAAACATGACATAAATGAAAATAAATAAATTAAATTTACCTTCAATAATTCCAATCTCGAGAAAGTTTTGAAAATTGCTTGTGACATATAGTGGTCCAAAAACATTGAGATTTCCTAACTGTTATGACCATTGGAGAATGGGGTTTCTACCTGTAACTGTGGGTCTGCGACTTCAGTTACTGCTATTTTTGCCGTGCTTCAGTTCTTGTTTTGGTGTGACTTCTACCGGGTACTATCAAATTCTGCCCCTCTTTTGTCAACTTGGTCTACAGTTTTATGTCCCTTGCTAGTTCTTTGGTGGGCTTTGCTTCAATATTCTTGCACAGGTTTCTTCCTTATTGTGTGTTGGTTCCCAAAACCCCAGATTGGAATCCTATGAGCCTTGCCTGCTCGATGCTGGGATGTCCAACTGGTTAAGGTCAACTTGACGGGATTGATCGATGTGACCCAAATCTCCTGTGCTTCCGATTCTGTAAAACCGAGGCGGATGTACCTGATCTTGGACAAAACACTTAGATCCAAGATGCTTAAAACAGATTAATTATAATACAAATGTAATGAAAGCTTCCAAAATGGCAAGAATTATTAAAAGTTTTAAACTTGTGATTTATGAGAATAAAAGTAAATAATTGTCTGAATGTTTTTTAAATAAAAGTGATTATTACAGATGATTGCAACAAATGAATACATTAATTCTTCAATGGAAAGAAATGAAACATTTGCCAGCATATGGATTATGGATCAGGAGTAAAAGACTAGTGCTTAATTAAATGGGTAATCAGAGTTAATATTATAAGTTGAAACGTACAACTTTATAAAGTTTAATATATTTTAACTATAAACAATTTTAATAATTCAGATGCGACGGATCAATTATATAAACGTAATTTAAACTAGTCTAAAATGCACTTTAACTCCTGCAGAGACAAATTAGACATAAATACGGAAACAATAAAATATTTCACAATATTTATGTTTATCTAAATTAAAATGCAATAATGATCCAAACCACTTATCCGAATATTAAAATATTTATAGAAAATAAATAAAAAACATTTATAAAGGACACAACTTAATAATAATTTAAACTCCAATGCAAATAAAAATAAATACGCTTACAGATTGTGCCAAAAATAAAAATTACACATAGAGACACTCTTTACGGATGATCCATCTACTGCAAATCTATCCGGACTGCATAAAAATTTGCTCGCTAATCCATCGTCCATAGGCTTAGTTCAAAAATTCATCTCTTTACCGTTTAAAGAATAAAATATATTATAAAGCATGGGATATGTAAACTTTAAAATATGAATAATGAATTGTCCATGAATATATCTAACATCCCCTATTTATAATTTTGCATAGGACGTAGGGGGTGCCTTTTCAAAGCATCATGCCCCTTCATAAAGAATAACCGATGCTTGTTAGTTCCTGCCGTAGGCAGGAAATCTTATGGAATCATTCAGTTCCAAAAAAATTTATAAAATATATTACTTGAACCAATAAGATTCAAATTTTTTTTCAGTTGTAAGTTTTTTATAAAGAATGAATATTTTGATAATTTTTTGAAATGGAAAAAAGCTACTTAACTAAAATCTTATTGGCCCTCACTAATAATAGTAAGGGAAATAATTAATTTTTGAAACAAAAAAATCAAGAAAAATTTAAAGCTCTAACTTTTAGCATTAATTGTGCAATTAATGAATGAAAATATCATAAAAGATGATGTGACACTACATTTACTTTATCATTTCAAGAATTTCAAAATTTAAATTCTTTATTATGATTGAAAATATCATAAAAGATAATGTGACACTACATTTACTTTATCATTTAAGAATTTGAGAATTTAAATTCTTTATAAAGTTTGAATATTTTAATTTTATATTTTGAAAAACCAGAATAGTATTTAATTAAAATCTTATTAGATCTAACTAAATAGTAATGGAGAAATTCAATTTTTAAAATAAAAAATCAATGAAAATTTAAAATTCTAACTTTTCCTATTAATTGTGCAATTAATATAATTATTATAAAAGATATGTCACACCACACTTCACTTTAGCATTAGTCAAATTAATAATAATAATAGAATGTGCTAACTCAAATTTTTTTGATTCATTTTGTCCTTAAAGCATTACCTTTTAAAATAATTAAAAGTAATAAAAACTAAATAATGTAACAAAGAATTTTAAAAACTAAAAATTAAATAATGTTACAAAGAATTTGGTAGTTATTGTAAGTACAATTATGTTTATTGTTTTTGTATTTAAAATTTAAAATATCTTATATCATTTTTGGGTGTCAAGTTGTTCATTAAATATTTTTTTATAAATAAAAATTTACAATGCTAGTTACTAATGATATTTTGCAATATATATTGAGAACTATTAAAAAAATATTATCTTTTATTGAAATGTACCTATTTTCCCATGTGAATGAGTATAATTAAATTATTTAGTCATTAAATATAAATTTTAGTTCTAATATTAATTCAAATTATTTAAAATATATAAGCTTCTCAATTCTATTAGTTAAATATTCTTTACATTTTTCAATATTTTTAGTTAAATATTTTTTATTATCAAATACAACCTTTTACCATTAGATGAAAACATCCTTCAAATTTTCAACAGTTCTAAAAGTTCAAAAAAGGATTATACGTACACAAATTCTGTTTTTTTTCCTTCGAACTTGTACTCATATTTACAAAAAAATAACATATCATGCTTAATTTCTATTTATGAATTAAAGACCAACACGAAAAACTTTTTTCCATGTCCTTGTGCCAACAACACCACCAAAAGCAGGAACTTTGGCGCTTGCGCCTCTTGTTTAATAATGGGGGTTTACTATAACTATTTATTTTTTGGAAGTAAACAAATAGATAAGAAATGATGATCTTTCCACAATCATGCTTTGGCTTTAGGATTCTCAGCATAATGGCATCTAGAAATTTGTCTTCATCTCTCGCGAGTGGCCTTTCGTTCTTTCTTCTGTGCGTAGATTCCTGTCACAGAATCATCATGTTCCAGTTTTCATACAAAGACGTTGGCAGTCCTTGAGTTCTCATACAATCTTCAAATAGGATACCGGCATAGGTTCACTCCATCGCACTCCAGAATTTGAATCCATGTGAGCATCTTGTCTGGACTGATCCTTCTGCGCGTATCGACGTTTGATGCAATTTCTGTGCCTTTGTATCCACATGTTTGGGTGTGTGATGGGCGGTTTGCATGACCCTTGTGAATATCCTTGCTGCATATAGTGAAGTATTTAATAAAGTCTTCGTCCTCCTGCAAAACACATGAAGCCTGGTTAGATATTCATCAGCAAACAACTTCTAACAGGTTAGTAAAAGATAGGCGCTGAAGTTTTCCATGATCAAGAATACTATATTGGGCTTTCCCATATTTCATCATATTTCACTTCGAATTCAATGTTTTCCTCTTTAACTTCCATGCAAAGATGGTGATCTATGCTCTGAGAAGACATATTTGAATGTTCAGAAAGACCTATACTGAGGGCTTCTTTGCTACTTGCACAGCTGCCGCTTGGAGACTCATCACCCTTTCATTTCTGATTGGTTGTATCTGAATCTTGTTCGACCAATGATTAATGGAAATCTTGCCTTGGCTGGTTGCAATTCCAAAAATTGTTTCGATGACTTTTTATGACTTGCATGGTCTCCATGTTGATTTATATCACCATCTTCACTAGGCCTTATAGTTGTGTTCCCTGAGAGAAGATGTTGTATTCCAGATGCATACAAACACTCATTGAAACATGAGCTTTGAAAGTATAAATCATGCGTGGAATCTTCAATATCTAACTCTCCACTTGTTGGATTTTCTAGATCTCCGGTATTTTCTTTTCCAATGCATTCATTTCCTGAAACTCTCACACCACTACTGATTAATATACTATCTGGTCTTGCTGATGCTAAAATTTACCATACTATTCTGGTATTAGCAACTGGTCACCATATCTGAATGACAGACTTTAGAAACTTCAACAATTACTTGCAGGAAGAAATCTACTCATTTGCACTATCTCTGTCAGGATAGGCTCTTCCGACAGCATGTTTATTTTGAAAGACCCCACTGTGCTATATTTGACTCAATAGGAGAAGAACTCTCATCAGCATCTGTGTTCTATTTGTTGTCATTTATTGTCTGTAAACATTCCATCATTTGCGTTATATGTTCCAGTTCCAAGTGAGACGATACATTAAATGGAATTGAGATAATATTTGCAGAAGACATTGCTTCCTTCTATGTGCTGACGAGCTCAATCTTACACATATACATATCCATATCCAGTAGAATATAATAGCAGTCCCCAGAATCATTGTTAAAACCAAAACTAATGCCTCATGTTGTAGCCACAGTAACATATACATAGGTCAAGGTTATTCTTTAATATAGATTTTTCCAAACTTTCAATGTCAGTTGTCTCAGCAATTTCATCATGTCTTTTAATCACTGCGTATATTTTCCCTGAGAACATTTCATTTTCATGTATATCTATGTCAAATATATCAGATTTGTGGATTGTTGATATGCTGTTAGTGTACAAATTTCTGAAGCAGAGATCAGTATAATCTACATAGCTATTAGGTGGACTAGATTGGAGGTAACAAAGATTAAAATCATCAAGAGCTTAATACTGCCCAACTGCTATACTCCATGCCAGTTCAGTTTGTGTGCTCTATTCACTCCTCCATTATCAGTCAAGGATGACCTGTGGAACCTTCTTATAGGTACAATAATGCCATGACAATTCATTAAATGATCATGTAACAAATAGTAATAGACCTGTTGCTAAAACTTTGAATTTTTAGGCTCCATCACTGTGTTCGATTGGGATTGACATCGAGTGTCTCCCCCCTTTTCAGTTCTCTTTGGATGCTCCTACTCATCTTCTTCCCTCACGGCAAGAGTTGAATGAGCATGTTTGTCTTGATATCTATAGATGTTACATTACCAGTACCTAGGTTAACCCTCCTGGCGGGTTACGTCCACGAATGTCTTTTTATGCAGAGCAGTTTTTGAAGATTTTTGATGGGATCATTGTCCGTCCTAGCTACCTGTAATAGGCCACCCTGTTATCAGCTTGTTTTTTGAATCCATTTGCTTGTGGAAATTTTGTCAAACAGTTTGCAAGCAATCTGGTAGTTGAAATTTCTGATTTGTCTCTTTCCAGTATGGATGAAATGTTTGTCAATATAAAAAAGAAACAGCTCCAGCAATAGCAACAGCAAATCGCTTTGAAAAATGTTAAAACTCCAGACCTGGTTGTACTGATTCTGTGCCTCTATGTAGTCACTAGACAGCCACAACACTGATTTGCAGCCCCTCACAAATCTGATTTCCACAAGGCAGCAATTACTGTAGCCGTGTCATTGTAGCTAGGCACTGTAGCGCTGTCACTGTAGCTCGGCCACAAACCCAGCCATGCTAAATGATGCGTTCAACAGAGACGTCCAGTAACATGTACAGCAGCATGGGAATTACTATGAACTTCGAATTCTATCAGCAACCCAGATATATAATTTGGCTCTTCATTCCCGACTACCAAAACTGAACTCTTCCTGGCATAGTGAAATTCGACCAAAAAGAGAATAGATATCAATATAAATTACTTTGAAGTTCCAACACAAATCTCAAGACCATGTCTTTCAATGGCATCAAGATTGATAGCACAGAGGGTTTACGTCCTTCAAGCCCAAGGAGAAAATCTTCACAATTGCCAAATTCACATAATATCCAAGCATGAATAAATGAGTGCTATCCTCTTTTTTTTAATCCCTTCCTCACTTGTTCCATGCTTCCGTCTTGCCAATGTGGGATAATACATGAGTTTTAATATTACTTCTTTTTTTTCTTTTACAAAGCCCATGTATGTACTCAAAAGGGGAAATCTTGATTTTTTTATAAAGTGACTTTATGAAACATTATAATATTTAATTTAAATAGTCACTTTATCATTATAACTTCAAACATTAAAATAATATACCAAATAAACTCAGAATCCCACATATAATAGCTCATTGGAAAGAGCCCAACAAAACGCATCTCATCCTGTCACTAAAATTGAAGGCACTGCATCCCCCTGTTGGCTTACTAAGAATAGTAAGTCTTTCCGAAAACCCAACAAACGAACTCCGTTTGGCCTATAATTAAATTTGACTAGGCCAAATCACCTTAGGATCCCTTTTTAAGTCCTTGTTAGCCCTCGGGACCATACAAGAATGGGCTAACGACAACATACATCCAGATTGGCTAAGTGGGGGACATTACAGTCCGCCTTTGTTGAAATTGCTTGTCCCCAAGCAATCTCAACTCAGGATGCTGAAGAATCTGCTCTGCCTCCCATGCACATCCTCAACTGGTAGGTTCCTCCACTTCACTAGGTACTCCTTGATAGTTCGCTTGTGAAGCACCCTCTCCCTGGAGTCAAGTATAGCCTCGAGAATCAAGATAAGCTTTCCCTCATCATCGAGAGGTGGCAATACTACTGAAGGCACCACATTATGCCCCAATGCCTTCTTAAGGCGTGACACATGGAACACGTTATGCACTTTACTGTCTGTAGGCAGCTCCAACTCATAAGCTACCTTGCCCACTCTCCTGATTACTTTGAATGGTCCATAGTAGCATGGTTTCAATTTCTTTGCTCCACTCCTCTTGAGAGAGGACTGTCTATACGGTTGTAACATGAGGTACACCATATCTCCTGCCTCAAAAGTCCTCTCAACCCTGTGTTGATCAGCATATTGCTTCTGCTGATTTTGTGCCTTTTGCAAATTTTCCTTCAAGAATCGCATAATGTTCTGACACTCTTGCAAAATATCCTTGGCCTTAGGCACCCTATTGTCCCCAAATAACAAATCCAAGAAATTAGGAGCATCATACCTGTACAGTGCCATGAAAGGGGACATTTGAATAGACATATGGAAAGAGGTATTATAGCAGTATTCCCCTAGATGTAGCCACTTCACCCGAGCCCTCTGCTGCCCTGCAATGTAGTTTCAGAGATATCCCTCAACCCACTTGCTCACTATCTCTGTCTGCCCATCGGTTTGGGGGTGGTAACTGGTACTCGAAGTGAGCTCTATTCCACATAACCTGAACAACTCCTGCCAAAGGTGGCTCATAAATCTGCTGTCTCTGTCACTGACTATGCTCCGTGGTATACCATGTAGTCTGAATACCTCTCGAAAAAATAGTTCTGCTGTTTGTGCTGCTGAATATGTACACGAAATTGCAAAGAAATGTGCAAATTTCGTCAATTTGTCCACCACAACAAAAATACAATCCCGACCCTATGCCTTGGGGAGGCCTGTGATGAAATCCATGGAAATGCTATCCCACTTCTTCTCTGGTATGGGTAGGGGCTGTAGTAAACCACCCGGAAAGGAATGTTCCTATTTGTTCATTTGACACACTGGGCACTCCCTAACAAACTGAAGCACATCTGATTTGAGTCCTTTCCAAGTGAAGCGCTCTTTCACTTGCCAATATATCTTAAAGAATCCGGGATGTCCTGCCAATGGTGAATCATGAAATGCCCTCAAAATCTTCTGCGTCATGGCAGACCCGGGTACTAAATAAATCCTTTCCTTGTAGATGATCAGATCATTTACAACAACGTATCGGCTATCCTGAATAGCCCCCTCAATAATGCTAGATGCCCAATTATCCTTAGCATATTCTGTCAAGATCATCTCTCTCCAATCATCCATGACTATCCCAACAACAAGCAAATGAGGCCTCCTGGATAAAGCATCTGCGACAATATTTTTCTTCTCTTTGATATAGACTATGTCGAAATCATAGGCTTGTTATTTACTCACTCATTTTTGTTGCCTGTCATTAAGATCCTTCTGTCCAAGGAAATGTTTCAAGCTATTATGATCTGTTTTTACTGTGACTCGGCTTCCTACTAAGTACTGCCTGAACTTAGCTAGCGCATGCATGATGTCTAGCATTTCTTTGTCATAGATGTTGTAAGTTCTCTCAACACCTCATAATTTTCTGCTCCCATATGCAATGGGATGTTTTTCCTGCATGAGAACAACTCCTATGCCCTCTCCCGAGGCATCACACTGCAGCTGAAAAGGCCTGGTGAAATCTAGAATAGCTAAAACAGGGCATGTACTCATTAGCTCCTTGAACTTGTCAAAACAATCTTGAGCCCTCTTTGACCACTTGAAACTGTCTTTCCGTGTCAAGTTCGTAAGTGGTGCTGCTATCTGTGAAAATCCCTTCACAAATCTACGGTAGAACCCACAAAGCCCGAGAAATCCCTTGAGTTGTGAAATGTTCCTCGACGGTGACCAATCCAGAATGGCCTTGATCTTGTCTGGGTCAGCCTGAACACTTCCTGCACTAATAATATGCCCTAGATAGAGCAACTCTGTCATCCCGAACTCCCATTTACTCATCTTGGCATATAATGACTCCCTCTCTAGAATACTGAGCACTGTATCAATATGCTTCAAATGTTCCTCCCAAGTACGGTTGTATATCAATATATCATCAAAAAATATCAACACAAACTTCCTCAACTGATCTCTGAACACTCTATTCATACATGATTGGAAAGTGGCGGGGGCATTAGTCAACCCGAAGGGCATGACTAAGAACCAAGGTTGCACAAGTACGTGGGTACGGGAACTAGAACGGGTACAAAAACGGGTACGGGTACGCATATTTTTCAAAATAGGGGACGGGGGTATGTGTGTATCCCTAATTTTTTTCTATATAATTAATATTTTATAGAAAATATGAAAACCAAAATATATGTCATGAGTCATGACATTGAGCATTCAAAACAAGAAATTTGAAAATATGAGGCATAAGTCAAATTATAATATATATATATATATATATATATATATGCTATTGCTGAATGTTTTATGTTTAAAGTATTTTTCATAATAGGGGATGGAGGTACTTGGGTATGTCAAACTTCTTTAAAAATTATACTTTTATATTTATAAAAAATCTGAAATTATGAGTCATGACAATGGTTTTCCAAAACAAGAACAGTGATAAAGTTTGCAAATGTAATGTATTCTTTTCAGTTTCAGATTTGCTATATTTTTGAAATAATAATACATGATAAATGCTTAGATGTATAACAAAGAAGGCAGACTTTAAACATGAACAAGAAGATCCTAAATCATATGATAGTGACATATGGCAAATGATCAACTTATGACTTGAATAGTGATAAAGTTTACTGTTAATGAGTATTAGAGTTTCAAACTGATTTGGTATTGAATTAAGTTTGATAAACAACAAGCTAATACAAAAATAAAAAAACCAAAAAAAAATTAGAATCTTAATCAAGGTCCTTAGCTATGATGCTCTCCACTGAGTACCCAGTATGTGGGATACGTGTACTCGGTACTTGGGTACGTGGGTATGAGTACCAGGGGTGTGGGTACGAGTACCCATGCAACTTTGCTAAGAACTCAAAATGTCTGTAGTGGCATCTAAAAGCTGTCTTCTCCACATCCACCTTTCTAACCTGTATTTGGTGGTAGCCGGATCTCAAATCAATCTTAGAGAAGTAGCATGCACCGTGCAATTCATCAATAAGCTCATCGATGCGTGGGATAGGGTATTGGTTCTTGATTGTCTTCTTGTTTAGCTCCCTATAATCAATGCACATCCTCATTGTAACATCTTTCTTCTTCACCAATACTACTGAAGAAGCGAAAGGACTTTTGCTTGGCCGTATGTGCCCCATGTCAGTCAACTCCTTGATTGCCTTTTCTATTTCATCCTTATATCTCTTTGGATGGCGGTAAGGTGTGATGATAACTGGCTTAGCCCCTTCCTCTAACTCAATAACATGCTCGATTCTCCTATCTGGGGGTCTCCCTGGAGGTATCTCACCAAATACCTTAGTATGTTTGGTTATTAGTTCCTGTACATCAGGTGGATACTCTTGTTCATGCTGCTTTGTTATCTCTAGCATTGCTCTGAACTCTGCTACCCACTGCACCTGATCATGTCTTAAGAAACTCTGCATCCGCTTGAGTGACACCACTCGAAGTCTCCCATCTGACAAACCTCTGAGCACTATCTTTTTACCATTTTCCTCAAACCTCATTTCCATTTTTTGGAGGTTAAATGTAAACTCTTCCAGAGACTTCATCCAGTTCATTCCAAGCACCATGTCCTGATCACCAATGTTGATCACGAAGAAATCTCCCACCATGTCATAATCTCGCAAACGGAGCTGCAAGTTGGAGATTTTCTTGGTACAGTCAATTTTGAAGCCATCAGCAACCATCACCTTAAATCTCCTATGCTCGTCTGTATGTAACCCTTTGCGTGACACAAACTTCTCATCAATGAAGTTATGTGTTGCCCCTGTATTAATGAGTGCCACAAATTTTTGTTCATCCAAAGTTCCCCCAACTCTGAAAGTGACGGCCTCCTGTATACTGGACAACTGAGCTGTCGTGCTATCACTGCGTGCTTCCTCATGTGAAGAATTATCATCATCTCCATCTGATTTTGATGACTGCTCTGAATCTCCATCCATTGACTCTTCGGCTGAAAAGTACTCCATCTGCTTAGCTTTTGGTTTCAATGGACACTTATGTGACAAATCCCAAGGCTCCCTGCAATGAAAACAAAGCTTCTTCTTCCTGAGATCATTAAGTGTCTCATTGTCCAACCTCTTACTTTCCTCCTTAGGTGGCTGAGCCTCTCTATGAAAAAGTTTCCTGTCCTTATCTTTCCTCGGAGGGAAATTCTTTGCCTGGAATTTATTCTTAGAAGTTGAAGAGGAATCCATGTCACGAGCCTTCTTAATGGCTTCCTGTAAAGTGGGAGGGTTGAGAGCTTTAATCCACCCTCTCAACGAATCAGCTAACCCATCCATAAAAGAACTAGTATCCTCCGTTCAGATACATCTGTTACTAATACTGCATGTTTTTGAAACTCTGAAATGTATGCTTCCAATGATCCCCACTTTTTAAGCTGAGCTAACTCCTTGAAATGGAGTTCTGGATCCTTCTTATCAAAACGTTCAATCAGTCTCTCCGTAAACTCCACATATGAGGTAATGTGTGCATGTCCCATAGTGACCATACCATGATGCCACCACTCGTGTGCTAACCCATCCAGATGAATTGCTGCGTACTTAATAGCTTCTTCCTCAAGCATAGGGTTCAATTGAAAGTACGTGTCAAGCTTTTGAACCCAAGCTCTTGCTGTAGACTTCCTCGAGCCATCATAATATGGTAACTCAACTCTCCCTACTTTCTTCTGTAGCTCATAGCTTTGGTTCCTGTCATGTCCACGTGGCATATGTTTCATCCGCACATCCATATACTCCCTAAAGGTAATTGTAGGAGTAAAATCTGGACCTCCGGCTTCCCAATCTCTCCTCAACTGGTCCTGTATATCAGTGATCTGGGCTTTGGTACGGGCTGCTCTGGGGCTCTAGGAGGAAATGTGGGAATTATGGGCCTCGAACTCACTATCCTAGCTTGCTGGGGTGCATGACCAAAATTGTTCCCAACTTGTTCACCTCCATTATGTGTCCCATCCTAATTATTCCCATTCTGATTGTTACCATTCTGATTATTTCCTCCACCCATGTTAGCATTCAACCCCATTTGACGAGCCATCATCTGCATCATAAGCTCCAATCTCTGATTCTGTTCCTGTGTCCTCTGTTCTGCTAATCGCTGTCCTTGTGCCAAGGTCTCTAATAACTTTAAGAATCTTTCCTCTCTAGGATCCCCAACATTCCGGTCTCCCATATTGCCAATAACTTGTTCACCTGTATCAATATGATCCTCTAGATTTCCCTGTCCCTCTTGTCCTATGTTTAGATGAGCCTTGGTTTTTAAATTATAGTGATGAGTTAAAGGTTGAACACTCCAATCTGTTATATCACCACCTGCTCATTGTGTTTGTACCCACTAGGATGGTAGGATAAACAAGCTCTGATACCACTTTAATAGGCCACCCCGTTTTCAGCTTGTTTTTTGAATCCGTCTGCTTGTGGAAATTTTGTCAAACAGTTTGCAAGCAATCTGGTAGTTTAAATTTCTGATTTGTCTCTTTTCAGTATGGATGAAATGTTTGTCAATAAAAAAAAGAAACAGCTCCAGCAATAGCAACAATAGATCGCTTTGAAAAATGTTAAAACTCTAGACTTGGTTGTACTGGTTCTGTGCCTTTATGCAGTCACTAGACAGCCACAACATTGATTTGCAGCCCCTCACAAATCTGATTTCCACAAGGCAGCAATTACTGTAGCCATGTCACTGTAGCGCTGTCACTGTAGCTCGGCCACAAACCCAGCCATGTTAAAAATGCCTTCAACAGAGACGTCCAGTAACATGTACAGCAGCATGGGAATTACTATGAACTTCAAATTCTATCAGCAACCCAGATTTATAATTTGGCTCTTCATTCCCGACTACCAAAACTGAACTCTTCTTGGCATAGTGAAATTCGACCAAAAAGAGAATAGATATCAATATAAATTACCTTGAAGTTCCAACACAAATCTCAAGACCATGTCTTTCAATGGCGTCGAGATTGAGAGCACATAGGGTTTACGTCCTCCAAGCCCAAGGAGAAAATCTTCACAATTGCCAAATTCACATAATATCCAAGCATGAATAAATGAGTGCTATCCTCTTCCTTTTAATCCCTTCCTCAATTGTTCCACGCTTCCGTCTTGCCAATGTGGGATAATACATGAGTTTTAATATTACTTTTTTTCTTTCTTTTACAAAGCCCATGTATGTACTCAAAAGGGGGAATCTTGATTTTTTATAAAGTGACTTTATGAAACATTATAATATTTAATTTAAATAGTCACTTTATCATTATAACTTCAAACATTAAAATAATATACCAAATAGACTCAGAATCCCACATATAATAGCTCATTGGAAAGAGCCCAACAAAACGCATCTCATCCTGTCACTAAAATTGAAGGCACTGCATCCCCCTGTTGGCTTACTAAGAATAGTAAGTCTTTTCGAAAACCCAACAAACGAACTCCGTTTGGTCTGTAATTAAATTTGACTAGGCCAAATCACCTCAGGATCCCTTTTTAAGTCCTTGTTAGCCCTCGGGACCATACAAGAATGGGCTAACGACAACATACATCCAGACTGGCTAAGTGGGGGACATTACACTACCTTTCACAAAGGTGGTCTGATGCCCTGCGAATCTCTTTAGGCTCTTTTAGAGTTGGTTCCCACCGTCTTTGAGCTCACACTGATCATCATATTATTAGTGGGGAGTAGATTTTTATGCTCTTTACTTTAGGGGAAGTGGAGAATGAGGCTCATTTCCTTTTTCAATGCCCTATTTACTATGAGATCAGAGGGAGATTCTTCTGTTTGTTCTGGGAGTGCTTTTTTCTCTATGACCATTTCAGTTTCTATGATCAGAGATGCCTTGCACTTTATCTTTGTGAGGCCACCACACTCCGCGATAGCACGATCCAGTCACTACTTCCTCAATGACACTCGTTTATTCAGCTCATCACTGCCTTTTTTACACCATTATTTCCTTTGCGGGGTGTAAAAAGGCCTTCCAGCTCTATTTGTTCTTATGGGCTTTCCAGATATGTCAGATCCCATTCTAGATATTTGCACGAGCGATACTCTTCTGTCAATAGCCAGAGACAGTCTAGTGCCTGTACACATCGGCTTGTGTGTCATTTAGTGACTGATTTCTTCTCGCCCAAGAATGACTCTTAGCTCTCTCTCTATTCTTTGTTTGTTGTTATTGCTTTGGTTGTATTCGTTTATTTTCAGACACGTTTGTGTGTTCCTGCTGGTGATAGCCTAACTATTGTAATCTTTCAATCCCATAGACCTCTTTTTGATCTTTTGTGGGACATTAGTATCATTATTTTATCTTATCTTATCTCTCTTGGTATATTTCTTTTGCTGACTCTATTTTGGTGCCAATTGCTTCTAAGTTGAGGGAGTGTACAATGCATGATGCTCCAAAAATGTTCTCATATCTTGCTTTACCAAAGCACTTGTAGCTCTGCAATTTTTCGCATTATTTGTAATTACTTGGAGCACATTCTAATGACCCATCTTTATGGATTCCACGAGGATCTTGGAAATGAGCTTTGCATCTTTGACTTCCCCTTGACAACTAACCGCATTCAAAAACATTGCCTTCTTGAGGGACATTGCAATTACATTTATGAAAGCATAGATTTTGCAAGCTTTCCATCCATCGAAAACAATAGAAATGCTTGATTCAATCTAAAAATGTATAACTGGTTTTAGTGAGACCTCTACAAATTTCTTCTGTTTGTAATAATGTGATATATACCTTTTCATACTAAGACTTTTAAAACTGGAAAGTGCACTATTGATTATTGACACCATGTCTGGCTAATATGTTGATCTCACTAAGTTGAATTGAACAACATTGACATACATATTGTTGGTTGAATTCCTACGAGACTTGTCCACTCGATGATGGGAATCACAACACAATCTTGGTCAACATCAGAGACTGATACTCAATAATTCAATCTCCACACTTTAGGCTTCGCGGACCTAAGCGGGTGTACCTTTATCTTAACCCTTGAAATGAGTTGAGGCTTTCTAATGTAGACTTCATGAATGATACTCTTGAGTTGGCAAGTATCTTCTCAAGGAGAAGTCAAATGTGTTAATGTTTTGAGTGTATATAAAAAATATTAAACATGAACTATGCAATACTTGTGAATAGAACTTCAGTGATCTACAACTGTATATATCAACTTACAAGAAGTATGCAAAAACCAATCCTTAATCCAATTGGGCAAATAGAGTTGACCCCACGTAATCTTATCATCAAACCCTCAGAGACAGTGCACACCTCATCAACTATTGGATAGAGAAAATATAAATGCAATCCCTTGTCTAAATCAATTTAACTCCAACCAAAGGAGACCAATTAGACAAATACCATAGCGCAATATGAGAATATCTGATAATCAAGATCATGCATTACTTTAATCCATCAAACAATAGAATAGATCCAAAGGGACAATGAAGCACATGAGTAATTAGAAAACCATATGCCAAAAGAGATATAAGGAAAGTATCATTGTATTACCTTCATTGATAAGGAAATACAATAGAGTAGTTTAGTTGCATATTCATGCAAGTAATTGCATAGAAATAAAATTTTATTCATAATGTAAAGCAACATAATGAACTTTGGAGAAGAAACTAAGGCTTTTTGATTTCAGTTAGCCATTGGAGAGCGTCAATTCTTCAGTGTTGCAACCATTTGAGGTGGTGAAATATCTACTGAATTTGGCATTTAGGAGAGCTTCATTTTGGAGTTCTATTTGTGCTTAAAGTTAAGGAACAACCGAAGGGTTTGAAGAATATTGAAGGACTATTGAGTGAAGACTTAGAGATTCATCTTTGGCAGCCATTAGTAATCGTTTTTCTTTGTTGCTACAGTACATGTGAACAGTGTTGTGCTACAGTACCCGCGCTATTGTATTTATGCTTGATTCCAATTGCAACTTTCATCTACATCCATTGGGCATTACTATTATTAGTTAGGTTCCTCTTGCAACTATTAGTAGTTAGCATTGTAATCTTAGCCATATAATTTTACTGTTGTAAGTGATAACTCAGAATCAAATTTGGCATTGTTGTAGTCATTATTGTAAGTTCATTTGTCTTGGCAAATTCATAGCAACATTGTACATGGGAATGAATTCAATAAAGGAGATATATGTTGCATACCATTTGTTTGACGAAATGTCCATCTAATAGTATATATGATCAGCATAATAGTTGATATGCCAATTGTTTGTCAAATGTCAGTTAGCTGTAGGTATGCATTCCATATCTAGTTTCCATGTACATGCATTGAAAATACTAAAAAGAACTGCACTTGCATGTTAGTTAATTGTAAGAGGTATTGTAATATCATTTGTGAACAATTTGAATTTCTTAGCATCATTCAAACTATATCAAACAATTTGAAACACAAAAAAATCAGAAAAAAGAAAGGCAGCATATAAGTGTTTGACAATATTCCTTGAGCTAAAATCAGTCAGTTTGAGCAAGGGATATTACATTGGTATTAGAGCTTGCTTGCAAAGTGTTTGATGAGATGTCAAACAATTGAATTAGAGAAGAATTTGATGTTTGACAAAGTTATTATCAGTTGGGATTATTACAAGTGGTATCAAAACTTGCATTCAAAGTGTTTGATGAAATGCCAAACAACTGAACTAGAGAAGAATTTGGCATTTCACGAAGTTATAACCGGTTGGGGTTATTACAGTAAGGAAGTAAAATTGAGAATGGAACAAAGTAATTGGTAGTATAAGGAGAATGCTGACAAGTCTAAAAGACATCATGTTTTTGACATTGGTGATGAGGTCATGGTTCATTTGAAGAAAGAAAGATTTCCTATTGGAACATATAGTAAGCTAAAAATGAAGAAGTTTGGACTTTGTAAGATCCTGAAGAAGTTTGATAGTGGTAATGCATATGAATTTGAGTTATCTCATGACATGGATATATTTTCTATATTCAATGTTGGTGATTTATACAAATATCATGAGTAAGAAGATGAAGCGGATGTGTCAGATGATTATCCTAAGAAGAAGATTGAAGAAGTTGAACAGATACTGGAGCAGAGAGTTGGTTAGAGCATGAGAGGAAAAGACTACTATGAGTATTTGGTAAAGTGGAAAAATAGACCTAGGGAAGATGCTACATGGATTTCTCAATCTGAGTTGGATTTAGCTAGGGTTGTGACACTTGCATGTTTTAGGAGAATCATTTCTTTCTACCCTGGTTGTCTGATGCAGGAGCATCCTAGGTTGCACTGCTATCTTGCATGTTTTCAGTTTTCCTAGTTTCTGTCGAGTTGCAATGTCTTGCATTGCCGAGTTCTCAGTGGGTGCCGAGTGTTTAGTGGATGTCGAGCTTCTTGGTTGATCCCGAGTTCATAGTTGCTGCCAAGTGTTCTTTGGTTGTTGAGTCATTCCTTTGGATGTCGAGTTTCTTTGGTTGCCGAGTTTGTGTGGTTGCCGAGTTTATTGGGATGCCGAGTTCGTGTGGATGCCGTGTGTCAGTATTTTGTGGAGCCTTCGTTTGCCAAGTTGTCTGTGTGCGGTTTCTTGTTGAGGCCAACCTTTACATTTAATTTAGTGTTAGATATTTGTTGTGAGCTGATTTATGGCTTAGCCTGGCATTTAATATGAGAGTTTGTTTAGTAGTATTTGCAACAGGCCGACTTGTGGTTGTGCATGTATTTAAGAGACCTTGGTTGGAGTCTTAAGGGGGTAACTTAGAGAGGAGCAAAAATGCGAAGTTGGATCATCGAAGATTGTAATTGAAATTGATATATGGCCATAACCCAGAAAGCCTTACAGCTGGGCATGTAATTTATCTTTGGATGAATATATGAATGAAAGCTTTGTACTTCCTCTATCTCCCGAGTTGTCTATATTTGTTGTTATTTCTGCTGTGTTGACTCTGTGCAGGTGGTTTGAATAGTTGGGTGTACCTTTGGCCCTAGTTATTTGTACCTCCCTACGTCATGAAATTAGTATCCACAAAGCCTATGACAAAGTGGACTTGAAGATTTCTCGACAAAACTATGGAAGATTTGATTTTTCACATCAACAGATTAACTTAATCTTCAACCGTATTTCAAGTCCAAAGATTTCCTTGCTAATCAATGGTAAACCTGAAGGTTTTTTAAATATATCAAGAGGAATAAGGCAAGAAGACCCAATCTTGCCCTTTCACATTATCATCATGGCTGAAGCCTTTGGCAGAGCCATAAAAAAGGTTCAGGCAGAAGGAAATATCAGAGGGATCAAAGTAACAGATGATTTGGCTAAGATAATACATGAACAATTCAATCATGGATGATTCTATTTTACTATGAGAAAGCACAATCAAAGAAACCAACTATTTTAAGAAAATTATAAAAATATATATGGATGCCTCATGCAAAAAAGTAAACTCAACAAAGTCTGAGATCTTTTTCCGTAATACCCACCTGGATCTAGAAAAGAACATTTGTATTACTATAGGATACAAATAAGGTACATTTCCTTGTAAATATCTTAAGATTCAGCTGGAAAGAGGAGCTAGAGAGAGAAAAACCTGGAACTTGATATCATAAAAATTAGACAAAAAATGGAAAGTTGAAAACGGAAATGGTTAACCAAGGCTGGTAGATCAACAATGATCAAAGCAATATTATCAGCTGTACCCATTTATCAGATGTCATCTCTCCCATTACTGAAAGGCATTAAAAGACAACTGGATAGTGAATTAAGGAAATTCTTTTGGCAAGGTACAAATGATAAAAAGAAAAAAGATTTGATAAAGTGGGATCAAATATGTAGGCCCAAAGAATATGGTGGTCTAGGAATTAAAAACTTAAGCTAGCAAAATGAGGCATTAGGGGCCAAGCTAGTATGGAGAATGTATGAAGAACACGAGAGTAAATGGTCGGAAATTCTATGTCATAAATACCTGAATGATCCAGAACCTATATTTTTATTTTGAACAAGTGTAATGTCCCCACTATTAGGATTAGTTTGGGACAAGTAATACCTGCAAAATAATAGTTAGAGTTACAATAATAACAAAACTAACTATATTATTCTACCCTTTAATTTAACCTCAATCTTAAGGAAGTCTCCAGATCGGGCTTCCTGGCTCATAGCTACCTTGCCGTCTTCCTGGGAGTGCACCCCTTAAGATTCTTCTTGGACGGGCATCTTCTATCCAAGGCTAATCACATATGCATATGTTGACAATATTAGAATCCAAGGCTACTCATGAAACATGGGTCATCAAGTTTGACTCAAAAATCACACAGTTAAATCCTGATATTCACATCACAATTTGACTAGCTGTGGAAATCATCTCCTACTTATCAATATTAGAATATTCAGGCACATTGATTCTCGGCCATGGCCGACAATGGAGAGCTTAATATCTCACATGCTCCATACTTTGAGTCCACATTGATTCTTGGCCATGGCGGACAATGGAGATTTTAATATCTCTCATTCTCCATGCTTCAAGGCTCATTAATATCCATGGTGCTAAACCCATAGGTTAACACAATATTATCCACAATTATGATTAATTAATATAAATAAATTCATAAATATAATTAAACAAATATAATCCATAAACATACCTTTCTTACCTTCTTTTCTTGGTCCATACACAAAAGAAATATCATCATTAATCCGACCAGTTACAACATGCAACTGGGATAAACCCAACCCAATATATTTGAGTCAGATCAGGAATTACTTATTACTATAGGGTCCCCGTCCCCTAGGTGAAGGCAATGGTCGATACTGCGGTGGCTCTATCCTTAATTGACCCTTCAATGAATTATTCATTCTAAAATGATCTCAACTCTATATTTACTTTCTAAAATTCTTCCTTTTCTAATTATAAGGAAAGGACAAAGTATACTTCTTTGTTTCTTCTTTTTTAAGAGTCGCAACCTTTCATAATACAAATCTTTTGAAAAGTCACAATACTTCATAGTTATAATCCTTTCAAAAAGTTACAACACTTCATAAATGAAATCCTTTAGAAAAGTCCCAATACTTCATAATCACAATATTGTTGAAGAGTTGCAACTATTCATAATTATGACTCTTTCGAAGGTTCACATCCTGTCAATATCATTGATACCTTTCAAAAAGTTACTTCCTTATTTCCTTCATATCACTTTCCTCTTCCATTTTTCCTTTTTGAACTCCTCTCTTCTCCTCTTCCTTTTTTCCTTCTCTAAAATAAACTCTCTTCCCTTTTATATCTTAATTTTAAGGAGTCGTGTGTATTTGTTAAACATCTCTTGACTTTTCATTAGATTTCGTTAAGTTATATTATTATATGTTATATTATTTATTTACTTATTTGTGTTTATTATTATTTATTATTAAATTCTATTTAGAAAGTTAACATACTTTCTGCAATATTGTCTTTTGTATTTAATTTTATTTCTTTATTTATTCATTGAAATTTTATTATTTTTTCATTATTTAAAATATCATACTAAATATTATTTCATTTATAATATAGATTATATAATAATTATTTCCTAGTTTTATATTTTAGTATTAGTTTTGATATAACTTTATTATCAGTATTTATTTTAATTACATTGTATTATCTAATTATTATTAAAATTCTATCTTAAAATGGGGACATGACAACAAGTAACCCACCTAAAGGTTCAAAAGTCCGGAATTTTATGATGCAACGTCAGCATCTAATATCCAACTATCTTACCTGGGATATAGGTAATGGACAAGAGGCTCTCTTTTGGGAAGACTCATGGAATGAACTCCTATCTCCGAACATCTGTAATTTACCAAACAACATAAAGAATACTCTAACACATCAATGGGGTCTGTATGTTAAAGACTATAAAGAGGAAATTAGAGAAAATAGATATGGAAGATGGTGTTGGAGATTTGTGACGGAAACAAACTTGTCAAGTGATGAAAAAGTAATCTTTGAACAATTCCTGATAAAAAGACAAGTAAATCACAAAGAAAGGAGAGATGGATTAATTTGGGGAACAACTAAGCATGTGAAGTATAGCATTAAAAAGGGTTATGAAACAATTGTTTATTCATAGGGGTGGAGAAAAATAGAAATTCCCCTTAACCTATTTTGGTATACCTCATGTCTCTCAAAAGATGGCATATTCCAATGGGGTTTGCTTTAGGATAGGATTCTAACAATAGATAGATTTACTAAAATAGGCTTTGAGGGGCCATCAAGATATGTGTTATGTGAAAATGAATTTGAAATTGCGGAGCACCTTTTGTTTCAATGCCTTTTAACTAATGTTGGAAACGGTTATGTAATAAGCTTAACTGACAAACAATATTCTCAGACAACCTATGAAATTTCCTTAGTAGGTTGTTTCAAAAGGGATCCTCCAAGGTTTACAGTGACCTTTGGAAAATCTCTCTGTCCATTCTTCTCTAGGAAATTTGGAAAGAAAGAAATAGAAGAATCTTGACCAACGAAAAGATGGATTTACAATCTCTACTTAGTATAGTGGAGGTAAGCATTTTAGAGGTAGAAAACAACCACCTAAAAAATACATATAAAGAAGAAGGCTCATTCTCCGATTGGGATGCGAATATGTGCAAGAATTGGTGTAAATTAGTCAATCCACCAATGACTTATACCAAGGCTAATAGACAAGGTAGGATTAAATGCAAATCGGACCCTCCCACCCTACCACAAGATGGATGGGAAAAACTGACTTTTGATGGTGCCTTGAGAGGCAACCCGGGGGCTACAGGATTAGGATGTATCATATAAAAAGAGTCTGGCTCTTGGATGGTCAAACAAGCTAAATATCTAGGGACGACTTCTAACAACTTAGCATAATTGGAAGCCTTAATAGAAGGTTTAAAGTTGAGTTTGGAGGAAGGCATTGTTAAGTTAGTCATTGAAGGCAACTCACAAATTATCCTTAATGCAATAAGGAAAAGAAGCACCACTAATTGGGTTCTAAGTTGGAAGAAGCTATACAGTTATTGGATAAATTTCAGGAGACTAGAATCAAGCACATCTACAGAGAAGATCTTATGATAAAAAATAGTGACCTGTCCATTAATTAGCAACCTAACCAATAGTTACTTAACAAATCATTTACTAATAACTATAATTGGATTGAAACAAAGAGTATGACAACTATCAATTATAAGAGTCAGTGCCAAAGGCAATAGAGTTCTTTGTCCAAAGTATGATAGTCTGTATTCATCTCTTGGTATTCTTCCTTTTTTTAGTATAGGGCGGTAAGTGTATTAAGTACTTGATTCGCATAGACTTCTATGCCTTAAAGTTTATAATAGTAGGTAAAGTGTTATAGGTTTTATCGAACACTTATCTTCTTTAACGTCATGATAGTAGCTTTATATTCTCGAGATGTGTGTTATGCCTTCCATTTAGGTCCTAAATTTTTTTCTTGCCTATCATTTTATTATTTATCTTTATCATTTCTTGTGTCTGATCATCTATAGCCCCTTTAGTCTGGTTGTTTAGTTTATGTGTTTTTTAGATCGTTTATTGAGATGTCCTTATAATGATTACTTTGATCTTCTTTTATCTATCCCCTTTGATCTTTGATAGGGATGCTCACCTCTAAGGCTCTCTTTTCTAATCATACCTAGGATTGTCTTTTGGCTTTATCTTCTATCATGATCTTGTGATCCTTGATCATGAGCATGGATTAAATTGAAGGTTCTAGTCATGTCGAGACTTCTTTCAAACTCCCAAGCTTTTCCTCTCTCCTTTGTTAGGCTTTTCTAAGATATGCTTTTCCTATCTCCCCTGCTTTCTCTGTTTAGATCTTCCCCTGGTCTAGTGTCTTGTATATGCTTTTTCTAAACATGGAAACCACTATCTCATTATATCACACGCATGAAGAAAGAATAATGACCTTCATTGGCCGAGTCAAACTAGAACGTTGGGTTAGGCATTCTAAAAAAATTGATGTTATGTCTTGGCTTGCAGTGAAGAAAGCGACAGGTGAGCATGAATTGGACTATAGCCATAGTTGGAGAACTAATGTAGACGTTATAGGTATATTCCTAGCTTGTGCATTCAAAGCAAAGGTTAAATTTTGTCATGTCAAGTCGTTATGTCTCTCCCTGTTTGATGAAACATGGATGCTATTGAGAATATTAACAATTGCCTAGAAATACCACTTCCAGAAGCCTACACAACGTGGCTAGTTGGGAGCTTAAAACATATGAATGTCTCGAAAAGGCCTATCCTATACATCAAGGATCAAGGGGTATTTAATAAAGCTTGGCCTGAGATGGAAAGGCGTATCCAATTTCTGCTTCGGTGACATAATGTTATTAAAGATCAGAGTGTCTGGGAAGGCTTCTTCAAAGGTTCTGGTGTTGAGATTCCTCTGACCATAGATTGTAGAAACCATGAGCAATATGAAGTCTACTTCCCCTTCCTCCTCAAGGCACTGAGACCTAACAAAGGAACACAAACAAGGTCAGTAGTAGGTTCAAGTCTTCTCTCTTTAGGTTTCGAGCCTGATGAAGATATTATAGTTGTCAAGCCTTGACACTCATAGTTGCTTTGGATAGTATATTGAGTTTTGGTTTGGTATGCTTATTTCGGCTCTTATTTTGTTTTTTTGATCGGTAATATTTCGCTTTTGATTGGAGCTACGAATCAGTGAGGCCACAAATCTGGGGGACCTCATCCCCAAAGACAAGCCCAATAGGTACGCGAAGCCTAAGGGGCATACCCAACACACCCAACGTGGATCCGATATAGGGTCCGTCAACACTCCTAGCCTAGTGACGATCATGAAAGTTGACTATCGTTCTCTCCATCTTCATTGGCGAGAAGCCTCAACACCGTGATCTTTGTCATGAGTATGCCACAAACATGCATCTATCGACCTCCACACACGAGAACCAAGGTGGGCCCAACCAGCATTAACACTGTTTTGGGCCAATGGGGATTTGAACCTTGGCTGTACCATTAACAGTGCAACCAAGTCACCACTACTCCACAAGGTGATCCCCATTTCGGCTCTTTTTTTTAGTATTTACTCCTAGGATTTTTTCTCATCTATGTCCTAGAATTTTGATTCGATATAGCTATTTTATCAAGTTTTTATAATATACAAGTCTCTGGTTATTAGATTTTCTTGTCTTTGTTCTTTCTTGCATATGTCCCTGGGTACATGGCCATGTCTTCTTCTTGTGGCATTAGTCATATGTATATATATGGCCTGTAGTAGTTAACATATCTTTGTCTTCACTACAAATATACTATTAAGGTTCCCTTTCTCAAGAATCTGTTCACAAGGTCTAACTCTGAATAGGAATACCTATAAATCTTATAATGACTCGTACACAATGTACATTATTCAATCAATATTAAAAGAAAATTTTATAATCTTTGATGTTGTCTGTGCTTTAATTCTCCCTTTTATTCAAAAATATTTAAATCAGTTCTGGGCAAGCATACATTTTCAGTCCAATTCAATTTCTGTAGATAGAGACCCATGCAAATAGATATATCCATTATCTTGATTAGTGTCAAGATCATGGATAACACTTGTAAAACGACAAAAGATTTTATAGCAACAAGATATGTGGTGATAAATTCCTAATGTAAAAAAGTTACAAACCAAGACGAAAACATTGTTAGAGTAGTATACAAGATATATAATATAATATACAAATAAGACACATCAATGAATAATAATGAAAAAAGCATAAAAATGTAAGGAAAGATCAAATGCCACATGAATGATAGTATACTATATAGTACCCTATTGTAACAAAAGCGAAGTGCACGATTACTAAGGGAAACTCTGATTCGTAAACATCTCCTAATGGAAGCTAGTTTGAACCAGGGTTTTGATGTAACATAGCCTTGACGCATCGAATCACTGTAGTTCCATTTTTTGAAAACAATCACAGAGTAAGGAAGCTACTATGGACAATCTCTTAAAATCAGAGATTTTGATCCCCTTAATTTAGCTAATAGCCTCCCTTATGTCATCTTTAGTTAGAATGTTTTAGCTTGTTCTACTCTTGGTGCTGATGCACAATTCTTCTGGGTTTCTTAGTTTTTATTTCTCTGCTACTCTGTAAAAGATTTCGGGTCCTTTAAAACCTGTTTTTACTTAATCAAAGCATTGGCTCATAGGGATAATAAGAATCTCACAAACTTTAGATTCGGTAATTAGTCTTTCCCTCATCCCTTGGATTCTTTTTTGTTAGTCAAACATCTGAGAGAATAACAATTATGATTCATAACATGGTAATCAAGCATATAGATAAATTGATCATCAATAATTGGATGTAATAAGAAGTTATAACCTTTTGGCATAACTGAACTCCTAATAACCAAAAGGCTAGATATTCCGATTGTTTAAGAAAATAAATGAAAGCAATAAAAAACACTATAAAATGAAGATGGGCCAAAGGATTTGGATCTTATAAATGTTTTATATCAATTTTTTTATTGACCAGGCTATTAACATTTCAGAAGTACAAATTATAAGAAACAATAAGGGCCTCTTACTCACAAACTCAAATAAAGCTTAATAACCAAACATACTAACTTAAAGAATTTAGTATATAAAAAGATTTAAGATAACCCTATATCAATTACCAAAATTATGATATTAATGCTAGAATCTCTTAACATTATATATATTATCTTTTGCAGAGCATTAAGACAAACATTTTGTTCCACTGCTATTCTATAATGCATTTTGTTAATGGGCTTTAGTGACTAACAGTTCAAAAAGAGTTGGAAGTGTGTTGAAGCTGCACGAGTCAGAAAGCGAAAAGGATTCCAGAAACTCAATACTAAAAGAAGACAAATGAATAAGAAGCAACAAATTAGAAAGATCTGATTTATAATCAATGTTGTTTCAATGAATGTATTCAATTGTATTTAATTCCATATAAGGGATTCCTTGATTTGTATAAAATCTATTTTGTAAAAGGAAGGTATGCCTTCCTAAATCCCCAAATATTTAGGGGTACTTTTATGCCTTCCCAAATCATGAAAGGGAAGAAACTTTGTAAGAGAGGGTATGCCCTCTCAAAGCCCTTTGCTAAGAATCAAAGGCGAATGTATCAACTCATACACAGGATATTAAATGTCCCAAACAATACTCGGGGTTTTCTTCCCCGTTCTTTTTCCCCTAGTGCCTATAGTCTAAATGGGGTAAAAATAATTTGTTAAATTATTTTGGAATATAATAAATAGGGCATTATTCCTTTTACTGATAAAAAAAATAGAAACATAAATGACAAATCCATCACACACGTAAACTGTAAATTGTAGTTGAAGTAAATAGAAAACATAGGACCATATGACATAGATATATAGAATTATAAATGTATGTAAGATCCTTAAAACCTGATGGAACCTTAAAATTTGCAGAATTTTGAAGTTCTAGAAACAATGCTGAAAGGAGAATCTTTATGTATGTATGTGCAAATGCAAAATCATCACAAGTTGTGTAAATCTTGAAGAGTTAGATGTTCATATTCGTATGGCTCATAGTTAAGACCTCCAGGGGGCATGTTAGAAGAATGGTTTTCATGTTGCTATGGGATAAATCAAAATCATCGGATTACTCATACAGATTTGTGAAAGATTGCACATTCAGCAGGAACTAAATCCTCACTAGCTATATCTCCAGGAATCTGAAGCCTTCCATTCACAAAAGATAACTTTCCCTGAGGTAATGGAGAAATGGGATCTGAACATGATAATGCACTAGAACCAACTCGAGCAAGTGCCATCCTATAAAGATGGCTAGTTCAGAAGATAAATCAGAGAACATATATATATATATATATATATATATATATATATATGTGAAGCAAAAGCAATAGGCCTAGAGTAAATGAGGCAGAGACAACAAAGTAAAAAGGGAAGAGATTGGAGATGTTTTGTGTGCCTGAGGAATCTATATAATTGTACGCGGTAGACAGGTCTCAATGTTTTCTTTCAGTACATACTGCCATGCTAGACAATTTGTGGATGATCACCTCCAGTAGCTTCAATGGATGTCGATGAGTTTCTCATTCCAAGAGAAGGGAGAGTCAAATTTCCACCACAGTTTTTGCTACAGTCAAGTTTGGCAGAACAATGAAACAGTAATATCCTTGAGATCCACATATGCAATGGAGAATTCACGGCAAAAAAATACCATGTTAAACATCCAAGTCAGTTAATGATAAAATAGCAACCAATTCAGTATGTGCCTGAAATTGAAGGTAACATTGCCGGTTAATGTGAATGTAAGACTAGATGCAATAAACAGTGACAAAGATAAAATGCAGTGACTACATCAATTTGATGGCAATAAAAGGATACAATAGCAATGATGATTTTTCCAGAAAAGACAAAGATGACACATTACAAACATAAAGAGCTGAAGATTGACAAAAGATAAGCATCGATCAATATATATTCATTGTAATACACACAGGTCAAATAGGAGGACTATGAAACAATGACGAGGAAGTTATATTTTATGTGACGCCAAGTTTGGAGGCCTATGTGCACCAATAATTCGACAATACATATATATTTTCATTTATTGAGCAAAAATCGATGAAGAAATTCGGCAACTGGCAGATTTCCTATATGTTAAATCCCCAGCACCCGAGGATGGGACAGAGTTGCACAAGATGAAGCTTCAGACTTGTCTTATTAACAAAAGTTAAGGCTAGAGTGATTACAAAGTTCGCGGGAGGTAGAACATAGAGACCTTTGGATTACACATGCCTAGCCGAATGAAAAGCTAAGACACCCTTGCATTATCAAATCGATGACATACAGGAAGAGACAAGATCATTATCAGGAATTCCACAATATAGAAAGATTCATTAAATTAAATATAAGATGGCAATATCATTATCAATTGGCAGATTAAAATGATAAGGTAGCATGTGCAGTTACGAATAATGCATCTAAATAATGATTTGTTAAATTCAAAGCAAGTATAATTTATTTTTAGAGATATGACTTTTCATTTTGAAAAGTCACATCTTGAAATGAGTCAAATATAAATGTAGGCTGAGTTGTAACGAACAAGATATTCGACATCTTTTATAAGAACAAAAACATTTATTGTATGGAGGAATAAGGAGCAACATAATGACTGTAATATAAATTCCATTTTTTTATTTTTATAATAAAATAAAATGTCTTTTGTTTATTTTTAAATGACACGGAGATTTAAATTGCAGATGAATTGTCCTTTGTAATTATGTTTTGAAATTTTGTATACAATTTAAATGTCGAATAAGTGGATATGGTCATTTAGGATTTTAAATTTGACCATCTCAAATATTGTGAAATATTAAATCATTTCCGTATTTGTGTCCAGTTTGTCTCCCTACTAGAGGAATTAAAGCTCAATTTGGAGTAAATTTAAGATTGCGTAATATTTGGTCTGTCGCATCTTGATTATTAAATTGTTGGCAGTTCAAGTGCGTAAGAACTTTATGAAGTTGTACGTGAAAATTCATTGAAGTTGACTTTATTGCCCGGATGAGCGGAGGTACTAGTCTTTCTATTATTGAAGTCAGAAAATCTATATATTCCTTCCTACAAGCATCAAATTCATTATTAACAAAACCTTATACTAAACATCCAACCATTTTAAACATTCAACATTCAATCACAGTTTCATCGAGTTCAAGGACCTTGCTAGTCGAAGAACTTCAAAGCTTAAATTCCTTTTAGAAAAGCTCTGAACCAAGCGATCAGGTTCAAGGAGAAGGTCTACCCGCCTAGGTGTAGCGGAGCCTGAAGTGCAGGGGAATCAAGGTGATTCTCATTCGTTGGCTAGAACTGATTGCAGAATCTTATCGGAGAAGTGGAAGGCTCTTGGATTTCCAATCTGCGTTTTTGGGAACCAACAAAACCAATGACATCAACTCATAAATGTATGTAAGATCCATGATGATGAAACGTATGTGTAATTGTAGAGTGTAATGATATTCCATAGTCTACAGGACTAAAACATTGGTATGCTGTTTAGTCTTAACCTATGTTGCCGGATTCATCCCCTGCTGCCCGGATTCGGGTTCGGGTCCGTACGGATCCGGATTCGTCCTTGGGTTTGGTTCGGGTCCGGGCAAGGTCCTTAGTTTTGACTGTGGATTCGTCCGGGTCCTTGCTGAAGCGAACCCAGATGAACCCACAACGAACCCAAGGCTAAAACAACATGAGAGAGTGTTTTTTTTAATTGTTTTCTTATGCAACTCTCAAAGGAACTTATTAAAAAACATTTCACTCATCTAATCCCTTATGTCAAGGAGGAGGACGATGATATAGCAGCATATGGGACTAGTGGAATCAGTTTGGGTTCCAATGATGAAGATCTAGATATAGTTGCAGTTGGGGATGAAGCCATTGATCCTTCATTTTGTGATGATCCATTTGACCCTTGAAGGGCATTTGATACTATGATTATTGATAAACTACTAAAAACTTGTCATCTATCATCATGTTTCAATCTTTATTACTTGATAAACTAGTCTTTCTTTTGCAATTTAGTAATTCAATGTATTATTTGATGAACTAGTCTATGTTTTGCAATTTAGTAATTCAATGTATAATTTTCCTTACAATCATGAAGATAGATTAATGAGCGAGTATTTAATGCTTTTAGATTCAGGTAAAAATAGGTTTTGAAGGGACCCAAAACCCTTTGGCATTTGGCATTGATCAATGATCAAGCAACAATTGTTCATATTGTGAAATGACTTTGTTTTGCAACTATGCATGTTTCTCTTGTGTGTGTGTGTGTTCATATATATATACTCACGAACCCACCCACGAACCCAAATGGGGAAATAAAAAATTGCCCAAATTCACAAATCGAACCCTGAACCCGAACCCATCCCCGAACCCGAATCGGCAACTTCGGTTTTAACCAGTTTGCAGAATACTTGTTTCTTGTTACAATATGGTCACATGAAACTCTAGAGATTACATCTTTTAGACATACTTGAATTATGTTAATATGATCTTCACAAAAGTTTCTCTGCCACAATCATCGAATTTCAAACAACAAATACAAACAAATGACAATCTGAAAAATAAACCTTTCTTTTACAAGAATACAATCTTCAGATTCATTATTTACAGAACGTTTCTATGCTGCCTTTGTTTTATCCAAAAATTTCCCCTCATAAAATCCATTCACAAAACATTAAAACTCCTTTAAATAGCTGATTTATGCCCCCAAGTAATGGTGATTTCAGGTGATTTTTGGTGAATTTCTAAGTTGGGTAATTTTTGACCAAACATCAATTGGCTAACTTGCCAAGTTAGCATTAATCGACAGCCTTCAATCGAACCGTTGAATTGTTAGAATTGCCTAAATTGTGGCGATTCTGGGATCTCTTATTTGAAGAGATCGCCTACAATGCGAGATGAAAGTGTGTTCCTTGTAGTAGAGGAAGTGGCGGTAAGAGTCCTTTAGCTTCCCAAAGGAGGTGGGGTGAAGGTTGGAGGACATGTGTGTTGTCCTCCATTTTGTCATCACAAAATGGAGATAACAATATGAAACTTTTCCAATTGAGTTTCACTTTCTTCTAAGATAACTTGTTATTTGATTGGCAAAAATTGATCAAACAATTGCTACCAATTCATATAATGGTATGTTTCACTGAAGGTTCTCCTCCAATCTTTTTCATTTTTTTAGTTCATTAGCCCATACTTGATTTTTGAGGCCTTCGAAGTTCCTTTTGCATTTTTTAGTATTTGTTTAGATTGTTTGTCATTTTGTTTCCTTCAATCTCTTGCTTTTGGTTTGAAATTCGGCGAACCCATAAAAACTAAATAAAAAATGTCAAGTTCACATGAAAATTCATACGGCAAGGAATTATTATAACCTTTTTTAGGGTTTCAGGCTAAATATTTTAATAAATAAATGGGTCTGTAATTGATTGCATAAATTGACAATGATGACAGCTGAAATTTTTCAAAGGGCAACATATTATTGGGCAGATTGCAGTTGTCTGAACGTTAGCAATGACTAAGATTGAAGTTTGTGGAAGTTTGCAGCCATTTGACTTCATATCGCAGTTGTTCATCTCTAGATTTGTGCACCAAATACCGTTGGGATTACGCTGCAATGCAAGACTGAAACTCTCTTGATTTGTCTGTTCGTTTGTGGTGATTTTTTACAGTTCATCATCATTTGCAAGATTGAAATTTCTTGCATTGACAAAATTTTATCATGTGACTTCCATTTTGTTTTCTTATTTTATTTTTAGACTTAATTTTAATTTATTTTACTGTTCTTTGAATTCCTTTTTCAATATTAAACTATTATAATTATTTTTATTATGATATAAATTTGATATATTTTTAATTTTGAACTTTAAAATTGTAGGCTTATAGATTGTATTAAAGTTATATTTTTATTTTATATCTGTTTTTTTTTTTGTAAACTTTAAATATTTATATTTATTTTTGTAAATTGCAAATATTATTTCATTATGTATTTATTATTTAATTTTTAGTTAATAAATTGCACAAGAGTATTAACTTATATTTTTATTTATTATATATTATTTTGTTTATTATGTGTTGTTTTATAGGTTCAAAATTGAAGACTTCTTTGCATGAAACTTATAAACATATAATTATTATTATAAGCACATATTGATATATATTTTAAAATTACATAAAGAGAATTTAATGTTGGTTTTTTTTTTGATTTTTTTGACTTGCTGAACTTCATTGTTGTCGAACTCGAATTTGAACCTTTTGACTTAGTATTTAATTATTATTTATTTAATATTTTAATATGACTTTATTATCATTATTTATTTAATAATATTGTATTAACTAATTATTGTTAAAATTCTATCTTATAATAGGGACATGACATTAGATAAGTTTATTAATGTGCAACAAGAGAGCATAGAGAGGGTCTAAGGGGCTGCGATTTACAACAAAAAGAAACCAACCAATAGGTGGATGACCAAACAGTGTCCAAGGAAAGGTCAAGGTAGGAAAAACTGTTAATATGAAAGGGAAAGGCTAAGTGATGACTAGCCTCCTCGATGATGGTCCGAAGAGTTGAAATGTGGTCTAAAAGTCTGGCCTGAAACCAGCCTGCCCTCTCGCAGAAAGATGTCAGCTATCAAGCTCCCTAGAAAGAATGGTGTGCAAAATTGTGTCATGTAATTTGGAGAAAATGTGTCCCACCATGATGGTTCTATAGATGTTGAGATCTGAGACTTGTCCAACCTTGTGAATCAGGTGGATAATATGTCATGACTAAGGGGAAACCAGTGCAAACAACTCTGTTGATAGGGGCTTTTGCACATCTTACAAAGGTCAAGATTCTCCATAACATGATAACAAGATGACTCCAACAAAATACAAGTTACTTACCAAACAATTTAGTGACTGAAAGTTGACCGTAGAGTATGATTGAGGCACATCAGGAATGGAATCTGAACAACAGTTCAATATCTAAGCTCATTTACTGAATTCTTTGTCAAAAGTTAAAAGCAGTAAATCTTACATCCAAACAAAAGTATCAATTATTACCTCATATAATGTCTCATTACTAATTTATCTCTCAGGCTTACATAAAAAATGTTATTAGTATTACTCTAATTTGTTCATAAAGCTACAAGTTTTCGTTTGTAGATATTCATTATTTATCTACAATTGATGTGCCGTTTACTTACAATAGGCTGATATTTGTTAAGAAATTGGAGGTTAAATTGATAAATTTGAGATGTCAATATATTTTTTTTGCTGATGTTCAACTCAAGCAATACTGAAATAATCTTAACCATCAAATATGTATAAATTTAATGTGTACTGTAGTCACTTTTTCTAGTATATCAGCTTGTTTTAATAAGGTTAATGATGACTTCATGTTCATACATGCTTTTGTGACTCGTTGGCTAAATTCTATTTTAGGTACAATCGGCTATTGGAGTTATAAAATTCAAAGGAACTCTTGATGCCTTGAGATTGGCTACCATGTTAAAAGAAATTTCAGTTTTAGTTTCTAATGAACTTTCTCTGGAAAGGCAGAATGATATTTCAAGCCCAGCTCAAATCAAATATTCTGAGGTAGCTTATCATCAGTTTGTTTTATTTCCTGACCACATATCTATGTAAATGGTGAAAGTCTTTGGAAGAAGATGCCGAATTAGAATGAAGAAGCTCTTCAGAACTTTCCTTTTCTAAATCTTTATACTCAATATTTGATTTCAATCACTTGAGAGTTGTTGATTTCATGCAAATTTTTGTAGGAAAAATGGTTTTTCATATTAGTAATACATTATGAAGTTCACTTTCTGTTCCCTTTTTCGTTTTGGAAAATATTCTTGATTTCTTGAACGTTATATATTCATGCAATATGCTGCCAGTAAAGAAAAGTGAAGTGAGACTGAGAATTGCAAGTACACGCAATAATAAAATAGGTAAATGCAAAGATTGGCAAATTGCAAGTACAAAAGATAAAGTAAATAAGAAGGGGATATATTCAAAGCTACAAGATTCTCTTCATTGCAATTTTCATTTAACAGGAAAACCACTTCAATTAACCCTCATTAGCACATATGCCACACATATTGAGCTAAGCAGAGAGGTTGCATCTGAAGCTACAACCATGACTGAACAATCATTGCATTACAAAGCTTCCAATAACAGTTATATGACATTTGACTTGTAAAAGCACGTTAGACACATGATACTTAACAACAATTAAACAAAATAGGCATGTTAAATTCTTTTAGATGATATTGAGTTCTGGATCTCTAAGCTAGGTGCCAGGAGCTCCTATTTATGAAGATTTACAGTGTCTTTATGGCAAATAGTTAAAAAAACTAACTTATGCCATAAGAATAAATTGCTTTAACACAATTCAAAATTATGACAACATAAAATCTACTGGTACTACACTTTAACTAAGACAATTTTGGTTAGACTCCTGATAAAGACGATTTCAAAGTAACAATAGGCCTTTTAGAGGTCAGCTCAATAAGAGCACAAATTATTTTTAGGATGGGCTAAAAATACAACTCATGAATATTTCCTGACAGAATTTTGATGAAGCTTCTTTGGATTGTCCCTGGAAAATCCTCAGATAAAGTGTGAAAACATGGACAATTCCTCTGTCGAGGTCAGAAAGCTGATTTCATCTTTTTCTGTGTTGACCTTACTAAATTCCAGGTCAAACTACATCACTTCGATGCTCTAAAAACCTCAGCAGGTTTTTCCACCATCTTGAATTCTTTGAAATGCTAAACTTCTAGGACAGACTGCTTTGGTTAAATGATAACATCAGATTGTTTGTTCACAAAACTAAAGCTTTACACTGAAGGTCTGTGTTTGGCAATTCTTCATAAATTCACTGAGTCTGATACAACTTCAAAATAAAACTCAAGAGGAGATGGGTTCTTATGTTTCATTTATTATTCATACAAAGACACGTTTCTGATGGTAAAAACTCACTGATATAACTTAATTCCCTTCTGTCCTGTAGTAATAGTTGTACTAGTTTTTAGAAGTCACTACTAATTCTAAAAGTTTTTTCTATGATGACTACTTTTTAAATCATCTGTGCGCTGCTGATGAAGGAACAAATTTTTATGCTGCTATTGCTCTGTTAGATATGATAAGAATGAAACTTACACTATGTGAGAATCTTCTGTCTGCTGATTATAACTAACTTATTGCAAAACTGACTTGCCTTCCTACTCCTGGTTGCCACTTTATATAGCCTAATTTCAGTTATATGAATCTTCTATTCCAGGCTATAAAGGACATGTCTTCATGGCAGTGATACATTTCTATAAATAGCACAAATGTTTCGCAAGAGTGGTTGGCTAGGAAAATAATAGGGACGCCGCTCTGTAGCTTCACTCCTTTCACACGATCTTGGTCAGATTTTATGCACCGGTGTGCACATATATGAATGAATTCATGCCTTGTATTTGAAATGTCTGTTTTACCTTATATGTCATGTCTTCCACATAAGCAATTCCTTGTTTTAACTTTTGACTTTATTAGCTCAACAGTGATTATGGACTTGGTGTGTGTTTTATGACACAAACAACTCAGAATAAAATACCAAGCGTGCCCTATCTCTCTTGATCAAAATATTCTATTTTCTAAACAAACGAACCGTGTGATAAAATAGACGACTTCAAGGTTCGAAATGCAAGTGATTGCTGTTGGGAAATGTAGTTGTTAAGATTTGTTAGTGTGTTCAAAGGGATAGGTTAGTTTGGGTTGATAGTTTTGATGGTCACTGCAGTTGGTAGTCGCACCCATTTGAACGCCATTATTGTGAATGAAGAAGTTGTTTTCTCATTGTGAGTCTGATGCATATTTGGCTGTAAGCATTTTTTGAGATTTGTTGGGCGGATATTTTGCAACTGATAATTTATTCAAATTCATTCTCAAAATAGGCTTACTAGCCATAGTGGGTGAGATAGAGTCTCTCCTACCTTAAGGGGAAGACTCCCCCTTCTCGCCATTCCTTGGATCAACTTAAGGTAAGCAAGAAGTTAAGAGATATTGTAAAGGGGTGCTATTAATATTTTTTCCTCTTATTTCAAGAAAGAATCTATTTACTCGTAGAGCAAGTAATGGGCATGATTAATCTCTATAATTACACCTATATCTAAAAGTTGGAAACAATGATACCGATACACTAACACCAACTCATAGGCTGATTGAAAGCATACCGGCTTAGATCTATGTCTAGTTTTTCTATACTATCATAATGACTATAAAGCTCATAGACTCCTATGCACTTCTTTTAAAGATAAATCTCTACTATTGGGGCGCACATATGTTTACCGTACTGGGTAAAGAAATCAAAGCATACAGATAATAAAACAGAATAGTGGATAAGAATAGCAGAACTCCTTATTATATTTGCATACGCCAAGATATTACATTATGCTTCTGATGCTATGATGAGATCCGATGATTACAATGATCCCGAAGGGGGATATAAATACTATCCGAGGAACCTTTCCGAAGGTATCTGTCAGCCACATACAATATGTCGGCTACAATAATAGAACTTTCTCGAAACATCCCGATACACACCCTGTCAGTCTGATCCTGATACACTGATGGAATACATTCTGATACACTAACAGGAGCATCCTGATACACTGACGGGGAGCATCTTGATACACTGAGGGGAGCATCCTGATACACTAACAGGATGCACCCGATACACTAACAGGATGCACCCTGACACACTAACGGGATGCGCCCGATACACTAACGGGATGCACCCGATACACTAACGAATACATCCTGATACACTATTTCCTGATGACATCATCCCCCCCAAAAAGAAAAGTTGTCTCTCGACGACTACAAAACAAAAAAACCCAACAATTAACTACATTATTTATAAAGCAAACCAACATGGACTTATGCATCATGAACCTAAAGGCTGTGTCTCCGACTGCGAAGACCGGTTGTGTTGAAGCTGGTACGCCTGATCTATCCGAACCTTCAAATCCGCTCTAATCTGAGAGTTCTCTTCCACTACTTCCTTTAGCATCAAGGAAACCTCTTGACACTCAGCTTCTTTCTGAACATGAGCCTTCTTCGCTGAGTCCTTCTGTTGAAGAGCTTCTACCAACTGCTGCTCCGCTGTTGTTCCACCTTCTGCTTCCCTCGTGCACTTTCCTCAAGCTGTGCTAACAGTGCTGTCCGCTCTGCTTCCCACGCACTCTGCTGGGTGGCAAGTTGGTTGGCCAACTCCTCCCAAGCCTTCTCCGCCGTCTCCCAAGCTTCTTGCCTAGCCTCTGCCTGTCTTCTCACTGTGAGCACCAACTTTGCTAGGAACTTGCTTCACTCTGTGATCTCTCCACCTTTGGCACACTATGCCTGCAGCAGCGCCCGGTCTCATCAACTGGTCATACTTCCCACAATTGATAATCCGTGACGACTGGGGGTCTAGGGGGCAACGCCCCTAGCGGGGTCCTGGTGCAGTGCCCCAGGTGCGCTCCCTGTCGCGATATAGGGCAGGGTCGAGTGGTAGCGCCCCTCGCTGCCAAGACCAAATTAGCAGTTCGAAACCCATACAAAACTGCATGGGACACACTATTTTTGTGATTTATTCTGATCCCACACTCTTTCTGGCAATTGTTGCTACTTCCCCTTCCCTTTGGCATCATCCGATACTCATTCTGAGCATTCTTGATTTGTCGACATTTGTTTTAGGAAAACCTCCTACCACCCTTCTTTTGCATCTATTTTTGACATTGGCTCCTCTACTTGAATTCCTTATTGCACCAATTCGCAACTTCCAGTCTAGGCATTTTTGATCCAAATATGCTTATTGTAGAGCTCGACTTATACTCACTCTGCAAGATCTCTGTGTCACGCTAAAACACCAACCCCGTACCTTGCTACCGTATGGATATGCTTTTAGAAACATAGAAATGCTTATGGCTCGAATGCCTTCAAGAATGTACCTGACGCGACTTCTGAATGTCTGTACGGTGATACACTTGGAGCCGCCATACGGTAATATAAGTTTGGGACGCCTTACGGGATTATAACCTTGAATGCTGTCGTCTGGAAAGAAGTCATACGGCTCAATGTGCAGATGCCTCTCAATGCTGTATAGGATTACTTAAGAATATCGTACGCTGCTTATTATTTTGCCCATAATGCCGTACGATGATATAAACAATATGCCGTACGGTGTTCATTGCTTGGTGAGACGGTACCACGCCATATGGTCTTAATGTACAAATACCTACGCCGTATGCTTTATGTGCCAACTCCATGCCGTACGGTACATGGTGTCTTGGTGATACAATGCCGTATAGTGGTGACTTAAAACACTATACGGTGTTCATATCCACCCTAGGGTTCCTCCAGGATGCCGTACGGCCACTTGATCATATGGTGACTTTCTCTTCTTCCCTCTTTTTATTTTCTTTTGTCTTTTTTGAATAACTCTGCACAATATTTACATATATACAGTATTTACAGTTATTTTTTTCTCAGTTGTTTGTCTACGGAGGTGCGTTACTTCTTTCATGGTAGACATTCAATTTCGACCTATTCACTGTGTTGGCCACTTCCCGTCGAGCATCCATAATTTTAATTCTCCGCTATCACCCACTTCCCGAATTTGGTACAGCCCAACCCATTTCACTTGAAACTTACTTGGTTTGATCTCGTTCCGTCCATTATACTTCAACACCAATTGTCCTGGTTGGAACTTGTTCAATTTCAAGTCTCTATCATGCCATGCTTTGCGCCTATTCTATGTCACCTCCGTGGCCCCTTGTGCTTGCAATCGTCGCTTATCAAGTTTATTTAAGGTACATGATCTCTCCATCCGGCTTTCCATATCGCCCAATTTGTTCCCGAAGCTCGATACCATGGACTTCGTCAGCTGCTCCTTCTGGCCATCAATAACACGTCCACTCCGTACTGCTGCAACTTCTATTGAACCCTTCCGCTTTGTTTCCTGTGCAAACTGAATGATATTTCTTCCTTGCTGCCAGCACCTTTCTGCTATATCTGTGGTTCGATGTAACACTTTCTTTTTGTGCAGTTGTACGGTGGAATCTTTCCTTCTTCTGGGTTCATACTGTATGTTCTTCCATTCAGCTTCAGCCGTAATCACTTTTCCTTCTTCCATTTCTCTATATTCCTTCGGACATTCATTTCCTTCTTCTTTCTTATCTTTGTCGACCCTTAGCATATTACAGCTCAAAAAGAGCTCATAATCCTCCATCTGCCAATGAAAAAGGCCATTCCACGAGTCTAGATCATCCTCACCCGACCCTCCTTCCAGTTTCAATACTGCCTCTTTATCAGGTTCCATTCTCTTCTTCCCCTCGTCATCATTCTCGCTTTCACCTTCTGAGTTTGACGATACTGCCTCCTCACCTACCATTTGTGTGTGCAGGTCAATTATGAATCTTCTTCCTTTGCGCTCCATTGAGAGAGTATTCGTCTTCCAATCGTGCTTAACCCTTGCTTGCACTAGCCATCCATGGCCTAGAATAGCGTCGTACCTCTCCTCTTCAACGGAATGATGACGAAGTCGAGCAGGAATGATTGTGTTCCAATCCTCACTGGTTGTGCTGTCAGGACTCCCAATGGCTTGATTCCATATTGATCGGCCATTAGCAGCTGGAATGTAGGTGGCCACAATGTTGGCTGTCCCAACCTTCTCTAGGCATCTTCTGGTAGGACATTGACACCGAACCCTTCGTCCACAATCGTGTCTGTCAGTACAATCCCGAGAATGCCCATTTCGACAACTGCGAGATGGCGTCCGAATGAAAGTGCTAACAACATCGGATCTTCGTCACCTTCTTTCTCCCTTCCTTGCTCTGATGCTTGCTTCGCAATTGGAGCTATATTCATGAGTGTCGTACGGAGTTGAGGCATAGTGAGCAACAGATCACTTATCTTGACAGGTACCTTGGTTTGATATATTTTTCGTACGATGTTATGTTCTACGCAGTTCCGTACGGAGGTACGAGGCCTGTCCTTTAGGTGTGCCATTTCTACTTGCGTTGCTCTCTGGATCTCTGTCCGTGCTTCCTCCAGTCTCTTCTTTTCCTCCATCGGATCAGGGTATAGCTTCGCTTGCTTCCGAGTGATTGCTAGAATTTCTCCCTCGTCCGTCCAGACAGTAATCAAGTTTACTCCGGACTTCAGGCACTTAGCATCGTCATGATCGCCAGGTCCACACCATCTGCATAACAACTTCGGTGTCTTCGCCATTGTATAGTCTCGGGCGAAGTGGCCCCACAAATTGCATGCACGGCATTGAACTATCGGCCGACCGTTCGCATCGTACTGAATTTGACTCCTCTCGCCATTATTGTTGTTGTCGCTGTTGTTGTTGTTTTGATTGCGCCGATTATTTCTATATCCTCCAGATGTGGCACCCTCCGTACTGTTGTTCCCGCTCCCTCCAGACGTGGATGCTTCCTGTGTTAGAAACACTTGCTGTGGTGTTCTTGTTTTCAGGTTAAAAGGGCATTCCTTTACCGAGTGTCTCAGAATTTAGCAAATCTCACAAAATTGATCTTTCGGGCATGATCCCTTCGTATGGCCTTCTTTCTTGCACTCCGTTCACCATAGTTCATTGCCCTTAGTCTCCTTGTGTATGTTCTTGAATTCCTTCATCATCCAAATCATGTCCTTCTGGAGGGCACGAACCTTCTTGCTGTTGCCTTCATCGTCGCTACTATCATCTCCTGAAAGCTTGTCATCATCTGAATCGAACGAGCTAGTCTTCTTCTTCTTCTTTGTCTTCTGCTCACTTTTGAGGTTCATTGCCCGGTTATACGCTTCAGTGTATGTCGATGGCAGCACGATCTTCATCTTCTTTCATAGCTTCGGTTGAAGGCCTTCAATGAACCATCTTTTCTGTAACCCATCAACCTGCTTATTGTCCATCTTATTGATCCAGTCCTTCAGCTTCCTCGCGAAGACTCAGATTGTTTCATTCTTCCCCTGTTTAGTATTGAATATCTCCGCTACAATTTCATTATCATCGCGTAAAAGTTGAAATTTTGCGAAAAACTCCTTTTTAATGTCATCCCAACTGCTTAACTTTTGTGGATCGGTACCCGTAAACCAATCAATTGTGACACCTCGTAGGGTTTCCAGAAATTGCCTCACCCATTCATTTGTATCCGTTACGCCATTAGCCCTCCAAATCATTTCACAAGTTTTACAATGTCGGATGGGATTAGCTGCTTCATCATCATCAAATTTAGGCAATTTCTCCTTTGGTCCCACCATCCCGACACTAATGCTTGGTAGCCCAACACTGACGCTTGGTATCCCGACGCTCACACTTGGTATCTCGACACTCACAATTGGTATCCCTTCAGCTGTGCTGGTTGGTGAAGAAGGGTCTCCGTTAAGGGAATCTGTTCCTTTTGGAAGTGTATCATGGACAAAGAGGTCACTCCATGCTCTTGCTCCTTTGGCACTCCGAGTAGTGTGAGTCGATTCTCTTTCATTTGGATTCTCTTCTTTCGATGAACACCAACTCAAAAATTCCTCTCGTGCTTCTTCCACCAACTCCACTCGCTGTCAAGTCTCCTCTAACGATGCTTCTGCACTTTTGTGTCTATCGGCAGTATTTTTTTGGAAGCTCTTTCTGCGTTCGGCTTGCTATGCCAAAATTAGATTTTCATGCACAATACGGAGTCCATCTTTTCCCTTGACCTTATTTCGATCCTTGTTAAGTTGATTTGGCATTAATCTTCATTCCTCCCACCTTCCAGGTTCATGGGGCAATGGCACCAAATGTTTACTGTATGGGTAAATTAGATCAACGCATATAGACAATAGAACAGAATAGCAGAACTCATTATATTCGCATACACCAAGATATTACATTATGCGTTTGGTGCTATGATGAGATCCGATGATTACAATGATCCCGAAGGGGGATATAAATACTATCCGAGGAACCTTCCCATAGGTATCCATCGGCCACATACAACATGTCGGCTACAATAATAGAATTTTCCCGAAACATTCCGATATACACCTTGTCAGGCTGATCCCGATACACGAACGGAATACATCCTGATACACTGACGGGAGGATCGTGATACATTGATGGGATGCATCCTGATACACTGACGGGAGCATCCTAATACACTAACGGGATGCACCCAATACACTAACAGGATGTACCCTGACACACTAACAGGATGCGCCTGATACACTAACGGGATGCACCCGATACACTAACGAATACATCCTGATAAACTATTTCCAGACGACAACATACTTCCAAAAGTAAATGATTTCTAGGCTATAACTCTAATAAATTGCATGAATATAAGACAGTGGTGCAAACTATAGTCACTACTTCTAGTTTACGTCACAACTATTGCTTTTAGTCACAGTTTTGAATTAAATTGCTTCTTGTACTCACTTTGTTCTAATACACACAAAATCAAGATGAATAAAAGGTAGTAAACTCAAATTGTAGTTATAGCTTCCAATTTGATTCTACGACATCTTTTTTTAGACACAACTTTGAAACATAATGCTCTCTTTATATCACTTTTCTTTCAAATTTGTACTACATGATCACAATTATGCTTTCACAAGTTTGGTAGAGCTCTCTTGCATATAGAGAAGATGATTTTTTACCATGGAGGACACTCCTTTATATAGGAAAATGAAAGAGAGAATAGAGGCAAAAGAGGCAGTAGAAACTCAACCACACCTTGACTAAGTCAAACAAAGGAAGAAGATGTATTGGATTGCATGATCGAAGATTTATGTAATTAGATTGCATGTGATCTATGTCCAACAATTAGAAAGCTGAAACTACTTAAAAAACTTAAAGAAAATGTTGAAGAATGTTGAATCAATCTCAAAGATTGTCAACATAAGCCTTGTATTTTGTGATGCAATCATGGAGCATCAGAAGATCAGGGATTTTTCATCTTTTGTGAAATTGCATTAACCTTGACTGCATTGGTCTGACACATCTTGACAATCATGTACTTTTTTGGAATGGAATCCCATAGCTGCTTCACTGAAAATTTGTAGGTTGCAAATTTGTTCATTGTATGTGCTCCAAAATAATATGATTCGAATTCAACATTATCCTTGTTACTGAATTTTGAAGTCATGTCCTCTTTTGCTAACAAATTGTCATCCTTTGTGAGCACCTTGCATCCCATTAGCTTTAGATCACTCATGATCTTGGTTTCCATAGTATGATAGCTTCTAAGGGCTTCTTGTACCTCCGTCAACAGCCTTTCCATTACTTGGTGATGGTGACACAACCCAAGAACAGAATGGACACAACAGAAAAGGGAAATTGTATTAACTAAAAAATAAGCTAGTACATTCAGTACAGAGAAAATAAACTTCAAAACATGCCCTAAGGGCTTACAATAGCATAAATGTGGAGATAATTTCTCCTTTCAGTACCTCCTCTCAAACTCCACTCCGAACTGCCTTTTACAATGCCAGAAATCTCCTTAAATAAACCCCGAAGGGTTAAGGACTAGGAGTACATTCTAGAAAGTGCTAGTAGGCATCCACCGACCAAATAGAAGGTTCCAGAAGTTGCGTTAGAAGTCGACGCAAATCTAGAAGAATCCAGAAACGGTAACCGAACTTCCGGGAGGCATAACTTTTGAACCATAGCTCCGATTGACAAACCGTTTACATTTTCGGAAAGCTCTCGAAGCGCTCTATAGCCCTATGGACCAGCTACACTCGTCTCCCATTTTTCGGCCCTTTTCGAGGTCATTTAATGCCCCTAACCTGACTTTGAAGCATTATTAGGAGGTCTCCACAACCCGAAAAACTGCAATAACTTTCAAACCGTGGGGCCTTTTGACCTGATTCTTTTTCTGGAATGCTCTAAATTGCAATTACATTCATCTAGCCAATTTACACCTCCTAGTTCACCAAAATGATGGCTCAATTACATACTCCTATTTTTTCGAGATTTACATGAACACTGATAGTGGAACTGTGAGAGTTGGAACCTTTATTTGACCCAAATGGGTATTCAAAAATGAAAACACATGAAATAGAAACTAAGTCTAAGTATTTTTTTTTGGGTGACACAGGATTGCCCTTATACCTCTGGATGCTCCTGCATCAGACTTCCAGGGTAGATTGAAAAGTGACCCTGTCACTTTATGAATGGTAGAGGAAACCCCAAATGGGAAACCTCAGCTGCTGAAATCCAAGTTGAGTCCTCGATCGGTCGTCCTTTCCATTTGACCAAATACTCTTCATACTGCCTGTTTCTGGTACTCCTTCCCACACGATGATCTAGAATGTCTTTTATCTCCTCCTTAGAAGCAGGAATTGGACATGGCTCTAACACCAGCTCCTCATCTGCACCATCATCATGATACTCTGTTAAATCTGCAATGTTGAAAATGGGAGAAATGTGAATACCATATGGCAGCTCCACTTCATATGCATTTCCTGAGTCATGTTTCTTCAAAATTTTGCAGGGGCCAAATTTCTTCATTTTCAGCTTATTGTAAGTACCGGCTGGAAATATTTTTTTTCGTAAGTGCACCATGACTAGATCCCCTACTTGGAATTCCTTATGTCTTCTCCTTTGATCAGCCCTAGCTTTATACTCTTGATTCATCTTGGTAATGTGTGCTTGAACCTCCTCATGTAGACGCTTGATATGTTCAGCAAATTCTTCCGCTTCAGCAATTGTCCTCTCCCCTTGCTCTATCCTCCTCAATTCTGGTGCAGTCCTTGGGCTATTCCCATATACAATTTGGAATGGTGATTTTCCAGTACTCCTATTTATAGAGTTATTGTAAGCAAACTCTGCTTGTGGTAGAATCAAATCCCATCCCTTGGGCTTATCCCCGACTAAACATCTCAGCAAATTGCCCAGACTTCTGTTTACCACTTTTGTTTGGCCGTCAGTCTGCGGGTGATGCGTGGAACTGAATTTTAGGTCTACTCTCAACTTCTTCCACAATGTCCTCCAGAAATACCCCACAAATTTAGTATCTCTATCAGAAACTATACTCCTTGGAAGACCATGTAGTCTTACCACCTCTTTGAAAAACAAGTCTGTAATATGGACAACATCATGAGTTTTGTGGCATGGAATGAAATGTGCCATTTTGGAGAACCTATCAACCACCACGAATATTGAGTCATTACCCCTTTGTATCCTTGGCAATCCAAGAACAAAATCCATACTTATGTCCTCCCATGGCCTTGATGGAACAGGCAATGGCTGATATAGGCCAATATTGTGACTAAACCCCTTGGCAACTCGACAAACCTGGCAACTCTGTACAAACTTCTTCACGTCCTGTGAAATTTGAGGCCAAAAATAATGTTCTCTAAGAATGGCAATGGTCTTATCTCAACCAAAATGTCCTGCCATCCCTCCACTGTGTTTCTCTTTAATCAGATCTTCCCTCATAGAACTCCTTGGAATGCACAATTGACTACCCTTGAACAACATGCCATCCTGAATCAAATAGTCTAACCACTTGGTTCTATCTACAGCAACAGGTTCTTTACAAGCTTTCCATGCTTTAGCAAAATCAAGATCGTCGGGGTACAATTTCTTGAGTTCATCAAACCCAACTACTTCAACCTGCATTACTGTAAACAACAACTGTCTCCTACTTAGTGCATTTGCAACCCTGTTAGATTTTCCACTTCTATGCTTCAACACAAATGTATAACTCTGCAAGAACTCTACCCACTTCATATGCCTCTGATTCAATTTACCTTGGCTATTTAGGTACTGTAATGCCTGATGATCAGTATACAAAACAAATTCTTTTGGCAATAAATAATGCCTCCATTTCTTTAAAGCCTGAACTATTGCATAGAACTCTTGATCATAAACAGAATACTTCTTCTTTGCATCATTCAATTTTTCACTAAAATATGCAATAGGCTTACCTTCTTGGCTTAATACAACCCCAATAGCGCTGCCACTGGCATCACAATCCACCTGGAAAACCTTTCTAAAATCTGGAAGTGCCAACATAGGTTGTTCTGTTACCTTCTTCTTCAGCAATTCAAAACTTCTCGTAGCTGCTGCAGTCCATTTGAACTCTTTTCTATCTCCTCTTATTGTATTAGTTAGGGGTGCACATATGCCACTGAAATTCTTAATAAACTTCCTGTAAAAACTAACAAGACCATGAAATGATCTTACCTCAGTAGTAGACCTTGAGGTAGACCATTCCAAGATGGCTTTTAGCTTCTCTGGATCCATTTTGAGACCTTCGGGTGATATAACAAACCCCAAATAGACTAACTCCCTTTTTGCAAAGATACACTTCTTCAGATTAATTAACAGTTTCTCCTCCCTTAGCCTTTCAAGGACACTACGAATATGCAGTAAATGTTCTTCCAAAGTCTTGCTGAAAATTAAAATATCATCCAAATAGACAATAACAAATTTTCCCAAGAACTTCTTAAGTACCTCATTCATGAGCCGCATGAAGGTGCTTGGAGCGTTCGTCAATCCAAAGGGCATGACTAACCACTCATAAAGACCCTCCTTGGTCTTGAAGGCTGTTTTCCACTCATCTCCTTCTCGAATCCGTATCTGATGATAGCCACTCTTGAGATCTATCTTTGTGAAGTACTGAGCTCCACTCAAGCAGTCCATAAGATCATCCATCCTTGGCAAAGGAAACCGGTACTTGATGGTTATCTATTTATAGCTCGAGAATCTGTACACATCCTCCACTCTCCATCCTTCTTTGGTGTGAGTACTGCAGGTACTGCACATGGACTCAGGCTCTCTCGAATCAAGCCCTTCCTCAACAGCTCCTGAACCTGTCTATTTAGTTCCTTTGTTTCAGTAGGAGTCATCCTGTGAGCAGCCTTGTTAGGAAAACTAGCTCCTGGAATCAGATCTATCTGATGATTGATTTGCCTTACCGGTGGCAATCCATCTGGAACATTATCAGAGATAATATCTCCAAACTCCCCTAGTAAATCTGAAACTTCAAGTGGCATTTCACTACTACCTTCTTTATCTTTCCTAGGAATCAAAGCATAGCACATATGCTGATGTTTCACGCCATCTAAAAACTTCCTTCTATCAACAAGACAAATCCTAGCACTGCTACATACTTTTTCACCTTCCTTTTTCATGGGCTTCAATTTGTGGCGAACTCCATCCTTTGTCAGAGAGTATGTGTTTGCATGCCCATCATGTACTGCATGTCTATCAAACTGCCATGGTCTACCCAACAATAGATGGCAAACATCCATCGGAATAACATCACAGAGAACTTCATCATGGTAACTCCCAATTTTGAATTTCACTAAACATTGTTCACTTACCAGGACCTTATGATCATCTTTTACCCAAGCAATCCGATAGGGCTCGAGATGTTTCTCCCTCTTGAGCTTCAGCTTAGAGACCATCTTTTCTGATACCAAGTTATCGGTGCTACCACCATCAATGATCACGTCACAACATTTATCCTCACACTTGCATCTGGTATGGAACAAACTCCTCCGTTGTCCTGGTTCAATCTCACCACTTAGTAGGACTCTTTCATTTACCAAGGTCTCTCCTCTTTCTGCATCCTCTGAATGTGATGATTGTGCATCCTCATCCACATGAGCAACCCTAGCTTGGCCCTCAGCTCTCCTATCTGTCCTTCCTTGTCGTTGAGGGCATTCAAAGGCACGATGACCTTCTTCATTGCAATGGAAACAGGTACCACGGAAGCCTCCTCTTCCTTGTCCACGTCCTCTACCTCTTCCTCTCTGATTTCCAAAGTCTTGATCATGGGAGCGGTTGAAACCCTCATTCCTCTGGTTCCTGCTAGTACCCACATCTTCATTTTTCTTTTGGGTTTCATTGCGGCCTCCAGATGATCTACCGCTTCCCCTTCCTCCTTGACCGCGCCCTCTTTGTCTCCCTTCAAACCTTTTATTCAGCTTCTCTTCAACTCGTAGGGCAAACTGGTATGCCTCTTCAACGCTGGTCATTCTTACCAGACTTAATTCCTCCTGGATGCTAGGTCGCAACCCACTGATATAACGAGCAACCTTCTCCTTATTTGCTTCTGCATGCCCTGCTCTAATCAAGAGTCAGTAAAATTCCTCTTTATATTCTTGGACTGATCTTCCTCCTTGCTTTAACCTATGCATCTTCTTAAACAAATCAAGCTCGTAGTCCACAGGAATGAACTGCTTCTTCAATTTGTCCACCATGCGATCCCATCTTGTGATCTTCTCCTTTCCTCTTCTGTTTCTTTCCAATTGAACGTCTTGCCACTAGATTTTGGCATGGCCTTTCAGTTTGGCCATTGCAAACTTAACCCTATCTGGGTCCCTGATATCCTCATACTCAAAGTATTCTTCCAGTTCATTGATCCAATCAATCAACTCATCTGGTTTCAGATTTCCTGAAAATACACCCACTTCGATTGTAGGTCTTTTTCCAAACTTAGTAATGGCTCTAAAAAGCCTTTCCTCTGCATGATTCAGAACTTCCCCGTCAAATTCCCCTTCTGGTCCCATTCTTCTTCTTCATTGTCATCCTCACTGTCGTCACCTGCGGCAACATTTGGTCCTCTACGGAGCTCCTCTTGCAATGCCTGTACCTGCCTTTGGAGGGCTCTAACCTCCTTAGGATTAATAGCTCTAACCCTTCCGCCACGCTCTCTTCGTGGAGGCATCTTCTAACTCAAACCACAACCACACAGTCCTGGTGCAAACTGCCTCACAGTCGGCGCTCTGTTTACACACTCAAGAAAACTGGCCCTGATACCACTTGATGGTGACACAACCCAAGAACAGAATGGACACAACAGAAAAGGGAAATTGTATTAACTGAAAAGTAAGCTAGTACATTCAGTACAGAGAAACTAAACTTCAAAACATGCCCTAAGGGCTTACAATAGCATAAATGTGGAGATAATTTCTCCTTTCAGTACCTCCTCTCAAACTCCACTCCGAACTGCCTTTTTACAATCCCAGAAATCTCCTTAAATAGACCCCAGAGGGTTAAGGACTAGGAGTACATTCTAGAAAGTGCTAGTAGGCATCCACCGACCAAATAGAAGGTTCCAGAAGCTGCGTTAGAAGTCGACGCAAATCTAGAAGAATCCAGAAACGGTAACCGAACTTCCGAGAGGCATAACTTTTGAACCGTAGCTTCGATTGACGAACCGTTTACATTTTCGGAAAGCTCTCAAAGCGCTCTATAGCCCTAAGGACCAGCTTCGCTCGTCCCCCATTTTTCGGCCCTTTTCGAGGTCATTTAATGCCCCTAACCTGACTTTGAAGCATTCTTAGGAGGTCTCCACAACCCGAAAAACTGCAATAACTTTCAAACCGTGGAGCCTTTTGACCTGATTCTTTTTTTGGAATGCTCTAAATTACAATTACATTCATCTAGCCAATTTACACCTCCTAGTTCACCAAAATGATGGCTCAATTACATACTCCTATTTTTTCGGGATTTACACGAACACTGATAGTGGAATTGTGAGAGTTGGAACCTTTATTTGACCCAAATGGGTATCCAAAAATGAAAACACATGAAACAGAAACTAAGTCTAAGTATATTTTTTTTGGGTGACACAGGATTGCCCTTATACCTCTAGATGTTCCTGCATCACTTGGTCTTTATGACCAATGAGTGCTTGATATTCATAGAACATTTCCATAGATGGAATGATGTTATATGTGATGAGAACATCCAAATCAGTTTCCGACATTTTGTCTCATTTGCTCAGATCTTTGTTTAGGGCATTTATTTCTTGATTGAAGGAACAAAGCATGTCATTGAGCCTTTTTTTAGTACTTCTGAGATGTTCAAGGACCTAGAGTGTGTCCTTTATGGATTGAAATCCCTCTGTGATGATTTTCTCAAACTAAGGCTTTGTCGCTTCAGCTCTCCAATTCACCTATTCTAAATGTGGTGTGGTGAAAATGGATTGTGAAGATTGTTGGCGAATGATCTCATGAAGGCAAGCATTCTCCAACTTTAGTTGGGTCTTCTTCTCTCAGAGTTCATCATTTCTCTTGGACAAGGTAGAGACTGCGTCTTGTTGACATCCTACTCGTGATTGTTTTCCAAGTTCAATCTTGGTGAACTTGTAATCTGAGTGATGAAACACTTCAATTGCCTTGTCCACTAAAGGCTCTGCAATCTCAACAGATTTAGTTTACTTAGAATCAACAAGTATTCTTGAGACAACTTTTGCCTTTCGCACTGGAAGCTTAGATTTGTTCTTTTTTGCAGGAAGATCATCTAATGGTGGCTCTATCTTTCTCCTCTTCGTAGTAATGTTGCCTAACCATGTGACGGAGCCTTAATTTTAGTCTGCAATTTTTATTATGAAGAGTGAGAAAAGGTGGAGAGTTAATGTGAACTTATGAAACATAGCAGCAATATTGTACCACTGAAAATAAACTGCAAGTTGGGCAATTGACAAAAGAAGACTCTTATATGGAAGATTGCAAGCAAGTTGAAAAACAATTCTATTTTGGAGCAACACTTGTGAAAATCTTGAAAAATTCAATAACGTTTGTAAAATGTGAACCATAAAATGGCAATCATTGAGGCACAAGGGACCTTTACCAAATTCAGTAAAATATTGATAGATATACATTCAAAATGTGGACTCGTAGAGAATGTCATTAGAACTATTTTTTCAAGATGTGGGAGAGGAAAGAGACACTGATTAAAGCATACAAATAACATGTATGGTAACATGGAAACATACACAACTACATTATGTTTCATGTCAAATGAAATGTAGAACCAGACAACAATTATAGTCTAAATGAATGGCAACTTGCATATGCATCGAGAGTTTCCTAATCAATAGTGATGATTGTACATATTCAGTTTTGGTGTATGATGGATCAACAGTGCATACAAACAAATAACTTCATAGCTGGATTAGTGTATAGTGATAAAGAGGGTATGTTAATAGATGTTTTGTATATAGAGCTTCAAATAGTGAAAATTTTAGTACCAAAAAACTTAGAAAAGAACCACAATGAATATGGAGCCTGATGAAAGTTATCGTAGATGTCCAAGTCAGCACAAGCATGGTGCCATGTCATACCATATGCGAAATTCCTTAGGACTCCTTAATTATTCCATATGAGCTGTTACACAATTACTATCACCGTTGTCCAAAATGAGAATCAGAGACAAATGACTTGAGCCCAAATAAGAAGTAAACATCCAATATGTGTATAAACTTTCAGGAGATAATGATAATGAAGATATCAATCTCGTTGATCAAGAAAATGATGATTCTCAAAAAGATGAATCTAGTAAAGGTATGCGATTTGCTGGTATCTTGTGTAATGATCCAGATGATCCTGGAGGTATCTTTAATTCTCTATGTCCTAAATCTATTGTTTGAAGAGGAAGCAGAAGAAGATATGTCTAAGTTCTCTATGTTCTTGAATCCATTGTTTGAAGAAGATTTTCTATGCAATCACATCCATCAGCATCACAATGAAAATAGTAGGTCTAATGATAATTTTGAAGTTGATAAAACTCATGATATGCATTCAAAAGGTGAGATATATTTTATTTCATCCTATAAGCCATAAGTACATCAAATGTGTGAGAATGAGATGAAATCATATGAGCATGGTTCTGAAAGTAGTCCAAGTGTCATATCTGATCAGATTCTTGATAAAAGAAAAGCAACAGTTCCTGAATACGAGCAGTCTTCAAAACCTTTTTGTGAGGAGAAAAGACATCTAGAATATGGAGATCAGGTAAATTGTGCAGAGAGGATTAATCAAGATGGTAGTATGACTAATCAAATGCATGGCCATAAGGACTGCAATGGGCCAGATGACTTCTCAAGGGCAAAAGAAAAGTTAGACACCAAAGATGGCATAGATGAAGCAGAAACGGGACAGCATACTATGATTAGGAGTGAGTTGCTGCATGATCAGAATCAGGTGTTCGATAGAGGAAAGAGTCAATGCTCATTTTTGCAGGGCTGGGGCCACCCAATTTCCCTTTGCATCCGGTTAAGCATGGATATCTGTCTAGAGATAGTTGGAAATCTCATTATGACCACTGGGGGCACATGTCCCTAGCAAGAGCCACTGATGGAGCCATAATATTTTACCAAATTTAGGGCCTCCATTTGAAAAATAATGTTGGAAGTCCGTATCGAGGGTTGATTGGTGATATTGGTATTCTACAGTAAGTTGCAACCAAATTATGAAACGCATATAGGTGAAAAAGTTAAGATGGATTATGTTGGAAATTTTCTTATGAAGAAGAATGATAATCAGGAAACTAGATCCAGTCATGAGATGAGGAAGTGCTATAACTCTTTGCAGTTAAATGTTTATAGACATTTGATAAAAAAAAATTCATTTTTTGAAAGAAAAGAGAGTAAATATCCAATCACTTCAGTGGTTGAGACAGAAACAAATGTGGACTCAGTTCTTGTACACTTGGATAGAGTGGAGTCTGGCACAAATTGTGAAGGAATTGCATCATTATTGTGTGCATGTGTTCGAAGTGGTACACTTACACAGTCAAGGAGAAGAGCTATACTGTTATTGCTACAATTTTCATGCTACATTGATGATGAAGATTGGTTGCAGCACGTTTTTCCTTATTTCATTGGAATGCTTTCTGATCCAGCTGCTATTGTGCAGTGTCCTGCTTTGCAAAATGTCTGTGATGTACTTTTATTAGTCAATGAGTGTCCCCCAAGTGATGCAAAAGTATTTTTCAGAATATATTCTTCCTATGCTTTCAACATTACCAAACATTTTAGATAGATAAAATATTTCACACAAGGCCAGTTAAGGTCCTTTGGCTTCAGCTCAGAGTTTGGGTTCACAAGTTACTGTGTCTGTCAAAGCATAATGTTCAGAGCTCAAAAGATGTCTCTTGCTAAAAAGGAATTGAAAAATAAATTTATAGACCAAAAGCAAGAATCCACTTGTCACCATGCTCACGAAATATCAATCTCAATATCATGTTGTTTATAACTCATTAGCATGTATGGATTATAAACAGATGTTATGGTTGAAGTCAGATTTACAACCACAGGAACAAGTGCAAGAACGCGGTGGTGATAAATTGCTAAATACACTCTTTAACAGAGGTATATGTATTGGTCAATTAAAAACAGAAGAATGGGATTTGATCAAGTAAAAGTTACCGATTTTGTATGCATATTGTGACTTTTGATTACCTAAGCCACATGAGAACAGAAAGCAGCGTATGGAGTATGGAGTAACGTCATGAAGTAGTAGACAAAAGACCCACACAAGATTCAGAATCTGCAGATATATTGATTTGTGGCAGCCCTCAAATATAATCTCCACCATTTAAAGAGGAAGTGTTATGAACAAATAAGATAAACTGAAAAATACAAATGAGACAATGTTATATATTGATGACTAGTCAACAATGATAATCATGTCAATCATATCATGATGCAATGAATTCATAATAGCAACAGTTGTTGGCGAAGTCATCTGTTAGAATGTTATCTGCTTCAGAATATGGTAGTCTAACTTTGTTATGCGCAGGTTCAGTCTGTCCTTATGAATCGAGGAGGTATAAGTGGAGCATGTGAATGTTTTCCAAGTTTTCAAATGGTGGAAATCAATCCTTTTCTTATTTCTTTGAAAATGATATGGATTTATGAGAGTTGAAAACCCTATCGGCAACATTGAGGATCATAGAAGATAAAAGTTACGATGTCCTTAGTGGTGTCTGTGGCATAAGGAAACCTCAGTTCCTGTGGATATATGAATCTGGAGAGTGAAAGAGGCTTTCACGTTCTACAAAATTAGTATCTGTAAACCTTTAAATTGACAAGTAGCACGACAGGCAGCAAGGTGAAGAAGATAGGGAGTTACGATGCCTAGCCTGGCAGCCATTATCTACAGATGCCCTGTATTGATCTCACGATAAGTCTACGGATGCATAAATGTCAAATATTATTTAAGGTTGACCATTAATTTATAAAGTTTGATACACCATGAAGGAATTAGCTTAGAGAGTAATCTATGATGAAGATTTAGGAGAAATAAAAATATTAGAACAAAAGTCCATCAACCTCTTCAAGCTGTGATTATTAAATTAATCAAATTAAAAATTATTAACATTTCAATTCAAACAAAGTGTAACTTACATCTAAAAGGGGCATGACCTTATGTATTTGAAAAGTCATGCCTTGTAAAGGATAAGATATAAATGAAACTTATTTCATTTGTATAAGAAGGAAGAAGCAATACAATTACAAAAAGATATTTAGATCTTGTAAGGACTAAGGAGTAGAAGGCATGGCTTTTTAAATATAAATTCAAATATTATATTTTAATAATGAATAAAAACCCTTTTTTTTGTTAGAAAACATGGATTGGTTTCTGCAAATGTACTAACATGGCCATTGTAATTGATGATTTCCAAATGTAGATTTGGATCTCATATAAATATGAGACGAGAAGAGACATGTCTGTACAATTAATCATCACTAGTTAACATATTTAATAGTAATATAAATAACCATATATGTAATATATTATTATCTTATTATATAATAACATATAATATATAATTTATATTATTATATTATTATATAATAATATATAATATAATATATATATATATATATATTTATCTTAAAGATGATTTACCATCAACAAGGTATCTCATGATAAAATCAATCCGACAGAAGCTACAACCTTAACTCTCCCTCTTAGCTAGGGAGGATTTATAGAATACATTATGCTCTCAAGAATATTAAAAGATATCATCTCAATATGATATTCAATTCACTATGAGGCTAAATTTCTCACCTTTCATAACACACAATTTAAGCAATTTCCATAGCTTTAATATAAGCTTAAACACCACCTTAAGTGTGGTCTATAATAGAAACTATGTCATAGTGTTCGACAAGATCCGACCAAAAGAACCATAACAAGTTGGTTATCATGGTATTTGGGAAATCCAGTCCAAAGAACCATGATGAGTTGGTTATCATAGTGTCTGGTAAAATGCAGCCCAAAGAACCATGATAACAGGTCTACCATTTATAAGATTGCCACCTTACAATGTTTACCTTTTGTTTGTTTGTTATCATGACTTCTAGCACTCTGGGACAATAATTTAATGAAGATTGTCACGAGAACATGTCTACCATTTATAAGATTGTCATCTTATAATGGTTACCTTCTGTTTATATATGTCAATGAAAGATCGTCAACTTTCATAACATATCATATGTGAAATAAAAGCTATAATGTCCCCGTTATAAAATAAATAATAATTTAATCTTTGTAACGGGCCGATTGATTTAGTTTATCTCGGACCCATTTTTATTTTGTTTTCGTAATATGTGTCACCGTCGGCTAGCTTTGTACACCCTCGAAAAGCTTTTCTTGATAGGTATTTAAGCATGGCTCATAGGTAGTCTTTAGGAGGCTTTTGAATTATATCTCTCTGTACTACGGATTCCTTTGGAGTTCGGCATTGTTCGCCATTTCGGAAGTGAAAGACCTTCCCTATTTGGCTGGTGTGGTTTCGGTGGGACTTAGCCCTCACCCTATTCTGTTGGTGTATGAATCACTTCGCTCGGATTAAGCAAATCGTAGCATTATTTTTCGGTAATCATTACTCGCATTTGAATCTCTTTGTGGTGTGGATTTTTATGAACATTTTTGTATATGAGCAAGATCCAATTGTGTATTTTTGTCAAACTGCCTGCATTTTCCATTGCCGTACCTCACCACCACACAACACCATCTTCCTACCTCCGTATGGGCACTTCACATTGCCGTACAGACAACTTCCCCACTCCGTACGGTGTTTCCAAATTGTCGTACTGCCTATTGTAGCATCCGTACGACGTGCTTGCTGGAGCAACCGTACGACCTGCTTGCTGGACCAACTGTACAGCTTGTTTAAGACACCGTACGGACTGCTAGATTCCCCCCTGCCCCATACGGCATCTTGGTCATAGTGTACGAGCATCTGTGCATCTCCATTCACCGTACGGACTTTCTCAATCTGTAGATACCATACATCATGCCCTCCAAACTCATCGTACGACCATTATTCATCCTGTACGGATACTCTCAGCTCTCCCAATTGCTTCCCTTCCGTACACATTGCCAGTTCATTTGAAAATCCGAGTTTTGGGTGTCCAAATCTCTGCAAATGAGACCAGAAACATTACAATAGCCACCATGAACCAAGTCAGAGGGTGGTGCAAAGGCTTTCACCTGAATTTTCTCTCAAGAGAAGAATGCATTTTAAGGAATTTCACTTAGAACTTTTGCTCATAGAGAAGATATCATTCACAAAGGATTGCATCTCAAAAATTCTCCCTATGAACAAAGATCCTGGGAAGTCAAGTCTAGTTGTTACTCGGCTTACTCCTTTAGAGGCTTTCTTCCCCCAAGGATTCTTGTAACATTCACTTTGAATCTGATATCAATTTTCTGATTTTCTGGTGACAAGTCATCACTTCCTCATGATATACATAGAAGTAGGTCCATCAAAATCATGCAGTCACACGTGTATTTCTAGATTCCTTCTGAGCATCAATCTTCTAAGCTCATGTGTTGCCTTTGAAGAAGTGCCATTCTCCCTCTTAATGTAGAAGAATTTCATAATCTTAATCATCAAGGATGTTTGCTTAAAGAGCCTCACTTTATCCATCTTGCCTAGAATCAGGGAATCGACGATCGAATGGCTGACGAACGAGAACTAACGAGCGCTGAACTTGTGGCACTTTTGAGGGAACTTGCCCGGAATCAGGCACAGATCACGGGTACGCAACGACTCATGGAGGAAACCCTCAAGAAGTTGGCAGAGGACAAAATATTTGGAGAACAAAATGGACATAGCGCGGACTCAGTATCGAGTAAGCCACACCCTCAGCCAGCATGCTCTCGACCTTCCATGCCGACTTTCCCACCACGGATGGAAGCACATCATGAAGAGAGACTACCAACTTTCGAAGAGATAAGAGAGGACTGGAGGAATGCAAACCTTGAAGAGGACATTTCCTACAAAGATTATGTAGATCTGAGGATGAGATACTCGGGAGGTGGAAATAGAGGAGGATATTTTAACGATGATCTCAGGAGAAAATTGAGTAAGGTGAATCTGTCTCCATTTGACGGATTGGGTTCTATTTTAGCACAGGCATGGGTGATGAAAGCCGATACCTACTTCCAGTTGAATCCTATGCCTGAAGAAGAAGCTATCAAATTTGCCGTATTACACTTGGAAGGAGTTGTGCACGAATGGTGGCACCACAACACCATCACATTAGGGCATGATCAAATAATGACCTATGTAGAATTTACGGAGAGATTAATAGAATGATTTGATGGGAAAGACCCCGAGCTCAATTTCAAAGATCTGGTGCAACTGAGGCAAACTGGATCCATAGATCAGTTCATTGTGGAATTTCAGGGATTTTCTGTGTTGGTCACGGACATCTTCGAAACAAGGTGGGTCGTGCTCTTTATGGATGGATTGGTAGAACCACTGAAGGGTTGGGTGAAGGGATTCAATCCATCTACCCTATTGGAAGCAACCAGTAAGGCACGAAGTATGGCATCGTCGTTGGCATCAACCTCATCCTCTCAAAGTCACTCACATCCGAAACCATCGACGTTTCTGGGAGACAAACCTCCGCCCAAGAAGCCATCATTGGATGAATCTACCCAATAGGAACTTCGACAGAAGAATTTGTGTTTCAATTGCAAGGTCCCTTGGGAGCCTGGCCACCGATGCCTCGGGAAGGGAAAGATCCATTACATCGAGGTGGTGTCCGATGATGAGGACGAACACGAGCAGGAAGAAATGTTAGTTGAAGATGACCAACCTAACACTGACACCAACATGGCCAGTTTAAACTGTATGGAGAGGATTGCCGCCTTGGTACAACGTGGGGGATCCATTGCATTGGCTGGTAGTCCGAGGTGCATAGTTTTCCGTGTGCGGGGTACCCTTCAGGGAAAAAGGGTTACGGTGATGTTGGGTAGCAGAGCTACTTTGAATTTCATAAACTCATCCTTGGTAAAGCGAAGAAGTCTCCCTTCAGAAGCACATGCAGGCTTTTAGGTCAATGTAACTGGAGGGACTTTCTTGCCCTGCACGCACCTTGTTCCTCAGCTGAACATCACAATGGGGAATCACACAGTGACGAAGGACTTTTTCATAGTGGACCTCGCTAACATGGAAGTCATTCTTGGCATACAGTGGATGGAGACCCTTGATGAGTACACTTAGAGTTTCAAATGGATGGACTTCACTTTTGTGGTTGATGGAAAGAAGGTTGTCCTTCAAGGGATGGCAAATGAAGGGCCGAAGGAAATTTTCGTGCATCGGATGGAGGCAATCTTGCGGCACGATGACATTGCTTGGGTTGTGCATTTTTTTATCTTGGTAGAACCTATAAAGGGGCACTGAACACCTCCACAGGATGATGAACTCCAGGATGTCTTAAGTAGGCATGAAAAAGTTTTCATGGATATTCCTCCTGGCATACCACCTCATCGGGGGTTTGAGCACACTATCGAGTTGGAATCAGGAGCAAAGCCGATCATAACCACATCGTACCGCCACCCTAAGAAATTCAAGGATGAGATCGAACAGACGATTCAGGAATTGCTTGAGAAAGGATGGATCCGTCCTAGTTCTAGCCCGTTTGCATCATCCGTGGTGTTGGTCAAAAAGGACGGAACGATACACATGTATGTGGACTATCGCGCGCTGAACAAAAGGACAATAAAGAACAAGTATCCCATCCCAAGGATTGATGAGCTGCTGGATGAACTACATGGTGCGGTCTATTTTTCAAAAATAGATCTCCATTCCAGATACCATCAAATTTGAATGAGGGAAGATGTGGAGAAAACAACTTTCCGCTGCCACTACGGACATTATGAGTTCTTGGTCATGCCGTTCGGATTGACCAACGCACCTGCTACATTTCAATCATGCATGAACCGCATCTTCAACAAATAGTTCCATAAGTATCTATTGGTATTCTTGGATGATCTTATTTATAGTAAGACATGGTAGGAGCACCTAAAGCATTTGAATGAAGTTCTGAGTACCATGGAGGAACAGTCCCTGTTTGCCAAGTAGTCCAAATGTGAGTTTGGTATGACAGAGATATTGTACTTGGGGCATGTTGTCAGTAAATATGGGGTTCAAGTGCATTAGGAGAAGATTCAGGCTATCCTCGACTAGCCTTCTCCAAAATCACTCATGGATCTGCGAGGGTTCTTCGGATTGTGTAGTTACTACAAGAGATTTTTCAAAGGATTTTCTCAGTGCAGCGCACCTTTAACGGACCTGACAAAGAAAGGGACTTTCCAGTGGAACGAAGAAGCACAACTCACCTTTGATAAGCTAAAAGAGGCCATGAGCACTTGCTCGGTTGTTGCACTGCCTGACTTCACCCAACCGTTCATTTTGGAATGCGATGTGTTCGGGGAAGGCATTGGAGCGGTTCTGATGCAGGATCGACACCCCATCGGCTATGAGAGCAGGAAGCTTACACCAGCAGAATGCCTGTATTCCATTTACGACAAAGAAATGTTGGCCATCGTACATGCACTAACCAAGTCCCGACAGTATTTGGTAGGTGCCAAGTTTGTTGTCCGTACGAATCACAATAGTCTTAGATATTTCTTGGAGCAGCGGGACTTGAACGAATGATAGCAAAAATTGGTAAGCAAAGTTCAGTCTTTTGATTTCGACATTGAATATGTAAAAGGGAAAAAAAATGTTGTTGCAGATGCCTTGTCCAAAAAACCCACCATCTACTCGCTAGACCAGATCTCAGCTGACTGGAACGCACCACTGTTAGTAGAATATTCCAAGAATACTTTTTCCTGTGAGATAATGGATGGCCACATCCACGATGATTGGTACAGAGTGGTGGATGATGTCATCTACTATAAAGACCGGATATACGTGGTGCCAGAATCCAAACTGAAGCAAAAGATCCTGAAGGAAGTGCACGACTCACCTTTGGCTGGACATCCCGATTTTCTTAAAACTTATAGAAGCATTTGGGAGAGATTCTCATGGAAGGGACTGAAAGGGGACCTATTGCAACATGTAAGAGAATGTATGGTTTTCCAACAGAATAAGTTTGAACACACTCTTCCTGCCGGGCTGCTATAGCCTTTGCCAATTCCCGAACATAAGTGGGAAAGTATATCAATGGACTTTATAACAGGTCTTCCCAAGCTGAATGGAAATGACTGTATCTACGTGGTGGTTGATAGATGGACAACGTATGCACACTTCTTCTCCATCCCATCGGATCTTCAGGCTGCACAAGTCGCCAATTTGTTTTTCAGAGAAGTCTTTCACCTGCATGGGTTACATCAAAACATCGTTAGTGATTGGGATGGATGATTCGTTAGTATTTTCTGGACAGAATTGTTTCGGATGGCAGGGATAGAGTAATCACCAAGCACGAGTTACCACCCGCAGATAGACGGCCAAACTGAGATTGTGAACAAATGGCTCAAAGGCTACCTTCAGAACTATGTCTCGGCACAAGAATGCACATGGGTCAAATGGGTCCATCTCGGGGAGTATTTCTACAATATGACACATCACATGTCTATCGGGATGGCACCATTCAAAGCTTTGTACGGGCACGAACCCCTCTCCATCGACACAGTTCTGGGTGATAGTCGTGCTTCAAGGGCGAAGGATTGGCTTGAGGAGGGGTAGGACATACTGAGGAGCTTGAAAGAGAACTTGTAGCAGGTACAAAATTGACAAAAGGTGTACACCGAAAGACACCGGATAGAGAGGAGTTTTGAAGTAGGGGATTTGGTCTATCTCTGGCTTCAGCCATATCGACAGTCTTCATTAAAAGAGCAGGTAAGGAGAAATTGAAGCTACGCTTTTATGGTCCCTATCGTGTGATCCATCGCATTGGTGAGGTAGCGTATGAACTGGAACTTCCGGAGGGTAGCCACATTCACAATGTCTTCAATGTTTCCTGTTTGAAGAAGGCTATAGGGAAAAATGTCATCGTCACTACCGACCTTCTGCCACTCAATGAGGAAGGGAAGCTCATTCTGGAACCTGCTGAGATTTTCAAAGTGCGTGAAAAGGTCCTACGGAACCGCATCGTGAAGGAATACTTGGTACGCTGGTGACACCTATCGTTGGACGACGCAACGTGGGAAAGCGAGCACATCCTCTAGCACCCGGCATTGCACTTGCTTGAGGACAAGCAAATTTTGGGACGGGAGGATTGTAATGTCCCCATTATAAAATAAATAATAATTTAATCTTTGTAACAGGCCGATTGATTTATTTTATCTCGGACCCATTTTGATTTTGTTTTCATAGTATGTGTCATCATCAGCTAACTTTGTACACCCTCGAAAAGCTTTTCCCGACAGGTATTTAAGCACGACTCATAGGTAGTCTGTAGGAGGCTTTTGAATTATATCTCTCTATACTGCGGATTCCTTTGGAGTTCAGCATTGTTCGCCATTTTGGAAGTGAAAGACCTTCCCTATTTTGCTGGTGCGGTTTTGGTGGGACTCAACCTTCACCCTATTCCGTTGGTGTATGAATCACTTCGCTCGGATCGGGCAAATCGTAGCATTATTTTCTGGTAATCATTACTCGCATTCAAATCTCTTTGTGGTGTGAATTTTTATGAACATTTCTGTATATGAGCAAGATCCAACTAGGTATTTTTGTCAAACTACTTCCATTTTCCATTGCTGTACCTCACCACCACACAACACCATTTTCCTACCTCCGTATGGGCACTTGACATTGCCGTACATACAACTTCCCCTCTCCGTATGGTCTTTCCAAACTGACGTATTGCCTACTATAACATTCGTACGACCTGCTTGTTGGAGCCACCGTACGGCTTGCTGAGATCACCGTACGGCTTGTTTAAGACACCATACGGACTGGTAGAATCCCCGCCCCCCCATATGGCATCCTGGTCATAGTGTATGGCCATCTATGCATCTCCATTCACCATATGAACTTTCTCAATCTGCAAATACCGTACACCATGCCCTCCAAACTCATCGTATGACCATTATTCATCTTGTACAGATACTCTCAGCTCTCCCAATTGCTTCCCTCCCATACACATTGCCAGTTCATTTGAAAATTCGAGTTTTGGGTGTCCAAATCTCTGCAAATGGGACCAAGAACATTACAATAGCCACCATGAACCAAGTCAGAGGGTGGTGCAAAGGCTTTCACGTCAATTTTCTCTCAAGATAAGAATGCATTTCAGGGAATTTCACTTAAAACTTCTTCTCATAGAGAAGATATCATTCACAAAGGATTGCACCTCAAAAATTCTCCCTCTGAACAAAGATCCTGGGAAGTCAAGTCTAGTTGTTAATCGGCTTACTCCTTTAGAGGCTTTCTTCCCCCAAGGATTCTTGTAAGACTCACTCTGAATCTGATATCAATAGTCTGATTTTTTGGTGACAAGTAATCATTTCCTCATGATATACATAGAAGTAGGTCCATCAAAATCATGCAGTCACACACGTGTATTTCTAGATTCCTTCTGAGCATCAATCTTCTAAGCTCATGTGTTGCCTTCGAAGAAGTGCCATTCTCCCTCTTAATGTAGAAGAATTTCATAATCTTAATCATCAAGGATGTTTGCTTCAAGAGCCTCACTTTATCTATCTTGATCATCAGGGTCTTTGTAGCTACTATCATTAGATTTAGTCTACACAATATTTGGTAGCATATATGCACATGAAGATTCAGAAATTGTCTTCTTAGATTATGTGAAAATGGAACATTTCCCCTCTAAAGAAGGTTCAAGTGGGAATGGAACATTGACTATTATTTCCTCCACAATGTAAAATTCCCAATCATTCTTATATTGTTGAACAATTTTGTATCAAATATGATAACTCCTTTCTAAGTTCCAACTTGGTTTTTTTTTTTGTCCATTGAAGGTTCAAACATTCTTTTGGTTTAAAAGTAGAAGTGAACATGTCCTTCCATTTTCTCAGACTTGTCCATAATACACCAATATCTTGATTGAGTATGATTGTGCCACATTTATGAATCCACAATTCATACGTCGAGTTTCATTCTTCAAAGAGAGACTCATAGATGGTTTAAATAAATTCTTAAACAGTTCATTAATGTCTCACAACTCAAATTTCCTTTGTTCATGCAAAGGTATTTGTTTAATGTTTTGATTAAACCTATATTACACACATCTTGAAATCTGAGTATTCCAATTTTATATTATTAGTGAATCTATCACAACATGGTTTACTCCCTCTAATCAATAATACCGAGTTCATTGAAGGTTAACTAAATAACATGCTCAGTCTTCTCCCTCTCTTTCAAGGTTGCCTCTAATAATATGTCAGGGTCCCTCTCAATCTAGCTTTTCTTGAAAGAACATTCTTGGAGGAAAAGATGAAGGTATATAGCTCATATAAAAAATAAAAATAAAAACATTAACATTTGTTAGTAATTTAATGCATGCTTATTACTAACAATAGCATAAATGATAGTAACACAACACTTTATTTCGTATTTTCAATAATGGAAATAAGATAACAAAATACTTAATCTGTTACTTATCATACTATGATAATAGATCTCACAACCATCAATTTATTCAATCTCATTCTGAATTAAAATGGCATCATTCCTTAGTACATCATGATTATTCATTTACTTTGCATATAAATAGATATCCTTTACAAAAAAAAGAATTATTCATGCCTTATAAATAATCTTCCTTTAATAAAACATTCATAAATTAATGAATTAGAATGTTCTCCTACGTTCTTACCTTCCTTAGTAATAGTGGAACATTCGTACCTTACTAAGTGCTGGAACCTTAATGTACCTTAATGTCCCCTATCAGGATCTTTCATAATTTAATTGAAATTATTCAATTGAACTTTTTGCAGATCCAATTTGATATATCTCATTTTTATGAATTGGGCTACTTGGTATTGTTGTTAACTGTAAAATTTCCTCATTTTGAAAATTATTATAAGGGGTACTAGGCAGTAGTTATGGGCTTTTAATATATTCGTCTAGATTGTCACATAGTGTCGAAGACATCATTTTCCAGTTGGTGACATATATTGTAATATTTGTTTTCAACATCGCATGATATTCTAGAACCTTTGACCATCAAGCTTCCCATAATTATTTCCATTTCAGGTCGCACATGCTCTCGTGCCTGTATTATATTTGGAAACAAATTGGAGACTTGGTAGATCCAACAAAATGATCTCAAAGAAATCATATGCATATGCACTAGATGAAAATGAAATGAATGAAACACGGAATGAAGTGTTATGAAAGTGAAAATGTGGAAGATGGAATGAAACAAAATGAAATTAGAATGTGTGAAGGTGGAACGCATGGCAATGCGTGCAAATGAAGATTGTTGATTTCAAATGTGACATAGGGTTTTCAAGGCATTATTACATGAAAATGAGTACATGTAAGTGCAACATGTAATGGGAGATGAAAGGTGAGATGAGATGCAAATGTGGGTGGAGGATGCACTTCACATGTAATCGTGAATGGAGGATGAGATGGAAAGTATGGAAAGACGCGAAAACATGTATTTGCTTATGGAGGTGCAAATGCATATGGAGGGATGGAAATGAAAAATGGAAGAGAGATAATGAGTTTTATAGTCACTTTTGGTAAAAAGGGGAAGTCAAAGTACATAGGAGATGAAAATGATATCTTTTTGGCTTTTCGAAAAGTAACTTTAAATCAAAATCGGACCTTTTGAATACAATTACACATAAGGCACTTCATGTAATCGTGTCGTGCGAATGGATGCGAAAGTGAGATGAGTGAAAATGGAAGTGGAAAATGAGATAAGATGCATGTATGGATGGTGAATGAGATGGAAAACATGCAATCGCATTCATTGAATGAGAGGTGAGGTGTTGTGACATGGAAATGGAATGTGGAACGTGATTATGCTTTCGCATGAAGTGAAGCAACAAGTTCTTGGGAAATAACTTGTGACTTATCCAAAGTGGAGAAAACCGACAAGCAAACACAAAACACAAAAACACAAAAAATCATACCTTTGGAAAGTGACTCAAACATGCCAAGATGCATAACACTTCAACACTCAAATTTGAAATTGGAATTTGGGAAAGAACAAAAACATGAAAATGAACAAAATCTTCAATTTTAAAGGAAAAATGCACTTTCCATGGCATAGATTTCAACAAGTGGCAATTATCAAACAATTATGTGGACAAAATCAGCAAGATAAATGCAAATTAAATAGCAAAAAAGAAGAAGTCGACTTACATGAAGATTAAGTGCCAAAAATGAAGGAGAAAGATGCTCCAGTGATGAAAAATTCTCCAAAAATGTTTGAATCTTTCAACCTTTTACAAATTCAAATGGGAGAGGGTAGCAAACAAGGAATACTTGTTAAAAGATGCCAAAACGTGCCCTAAAATTGCTCCAATATCCAACCTTTTTGAAATGTTCATGCTTGGGACATTTTTGGTGAAAAATGTTTTTCACCAAGATGCAAGACCAAATTGATTTGGTTTTTAAACACCAAAATATGCATCAACATGCAATGCAATCCCAAAATAAAGCCAAATCAATTTTTATTGGAGCAAAAACATTGATAAAAAAAGGAGTTATTTGCTGATTTTTAAAAAAATGTGCCCTAGATTGGAGCTTCCAAAAATATTTATGAGCTTGTTGGATCAATTTTGAATGAAGAAAACTCATTGCCCATCAAAAATGCCTGAAATGGAAAATATTTCATGCAAATCCATCAAGAAAATCTCCATTTATGATCAAAATCGGGTTCTTGGAGGGCAAAGACATGCGTTTATTCAAAATCAGACTTTTTGGAGGCCAATACACATTAAAACATGTCTCAAGCTAAAATCGGACCTTTTGAGGTCACTAGCATATTTTAAAATGTGCAAACAAGGCAAATCGGACATTTTTGGGTCAAAACATATTTTAAAATATGCAAGCAATCAAAATCGGACCTTTTGAGGTCAAATGCACATTTTAAGTTACCTCACATTTTAGATGCAAAGACATAGAAACTTAACTTTTGATGCAATGACATCAAAAAAAATCCTGACATCAAAAAAATCCGCTTTTGATAACCTTTTGATGTAATGACATCAAAAAAGTCCACCAAGTTGAACTTTATATGTAGTGACATGTAAAATGTCCACTTTTGATGGGTTTTACATGTAATTGTATATAAAATGTCCACTTTTGATAACTTAAAGTCATTTAATTCTCTTAAGTTTATAAAAATGTTACTAAATGGGTCATAAATAATATTTATACATCATATTTAAAAATATAACATATAAACATTATTTAAAAAGTGACATTTAAATAAGCATTTGATTTAAAAATTAAAAATTAAATTGGAACTATATAGTTATATAGTTACTATAAGTGAAAAATTAAAAAGTAACTCAACGTAAAATTATAACATAAAGTGCACTATAGTCACTTTGAAGTTAAAGTAACTTAAAAACATAAGAAAAAGTGAATTTAAGTTATATTTATTAGAATGTGAAAGTGAAATTAAAAATATAACATCATATTTTTAATTCATGTTGTTGCACCAAAAAGGTTCACTTTTGAGGCACTAAAACGAGCATATCTCTTGACTAACAACTCCAATTGAGCTCTAGGTTAGACCGAATTGAAGGGAAAAGCAAAGATGTGATATGAGCAAAACCAAAGAACTAAATAGCAACAAACGTAAACTCAAAGAAAAGAAAGGACGATGAAGGCTTCAAAATCAAGCAAAAGCTTGAAAGAAAGCAAAACGAAAAAGACTTGATGAAGGCCTTCAGTAAAAAGATTTGACATACGAATTGAAATGGATTGATCGATCAACATTAAACAATTGAATATCAAATTCAAGCTTTAGAGTAACACAAAACTAGTTTGGGAAAGTTTCATGTTGTTACCAACATTTTGTGGTGACAAAATGTAGGACAACAAAACTTACCTTGAGCCAAATACTTGATAATTTGATGAAGAGAAATGCTTAAATCTAAGACATTTTTGGGCAAAAATGTGCCCTAGATAGGTTGTGAAATGAACAAAAACCTCAATAAACTCCAATTTTAAGTAGGTAGATGTGATCCTTGGATAATTTCATGCATAAATGACCTAAAGATTATGGAAAACCACCATTTCTTTGTGATATTCTCTAGTGATAAAATGTGAACTCCATAATGTTATTGGATGCACCTAAAAGTACACATCCCATAAAGATTGGAGTATGGGGATATAAATTACATATGGACTGAGGGATGAAAGAATATAATAGGAAAAAAACATATTTGAAAGAAGCAAGAAAGGCAGTAAATAAAGGAAACCAAGTAATATGATAGAGAGATAGCATGTAGTGTTAAAGACATGATACTTACCATTAATAAAGTGACATCCATGTAAAATATGTGAAGCTATTACGATATTAGATAGTTTCTATTTTCTCTCTTCTATCATTTTCTAATGGTCACTCTTAGTAATGTCTCCATAAACTACTTTTGTTCATGTCATGTCCCCATTTTGGCTGACATCGTTTAGCATGCCAGATCAATCTATCACAGGCTCTTGTAGACTGGTGGTGATGTGGAGAGAGTCGACCAACGACTATTTGGCAGTATTTTGTTCTTACAGTTGATTAGTGATTTGGACCTAAGTTTGTTATAAAGTTATTTTATTCGGGCCCAGTTTTATAATTTGATGTTGAAATGCACTTTTTATTATAAAGTAATTTTTTATAAAAATGCACTTTATTTCATAAGAATATTTGGATGCTTCTAGAATGTTTAAATGACTTCTAGAGGAAGCTACTGAAAAGTGAATAAATAGACCTTATGGGTCTTGCATTTGATCATCCAGTTTGTATTTTCTCCCTTGACATCAGATTGTGATTCAGTCACAGTCTATTATGGAGCCAAGTGGTTTCAGATAATCACTAGGTCTTTGGGAATGGAGTCTCCCTTGGATTTGCATAACTAAGGGGGTGAGATATACTTTGAATGGTTGCACTTTGGAGATGGTATTCAGCTATCTCAAGCTGAGCATCAACTGTGGCCAAAGGCCAGCTTTTTGGGCATTTGATTTTCAGGAAGATTTGTTTTGCAAGGAGTTAATTACAAATTCTGAAGTTCTTGTTTGATTCAGCATTTATTAGGAGTATTTCAGTTGAAAAGAGTTTGTAGTTGTTCAGGAAACTTGATATAAGAAGCCATAGCTACCTAGCTAATTATGGTGCATTTGTTGACTGTGTTCGTCTATTTTGAGCAAGATATTGGAGGCTTCTTTGTGCACACTAAATAAACATTCATATCTCACCTTAGCAGCATATAATTGCAGGTATTTGGAAGACGTCTATACTGTGTAGAGATTTGGATTTGTACAGGAAGATTTTACCAAAAATCGTAGGGGTTTTTGGTAAACAATTTCACAGGCCATATTTTGAGTTGTATTGGCCAAAGGGCACAGTCTTGGAGGAGTATCCTGTCTACAATTATTGACTGGAAATCGCAGGTGATTTCCTTTGTATTTTTCTGGCAGAGACATCAAGCAAAAAAATTGCAGAACCTGGGAGCAGTATTTATTTCGAAATTAATCTATAGCAGGTCGAAACTTAGCAAGGGTTAGTTTGTTGCATCCTTGAAGACTGGGCGCTCCAATCTAGGGCAATTTCATCACTTTTGCAAGGGAGAAAAAATTCAATAAAAATCATAGATGTTGCGCCACAATTTTCTAGCATTTTCGTCAACAAATAAATTCATAAAAAAAATCCTGCAACCCAGTTGCAGGTATTTAGGATTTTTGGCGATACAGTTTGGATGAAATTTGTCACCTTTCAGTGGAGGAAAAAAATAAAAAAAGTGCAGAGCCTTTGCTGACTTGTACGGCGTAGCAGACACACCAAGTTTTCACAAGCATTTCTTCTAGACAGAATTCATGCTTCAGAATTTCCATCCAAGGGTTGATAGAGCAGACCACTTACAGTTTGGAGTTTGAATCAAAAATTCAGGTTCTTTATTGTCTTGTGTTCCTTAATGATTACTTGTCTAGTTGGTTGTAAATTTTCAGTATTATCCTACGCATGTGATAGACCCTAAACTAGTTAAGTTTGAGTGTTGAAACATTGAGATAGTTGTTGAAAAATATTCAGTTTGCATTGGCAAAGGACTTAGTTTTTTGCATTTGCTATCTTTGGCTGCGAGTTTATGAAATTTTGTAATATTCCATATTTGAGAAATAACGGAAGAATTAACAAGTTATTTCCAGTATCTAGTATTTTGTTATTTCTGAGTTGTTTCAGCTGCATATATGTTTGCTTGTGGAGTGTTTGTAAAAATAATCAGAGGTTTAGAGGCCTATTTTGTCCAGGGACATTACAGTTCATTATGGAAACTTTCGTTTTCACTCTACAAGAATGTTTCTATTTCCTCTCTGTTGTTTGTTATAGAAACATTCTCTTGTATCTTGTATATATAGATCATTCATGATTTTTGTTTCATAACATATTCATTATTTTACCATAATATGTTATCAGAGCAAATCCCTAGCCTCATTGAAAATTTTTAATTTCTTTTTTGAAATTATTAGTTTAAAGTTTTTTGAAATATTTGCTCAAGTGTGTTCACAATTTGCATCTTTTTTTTCCTCCAACTTGGCTAGGGATTCAACGTCCAATTTTTATTTTTTTTTACAATTTTGTGGCCTTCTTTTAGGGTGTTTTCGAGCTGACTTTTTCGGCACATCTTCAAAGGATGGTATCTAGGGTGTTTTCAACCCTCTGTCTCTGATTTTTGTCCAGCAGTTTTGTTTTCCACCATTTTTTTGATGGTCAAATCTGCCTTTTCTTTTATTTTAAAAAGAATGGCTAGGGTTTCATTCGAAACTCTCTTTTTGTGTCGGTTTTAAAAACTTTTTGGAGATTCCTAGTTGGTTTTTGTAGATCTCAAGTAGGTTGGTCTTTGTTTTTCCAAAGTGTGCCATTTTTCATACATTAATTTTCGAGCCAATAGAATCAAAATGTAATTTCAAATTCTTTGTGGGTTTTTCGAGCTGTTATCCAGGTCTCTTCAAATTTTTTGGGTCTTCCATCAATTTGTTTCAAAGTCTATGCCATCTCAAATTTTTCATTGAAAAACGTGCAATGACATCTCTCACCGGTCTCATGTTGGATGGTAGTCAATGTTTGAACAAAAAGAACTGCAACACCTAGAAGCAAAGAATAATTACAATCTTCAAGTACCGTTGCCTTGAGGTGCTTGTTCTGGTTGTCAAGATTCATCGTACCATAGTCAATGCTACCATAGACCAACATTGCAGAACATGCAAACCACTCTGATCAACTCAAGGCTGCCTTTTATGCTTTTTGAGCACATGCTAATTTTTATTTTTTGAAGATAGATTAACCATTAAGGGAGGGTATTACGATATTAGATAGTTTCTATTTTCTCTCTCTTCCATCTTTTCTAATGGTCCCTCTTTTTGTAATGTTTCCATAAACTCTTGTTTGTTATGGAGACTTTCGTTTTCACTTTACAATAATGTTTCTATTTCCTCTCTCTTGTTTGTTATAGAAACATTCTCTTGTCTCTTGTATATATAGATCATTCATGATCTTTGTTTAATAAAACATTCATTATTTTACCATAACAGATGCAACGGAGAATAAATATGGGGAGATCATGGGCATTACAATCAAACAAAATATAATATATTTTCCAAGTCAGCCTGAAATTGTAGGAGGCACCACTATGTAAGGTAAAAATGGTGAATTTTAACATTTTCTTCTAACGTTATTTATGGGTACGATATATATATATATATATATATATATATATATATATATATATATATATATATATATATATATATATATATATATATATAATTTTATATTTATTTATTCAACTTAGTTATGGATATAGGAATAAATGTGTGTATATATAGAACAATAAGAAATTTCAAAAGAATAATATGTAAATGATCATTTGTACTCAATGTGATGTTCATTTTATATTTTATATATTTAGATATTATATGTTTTTTTATTCATTGAATAATGTGAATATACTTTATTATGATAATCAATATGGTGCCTTATGTGAGGAATATTGGATCTTGGATAATATTGTGTCAAGTCCATTGGATTGACACTAGGGAGATTAAGAGAATTTGTAGCATGGGGTATGTGAGGTGTTAAGGTTTCCATCTGACTACCGTGACTAGGATTAATAGAAAATCTCCTTGTGCCAGAATATTTTGATGATGTCAGCATATGCATATGTGATTGGTCTTGGATAAAGGATGTCCCATCCAAAAAGAATCTTAAGGGTTGTGCTTCAGGGAAGGCTATGGAATAACTAAGGCTTAGGAAATCTGATCTAGAGATGCCTTTAAGATTTGGGTTTAAGATAGAGGCTATGATTCTAACATTGATTTTGCAAGCATTTTTTGTCCTAAACTAACACTAAAAGCGGGGACATTACAGTCTTGCTCAAGTTATAAGTGATCGAAGGCTGCCAATCGCATTTTTGAGTAAAATAGTCCAAAATGGCTGACTTTCCAAAGTATAAAACATGTGTTTTTAGGCAAAAAGTTGTCACTTTTGTTTATTCAACCAAAACGTCTTGTAAGAGGAAGTAATGCCCCACTTTTATGTGCCTAAAACATGTGCTTTTGGACCAAAAATCACCACCCTCTCAAAATGCATGTATAAATGAGTAAAGATGTGATTTTGCAAGGAGAACACATGTGCTTTTGAGGAAAAAATCATCACCTATGAAGCCAATGGTTAGAAAATCACTATGGATGCACTTTTTGGTAGCCAAAGCATGTGCTTTTGGGTCCAAATTCATCACCTTCATGTATTTTGGTGTAAAATGTATGTTAGAAGTAATGTCGGACTTTTCAATTGCAAAGCATATGATTTTGAACAAAAAATTGCACCCTTGTGCATTTAAAAGCGAATATAAGCAATGTCGTGCTTTTAAGATTGAAAAACATGTGTTTTGGGGTCCAAAAAGCTCACCATATGCATAAACATATTCAAAACCTCTTGTCGAAGAAGTAATGTTGCATTCTTGAGGAGGAATAACATATGCTTTTGCAATTGTATGTGCTTTTGGGTTCAAATTCCCCACCTATATGCATTTCAATACTAACTCAAGTTAATAAACACATTAATAAACTTTAATAATTGAATAACATGTGCTTTAGAGTTCACATTGCCCACTTATAAGCACTTAAGTGATAAAATAACATATTATTGCCTTAAAAAAGTCCACTTATATGCTTTTAGGACTTATATTTATTGGTAGCGAGGTATAATTGGTGTTTAACATGTTGAAATATGCTTTGAGTTATAAAAACCCCACCATTATACATTTTTAATGTTTCATGTAATTATATTTAAAAAAATAACTATAGTTTTCAATAAACTAACATGAAAATAGACTTAAAAAGGTTAATTCTCATAAAATATTTAAAACTATGGTCAAACCAACTCATAATGAGCCAAAATTTAAAATGGATGTAAAAATCCACTTTAAACAATAGATATAATTTAATTTTATGTGATTGCCAATTAAAGCCCACTTTTGGAGGTGGTTTTTAATCATGATATGCTGCCGCCTTGAAAAACTCCACATTATCTTTCATAACTTCAGCTAGGCAACTCTGTTTGAGGCCTAAGTTAGTTCAAAACTAGTGGATTACAAGGGTTATCATCACGAGGCAAAAACAAGACTCGAAACTATTTACAACAAAAAGTAAACACATAAAAGATGTGAAACTTTACCAAAAATCAAGTGTTTGCAATTGGAGAAGAAAAACTCTTTCGTAAAAACAATGGGGATAAAACTTGACAACCTGAGAGAAAAATGCACTAACAAAGTTACATATAATACAATTAAGGGATAATGAATTTCCCTAATGATGCATTATCAATAAGTTAAAAATGAGGAGGCTATACCTACGAATTCATGAGAAAATTGGACAACAATTTCTCTCTTATGTTTTGATATTTTCCCCTTGTTTAATCCTCATAAACTTCATCGATTTCTTTGAAGAAAAAGCCTGCTTTTATTTTTTCTTTCGTAAGTCTTTTGAACTTGGTCATTTTGGTTTACTAGCTTCGGAAAAAAATTGCTTTTTACTTTCTTCTTTCTTGATTTTCCATTTCTTAGCTTTGGTTTCTCCAATTGAATTCTTTTGCTTTTTTGTGAACATCTTCAGTTGTGTGCACTTTGCTAATGATTTTGGATTTTCAACGCTTTGGTAATTCTTGTAATACTCCCGACTTAGGCGAACTTCATGTCAGATTAAGGATTTTCTTGTTTACCTTGTCTGGGCAGACTTCATCATAGATCAAGTAATTTCTTTCCTTGTCTAGGAAGACTTTGTAATGTCCACTTTTACTAGCCCATTATTTTCAGATGCATCGTTAGTCTTTTCACCATAGTCCTATGGGCTAACTAAAACGTTTCAAGGAACAGTGTGAGATTTGGCCTATGCACTTTCAACTTCAGGCTTTGAGTATTGGGCTTTGAGTGGCTTGCCAAGACGTTTGCAAAGAGCTATCACACATGTTGTTCTGTGTTCAATTGGTTATTTATTTTAATACCAAAAGATTAAATAGTTATTTAATAAAGTGACTATTAAATTAAGGCACATATTAATAAGTCACTTTATTATTAAAAGGGCCCTTTATTCTCCCAAGTGGGAAAATGACATTTTAAAGTAAAATAATAAAAGATGAAGAGACAGGTAGGGGAAACTGAAAAGTCACAACATTTGGCATTAAAAGAAGAAAGCTTGATTAATTTGAGCATGCTTGGATATGTTTGATTTCTGGTTTCCCTTGGAGAGATCCGAGTTGCTATGAACTTTATATTCAAAGAATGGGACATAAACCTTTAGGCTTTCTCTGAGGATTGGACGAAAACCCAGTTCATCACTTGAGGTGGCTTCACGATAGAATTTACATTTTGTTTCAGGTTCATTCCTCATTATCCAATCTGGTCATAGTTTGTGTATTTGAGATTGGATTATGTTATTATACTACTAAATATTAAATGGAATAACATTTCTTAGTATATATTATTTGGGAATTTAATTGTAGTCTGCTGGTTTTTCTTGAGAATTTACTTGTATTCTATTGTATGAATTATCTATTTCAATTTGCCAAAATATGTGTGTGAAATTTGGGAAATTATGCGGACTAGGATATTATAGTAGTATTAGAGCTGGTTTTCCTACCAGCCTGTGTTTGTGAAAATTCGCAAGGGTTTGTTTCAATTATTTCAAGCAACTGCTAATTATATTTTATTTGTAAAGATGTCATTGATGTCAAATGAGTCATTAATCTTATCAGCTAGATTCATATCTGAAAACTAATTCTGGAACAAAGTTTATCATTGATGACAATTTTATTTAAAGGCGACTTTATAATATTGAATGCGAGACAATATCTTTTTGCGGATAATTCATGAGATAATAATTGTCTGATATAATAAATAAAAATAAAAATTGTCTGATGTTAAAATTCAGGAGATTGTTTACAAAGTTTAATATTTCAGATATAAGAAATAAAGTATGTTCTGTGCTTCATATTATTTGCTGCAAGGTTAAAATAAATATTTGTTGGCAACCTTTGATTTTCTAATGCTTGGTCCTGTGTAAGTAGGCGATTTGACATTAACGTCAATCAAATATTTGTGAGCTGATATGCTTTGAGCATTCAATATTAATTATTGCATGTTGAAGGAGATCATGACTGGAATATCTCTCCAGCAGCTAGGCTCGTGTTTGATCCTAAATTTTAAAGATTGAGCTTTATTTGGCTGCTGCCAAACATTATAAAAGCTTGAATGATAAATATTAATTTATTCTCAGTATTATATTTGTTGTGGATGAAGTTTGACATAACTTGCACTTAGTTGATTTCTCATTATCGGGATTTATAATAAATTCCCTTCATTGAGCATTATGGATAATTTGAGATTTATTCTAGATACCATATTGATTTTATTGGCGTGGGTTCCGAGTGTTTAATACCCGAAACATTATAGTTTCATTAAGATATGTCATGTCCCCACTCTAGCTAAGTCTAACAGAGACATGTGAGTCAGCTTATTATGGGGTCTTGTAGGTTGATAGGGTTGGATGGAGACCCTGTATGGTTATTCAGTGTTGGGGACTTGGTTTTCTGGTGGGTATTGATCAGTTGGGTGACGTTCTGTCATGTCCCCACTCTAGCTAAGTCTAACAGAGACATGTGAGTCAGCTTATTATGGGGTCTTGTAGGTTGATAGGGTTGGATGGAGACCCAGTATGGTTATTCAGTGTTGGGGACTTGGTTTTCTGGTGGGTATTGATCAGTTGGGTGACGTTCCTTGTTTTTAGGAGGCAGTTCCTACATTTATGGGGTTCATTCCTACTTTTTAGGAGGTATGATCATGCCCAGGGCTGGGTTTCCATGAGATGACCCTTTGGGTTCAGTTTCAGAGGGATAGGGCTTGTTTCCTAAATTTTAGGAGCATCCCTAGATTTTAGGGATGAGACTGCCAGTGGATCCTTGATTTCCGACTTCAGTCACAGACAGGTGATAGGATGATTTTATGGTTTGTGATGTTAGTTGGGCAGTTTGTGGCTATTTGGGTTATATTTTTAATATTTCCTAAGTTAGCGTTTAATATTTAAATAAGGCTAAGTTAATAGCCATTTTGGAGTAATAAGAGAATTTTGGCCTCATTTGGATGCGTATCCCATGTTATGGTAGCTCGTTGGAAAGGTCTTGAAATTCTCTAAATCTTCCTCTTTGGTCTCAGGGCACTTCGGTGAACAGATTTATTACTATGGTGGAAAAGGTCATTTTCTAGTGACATGGTCACTTTAAAATAAGATTTAATTCATTTTTTTTATAGCCAACGCCAATTGGGGGTCACTTTAGGGTTTGAATTGCTTTGCAAGGGGTTATAAAGAGATGGGCGCCATTTCTCATGATTATGCATATTTTTCAAACACTTCTTTTCAGATTTGCTTTGCTTGAGCGATTTGCATTCTGGGACGTAAACCCCAGGGTAATTGTTGGCTGGGACATAACCCTCAGCAGCATTTGGTATTGGTTTGTCGGTAGTTTCAACAGTATTCAGGAGGAAGGTAGACGCCACTTCAGCTTGGGCCTACAGTTGTTTTGTTGGGCATGTTCTTTGGTGTATGGGAGGTGAATTCTAGCAGCCGTACACTGCCATTTCTTGCAGCCGTACTTGCAGCCATACTTTGTCATTTGCAGCACTTGGATATATAGAAAAATCGGTTACTCAGCAGCATATTCTTGCATCTTATCAGCCTGTTTTCATCAGCCAGTTGTGGCGTCATTGTTAGAGGAAATGTACTGGATCTTTTATTTGGCTCTATAATTCAGAGATCTGCCTGGTACGATTTGTATCAACTTTGACTTTACTGCATATTGTTATTTATTTTCAGACTCTTTTCTTGCCATTTCCTACTTCTCATTTCTATGTGGAATAATCATCAAAAACACAAAAACAAACAAACTCTTCTGCATTTCCATCTAGTTCTACAAGAAAACATTAATAAACAGGAAAAAACAAAAAAAATAAAATAAATTTACAGCAAAGATCCATCAGGGATCTTTCAGTGGTATCAGAGCTTACATCCTGCCAGCCTGTAGGGTTTGTGAGAAATTGTCACAACAGATTTTGGCATCTGGGTATTGGATAAAAGTTTTTGATAAATCATTTCAGCATCTGGGTAGTCACTAGTTGGTGGATTGAATACAAATCTATGCATCCTAGTGGAGAAATACATAGAATCTACGAGCACAGGAGAAACCAGTGGCAAGCAGAGGTCGCCAGAGACGCACAGATACCAGCTATGGGTGAGGCACAGGGTGCTGTTGGCGACGGCATGCCTACAGAGGCAGAAGAAAGAGAGATGGTGCGGACCCTATTCACTACTCAGCCCAGGATCGCTCAGGCTCTAGACAGGTTATAGGATACCTTGGAGCGTTTGGAGATGGGTGGACACAGAGGCAGGCAAAGTAGATCAGTTTCAGTGGCTGGTAGCCAGCGTAGCCATCAGTCCCATTCTTCAGTTGGGAGCTCCCTTCATTCCAGTAGGAGGCATCGCCATCGTACACCTACTACGAATAGGCCATTGCTTCCCCAATTCATACCAGGTGAACGGCCAGCGCAGGTGGAACCACCAGAAGTGAGGTTTCAGGAGTCAGTTTTGGCGGCCACAGCTGAGTGGATAGCCCTACCTCCTGAGGTTAGGGACGTCTTCCCTCTTCCCCAGTATTGTGCATAGCGTAGAGATACAACCAAGTTCAGGGGAAATCGTGGTAATAGACTACCACAACAGCAGCAAAATTATGACCTCAATAGAGCTACTGGGAAGATTACATTGGCCCCATATAATGGCTTAGGAGACACTAGTGCATGAGCTTGGGTCCACAAGCTGGACATATACCTTTCATTGAGGCCCATGCCTGAGCGTGAGGCTATTCAGTTTGTTGTGTTGCATTTAGAGGGGATTGCCTATGATTGGTGGCACCATGGATTGGTCACCCAGGATCACGCCTTAGTTCACTCCTATGCTGAATTCACCGAGCGACTCATTGCACAATTTGACCGTAAGGATACAGAACTTTATTACAGGGAGTTGGCTCACCTTAAACAAACTGGTCATGCAGAAGCCTATATTAATGAGTTCCAACATATTGCAGTTATGGTACTGGATATGCCCCAGAAACGTAGTGTGATGTTGTTCATTGAGGGTTTGCAGGATAGACTAAAAGGATTGGTACGTGCTTTCCAACCAGCTACTCTTAAGGAGGCTATTGATGTGACATTGAGATTGGATACTGTTCCCACTTCTTATCAGGCAGATAAGAAACCATTTAGAGATTCACGGCTTGCATAGAAGGCCAATACGATACAGAACAAAGGAGGGACCTCATCTAAAACTCCTTGGATGAATCAGGAGACGAGGAATGAATTGAGGAGGAAAAAGTTGTGTTTTTCCTGCAAAGAACCATGGGAACCAGGACACCGTTGCATGGGTAAAGGAAAGGTTCATTTGATTGAGGTGACTTCTGAGTTAGGGGATGAGGAGGTTCCTGATACTGATATTGTGGATAATATAGAGGATGTTGAGTAGTTTCCAACACAATTGGAGTTAGACACCGCTGAGCCTGTGGCATCAGCTAAAGTAGCTATGGCTACCCTCTCCAGTTATCCTAAGTTTCATGCCTTCCGGTTGAAAGGTACACTTAAGGGTAAGCGGATCACTAGTTTGGTAGACACAGGTGCTACGCATAACTTTATTGATCAAAAATTAGTTGAGAGGCGTGGCTTACAGTACGAGGAGTTTGGTGGTTTTGGAGTGAAGGTGGCTGATGGTGCCATTTTGGGTTGTACCAAGTGGATTCCACAGCTTAGTATTCAGATGGGAGATTATACTTTGACTGATGACTCTATGTGCTTCCCATAGAAGATTATGATGTGGTTTTGGGCATGCAGTGGTTACAAGGTATTGGGCATTACATTATTGATCACCACCGTATGTAGGTAGAGTTTCTTTTTGGCGGGCATAAGGTGATTTTGAGGGCAGCGTCAGATGGTGGACCCAGGGAGGTGACTTCTCGCAGGATGGAGACCATCCTTACGCATAATGATGTGCTTTGGGCTACACACTGTTTGGTTAAATCCATAACACCCATATCTCAGGATGGCCATGTATTTCATGTGGACATTCAGTCAGTGATGGATCGTCACAGTAGAGTGTTTGGTGATATACCTCCTGGAGTGCCGCCAGATAGAGGGTTTGAGCATGGTATAGAGTTAGAGGATGGAGCGAAGCCAGTGATTACTACCCCATACCGTCATCCTAGAGCCTATAAGGATGAAATTGAGAAGACTATTCGTGAGCTATTGGACATGGGTTTCATTCGACCTAGTTCCAGCCCCTTTGCTTCTTCTATAGTACTTGTTAAGAAGAAGGATGGGACTCTACGGATGTGTGTAGACTATAGAGCTTTGAACAAGAAGACAATAAAAAACAGATATCCCATTCCGCGCATTGATGAGTTGTTAGATGAGTTACATGGGGCTGTCTACTTCTCTAAGATTGATCTTCGTTTAGGTTATCATCATATAAGTGTACGAGCAGAGGATGTACACAAGACCGCCTTCCGTTGTCACTATGGGCACTATGAGTTTCTGGTAATGCCTTTTGGCCTTACCAATGCACCAGCTACTTTCCAGTCCTGTATGAATTATATCTTCAACAAGTAGTTGAGGAAATCGGTTCTAGTGTTTTTTGACGACATATTGATTTGCAGCAGTACTTGGGAGGACCATCTCAGATATCTTGAGGAGGTACTTAGCATAATGGAGAGTCAGTCTCTATTTGCTAAGCTTTCCAAATGTGAGTTTGGATTGGGAGAGGTGTTATATTTGGGTCATGTGATCAGTGCTGAGGGGGTGAAGGTGCATGAAGAGAAGATTCAGACGATTCAGAATTGGCTTGTTCCTCGGAACATTACTGAGCTACGAGGGTTCCTTGGATTGTGTGCTTATTATAGAAGATTTGTGAAGGTTTTCTCATAGCTGGTAGCACCTTTGACAGATCTCACAAAGAAAGGATCGTTCAGATGGACAGAACAAGCACAGGGGGTCTTTGATAGACTCAAGGAGGTTATGAGTACTTGCCCCGTTTTGGCACTACTTGATTTCTCGCAGCCATTTGTCCTAGAGTGTGATGCGTCGGGTTTGGGTATAGGAGCGGTGTTGATGCAGAATAGACACCCCGTTGCCTATGAGAGCAGGAAGTTGCAAAACAATGAAAAGTTGTACTCTACCTATGATAGGGAAATGTTGGCTATTATGCATGCGTTAGCCAAGTTCAGACAATATCTTGTTGGTAGTAAATTTGTGGTGAGAACAGACCATAACAGTCTGAAGTATTTCCTAAATCAAACAGAGCTCAACGATCGACAACAAAAATGGGTTAGCAAAATTTAGGCTTATGACTTTGATATCGAATTCATAAAGGGGAAGAATAATACTGTGGCTGATGCACTCTCTAGGAAACCTTCATTGGCTGCCCTATGTTCATTGAGCGAGATTTCAGCAGATTGAAAGGCTCAACTTTTAGTTGAATACTCCAAAGATCAGCATGCTTGTGAGATTATGGAGGGATTGATAGTGGATTACAGATACAGTGTGGTAGATGATATTATCTACTATAAGGACAGGGTTTATCTTGTTCTGGGTTCTCAGTTGAAGGAACAAATTTTGCATGCTCTTCATGATATTCCTACAGCCGGACACCCAGGATATGGTAAGACTTATAGGGCGGTACGTGAGAGATTCTCTTGGAAGGGTCTCAAAGATGATGTTTTACGCCATGTCCGTGAGTGTATGACTTGTCAGCAGAACAAGTCAGAGCATACCTACCCAGCGGGATTATTGCAGCCCTTGCCTATACCGGAACAGAAGTGGACAGGGATCTCCATGGATTTCATTACAGGTCTTCCTTGGGTTCAGAGGAAAGATTGCATCTATGTTGTTGTGGATAGGCTAACGAAGTATGCCCACTTCTTTCCCATTGCATTAGATTTTACAGCATCGCAAGTGGCTGAGTTGTTCTTCAGGGAGGTGTTTAGACTTCATGGTCTTCCCAAGACCATTGTGAGTGATAGGGACAGCAGATTCATGAGTTCCTTCTGGCAGGAACTTTTTACACTAGCTGGTACATTGTTAACACCTAGTACTAGTTACCACCCTCAAACGGATGGGCAGACAGAAATAGTTAACAAATCGGTTGAATGATATTTGCATAACTATGTGTCAGGGCAGCAAAAAGCATGGGTGCGTTGGCTGCATTTGGGCGAGTATTGTTATAATACTACGCATCATATGTCCATTGGCATGACGCCTTTCAGAGCTCTCTATGGATATGAGGCATTATCTTTCACTGATTTGGCATTTGGTGACAGTAGAGTTCCCTTGGCTCAGGATTGGTTACAAGAGAACCAGGATGTCATGAGATCTCCTAGGGAGAATTTGCAGCAGGCCCAAAATCAGCAAAAGATCTACGCTGACAGGCACAGGATTGAGAGGGCATTTGAGGTGGATGATATGGTCTTTCTGCATTTACAACCATATCGGCAGAGCACCCTAAAAAGGGGGGGAGCTGAGAAGCTCAAACCACGTTTTTATGGTCCATACAGGATACTTAGGCAAGTGGGAGAGGTTGCATATGAGGTTGAGTTACCACATGGCAGAAAAGTTCATAATGTATTTCATGTATCTTGCCTGAAAAAGGCCCTTGGACAACATATTATAGTTTCACCCGAATTACCTCCTATGGATGAGGAAGGTAAATTGATTTTGGTCCCTGATGAGATTCTTGAGGTGAGGGAACGGCGGCTGAGAAGCCGGGTGATTCGAGAGTATTTGGTTCGATGGAGAGATCTTCCCATAGAGGATGCCACCTGGGAGGGTGAGAACATTTTACAGCATCCTGCATTACAGTTGCTTGTGGGCAAGCATCTCCGAGAGAGGAGGACTGTCATGTCCCCACTCTAGCTCAGTCTAACAGAGACATGTGAGTCAGCTTATTATGGGGTCTTGTAGGCTGACAGGGTTGGATAGAGACCCAGTATGGTTATTCAGTGTTGGGGACTTGGTTTTCTGGTGGGTATTGATCAGTTGGGTGATGTTCCTTGTTTTTAGGAGGCAGTTCCTACATTTATGGGGTTCATTCCTACTTTTTAGGAGGTATGATCATGCCCAGGGCTGGGTTTCCATGAGATGACCCTTTGGGTTCAGTTTCAGAGGGATAGGGCTTGTTTCCTAAATTTTAGGAGCATCCCTAGATTTTAGGGATGAGACTGCCAGTGGATCCTTGATTTCTGACTTTAGTCACAGAGAGGTGACAGGATGATTTTATGGTTTGTGATGTCAGTTGGGCAGTTTGTGGCTATTTGGGTTATATTTTTAATATTTCCTAAGTTAGCGTTTAATATTTAAATAAGGCTAAGTTAATAGCCATTTTGGAGTAATAAGGGAATTTTGGCCTCATCTGGATGCGTATCCCATGTTATGATAGCTCGTTGGAAAGGTCTTGAAATTCTCTAAATCTTCCTCTTTGGTCTCAGGGCAATTCGGTGAACGGATTTATTACTATGGTGGAAAAGGTCATTTTCTAGTGACATGGTCACTTTAAAATAAGATTTAATTCATTTTTTTTATGGCCAACGCCAATTGGGGGTCACTTTAGGGTTCGAATTGCTTTGCAAGGGGTTATAAGGAGATGGGCGCCATTTCTCATGATTATGCATATTTTTCAAACACTTCTTTTCAGATTTGCTCTGCTTGAGCGATTTGCATTTTGGGACGCAAACCCCAGGGTAATTGCTGGCTGGGACGTAACCCTCAGTAGCATTGGGTATTGGTTTGTCAGTAGTTTCAACAGTGTTCAGGAGGAAGGTAGACGCCACTTCAGCTTGGGCCTACAGTTGTTTTGTTGGGCATGTTCTTTGGCGTATGGGAGGTGAATTCTAGCAGCCGTACACTGCCATTTCTTGCAGCCGTACTCTGTCATTTGCAGCACTTGGATACATAGAAAAATCGGTTACTCAGCAGCAGATTCTTGCATCTTATCAGCCCGTTTTCATCAGCCAGTTGTGGCATCATTGTTAGAGGAAATGTACTGGATCTTTTATTTGGCTCTATAATTCAGAGATTTGCCTGGTACGATTTGTATCAACTTTGACTTTACTGCATATTGTTATTTATTTTCAGACTCTTTTCTTGCCATTTGCTACTTCTCATTTCTATGTGGAATAATCATCAAAAACACAAAAAACAAACAAACTCTTCTGCATTTCCGTCTAGTTCTACAAGGAAACATTAATAAACAGGAAAAAACAAAAAAATAAAATAAATCTACAGCAGATTTGCAGCAGAGATCCATCAGGGATCTTTCAAGATAATTGATTGGTCTTTTTCATGTGGGATGCTAATAAATGGAGAAATATCATTGGGCCACTTAAGCCTCAGCGGCAGAAATAAAGGGTATCAAATTTTAAGCACATACATTATCTCAAGTTAAATTTTTTTTTAAATATTGAATCAAGGCAAAGTTACAAAGAATAACAGCAACACTAGGTAGCTGGAAGAGACATACATCGTTTAATACAAATCAATGATGACAATACAATACAAATGGAGCATGACAAACCATTTGTAAAATATGCCAATAGTTGGCATTACAGTGAAGGAATATGATTGAACACTTTGCAAAGGTCCACATGACAAGACTGTCATTCACACAAACATTCTGGATTCACAACAACTCCTTCCATCATTTTTCAAATGTCCATTCATCAGAGGTAACCAAATCTCTTTGATCTAGTGCCACTAACCAAATCTCCTTGGTTAGTCTGAGAAAGGACACAGAGGAGATTGTCAATGCATCAATAGTATTTGGGGAGCTGCTTCTCTGTAATGGGCCTCCTCAAATCTGCTCTCAAAAAATGCTGATGAAAGCTCAAGGAATTTCATCAAACAATTAACATGCAAGGGACATATGACTGATATAGTTTTTCCAGTTGGCTTTAAATGACTCTTTTTTTTAATTTGCATCAGTGAGAATCTTGTGCTAGAAGACTCCAAATGGATTACACACTAGCCTAACATGAGTGTGCTACTAATTTTGACAATATTCAGTGCATATATATGATCTAAGCATGAGAAATGAACACCTACAGCCAATTGACATTTTTACAAACAGTTGGTATGCAACTAACTAGCTGATAAATAATGATATTGAATTGCTTAAATGACACCAGCAACTATTATCTTCTTGATTTGCAATGAAATTTCTAATACAATGCTGATGAAGTATGGCCAAGACTTTTGGCATTTACATGGATTACAAAATGATAATGTTGGTATAATGCACACTTACAGTTGAAACTTATAACACCTAAAAAAGCAATACTATAAAGGAACCTGCTTGTAGATGGCTGTAATAAATTTCCTTCAATGCTGCCCCTTCTGCTTTGCTTTTTCGGATCTGCTTTTTGAACGGCTTTTTCGGACTACTTTTTCGGTTCCGCTTTTTCGGGCTGCTTTTTCGTATCTGTTTTTTCGGACTGCTACCTTGTTGAATCTCAAGACTATATCTTTCAATGGCGTCAAGATTTCCAGCTTGAAGGGATTTCGTCCTTCAAACTATTGAGACATAATCACCAGAAATTTTTTCAATTTCTTTGATATTTCCAACCATGAATAAATGAGAGCTATCCTCTTCCTTTTAATCCCTTCCTCACTTGCTCCACACTTCCGTCTTGCCAATGTGGGATAATACATGAGTTTTAATATTACTTCTTTTTTTCCTTTTATAAAGTCCATGTATGTACTCAAAAGGGGGACTCTTGATTTTTTATAAAGTGACTTTATGAAACATTATAATATTTAATTTAAATAGTCACTTTACCGTTGTAACTTCGAACATTAAAATAATATACCAAATAAACTCGAAATCCCACATATAATAGCTCATCAAAAAGAGCCCAACAAAACGCATCTCATCCTGTCACTGAAAATTGAAGGCACTGCATCCCCCCATTGGCTTACTAAAAAGAGTAAGTCTTTCCGAAAACCCAACAAACGAACTCCGTTTGGCCTGTAATTAAATTTGACTAGGCCAAATAACCTCAGGATCCCTTTTGAAGTCCTGGTTAGCTCTCGGGACCATACAAGAATGGGCTAACGACAACATACCTCCAAACTGGCTAAGTGGGGGTCATTACATTCTCTTCATTGATTATTGTGTGTTCAACACCATTGGTTGCACATATTGGAGTGGGGGGAAACATAGTAATGTCCTATCATCTTATTATAGCAAACTGTCTATGTTGTTGTGTGGGTTACTTTTAGTGTGAATATATCATTTTTGCAGGTGAGTTGTTCTGGAAGTTGTTGGTTTGCAGGCTTCTCTTGATGACAGGAAGGAATATCCAGCAGCGACTACGTGCTTGGCAGAAAAAGTAGCATGGTGCTGAGCCTCAAACCAATGCTCGAAATTATTGTTGAAGATTCATTCAGAGCACTGAACTAATTCCAGATTCTATTCACACAAAGCATCTGTTCATACAGAATTAAAACTGCCTATTGAGGAGCTGTTAGCATAGGAACCCTGTTGTCTGATATTGAAGGCTGAGAATGTGATTAACGTTTGGAGTTATATAAGCTCCTAAATCTGCTAAGAGGATTTGTTTTAGCATTTCAAGCATCGAGGCATAGTATCACCTAACAGAGAAGACAACAATCCTTCCTAACAATAGTGTTTGGGAAATGAACTCAGAGAAAGTGGCTATCGCAGATACTAGAAACAACAATCTGATTCAGCTGGGACTGCATATTATGTGAGTACATGCGTAACACTTGTATTCATTAGCTCTACTTCAATGTTGAGACAGAAGACCACCAGCTACCTACAAAAAATTAGTGAATTACTTGTAATTTGCAGAATGCATGCAAATTGATTGACATAATATCCTTGCTTATTCCTTGAAAAAACTTTTATTATTTTGGTAGCCAAATGTTTGACAAAATGACAGTGTTTTGATTATGTGTTGGTGATGCAATTTTGGTAAAACCCTAGCGATTTGCATCACTTTGTAAAACCTTACTTTTTAGTAGTTCTGAAACAGGGTTTGGTATAAGTGGTTGGGAGTTGAGTTGTAGTATGGTATTTTATTTGTGAGATTGTAGCAGGTTTTGCACTAGATAATCATAGATTGGGTTCTTGTGGTTAGGTGGATGTAACCCATATTGGTTGAACCATGTTGAATTCCCTGTTTTCTTGTCTACATTTTCCAGTGTGTATTTATCCTTGGTTTAATTGATCTAATCTGCATTTAACTGTTAGATATCTGTTTTCTAACCATAACACAACATAGTTTACCCATTTCTATTAATTATTTTTTCTCCATAAATTTTTATTATATTTCCTTCCATTTGACTTTATATTTTTTTCTAGACCCATGAGATAGCTTTTGGAAATAATCTTGAAGTTGTTAATATACAAAGTCTAAAGACAATGCAAACATGATTTTTTAAACCTGGTAATGGCAATCACTTGTGCCATATAAAGAGTGACCAAGAAAATCTGCTTTTTTGGGTTTTGCTGACTTTGTTGTAAACTGGTCTACTCCTTTTTACTAAAATGGTGTCAATTGCAAGGCCTTTGTTCATGATAGTTATATTCCATGGTAGAATTTCAAATTTAATCATCTGAAGTTCTTATGCCATTTATATTTATACAGTATTATATTTGTACAGGGCATAAAATGTTTGGTGGATAATTTCCAATTCTTCATCTCTACGCTAGATTTGAATTACTCTCAGGAGGATATAAGAGGCCGAGGTGCTGGATTGCATCGAATTGCTCTAGCTGAACTTCTTAATGTTGTTATTTCGCATTGTGGGGCTCTAGTGGAAGATGATATTCTTTCTAGTGGCATTTTGACAAAAATGTTGAAGCTTTTCTGTGATTTTCCACAGAACAGCATATTGCATTGTGCTGTTTTCCGCTGTTTGCAGGTACCATGAATTTATATCTAGGTTAAACGTTTTTCCATGTATCAATTTGCTTTAATCAGAATTTCTAAATATGATGTGTTATCTGGGAATTATATGTTTTTTGTGCAGTTACTGGATTACTTTCGCAAATGTGGCTTCTGAGATCACCATTAATTACTATTTAATTTTTATTTTTAAAAAAAAATCAGGGAATTGATATTTTTTATTTGTGGATTTTAAAAAAAAATCAATGCTGATGGTCTTTATTGCTGTTTAAATGCATTCATTATTGATTTATATCTGTGCAGGTGATTGTGTTCTTACATATTTTTTAGTGACATATTTTGTAAAATGGAAACAAATACAAAAAATGACCTCTAGTGGCCTTCCTTCTAAATTTGATGGGTGAATATACATAATTAATGGCCTAGCTGTCTTTATTTAAGGAGATTATATGGCTGCCAACGTAAATTGTGCCATCTCAAATGATAGTATGTGTTAGTTTATTACTCTATATAGAAACACTTATATTATGTGCCTGTAAGGATCAACCTCAAATTTATGTTTCATTTTTGGCCAATTAAAATCACAATATAACTGTAAAGTTTATTACCAGATTTAAACTGATTGCAGATTTTTGTTGTAGGTACAAACAATAACACCAATGCTTTGAATCGCTTCCAGAATCTACAAACGTTAGTGCAGTAATAGCAGAAATGAAGTATTATCAAACTTAGAATTATCTTTGATCCTTTTGGAGTGCTTGCATTAATACATTTTGATGCCAACATTACATCGGGCAGATTGGATAAATATCAACGAAAGGGGTGTGGGGATGAATGGCCACATCTCCAATTGGAGGCATGGACATTCATTCTGACACCCTTCATTGTTAACTAATACTCATGATTAGTTACTGACATAAACACAGTGATTAAATGTATAACCAATCATTACATCTGCGGCCCAATATAATGGATAGATTGATCATGATCTAAACATCAAAGGAACCAAAAATAATCTCCATCATGCCTTGATGATCTTGGAACACAGACACAGACACAGACACACATATATATCTCATCGGTTTCACACTACGGAAGATTCAATAGCATGTATGTATGCATATATGTATAACACTGTGTGCATCACGCTGTTGTACATATATACATACGTATGTGCTTACCACAGTAATGCCAGACCGAAGCCACATGCATTAACACTTCCTCTTAGCTAGGGAAGACAAAGTGCATATATATAAGCTCTTTATATGAAAAGTAATATCCTCAAGATATATATAAGAAATTCAAGTCTCATGATATTCTTTCTAGTTATGGTGTGTATACAAATATCAAGTCACATGTTATTCACCATAAAAGATCGTGGTAAATCCATAGATATTAAGTCACATAATATCCACCATAAATTTGAACATATTGATCTTCAACAGATATCAAGTCACATGATATCCATCAACATGCTCATTCAACTATCATGATTTTTTCCTTGAATATCAAGTCAAATGATATTCATCATGATAGTAATCTAATAATTATAAAGTCGTCACCTTATATTATTAGAATCAATATTTCGTTATAAAAGATTATCATCTTAAATAATGAACATAGGGTATGCCCATGAGTCATAGAGACACATATGATAAAAGAGTTTACACTTTAAACATCTTTATTTAAATAATACAAATTTACAAAGTTGAGACTCAATCTCATAAACTTACATTTCAATCAAGCCAAGTTTCTTTCTGAAATGATCGACCTTCACTTTAGGGAGAGCCTTGGTGAGAATGTTTGCTGTTTGATCGCCTGTATAAATATATTCTAATTGATTAGCTCTTCTTTCCACCATCTCTCTTACGTAGTGGTAAGGAATTTCTATATGCTTAGATCTATCATGAAATACCGGATTTACAGATAACTTGATGCAACTTTGGTTATCACAGTGAATATTGGTAGGTTTCATGGTTTTACCAAACAAGTTAGAAAGCAACTTCCAAAGCCACATTGCTTCTCTAGCTCCCATATTTGCTGCAATATACTTTGCCTCAGTAGAGCTTTGAGCAACAAAAGCTTGCTTTCTGTAGATCCAAGAAATCATGGCTGATCCTAAACAGAAACAACATCCTGATGTGCTTTTCCAGTCTTTTACACTTCTGGCCCAATTGGAATCAGTATATCCATGTAACTCCATGTTGGTATTCTCATATTTAAGTTCATACCCAATAGTACCTTGGATATACCTCAATATATGCTTCAAAGCAACAAGATGAATCTCATGAGGTTCACACATGAACTAACTTAATGCAATTAGTGCATAGCAAATATCAGGTTGAGTATTTACAAGATACATCAAGGGCCCAATTATCTATCTGTATAAGGCGGGGTCAACTAGTCTGGATTCAACACTTGCTTCCTTTAGCTTGTGAAGGTTAGTTTCCATAGGTGTAGACATAGGTTGACAGTCCCACATTCCAAACCTTTTCAAAATATCAATGGTATACTTCTTTTTATGTAGAAAGATATTACTAGACTTCTGACATACTTCCAAACCAAGAAAGTAATGAAGAATTCCTAAATTCTTCATTTCAAATTCAGAAGCCAAATCTTTCTTACACTGATTAATGAGATGTTCTTTCCCTGTAATCAGAAGATCATTAACATAAAGGATTAGAATTAGCATATCACCTTTAGTTACCTTGAAGTAGAGATTTGGATTAGCCACGTTCTTGGTGAATCCAAAACTTAAAAGGTACTTGTCAATCCATTCATACCAGGCCTGGGGAGCTTGTTTGTGTCCATATAGAGCCATGTTCAATCTACAAACATGAGAGGCAACATCATGAGTTACAAACCCTTCTAGTTGTTCTAGGTATATTTCTTCCTCTATTTTTCCATTAAGAAAAGTAGTTTTTATATCCATTTGATGGATTTTCCAACCTTTGGTTGTTGCGATGGCTATTACAACTCTAATAGAAGTGTACCTGGCAACTGGTGCAAAGGTTTCTTCAAAGTCAATTCCTTCCTTTTGAGAAAAACCTCTAGCCACAAAACGAGCTTTATGTTTTTCAATGTTGTCATTTGCATCATACTTAACTTTGAAGAGCCATTTTGAAGACATAACAAATTTTTCCTTAGGTCTCGGAACTATGTCCCAAACATCGTTTTTTAGTATAGACTGTTATTCTTCCACTATGGTGTCTTTCCAAGCTTGATGTTTAAGTGCTTTAGAAGTGCTAGAAGGTTGAGGATTCAAGCTCTTAGAAAGAAGGCACTATATGTCAATTTTCTATGCCTCTTGCTTTCTTGGAAGGTTCCTAAAGAGGCTGCGAATCCATCTCCTTCTTGTATTATTTTTCTTGCCAAAAGTGGCCTTTTAGAGTGATCAAGACTCTCTTCTTGAGTCTTAGGAAGGATTTCAGTTTCAATTGAAGTTTCTTTAGGGAGCTTCCTCTGAATCTCAAGAGTAGGAGTCTCTTCTAGAGATACATCAAATGTATCTTGTTCATCAGAGGTTTTGGCTCTTCTGAAAGCAATGTCCTCAAAGATGACATCTCTACATAGTTCTATTTGTTTCTGTCCAGGTATGTAGACTCTATATCCTTTTACTGTTTCACTAAAACCAATGAGAATACCCTTTCTTCTAGAAGGTTCTAACTTAGTCCTCTTCTCCTTAGGTACATATGAACATACACAAGACATCCAAGTTTCCTTAGGTGACTGATGTCAGGTTTCTTTCCAGAAAATGCTTCTTCAGGAGTCTTATTGTCCAAATGTGAGTGAGGACACCTATTTTGAATATAGATTGTTGTGTTAGATGCTTCAGCCTAGAAGGACATACTGAAATTTTGATGAAAAATCATAGCCTGAGTAGCTTCTACAATAGTTCTGTTCTTCCTTTCAGCAACCCCATTTTGTTGAGGATTGTAAGTGACTGTGAAGTTCCTCTTAATCTCAATGAGTTTGCAAAACTCTTTAAATATTTTAAAAGTATACTCCTTCCCATTATCTGTTCTTAGAACTTTAATGTTCTTATCGGAGGAGTTCTTAGTGATAGTTTTGAATTCTTTAAACTTAGAGAGAATCTCTTCAGATTCTTTGCATTTAAGGAAGTATATCCATGTCTTCCTTGAAAAATCATTAACAAATATCAAATAGTACAAGAATCCTCCTATAGAAGGTATAGACATGGGCCCACTTAGATTAGAATGTGCTAGTTCCAACACTTCTTTAGTTTTTCTCAAACTATGAGGAAATGGCTTTTTAGTGTTTTTCCCTAAGGCACAACCTTTACATGATTCATTGTGAATTTGGTTTAACTTGGGCATTTCGGTTACTACCTTCTTCGTTGATGTTAGGGCAGGGAAGTTGATATGACCTAGTCTTCTATGCCATATTTCATTTGAATCTGAGGTCTCATGTACAAGTGCAAGGTTTCTCTTAGCACATAGCTCATATAAAAGTCCTTGTCTTACTCCTATTATTACAGCCCTTTTAATGGTTGAATTTTTAGGCCATGCTAGTACTTTCCCTTCCATGAATGAAATTATAAAACCATAATTTTCAAGGGTGGATATAGATATTAAATTCCTCTTAATACCTGGTACATAAAGAACTCCAAAAAGTTGAATAGAATTTCCAAATTTCAATTTTATGGTGCAAGTTCCAATTCCTTTTACGAAGTGTGCAGACTCATCACCAATTGTAACTTCTTCATTTGTTTCTATTTGCATGCTTTCTAGGTTATCCTAATATCCAGTGATGTGTCTGGAAGACCCGCTGTCAACTATCCATGTATTCCTTTTGGTTGATATTTGGCTGGATAATGTTGAATAGAAGACATATTTCTCATATTCATTGCCTTCATATGACTTCTTAGATTTTGCAAAAGATGCTTGAGGTTTAGATCTATCGGGACAATTTATTGCATAATGTCCATATAGATCATATCTGAAGCATTGGATTTTGGACAAGTCTTTCTTCTGTTTGGATTGTCCTTTTCCATGAAAATTTATTTTCTTTTTGTTACTTTTATTCTTTCCCTTCTTATGAGCATTTGTATTAAGAACTTGAACATCTTTATCTAGGGTATTGTGTTTTCCCTTAATCATTAATCTCGATTCTTCTTGAAGACATTTGATCTTAAATGATCTAGTTTAGGGATTTTAGACCTAGCACTTATACCTTGTACAAAGGATTCCCAAGAGTTCGGAAATCCTCCTAATGCTACTAAGGATAATTCTTGATTTTCAATCTCATAAAAAGTGCAGATAATTGATCTCTCAAATTTTTGATTCTTATAAAGAAAGCATTCATGGTTTCTCCTTTATTCATGCTTACACTATTCATCTGCCTTTTAAGAGCAAGTTTTCTGCCCGTTTTATTGATTATAAATGTATTTTCAAGAGCTTGAAACATACGATATGCTATGATATGTTTTGCCACAATAGGTACTATGTGGTCTCGAACATCTACAATTATCTTCATAGCCTTTTCATTTTTCTCGATCCATTCTGATTTCTCAGGATCATCTTTAGGTTCCTCTGTGTCCTCTCTTACAAATGATTCCAATTTGTTTTCTTTTAACAACATTATTAATAGAAGTTTCAAGGATTCAAATTTATCAGCACTCCTGAGGTGGTGTTCGAATCTCATTGTGTTTGTCATCTTTGTAGAGAGAGGGGGGACTGCTATTTGAAGTAAAATCTGATCTTTATAAACTTAGTGTGATCTTTCCTTAGCCAAGCTCTGATACACCATGTAAAGTCCATGTAAAGTTTATTACCAGATTTAAACTGATTGCAGATTTTTGTTGTAGGGAGAAACAATAGCACCAATGTTTTGAATCGCTTCCAGAATCTGCAAACGTTAGCATAGTTATAACAGAAATGAAGTATTATCAAACTCAGAATTATCTTCGATCCTTTTGGAGTGCTTGCATCTATAGATTTTGATGCTAGGATTTCATCAGGCAGATTGGATAAATATTAGTGGAAGGGGTTTGGGGATGAATGGCCATGTCTCCAATTGGAGACATGGACATTCATTCTCACACCTGTTCATTGTTAACTAATATTCATGATTAGTTACGATCATAAACACAGTGATTAAATGTATAACCAATCATTACATTTCTGGCCCAATATAAAGGATAGATCGATCATGATCTAAACATCAAAGGAACCAAAAATAATCTCGATCATGCCTTAATGATCTCGGAATATATATATATCTCATCGGTTTTAGACTGTGGAACATACAACAGCATGTACATATGCATATATGTATAATAGTGTGTGCATTACGCTGTTGTACATATATACATACGTATGTGCTTACCACAGTAATGTCAGACCGAAGCTACATTCATTAACAATAATCTTTTAAATACTGAAACACACTGTTGTTATAGTTCCGAAACTGATTTTTAATGTTAATTCTACTTTAGTACTGAAGTAATCATTACCTTCAAAGATGACATATGAAAACCCAATAAGAATTGCGTTCAAGCAAGTTTAGAGTTGGCAGTTACAGGTCTGAATGTGAATGAAAATCATGCTTCTTCAGGAAGATGGGCCATGAAAAATGTTCCACGAGTGTTCCAATATTGAATGTCATTTCCACTAAAACTTGATTCAGATACCGTCAAGCTCATTTAAATGGAAGCAAACTAGTCTGTGCCACCTAATTTTGTCATACCCTGCTAACCATGTGTATTGAACCAATAGATTTCTCCCAAAATTTGACTTTCCCAATCTAAACAGTCTGATATTGTGGTTTATGAATAGTCTCATTTTGGGAGATATTTAAAATAATGTAATGATGTGGGATAATATTGTTTTCTAAACAACCACATTCTTTAACAGAAATGCAGGAACAGGTATAATTTGCAATATCATCATATTTGGCCATAACATAAACTCAGAGTTTATGAAGCAAGAATATATTTCCTGACCTTCAGACATATAATAATACATTGACATGAGCCTGAAATACAATTGCCCGAACTGTTGCTCAACCATTTAGCAGAATTATTGAATAGTCAACATATGAAAACTGTGATGAATTTAATACAAGCCTTCAAGTCTTGGTTGCTGTGTCAATTGTAACCAACCATCAGAATCTTCACTCCCTTATTTAATGCTCAGGACTTCCATCCATGCTGGAGTTAACAGGGATGATGACAACTATCAAAGCAACCTGTGAATGTTATTATCAGTGCCCAGGAATGATTGGAAATGTCTCTAATTAATACTGAATTCATTAAATGTGCTGTAAAATCAGGTTCATGTCCCGGTATAGGCCCTTATGTCTTTGCGCATGCACAAATGGCTCCAGCAAGAACTTTGAATAACACAGCCTCCCAGCTATTCAACCTTGTCAAAGGGAGTTCTACCATGGTGATATACATGCAGAAAATAAGGTAGTTGAGCTGCACCATTTCCACTTAAAACTTGGTGTCTCTTCTTTCACTGGCCCTTGACCTGTCTCCTTCCACTTATTTAATCATTCCAGGTGCTGACGTCCTAAAGTAAAAGTAGTGTTTGCTCAAGGGAAAGAGACTTCCATGAATTCCCTTCACCTACAGTTTATAGCACCTTCAAAGTGCCCAGTCTGAACAACCCAAAGTCCCCCGACTCAATAAATCAATTGGCTTTTAGAAGAAATTGCAAACTAAAGAGGTGGTTCTTCTTTAAGTTCCACAATCCACTTTTCTCCCACTTGCTTTAGTATGAATGTGCTCTTAGATGCACTGAATGTTCACATATCATATTCTCACCAAGTTCAGAAATATGAAAATGACCCCTTCCAAATATTATAATACCCACTCCTAAGAAAATTGAGTATTTGAGTCAGAGAATTATTAAATGATTAATTATCCATTTCTCATATCGTGATTTGACCAGTAATTATTATGTTTAATTGGATGAAGCAATTCTAAATAACAGATAACAAAAATAAATTACAATACTGCTGACAAAGGCAGCAGCAACCATGGAAGCCTGCTGAAAATTAAACAGAAGTAGCAACAACAAAATAGGAGAATAAACAGGGCAAAATGGAGATGACAACAGCAGACAGAAGGCTGATATAGACAGCTTCCAGAAAGATAAACCTATTTTATCAGCAGGCTGAGAATACAGAGAAACGCGTCTCTGCCATCCCAGAATAAAATCACACATACAAATACGTGCAAGAACATGTTCGCATTACATCATTTTACCAATTTTAATGCAAGGCACCCAAACATTAGCTGCTCAAATAATATAATATCCCGACCATTGCTTTCAAACCAAAGGAAAACAAGACGTTCTCAAGGCTATACCAGTATTCTTAAAGCCATACCAAGCAGCATCACTTCCTTTATTAAATCCACTTACAACATTTTACTAGCAATTAGAGGCAAAATGGTGTCCATATCATTCTCATTAAAATGTACCTGTCAACCATGAAAGTTTGTCTTATAATATACTGCAAAAACTTTGATAAACTTATTTGTGAGATTTGTTGGATTAAGATCCAGCATACAGGATGTTGCAAAATGGTTAAGACTGGATGAATCTACCTCATAAATGAATTGGGTTTTTGTCTGATTCATGGTGAATTCCCAAGGGTGTTGTTCCTCAACTCGATTGAATTGAAAGCCAAAGGCTGTGGGGGCCTATAAGAGAAATAGTGAACCAAGCATACAAAATGAGTCGCTCAATCCTCTTTTTATAGTCTTTGCTGGCATGTTTTGGAAATAATATAGTTTTAATCCATTTCAATAAATAAATTGACCTTTAATTTTGAGATGGTGCAAGAATTTGATGATCTTGTTGCTCAGGATCGAGCTCCTTGTTGAGCTCTCCTTGTTATATTCCTTTCTGTCTTAATAAATTTTTACCCCTCTTTTTGCAAAAAAAATAAATTGACCTTTAATAAATTTTCATAATATAAAGTCATTTAAATAATTGTAGTTTAATCAGTTTATTGACCCTTTGAAATAATAACACCTAATTTTAATCTTTTAATTATTTTTAAGGGTCAAATAAAAGGGCACATTATACCATGCTGTCAAAATAGGGGTGATCAGCTCCTAAAAATTTATAACGACTTGGTAGCACACTCGCTCCCTTAGAAATCAATCTCATTTGCTCCCTAGAAATTAGCTTCCCTCCATTGACCAAGTTTGAATAATGAAACCTAGGCATTTGGGCCTAGAGAGTAATACTAAGCTGATGCGAAGCAGTAGAGCAGGGTTGGTCAGCTCCTAAAATTTATGATGACTCTATAGCAGTCTTGTCCCCTTAGAACTTGATCGCATTTGCTGTAATGGGCACCCTAGAAATGCCCAAAAACTAAAAAACTGCTGATAGGAATTTTGTCAAACAGTTTGCATCCAACTCTTTATTCCTTCGTTTACTAATTTAACCCCTTATGGCTTCAGAAATGAGACAGTTATATTGTTTGTTTGCATGGAATTGAAAATCACTCAACATGAACAAAAGAAAGTACAATGATATGCAGATTGGAAATTGTCTTACAGTTGGTAAGATGTCATTTTCAGAATTAAATAAAATCAAATACGTGGCAGATTATCAACTCATTAATTGCTCCACTATTATTGACATAATGCTCCAGTGAATTTTATTTAAACCTGCTGCTACAGTGACATGAATAGTTCTGTGTGAACAGTGTTGGTACAGTATTTTGTCTTCCAAACAATCCAATATCTTTATAAAATCATTCCCTCAAAGTAGCATAAGCGTCGAACGAGTAAAGAAGAAGATATGAGCAAAACATCAAATCTGCCTGTAGCTAGAAACACACCCAATCTGCTTGATAATGAAGCTGATAACAATGGATTCCAAAGGCCAAACCCCAAGGGAATGACGTCTAGAATGTCATAAGAGAGGATAGATGTCCTCTAGTGCCAAGAATGGATCTGCAAGTCACATATCAATTTTCTTCTCGTATTCAACCTGCCGAATGAAGCCACTAACGCTCTCTTTTATTCTTTCTCCAAGGGTAACACTAAATTAAAGTAACACTTCAATATTTTACAACTAAATTAAATGTTACTTTAATAATACTTCATGCATAAAAATATATTAGCTATCGGATTCCGAACAACACGAGTGATAGCTCATCGGAAAGCTCTCGCTAAGGAGTATCAAATCCAATCACCAAAACTAGTCTCCCCTATGTCCTACTAACTTACTAAAAATAGTAAGTATGCCTGAGACTGAGTAAATCAACTCCATTCTGGCCCAAACTGGAGATGACTAGGTCAAAACACTCTAAGATCCCTTTAAACCCTTCATTAGCCCTCGAGACCATGTAGAACTAGGCTAACGCACACACACTTGGTTGACTGCTAAAGTGGGGGACATCACATTTGCTCACTAAAAGTTAGCTTCCCTCTAGTGACCAAGATTGAGCACCAAAACCTAGGTGCTTGGGCATAGAGAGTAATGCTAAGTTGATGGGAAGCACTGGAAGGGTACTGCTGCCTTATGAAAATTATGTCTGCTGCAAACCTTGTAATTGGTAAAATTTGGAACCAAAACTACCAGAAGCAACAGATGAAAATACAAAACTCAAAAAATTGATAGCGCAAAGAAATTATCCTAGGGAAAACCCTCCTCACCAAGGGAAACAATCCAACCGACACAAGATCCTTAATTTAGGTCCTCTAACAATTACAAAGGAGTTTCTTGCTCCTTGAACTGACTTCAACAAAACAATACTCAGCTATGTATGACACTCAAAAAGAATATATATACTTTGCTCATGCATTGAGAATTTTAACCAGTGGTGATTGAATATAAATTTCTGAGCTTAAATGAGTTAGAACAATATCACTTAATTTCAAAGAATCCTTCAGAACTATGACATGGCAACTATATAACAAAAGGGCAATAGTAATAGTCACAATCTCACCATCCAAATTGTGCTTTGATCATACAAAAACAATTTATAGATAATGTTGCAAAACTCATACAATTCTCTCTGTTTTCTTCTAGTAGTGATGCCTTTCAAAGACGATTCACATATATCAAAAGGATCTTTGAACCATGAATGATTATGAACCGACCATTCTAGTTGAACTGATGCCATTAATACACACAACATCCATTACAAGTAATATAACACAACAGCAATAAAATAGATTAGTGAGTTATAACAGTCATTGATAGTCACGAAGGAAAACTATCACCACATCATAGACAAGACAAAATTAATTCTCTCGATGCCAACACATCATGAGAAATGACATATAAAACTAAGTCAGAAAGGATGCTCCGATCACAAAATAAATACTGAAATTGTGAAGACAATTGAAGGAAATGCTCAACAATGATGCTAGAAAAAGGAGCATGATGACAAAGAAACTGATACTATGAAGGAGCTAAAAGATGATGCTAGGAATAAGATAATGTTGCAAAACTCATACAATTCTCTCTGTTTTCTTCTAGTAGTGATGCCTTTCAAAGACGATTCACATATATCAAAAGGATCTTTGAACCTTGAATGATTATGAACCAACCATTCTAGTTGAATTGATGCCACTAATACACACAACAACCATTACGAGTAATATAACACAACAGCAATAAAATAGATTAGTGAGTTATAACAGTCATTGATAGTCACGAAGGAAAACTATCACCACATCATAGACAAGACGAAATTAATTCTCTCGATGCCAACACATCATGAGAAATGACATATAAAACTAAGTCAGAAAGGATGCTCCGATCACAAAATAAATACTGAAATTGTGAAGACAATTGAAGGAAATGCTCAGCAATGATGCTAGAAAAAGGAGCATGATGACAAAGAAACTGATACTACGAAGGAGCTGAAAGATGATGCTAGTAATATGATACTCAAAGAACATGACCTTGAATAGATAATTTGCAACACCTAAATGAAGATCATGTGGGGCTTAGGACAGTAGTATGAGAGGAAGATCTATCTTAAAGCTATCGTAAACCTAACACTCCCTCTTAGCAAGAGAGATTTTTAGAGTGTCATTTCATGACAAGTGCACATATCTGCAACTAAAGAGAATGTCAACAAAAACCTCATCATAATTTTTCTCAATAATATTGTTATTTCAACATAAAATATTCACCATAGCTACTCCTAGAGGGTGAATAAGAAAAAATAGAAAAATAAATTCACAGAGTCATACACATGACTTCCACCATGGCTATTCTCAGAGGGGGATCCACCATAGCTACTCCTAGAGGGTGGAACAAGATATTTCACCTTGAATTTATCTAGTAGAAAAGAATGATTACCCTCCTGGGTAACAGGAACAAATACATAAAGACAGAACAAGATATCGAACACATGAATTGTAAAGAATAAAGAAGCAACTTGTGCATTCTTTATTCATCGAATGCATGATTACAATTGCAATGCACATGTCCTTTCACTAAAAAGAATTCATACATATAGTACCTAAGGGGGTGAGAGGCAAACTGTCAAACCCGTATAACTTCCCTCCAAACTGTCTAACTACCCAATTTCCCGATAACATCATCCCCCCCCCCCCCCCAAAACAAAAGTCGTCTCCTAGACGACAAGATACAAAATGTTCGGAACGGAAAACACAAAATAGGGATGATGTTTTACATTCATACATCAAAGAAGAATTAAAATAAAGTAGAGGTGGCATCCTTAGAACTATGTTGGAGGGTTCACCCTCGTCCGAAGCTAGTTCACCTGTTGTGTGCAAATGTGCAAATTTGCTCGTAGCTTGGAGTTCTCCTCCACAACCTCCTTCAACTTAACTGCAACGTCTTTTACTTAAGCCTCCTTCTCACATGATACTCGAGCCTCAGCTAACCAGGCCTTTGTGACAAACTTCTCATGTTTGAGCTCATTCAATTGTCTCTGTGGTTGACTTCTCCTGTAAGGCTAAATCCAATTGAGCCTTCAATTCCTCGCATTCCTTTGCCCAATCCTCCCTTTCCTTTTCCCATTCTACTTGTTGGGTGGTGAGTTGGGTAACAATCTCCTCCCTTGATCTCCCTATAGGTACCCTACCTGGCTCCGCACACCACCGAGCATAGTAAGTATCCTTATACACTTCCACTATCTCATGCGTGATCATTTCAAGGCAGGTCCTCGCTCCGACCGAATCCTTTGTTACTAAATTTTTACTCATGTTCAAATTTAGTCCTAATGAATTGCAAAGGTTTCACACAATTGCATAAGCATTTTACATCTTCATTCAGTTCGTGCATATTGAGATCATGTTCATTATGTGCCAAAAGAATAGACAATGTCCTTGTATTATTCATCATAACAATACAACTGATATTTACAATCATTGAACAATGAAATGATTTAAAAGTTGAAAGTAAAATGTCTCACACAATTGACTGTGATAGTAGCCCCTAGACTATTGCTACATGTTCCTACTCTTTAAAAATGAATAACATAACAGAAGTAAAGAGTAGAAGAAAGGGTCATGGGCACCAATCATTGCCTGTAATGACTGGTTGAGTTGTATCTACTTGTTCCTGCTTGATTGTTGTTCCGCATCACATTCTCTCCAAGTCTCCAAATTCTGCAAAATAAGACGAAAAGATGTTAGATCCGATGGATCTAAGAAATGCTATTTTCTCACCTCTCCACAACTTTTATACTCTTATCATGCTACACATTCCCACAAAATAGGAACATATACTTGTTACCAATTTAACATACCTCCCAAATTGCTATGTTATATGCTGAACTAAGTGTGTTTTAGTTACTGACTAAGTGTGTTTTAGTTGCTGAGAATACATATTACAAAATGAAAAGAATGCAGAAAGTAAAGTACAGGAATCAATAAACAAAAAAATTGATCACTTTTATTCAGAATAAAAGTACCAAAACAGTACATTTTCATTGAAATACCCAAAATTGTTTTGATGAGGTACAAAGTGTTCAAGTTTTACACAGTACTTGAATACAATGCATTCAGATATTACAAGCATTCTCAGCTCCTAACATAATATCTGAATAAACATATTGTATAAACATAAAAGTACTAAAACGAAGATAAGAGGAAAGACATCTATTGCCTGAGTGGAAGATTTGTTGTGCTGAATGTTGAAGGGATGAGCCTGCATCTCCGTTTGGGAATAAACTTGCAAAAAATGAAAGAAGAGATGGGTCAGTTCATATGAACTGAGCAATGGAGATCTTTCCAGTCATCTATACTCTACTGTTCCTACAACATGGTTATTCAAATAACTATATCAAAAGACAAGAAGGCAAGAGAAAAATCTGAAAAATAAAACATGTTTATACTAATGAGTTTGTTCTATGTGTAGATACAGGTATGAAGTTTGAGGTTGTTGAAGGATCTTGCATAAATTACACGGTTGAAGCCTTTCCTCTAAATCATGTAGGGGCCAAGACTGAAGGATTGAGGAGGCTATCGAAGGGACATGCATAAATTACAAGCATGAAACCTTTTGGTCAAATCATGTAGAGGCGAAGACTAAAGACATGGGGAGAGTGTTGAAGGGGCATACGTAAATTACAAGTGTGGGACCTTCTAGTTGAACCATAGTAGGAGATTGAAGACACGAGAAAATTGTTAAAAGGATGTACATGTGTTACAGGTATGAAACCTTTCAGTCAAATCATGGAGGACGTATGAAATTCTTAGTCTACAAGATAGAGGGATTATAGCTTTACAAGTATACAGGCAGAACATGGCACGAGATGTAACTTTCAGAAATAATAGGATAGGCAGCAAGCTACAGCATACATAGAAAGATGTTTATGATCTTTTAAGATCAGATATTCAGCATATGAGCATACATTATTTGTCAATGAAAAAGTGTACGTGCTGAAGATAAATATTATATCAGATTGTTTGGGACAAATTGCTGCTCATCTACGACAGAGGTACATATTTACAGCAGTAAACATTCATCTATAGAAAAATAACTTTCATCTTAACTCATGCTGTCAACAGCATAACATAAGGTCACATATGTAACATCAAAAGAATCTGGAAAATAAAGATGCAATCAGCTATATCAGGGCAGATCACTCATAATGAAAGCACATGTTAAGAGAGCTAAATAGTGTTCTTGAACACGATGTCAGATCAACAAGAGCAAGCAATTTTAAACGTGAAGAACTTCTGAAATAAAAATAATAGTGCACTTGTTTCAGCATATGTGTTGTGCAAAGTTAGTGCATTATGTCATCAAAAGCAAGGTGAAAGTATAGAATTTGCTACAAAAGGAAGCGAATAAGCACAATGAAAAAAAGCATTTTTTCCATAAACATTGTAGCAACTCATGAGTTTTATAGTTCAGGCAATAGAAAGGAAATCAAACACAACTGGAGATTTAAGGCATATAATATGCAACCAGAATATGGATAACATAAAATCAAATTACCATGTTTACAATATAAGTACAAAGCAAGAAGTTACAAGAAACAAGGCCATGGTTAATCACAGCTGAATGATAGGAATCGATAAAAAAATTAAGATGAGAGCATGAATTAACCATAAATCTTGTCAAATGAGTCTGGAAATTGTGATCAGCTTATAGGAAAAGTATGCAAATCTATAAATCATGATGAACCTACGAGGGATTCTCAACTGATTAATTCAGCCCAAGAAACTGAAATTGGATATGATGGATGCAGACTGGACTTTGTGAGGGAATTTTGGGAGGTTATGTAAAAGATTATTCACAAGGAAATGAACCATACTTTGCTGTTGAAGAATATTGGGACTTGCTTTCTTACTCATATAATCAAATGGACCACAATTAAGATGCTCACCAACAGCATATTATTTACTGGATAAATGTTACTGGTGGAAATACAGGAGTTTTTTGATTGACAACAGGGTATTCTTTATACAGCACTTGAAAAATGTGAATATTGGCATTTATCTGATCAAAAGCATGTACCTGCTGGGGTTGTTGAATGGTGACAATCACAGGTAGTTACCTTTACTGAGAATCATAATATTGGGTCAACACAGAGACATTGGTGATTTCCTGCTGGAAAAGAAATTCAAGGCTATGCATATATATTAATGCATCCTGGGACTCCATTAGTCTTCTATGGTAATTTATTTTCATGTAACTATAATAGAATTGCAAGAATCCACTGTCACAGTAAGGTTCATATAGAAAAGGTAGAGAGAGATGTTTATACAACAAACATTGATATAAAGTGCAATTTTAGTATGAAGAATAGAAGGCTTCCAGCAAGAAAAATAAATAAAACTCTTGTGCTATCAAAATTCGGCTATGAACAGCATAAATCTAAGCTTAAGTCCAGCCTTAATAAAACCCTTATGACATTGATAAAGTACAGATCGATCCATGAAAAGAAGAAAATTTTCATAGACTTACGGCAAGCATATGGCTATGAAAGAAGCTGTCCAACAGGAGAAACTCGGCTAGCATAAAATAACCAGCTCAAGCCAAGAAGATCTGCAGCCCAAGCTTTAAAAGAAACCAAGCGGGCTAGCAAATATGGCGTCCAACTAGAAAACATGCCCAGAAATTGCTGCCAAAGCAGGAAGAAGCCGTCCCACAATACAACAATAAAGTCACACCAAGAAATATAGCGGAGTTTTTCCATATGACTACAAACTAGATCAACAGCCGTCCAAGCAAATATGACGTCAAGCATGAAAAAAATTGCAGACAAGAAGCTGGTCAAGAGATGGACAAAATAGCAAGAATATCCAAAACGTCCAAGGTGAAAAAACCAGAGACATTCTCCATGCGGCTAGGTTTCACAAACCCTTATTCTTCCTATGCATGAATGATAAAATGAAGACAAAACAAAACAATTGACCTTCCTTTTTGCCTTTGATGTTTTTGAAAACCCTTTGCCATATTTCATAGAAATTTCAGGTCCATGCAATAAGAGTTAAGAGTTAGGTGCTTTTTTATTTTTGAAACTCTATTTTTATTTAGTTTTATGTATATCAAATGAATAATATCTTATATTAGTCATTAATACATATAAAACTAATAAAAGATTATATTTTATTAATTCTTTTACATTCATTAATACTAATATGTTCTAAATTAACAAATATAACGTTAATTATTAAACATATTGATATTAACCAAAATAAAAGAATTAATAAATATATTCCCTTTATTATACTTATTAATAATGTGTGTAAAATTGATAAATAAGAATAATAAACACGTTAATATTAATAAATATAATAAAAGAAGTAGTTATTGTAAAATTAATATATTAAATGGTTGCAATTATAAAACTATTGATTTTATTAATTAAATAAAGAGAATTAAAAGGAGTTCAAATATTTTAATGCCTAAATCCAAGGAAAGCACGCTCAGTTAACTCTTTCATGCAAAGATGAGTTCTATTTTAGGCTTTAGCAAAGATAGACTGTTTAAGATAAATTGAACGTTACATGTAGTTATTAAGTATGGAGCTATTTTTGGAGGCTAAGGGTAGTTCGAGTTTCTCATGCGGTGATGGAGCATAATAGTGCTATTTTTAGTGATTTATGGAGCAGTTAAGACGAGTTATGCATGTAGTTCATGATGAGAGTCTGTTTTATGCATATTTTGCATAATTATGAGGAGTTTTACATGCAATATTTTTGGGTTATTTGAGGGATCCGAGCTTGGGTTTTATGCATGATTTTGATGAGTTAGAGGCAGTTTTTCAGTTATCTATCAGTTGGGTAGGTGTTTGAGAGTAGTTTTCAGAGGCTTCTTCATAGTTTTTATCATTTTTGACTGATTTTTTCTAAGCATGATCTTGGAATCCGAATTAGGCTTATGAGTTCTATATATTGTACATTCACCTCATTATGAGAGATCTTCTTTCGGATTCAGATATTTGCACATTGCAGATTTTGAGTTGATTGTAAGATCAATTTTGTTGCAGAGGTTTTTTCAGCATTGGTTATAGAGATTCAATGGTTCCTTCTCATTGATTCTCATGCAATATTGTGATTTTTTAAACTTTAATGTTGTGTTCGCCTTCATTTAAGTTACATTCCTTATTGCAGATTTGAATCTTGATACTTGTGATTACAGGTCTTTGTTTGTGATCATTGTTCTTTTTGCAGAAAATTGGTAAAGCCTAGATTTTCCTGTCAAAGCAGAAGATCCCGGTCCTTGTATAGAAATACTTTTGTGGTTGCATGTTTGTCTGAGTATTGTGAATCAATTGTGTCTTTCATAATTTGTGTTGATTTGATTAAAGTTGCATCCAAAACCATTGGTGTATCACCTCATTTAGGTTAGTATTCATTATTTGTTATTCACTTCTCACCCCTTATCTTGCGTATAATTTAGTATTAGGTGATCACTATTTAGGAACCGGCCTAGCTTCCGGAGATTCATCTCTCGTTTTAGGACAACCCACCACCCGAGAGAGTTTCCATGTTTCAACGTGATGGCTAGATTCTGCATCTTGCTATAGACACAATCCTGATTGACAACAATACTAATAGTAAAAGAGGCAAACAATCATACCAAAAAATATTTTATTACTAACATGTTTGCTTACTGTGTAGCATCCATGTCCCTAATAAGTATGTGGATATAACTATAGGCTCCCACGAGGGTTATTGAGCTCGACATACTTATTAGAGACACAACTAATGTAGCAGATCCAGAATAGTATGTAAAGTAAAATTAAAGGCACAAATTATTTCAGTTTTGAAACCTTTTGTTCTAACATGTGTAAGCAAGTTTAAGAATAGAAAATGTATATTAGGAAGCTTGCACTCAAAGATGTATTAGCAGAAGATAACCAACAAGAGGAGTAGAAATTTTAATTCTTGCATGGGAAGTACAAGTTCAGATTTTTCAAAACAAAAAAACATCAGACAAGTAATATATATACATTCAACGAGAAAGGAAATGCAGCCTACAATTAGAGTGAAAAGGTTAGTAGTTTTCATGTATCAACAATGTCAAAAGTATCAAGGTAGATAAGCATTGAAGCTTTCAGAAGTGGAACATCAACATTTAAGGTAAATGCTATAGAGCAGCAATGAATTAGTTCTTGCAGCATTTTTGCACCTTAGTTTCTATAGAAAGCGAGGAATAATGCTTATTGATAATAGTCAGGGTAAAAGAGTCAAATGCTTCAGTAATAAAAGCCAATATGATCATATTATGCTGAAGCTTCAACAACTTTTTAATAACCAGCTGTATAAAAGAAATGACACTATTTGATAACCTTGAAAACTCATACTTCAGTATTTTAATGAGGTCAGAATGAAAAGTTTTGATGCAGTTTGTTAAATAAAATGTTGAATTCAGGTTTGAAGGAAAAATCTGCAGGCAGCTGAGGAATTTAGCCAAGGTGGTCACATATGATCATGCATATACACACCAACACCCAGATAAACAGAAATAAACAAATATCAAAAGAAATGCATGGAAATAGTAAAGGGTGTTGCCATAATTTTAATGCATAGAGTTAAAATGAAGAGCCATGTTTCCAATATACTCCAACAGATAAGATAAAAATATTAATGTCCACGAAAAACCAACAAGGTTTATGGGATCGAGCTTACAAATAGAAGAGCCAGCCAAAGCAGAAGCACCAAACGGTGACTAATAGAAAACAAAAGCAAGAAACAAAATAAGAAAGAAGACAAGGTAAAGACTAAGGGTCCTTCTTTGTCACAAAGAAATCAGTAATAGAGGGGTAAACCCGTGAACGATCCCTAGTCTTAGAATGCTATGTAGAGCCGCTGTAGAACTATCATTGTCTGGTGAGATTGGTGCAGTGTCTAACGAATCTGGAATGAGTAGTAGGCCTTTTTAAACCCCATGAAGGAGACAAGGGAGAGAAAAAGGCAGTAATGAGCTGATCAGTAGTACGCCTTTGAGGTATAACAGACTACAGAGTAATCTCTCGAAGATGGGTGGCCTCCTGAAGATGAAGTGCCAGACACCGCTGATCAATATAGTTGAAGAACATTGAAAGAGAAGAACAGTCTTTGAAAAGGCAATAAAATTTTACTCTAATCTCATAGTAAAGAGGACATCGAAATATGAAGTGGATCTCAATCTCAACCTCAGCCAAAGTACACAACTGACATATCCAATCAACTCGATCCATATGGTGATCAATTCGAGCTCTGAGGCGGTGAGAACCAACTCTGAAAGACCCTAAAGAAAACCGTAAGGCATGATTCCAATGTTGATAGAGATAAGTGGGGCGAACAATAATACCATCCTAAATCTCAAGAAAATGCTCAACATAGAAAGCCATCTTAGGTCGCAGACCTCCCGGGGGATTACTCCAGGTAGTGGTAATGTACTGTCTGTAAATATCCTGTCTAACATGATCGTTCAACTCTTGACGTGAGGGGAAAAGATGGGCAAGAGCATCAAGTGAAAACTGGTAAGGAGGAAGACGATCAATATCAATACCAATCGACCCCAACAAAGAGGTGGCCTGGGCATACCAACAACGAGACCTAGTAGAGGTGTCAGATCTCAGTATCTTAATAGAATAGTATGCCAGATGAGAGTATTCGTGTCGGTCAACATCCAACCCCATAAAACCACAAAGCCGATGAAGAAACCAATTCAAGTCAAAAATGGCGGCTAGTTTGAGAGGATGAACTCCAAACTCAGCTAACACAATGCTATGAGGGGTGAGCATGTGACATCTTATGATATGCTGTAATATCAATGTCTGAACCCTCTCAATAGAAATCCAATCAGAAGCAATAAGAGATGGCCCCCAAACCACTGAGCCATAGAGAACTATTGGATGAACCAAGGAGTCCAAAAGGGACAACTTGGATGAAATATCTAAGTGATGGCTGGACACTGTCTTTCCAGCAAAGCTAGGGAACCCATGCCATTATTAACTTTGAACTGAATAGCTGGTCTCAAGCTAAAGCGCAGCCCTGAGAACTTCACTTCCGAGATACATGTAAGAGGGGGTAATCTCAACTTCTTTACCCTAAAAGAAGTGAAGATGAGAGGTCTTTAAGCAGTTAAAGACCATAACCTGAGTCTTAGACAAATTGACCACAAGCTATCGTCGATCACAAAAAGAAGCTAGACCATCATGGAGTCTCTGCAAGCTGTCAGGAGAAGAGGCCAAGAGAACTACATCGTCAGCAAAAAGGAGAATTGAGATCAAAACTTGATGCAAATAGCACCCATCTCCTGGTTGAGATGAGTTCACAAGGAAATCCTCCAACTCATCAATATACAAACCAAATAGAGTAGGACAAAGAGGACAGACCTGCGTCACTCCAATGGTGCTCTGAATCAGAACAAAAAAGCCCTCTGGAATCTTGAGCCTACCGATTACCCTCTCGTAAAGCCTCATAATAGTTGTCTGCAACATGATTGAGATCCCAATCTCTTGAAGTCTCTAAAATAAGGCCAACCTACGAACATAATCAAAAGCCTTACGAAAGTCCACAAAGCAACAATAGACCTTTTGAAAGCGGTGCCTAGCCTCCTCAATGATAGTCCACAGCATGAAAACATGGTCCATAGTCTAGTAGTTTGTCTGAAAACCAGCCTGCCCTTTAGCCCTACAACCTCTTCTATCAAGCTCACTAGATAACATAGTGTTCAGAGCAGTGGCCTAATGTTTGGCAAAAGTATGTCTGATCATAATAGTTTGATAGTTACCTAGATTGAAAGCAAGTCAAGACTTAAGAATAGGGTAAACCACATGTCTAGACTAGGACTCCGGAAACCTAGTGCAAACCACTCTATTAAAGAGTGTAGGAAGGTAAGATCCAAGAACCGAAGCACCAAGTTTGAAAAGTTCTGTCTGGAAACCCTCTTCATCTGCTGCTCTGCTGCATCTCAAAGATTTGATGGCCTCAATAATACTGGAGTAGGTGAACAAATGAGAGTAAGGAGGTGGAGTGGAGTGAAGAGGTGGCTACCCAGGAATGTTGTAAAGCGTAATGATATGGGAGGTTAGAGAATGGTAGTTGAGAATGGAGGACGAGGGGGAGCGCCGAGGGGAAAGGGTATGCCAAAAGATCTGGGGATTCTGAATAAGTGTGGAGCAAAGGGTCCTACACTGAAAAGAGGCAAAAGGGCGCTTCTTGTGACAAAGAAAACAGAGGTATGAAAGGCGCAGATGAGTGAAGGCCGGGGACTGAGTCTCAAAAGCAACACAAATAGAACGATGGAAAGCTTTTCAATCAGTATCAAACCATTTATTCATAGGACAAGTATTCCGACTCTTAGCTCTAAGAGAGGGAGGGGAACAGTGAGGAATAGAAAGGAGAGCAGAATCCTAGATGGTAGAGGCAAGTGAATCAAACATGTCAGAGGCAACAAGCAACTCACCAAAACTAGCAGGTTTCAGAAGTCTCCTAAGGTGGTATGTAAAAAGCTCACCATCACTTTCAAGGTAATGAAAGCGAGTAGGAAAGGAGATGGTATCAGCCTAGCAATTAGAAGACTGAAAGGAGTGCGACAGGTGGGGTGAAACACAAATAGAAATGCTAAGAAGAGCATGACCAGCCAATGGGAGATGCCAAATGGTGAAACTGCGAATGGAAGAAATGAAGGAATGAGAGGAAATGACATAGTCAACAACACTCGCACGACCACAATGCGGCTAGTAGGTAAAGAGGTTCGATCCAATAAGGAAGGATAAACCATTCAGAATCAACAACCAGGAAGACTCATAGAGCTAGAGAAGGTGATGGCCATAGCCTGAGAGCGGTCCAAGAGCATCCTCTGAGGTGCATTGTAGTTCCATACTAGTCGGGTCTAACTCAGAAGTGTAGTTCGAATTAGAACCACAATCATGCATAGGAGTCTGAAGATCCTTGGTTCAAGCGTTGAAGTCTCCAAGAATAATATCACACAAAGCCTCAAATTGTGAAATGTTGTCTTGAAGGTTACAAAAAGGATCTCCATTCTCCCGGTCACGAATGGCATAAGAAGAGGAGGTCAGAGGAAAATAACGAACAACAATAAAAATCTCTCTGTTGGTATTTTCACTGACCAATCCTGACCCACATAAATCTAGCAAAGGCGTTAGAGTGAACAATTGAAGTGAAACTGAAAATATCATCTCGAACCAAGCAAGCAACACCTTCGGGCCCACGGACCCCACCAAAAGTCCGGACCTCATCTCTGCAAACTGACAACTAGGATAACTTGGAAGAGGGCACATGTGGCTCTCGTGAGTTTCAGTAACGGCCAAAATATTTGAGGATCCCACCGCATCTTGAAAAAGATCCGGTAATGACTATAAAGAGCCATTACCGTTCCAGTAGTTGACAAGAAGAGAAGGGGGCTTCCTCTTTCAGACTTCTGTCGGGACTGTCATGCTAGTTTGGAGGTTGTCCTCTTTACCCAACCCGCAGGAGGAGAAGCACAAACCACTGCTTGAAGATTCCTTATAACAGCCCATTTCCCAACGTGCCTAGCCTCTGCCACAATTCCTCGAGCATGTTTGAGTTCTGTAACCTACACCTTAGTAAGATCTTTATCCAGATAAATTTCTGAGGGAAGAGAAAACAACTTTCTCTTTGCTCTAAGGGCATGAAGTTTGTCTGAAAAAGAGAAGAATATGATGAAAAAGGTGTCCCCCGTACCAAACCAACATCTATCCAAGGTAATATCTGAGATACCAAGTTTATCAGATAGAAAGGAATGCCCAGTGGTAGTAGGATCGGACGTGGGTGTAAGACCATGAACATGCAAGTTGAGCTCACGTGCACGTCATACACGCTCATCGTCAATCTTATCTTGAATGATCTTGTCTATATTCAACCAGGGTGTAGAAGTATCTATGTTAGTGCAAATCGAAGCCCATGTTTTCACTTTCTGTTTGGTTTCTGCAATCAGAGAAGAGTGTATTGTAGCCATTTTGGTTTGTTGTTCCTTGATTTTATGCAGCCCATCTAGTTGTTCAATAACCGCCTCAAGATTAGATTTCAGCCCTACTGTTTTAGATATGAAGGTGTTCGAGAAATGTTTGGTGTTCAATTCAGTTGACTATTTTTTGAAGTTCAAAAGTTCCGCTGTCAAAGTCCCAATCTATTCTCTTAGCATGGTGTTGTTTGCCTCCAACTTAACCACTCTATCGCATAATCTCTAATAAGTCAGAGTTTGGACTTGGGGAGGATAGTTGTCTCTTGTATTCATAGTTACAGCTAGGAAAGACAGATAGGGAGAGAGGTCTCTGTACTCTACCCGCAATGGATAGGTATGGCACAGAGAAAAATTGCAGGAAGTCGTAGGTGAAACCCCACACAAATTGCAGAGATACCAGAAGATAATTACAAAGTCTTCATGCCAAAATGACAGAGATCCAGTAAAGAGCACAGGCAAAATGCATATTCATTCAAAACTCTTAAGGATATGATATTAAAAGTGCAAAACGATGAAATCAAGAAAACAACAAATGGATGTACAAGATGCTGCTGAAAAACCACCTTTAGTCATTGCATCAAAAGCAACCCAAAAACAATATTCTAGATTTCCTTCATAATATGACTTTTACCAAGCAAAACAGTGAGGTTGGTAACCCGAAAGGATTAAAAATACAGTCACAGCATGCATCAGCCTATAAGAATCTAGTCACTTTAAACCACTGAAAAGGAGATTATTGTTTCAAACTAGTTGAAACCCTACAGAGGCGTTTTGATAAAAGGGAAAAAACGCAAGTCATCTTCATCTACAGTAAGAGTGATCTACCTGTTTTCAATAAAGGGTTTTCAAAACAAATTCGGTAATATAAGCTACAGCCCAAATACTGTGCAACTACTGATGTACCAACAAACAAGTAAGCATAAGCCCTGAAAAATCACAGGAGCTTAAATAGTATTTTATTTCCTAATTTGTGGCCACAACATGCCTGTTCAGCATGTCTTCCAGACACAATTTTATATCATAGCTTTAGTAAGACAAGCAACGAATATTACAACCCAGAAATTTGAAATCAAGCAAATAAAAGGAATGAAGATCAAAATCTACAGGCAGAGCCATGGACATAAATTTTTTACCTTCATCCAACAAAGGAACTATCCATAACTCTCTTGTCATGGTGATGATAGGGGATAAAGCATTAAAAATCATGGCAGCTGAACAGTAAAACATTATCCATGCTTTCAAATATGGCAGCTACCAAGCAAAACTATAGAAACCCTTCTCACTAATTTCGGAAGATGTGAAATGAAAGAATAAGCAAAAAGAATGTTTGTGTTTTAGGGTTATCCTTTGAATTAGATGGAAGGAAGTACAACCACGTGGCTTGTGGTCATCCAAGTTTTTTCACCTTCCTTATCAAAGCCGACTCCTTAGTGCTTTTATTAATTGTGTCATTTTTTATTGATGGGGTCGTTTTAGATTTTTATAATTTGCATGTCATAGGTGCGATTATTTCTACACAAGAAGAGTTCATTTTTTTGTTATATGTAGTCCATGTATTTTCAGAATTATTAATAATACTTTCAAATTCAAATGTAATTAGTATTAACTTTATTGATGAATTATAAATCATTAGGTTAATACTAAGTATTATTAATGAAGGTTTGAAAAGGCAAAAGACTTGGAGGAATTATAGCTTAGAGGTCGCCATGTGTATTCAAGTGGAGTCGTCTTTGTTGTGATTAGGTTACAACATGTGGTGTGAACTAGTTTTTTCCAAGTGTCAGCTGGACTTTCAGTTTCAGTAGAAGTTTTAATGTTGCGTTTGAGTCTTTTTAGGAAGTCTAGGGGTCTATTTTGACTTGTCATCATGGAGATATCATGAAGAGTCAATTTAACATTCATGACACACTGATTGGAGCATTTTGAGCACCTTTTTTTAGGGGTTTTGTTTTTGCTCGACCCAAGATGGTTCCACTTTCTTAGGTAGCATTTATTCAATAGAGGAGGATTTTTCTATACCCTATCACTTTTACTTGAGAAGATCATTCAGTATTGGGGAAGAGACCTTTGGTTATTATCATTGTGTTTTTCAGTATTGTTTCAAATTGGAAATGTATTTTCAGAACCTTGAAGAAATATATTGAGCATTTGGGATCTATTTTTGAGGTCATGTTTTGTATGTAGATTGATGATCGATATTCCTTATAGTGTTTCTTTTTTAAACCTTTAAAATTTGTCTCATTAAGCATCTTTCATGATTATTATTGTTTTATATAGGTCAGGAGATGTACTAGTTTTTATTTGCAAGTGTTGAATGTGATTAAATTCCTTTTAATATCTTCAAATATTGGGTCTTCTTTTGAAATACTTATGTGTAGATCAATGTGTCAGAGTTGCATCAGTCAATCAATTGCTAAGAGTTCAACTTGTGTTTAAGGAAATATTGTTTTCACCTAAAAAATCCTTCTAGTATATCACCTTTTGTCTTTGCATTTCTTAATTATCAGTCATTCTTACCCCTTTTCTTCACAAGTTTCGTTGATATTTCGGTTTTTTAAAGTGATCCACCCTTTAAAACTAATAGGAACCAGCCAAGAACCCGGAGGTTTAGTCTTGTTATAGGTCACCCACACCTTTGATTGATCCTATGTTCTCCAAAAATCTCTAGTGTTTAGGTGCTTGAGATAGGATGCAATTTCTGGAGTTAACAACTTTGGCATGCTCGGTGGGACATCCTGCCAGTTTTTCTAAGGATTTGCTGTTCTGATACACAAACAACAAAGTGTCCAATAGCCGAGGACGTACTTTTGTGCATTTGGTGACTTTGTTATCAAGAGACCAATGTTTTTCTCCAAAGTTTATGATGTTTACCGCATAAGTTAATTAAGAAATGCACACAGATAATGAACACGAACAGCATAACTCCTTTTATTATTCGCATATGCCAAAGATATTACATTGCTGGTGGTAAGATGATTTACAAAGTACCCAGACAGGGTATAAATACTTTCCGCCAAACCTTCTCGAAGGAGTTCGTCGGCTACATAATATGTCCGCTACAAACTATTTACCGACGACGTCGGCTACAAAGTACAAAATCTACCGACGACACCACCCCGTCGGCTACACAATGTTTATCGACGACATCATCCCCCCCAAAAGAAAAAGTCGTCTCCGGACGACAATTACAAAATATCTGAGACAAATTAACAAAACAGAATACATTAACTGACTAACAAGATAGATCTATTTCGTCCCAAGCCTACACCAAACTGGTCTCCAACCCATGCTGCATTTGTAGCATCTGCTAAGACAATATTGTCTCCTTAATCAAGCTGACCTTGATAGCCACCTGTGCTGCCAACTTTGGGTACACTGAGCCAAGTGTCGCTATAGTGCCTTCAACTCCTCCCGAGCTCTTTATGCATCCACCAAGACAGCCTCACATCCAACACCTACTCCAAGTGCCTCTGGTACACAGACACTCCATGCCTGTAGCAGCTCCAGGTCTCATCAACTGGTCACACTTCCCACGACTGATATCCGCAACGATTAGGGGTCCACGAGGCAATGGCCCCGCGTGGTCCTGGGGTAGTGCCCTAGGTGCCAGACCAAATTAGCACTTTCAAAGCCACACAAAACACCATTTTCGTGATTTTCTTTCGATCCCACACCTATGCCGCAGAAGGTGACACACGGGTGAAAGAGTTCAGAAGCTCCTTTTGCCGCAGAAGGTGACCCATGGGAAGATTGTAGTACACCGGTAGATGCAGAAGAAGGGTGACAAGAGGTTTAATAAAAAATTAAAAGAAAAAAATGACAACAGAGTGAAACAGTTCAGAATGAGTAACGCATGATGCTGGAGGGAAGGGAAAAACATAAAAGGTAGTAAAACATCAGCAGTTGCCAGAGAGAGTGTGGGATCACATCAGGAGTTCCACCACTTTCAAATACTTACAGTTAGAAACTCCAAAAAGGCATGGAAGGACTCTTTCTAGGACAAAACCAGTCAAAAGAACACAACTTTCAGCAATTGATATTCGTGTTTATAGAAGAAGTCAGTCAAGTGAAAAAATTATCAGGCATTCAACAAGTTCAACTTTAAGGATTGATCCTTTTGAACCTGATATATCTACTGTTTCAATCGTAATAGCAACTAGTACAAGTGCTACAACAAAAAATACTAGTAGTTTTTCAATTCAAATAGCCCCGGTCAAAGTTCCTATACAGCAACAAGAAGCACATTTACCATAAATGCGAGAAGGTTTGTGTTTGTGCCTTTCTTTTAAGAAAGCCCCTTGAAGTTTGCGTAGCATCATGATATACCCTTGGCTTCCTTGAAGAGTTTACCAGATTTCACTAGAGAAGCTCAAACCACAACATTTGAGCATATCAAAGATGTTGAACATTGTGTAAGGTTCATCACATCACAGAAGAGGATGTTGTTGTTAAACTACTTGCAACTTCATTAAAGGGAAAAGCTCTCCAATGGTTCAGAAGTTTAGTTGTTGGTTCTATCGATTCGTGGGATGTCCTAGGAGATGCACTAACAAGGCATTTCGAAGGTAAATCAGACCATTTGTCTCTTGTAGAGTAGCACACAACTATAAAGCGTGCTCCCCAAGAGCAGATGATTGACTTCAACAATAGGTTCCAAAGGACTTGGACCAGAATACCTGTCTCGGTAAGACCTTCAACAAACCATGCATTTCTATACTTTTTGTGAAGCTTAAATAGTGATATTTCTATGATGATTCAATTAATGGGAGGTGTCTCATTGCCTCAACATATGATATTGCTATTAGAGTTGAGAATAGTCTTATTCAAGTAGGCAAGATAGCACTTAGGCCTCCAAGGCCTATCTTTCCGAATATTCAGCCAAATATGCCATTAGCAATATTGCCTTTTAATGCTTTACTTGTTCCTAGCCAAGAAATAGTTGTAACAGGTCCTTCATAGGAGCTACAGGAGAACATGATGCAAACCTTTAGCAATGAGCTGGTAAATTTGAAAAGACAACAATTTCAAGCTAGACAACCTTATCAACAACAGAATCAAGCTATGAATCAGCCTTACCAATAGCGAAACCAAGGCCAAATTCAAGCAAATAAGCAGCCATATCAAGCCAATATAGCCGGTTATAGGTCAAATATCAATCAAAGACCTTTTCGACCTTATAACCCAGTGCCTCTTAATGCTACTAATCCTGTCAAAGACATTGTACCTGTGCAAAATAACTTGGTTTTAGATTTTGAGTGGTGTTATCCCTGTAATGAAGTGCATAATCAAACAACTTGCACAAATGGGATGATTAATTAAACTTTGATGGTACAAAATACTATCATGGATCAATAGAATTCAATTGTTGATGGACCTAAACAGAAACATGATACACATGCTCCTGAGATTGCGTTCCTTAACTACCGAAGAGAGGAGTTTTGCGCAGTAAATAATGACTCACCAGTATCAGCCAACATTAGAGCAAAGAAGGGAGCTCTTGAAATGGAACAAATGACAAATAAAGGCAAAGGACCAGCTACTAATGAGTCAATACCTAATATAGAGGCTACAACTAGTACCCCTATGCCTACAATTAAAGATAGCATTCCAAAGTAAGTAGACTATGCTGCAGTTCGTACACATCAAAGATTACATCCTATTGTTCTAGTTAGTATAAAAGACAATATGAAGAGGATGAATGTGACCATGTCAATGTGGGATATGTTGGCAATTCCAGTGCAAACTGATATTCTAAGGCAAGCTTTATCTGATGAGGTGATTCCGAAAGAAAGAAGTGGTGTTATCCCTGTAATGAAGTGCATAATCAAACAACTTGCACAAATGGGACGATTAATTAGACTTTGATGGTACAAAATACTATCATGGATCAATAGAATTCAACTGCTGAAGGACCCAAACAGAAACATGATACACATTCTCGGTATGCTTAGTGTGTACTTGGCATGCTCGGTGGTTGTTGCTGATGCTTGGTGGTTTGGTTCGCTAATTGGGTGTTATTGGAGATTTGATTGGCCGAATGGTGCATCTAATATGCATAATGTGTGATCGTGACATGGATCAATCGTTGGATGTGTGAGGACCTATTTAGCATCTTGGTTCATTCTCCTATGTGCATTTAATGATTGTTGTAAGTTGACTAACGCATATTGTGTTTATATGGTTCCTAGATAATTCTACTTGCAATAGGCCGACTTGTGGTTGTACAAGTGTAAAAGAGGGGTTTGGGTAGTGCTCTAGGGAAAGTGGATTCAAGTTAGGAATCTAGAGTTGTGAATTAAGAGTAGAGTTAGTAGTTGAGTGTGGGCTTAGGAAACAAGAAGATTGCTTGGTGGCTTGTGAGCACAAGTTTAGATCTTGCTTGGAGTTTCTTCTAGATTGTTGTGTTGTTACAGACTTGGAATAGCTAGGAGTTGTTTGGATCTTGTGAGATCTTGCAAAACTGTTACTGTAATTGCTTTGTATTGGCCACAACCAAGAAGGCCTTATAGCCTGGCACATTGCATGTATTCAGTTATTGGATGAATAAAGAGATGGATTTTCTATCGGATCTTGCATCTTTTGTTTTGTTTCCGTTGTGTCATTGTTTGTTGGGGGTTGGTCACCTCTATTGGGAGTTCACTTCGCCTTGCACTATGTCATTAAAGCTGTGACCTTTTACCACAATCGGGTTCTCTAGAGGTAATTAAATGTGGTAAAAATGATTCATCTTTACTTGTGATAAACATGTAACCGGGTTCAGCGGATGTAATTGGATGTGTTGGAGGATGGATGTAGTATGGACTAGCATGGAAGGCGAAGGCATTTATATGCACTTCTATTCTTGGGTGGGAATCGTCAATTTTCTTCCAAAAAAGAAATCAAAACAAGCAACAAACAAACAAGAAAAACTAAGAACAAAACAAAATCATGCCTCTTTCTATTGACTCAGACATGACATCTTCATGATATCCCTTTACATGCACTTTTTGTTTTTGGAGTTTGGGAGAGTTTTTGCATTTGCAAATGAGAGGATTTCAAACTTTTTTAAGAACAAAATGCAAAAGACATAGACTGCATTTGATTAAATGGACAAAAATAGCCAAAGAATGCAATTTTGTAGCCAAACAATTAAGAAATAGAAAGAAAGTTGAATCCTTCTACTTGGAGCTCAATGAGCCAAAAATGGAGGAAAGAGAAGTTTGGATAACAAGTCTTCTCTAAAATCGGATTCTCTAAGTGCAAACGCATGCAACAACTAAGATCTTTTCACAAATTCAAACTTGCAAATCATGATCTCCAAGGTTAAATAATAAATACATGAGGCGTTTTTTCCTTTAGATGCCAAAATGTGATCTCAAAACTCCATTACATGCTAAACGTTTTTGGGAAATGCATGTTTTTGGGCATTTTTGGAGAAAAATTTGCCCTGGCAATGCAAATGCATGATTCATTTTTATTTGAAATGGTCAAAAATGTGGTCTCTCAATGCATTTACATGCATTCAAATGCCAAAGCGTTACCTTCAAATGCAAACGCATGGGCAAAAAATGAATGTCTTTGGGCCTTTTTGGAGAAAAATGTGCCCTTTTTCTGCCTTTACATGTGACATTTGGGAATGTAATGAGGAAAGCATGCTTTGAATGGTGTTTGCATGCATCTAAATGCCAATTCACACTCTATGGATGTATTTACAATTTACATGTTTTATTTCTTCATCAAACTGCAACATTTTTGCTTGGAGAGCAAAAACGCATCCTCAACATGCAAAGACATGTGATGTTTGGCTGGGAAGAGGAAAATCGCACTCTAGAGGAATCATTACATGTAACACCTACATGTAGAAGGCGCTTTTCACGCAAACTGGACCCTTGGGAGGGCATTGCATATTTAAAATGACTTGGAATGACATGTTTTAGTGCAAATCGCACTCTAGGAGGCCATTTGCATGTGAGGCATAGGCTGGAAATGTGTCTTTGCATGCAAATCGGACTCTAGACATGCAAACACATGTTCTATTTTTTGCCTTTTCATATTTGTCTAAGTAAACATATGTCTCCAAGAGCAAAATTGCACTCTCCAAGAGCATTTGCATGTGTTGAAAATATGCTTTGACTTTACATGCATTTGGATTTGCAAGGCAAAGTCGCACTCTATAGATGCAATTGCATGAAGCATATTTCAAAGAGGACATGTTGAGTTGAATAACTTAAACTTCCTATTTAGCACATGTCTAATTGTTATTGAATAAAAATCACTTTAAATGGGTCAAAATAGAATATTTTCACTATATAGTTTACATATTGGGTAAATATTTATTTAAAAGCAACATTTTACTTAGATGTTTTAAATAAAAGATTAAAGTAAATCTCAACATTAAATTAGACTATATAGTGCACTATAGCCACTTAGTGAAAAATTAAAAAACAACGCAACATGAAAATATAACATAAAGTGCACTTTAGTTACTTAAATCGCTTAAGTGATAAAATAACTTAAAAACATAACATAAAGTCACTTGAAGTTATATTTTTCAAATAGTGAAACTCAACATTAGAATATAACATCCATATTTTAAATATGCGATTGCACTTGGAGAGTCCACTTTCTAGGCACTTAAATAGTCATATCTTTTGACTAATAAGTCCAATTAAACTTTAATATATACTGAATCGAAGGGAAAACCAAAAGTAAGATATTGAATGAAAGAAAAGGTTTAAAGCAAACTAAACAAACACTTGAAAAAGAAAACAAGGACTTTGAAGGCTTCAAAAATCAAGAATAGGCTAATAAAATGAAAAACGAAAAGGACTTGACAAAAGCCTTTAGTAAAACGATTCACTACGCAAATTGGGAATGATTGGCTGATCAATGTTGGCCAATTAAATAGTGAATTACTTCAGAGATATGTGAAACTTAATTGAAAGAGTTTCGTATTGTTACCTCGGACAAGAAGTTGGAATAGCAATTAGGATTTTATTCCCAACATCAATAACAAACAGAATAGTAAGTAGGAATGCTAGAGTGCAAGAAATATTACTAATGAAACTAATATATTTTTTGTAATTGGGACAGTCCAGTACAATATTAATAATTACAGTTTGCATTCTTCCATTTTAATGTAATAATTTTATATTTGATGATCAATGGTAATTGGTTAAATTTATTTATGTCTTCTCTGCAACCTACTCTTTTACCATTTCATTATGATATTATACCTTTTTCAAAATAGAACTAAAAACAACTTATTTTAAAATAGAACTAAAAACATTTATTCTTTAAATCAATTGATTTTAAAATTTCATTTGTATATCCCATCTAAAACCTAAATTTAAATGAAATTTTAGATCCTCCTTATTTAACTGTGTCCTACAATAGTTAATAGTGGCAGGATAGAATATTCTTCCTCTTGAACATGCTAGGATGAAATTATTACTTTTATTATGATTGCTTTCAATCTAAACACTGTGTTACAGTGTAATTAAATTTAGTTTGATTTTGTTGAATTTCTCTATGCAGGCCATTTTGTCAGGATCAAGCACAACAGCCTTCTGGCATCTTTTAAAAGATGCGTGCTTACCTTCTTTTCTAGCAAGGGAAGGAACCAAATGCTCTTCCCTTCCTCAAGGAAGACGATCTAGGTAATGTTTCCTTTGGTATAATGACTTGCAAGTTGCATCTCTCTCTGATAATGTATATAATATAAATATGATATTAGGGTAAGAGAAAAGTTGGGACAACTGAGAAAAAGATGGCTATGTAAGATTAGAAAGATCAATTTAAAATTTTAAACTACTTAAGTAATGAATAAACAATTTATATATGTCTAATTCCATTCTTATTTTTTGAAGCCTACCTACCTTAACAAATGCATCTTAACCAGCATTTTACCTCATCAACATTTTTACCTTTTGTTTTTGCATCTATATAAATGTGGGAGCTATACTCGTGAAAACTCACCCAACAAGACAAATAGAATGTAGTTGGAAACTTAGAGAGTTTGCAAACTATGGCATCCTTCTTGTAACAGGGCAGTGTCCTAACACATCAGTAGGATGGATACATGGACATCAATGTATCCAGTCATCAAACATTTGCATCTCCAGCTTACCGAGTCCTGATCCATAGAAACTGTTATTTTCTACTTATAACAGACATACAGTGACCAAAAGAAAATTTCTAATGCGAGGCAATCCTCAAAATATTGCATATAATGAATAAAAGCTTTTCCTTGTGCTCTAAATGTGTCAAAATGGTCATATTCCAAGTCTTGTCTTCATGGTGACAAATTCATTGCTTTTTCTAGGCAGAGAATCAAAAAATGTTTTCGTTAGGACAATTTCATTGCATTTTCTAGTAGGTGATCTTACAATTACCATGGTCTTTGTGTTTACTTGTTTGCAGAATTCAATGGAAATATTAAACTTATTTGTCTACTGCCTTCAGACACTTACACTCCATTTCTAAGGCATAGCAAAGATGCTGCATATCGTCCTAGGCATTCCTCTTCCATGGTTACAGATTTACATCTCTTCTGCATGGTCCCACTCTAGTCATCAATTAACACTTAATTTTAAGGCCTAAGGCACCATCCATGACTGGAAGTGGCTACTCTTGACTTCTTTACCCAACAACTTTGATCTATATTTCAGATCACCAAGCACTTCTAGTACGCCCTAAATATGTCTAAGATCTACCAAAGGGGTATTATTGCTCATGACGTGGCAGAGACATGCTTGACATATAATTGATATGTTATAGAAAAATGTCATTTAAAAGATATCTTTAAAAAATTACATGCTTAGATATGCCTGACATCTACTCAAAAGTTTTAGAAAAATGTTGTTTATGAGATGAACCAAGCAGATATCTGATTTACAGAAATAAAAGAGAAAAAAGTATACAATGATAGACTAGAAAATCAGAGATTACAAATTATATTCAGACAATTACAACCCAGATATGACTCAAGAAGCCTTGCAACTTGGCCTCCTAATGTTTATCTGTGTTGGGAGTCGCAAAGTGATGATGTTACTATGACTCATATATTGATGACAGTATGTTAGAAATCAGATGTCCATATGTGTTGGTGTTAATTTATCCATCTTAGTGATGTGAGGACATTGCCCTATTGCACAAATGATGACATAGTTTGCAAAGTCTCTGGGTGTTATCCAAGTTTCCAATTGCTTGCTATATGTCTTGTTGGGTGAGTTTTCACAAGTTTAACTCGCATTTTATAGATGCAAAAATATGTGGGTAAACATGGTGATGCAGTAAAATGCTGGTTAAGATGCATTTTTTCACATGTTTTTTCTATAAACTGTGTATTTTCTCTTTTGAGATGTCAATTTGAAATTAAATACATTTTGTTATTGAAATTTATAAGAAAAGGTTTCATTAAGATAATTTAATTTTTAGTTCTTTGTAAGCTGCCAAGTTCTTGTCGCATATTTGCTAAGTTTGTTGCCTAAAAGTTTTGTAAATAACTATGACCACAACTTGCAACACTGTAACTTTAGGCAAAATTATATGAGATTTCTCTCTTCTCTTAGGAATAGAGGAGGCTCGCTTCTTACTCTAGGTGACTCCAATAGAAACTTAACTGAATTTACAAAATTGGGCGATTGTCTTAATGTATTCCTCTTTTTTCAGGAATGATTTTGCAAACAACTTATGGACAACACTAAAACTTAACAAAAAAGCACCTATTGCTATGATAATATTAATGGCTCATGAGTTGACATAAGAACAACATAAAAGACAGCAATCTACTTTACTTGGGTGGAACAAGTGCAAAAATCCAAAGTCTTTGCACTTATCCCCAATGAAGATTTAATAAGCTAAACAAATGGTAAAGCACAAAGTCCTTACTAAGTATTCTCTAATGTTTATGAAAGAACTTAATACTGAAGCATAGAGTCTTTCAGCCTTAAGTATTTAAAGCCACTATCACCTATATCAATTTTTCCTTATGTATTATGAAGTCTCCAAAACTCAAATTGAATTGTAACTCTGAACGCAATATGCAACTCAAAGTTTGTAAGATTGAATTCAAATGCCTCTTGAGATAATCATTAAACCCACAATCAATATTCAAAAAAAGGTCATCGCATAACACATTGAATCAACATAAAGTTTGAGAGCAAGTTGCCTCTTTTATTAAAAGCAATTTAATCTACATCTAAGCACAAAGTCTTAGAGTGCATAAACAAACTGGTAGATTTTTCTTGCATTTCCCAAAGATGAAAATTACAACAAGGACCCTTCTTTACCAACAGGTGAAGGGCCGAGAGAGAAAGATGGGAGAAACCCAACAAAAGTTGACCTATTTTGTAATGTCCCCATTTTTGCCAGTATTAGAGTTTGAGAGTTTAGCCTATTATTGTGATCCTCATAGACTAATTATTGTCGATAGATGGTGTTTTGTGATAGTGGCTTTGCTTGGAAGGGTGTTATCTTCTTCACAATTCAGTAAGTTATAGGTTGGTCTTCATTTGGCTTAGATTGGACTTCATTTGGGCTTAGTTTTGTGTACTTACTATTTGTGGTAAGTTGGGTGTTGATTGAGATGAACCTTTTGTATTTTTGGAAAGTGCATTTGGTCACATGGAAAAATAATAAGTGTAACTCCTATTTTAGACGACATATTTAAATGATGAGTATTTTGGGAGTTATAATATTTTTAGTAGCCAAATTATTATTAGATCATTAAATGACTTATTATAAAGTTATAATTTAACTTTATAATATCACTTAAGTTGAAGGTTGAGTCATCATTGGAAGGAGCCATTTATTTTATTAATTTATTATGCGTAAGCCAAGTATTAAATGTTGTCAAAAGAGTTAAGTTGGAAAGTTTCAAGAGTTGAGTTCTTTTGGGAAACTTTCACAATTTTAGAAGTTGAGTTCTTTTGGAAGCTTTCACAATTTCAGAAGTTGAGATCTTTGGAAACTTTTGTCAACAAAGGCATTATAAATATGAGCTCATTTCATTGGGAAAAGCACGCTTGAATATTTATTTGTTTTTGTTGTCATTTTGTCTTTCTGAGGTTTTGAAGTTTGTGCCCTTGCTGAAGTACAAGGGCTTGTTTTGAGGATTTGTTGTCCACTTTTGAAGTATAGTGGAAGATTGTCTAAAATTGGTAGTGGAAATTGCTATTGAAGTATAGCAATTTGATTTGTCTTCTCAACTGTATTAATTGTGCAAGAGAAGCTTATGTTTTTGAGTGAATTGGTCTGATTCGAAAGGGTTTGGAGATAGAAATCATAAGTTGCAGACCTGCGTTTTCCTTTGGAGTTTGATGTTTTCTTTATTGGGGCAGCATCTATTACATGCTAACTACGATCTGCTTTAAGTTGGAGGGAGCATACTGTTGTACATTGTTCCTCATACAAATCTGCTGAAATTTGATATCTACAACAGTCACCTATAGGTTCTTCATTTAATTGCAAATTTTATGAGAGTTGTAGTTATGTGTTTGAGTCATTAGATTGCATGCCAAGTGTTTGTATAAATGTCTATTGTCTGTAGATGCACATTTCATAGGCTGAAATCATATGAATGTATTTGAATGGTAAAAAAAGATTGCATTTTTACTTCAACTTCTTTGTTTGGACATCTAATAACCATTTTCATGTGTTTAAATTAAATTTGAACCATTACAAGCAAGCGGAAGTAATCTGAAGATAAAAGAGGAGATAGAGATTTCATGCAAAGTGTTTGACGAATGTCAACCCATTAATCTTCTGAAGAAAATTTGATGTTTAATCAAGCTATCACTTGTTGAGGGTTATTACAATGGTATCAGAGTGGTTTCCTTCCATCATGTGGGGTAGGAAATTTATTTTATTTTCAAATTTGTTAATGCATGCGGAGTGACCAGCACTTTAGTTTTTTCCAGCCATGGACCGATATAGGAGGCTTAGTAGTTCCAGGAGCTAATGGAGTAGTGAGGAAGATAGCAGGAAATTAAATTCCTTGAGCGAGATTATAGAGAAACTTAAGCTTCATCAGCAAAGGATGGCAGAGAGCTTGTCAAATCCAGAGATAGTTGAGAGGACAATGAGGTATATGGTTTCTACCTTTAGAAGGTCGGCGGAAAGGAGGCTTGAGTTTTCCTCGACATGTGTCCATGATGCAAATGTATCTATATTTAGGACGATACCTACTAATCCTATCCACAGTGTTGATGATAGACTTATTTCACAAGGACATGTGGATGTGTTAGTGCCCTTGGTGGATAGCAGCATTGAGCTTCAACAATTTGAGGCTCCTAGAGCTATTGCTACAATGTGTGCAAGGACAATTGTGTTGGATACAATTGGTTAATTGAGTGTTGTCTTTAATGTTACACAAATGTCATATCAGTCATCAGACAGAGTCTACCGAGCTCAGAAGGTAAGCATAGTAGTTTACAGAGTCTACCGAGCGTTGCTGTATATTACACTGTAAAGATAGCTTTTACCGAACTAACTTGGTTAACAAAGGAAGTTCAGTACTTACCGAGCTCACTCGGTGATCGAAGGAAACTGTGACAGAGTATTTACCGAGCTGGGAAGGTAAGCGAAGAAAAGTTAGTGTTTACTGAGCTGGGAAGGTAAGCGAAGAAAAGTTAGTGTTTACCGAGCTGGGAAGGTAAGCGAAGAAAAGTTAGTGTTTACCAAGCTGGGAAGGTAAGCGAAGGAAAGTCAGTGTTTACCGAGTTCACTCGGTGTCCAAAGGATTTTTGCACAATTCGCAGTGCTTACCAAGCCTTACTTGGTTAACACTAAAGATCATTATGGTACAGTGTTTACCGAGCCGTGTTGGTTAGCGAAGGATTTTTGAAAAGTATGGAATTAAGGCTAAAATTGATTTATGTGATGAATGTAGCCGACTCACAGTATAATTATTAATAATTTTAACTTGTATTTAAGGCCGACTTGATAATCAGAAAGGTATATATGAAGGATCAAGTTGCGAATTCAAGTGTATATGTGTGGATAAAGATGTATGTGCGAATTGTGAAGGTGCAAGCGAATTTTTTGAAGAATCAAATATCCTTGTGGAGCTACAAAGCTTTTATGTGATTAGAGAGGATCTAGTGAAGCAGAACAGAGATCTGTATCAGCAAAGATAAGTTGCATTATATTCAGAGCATTCATTGTTACTTTCTAACAATTGTAGCCGTGATTTCAAATCTCTTAACAGAGTGGGTTTAACAGCCTTATTGTAAATCCTCTAACAAGGTAACAGTTCAGTTGAATTGTTCTAAAGACCTCTAGCAAGGCCACTCCTAACAGGGTGATTAAATCCTCTAACTGGGTCACACCTAACAGTGTGTTTTGTAACCTTTAACAGGGTTGGCTCCTAACAGGGCTCACTTCAGAAGAGTGAAAAACAGTAACTAGTTACATTGGTGGTTTTTCCCATATTGGGTTTCCACGTTAAATCTGGTGTCTCTAGTGTTCATGATTGCTGAATTGTTTTGGTTATCAGTTCTTAATAATTATTAGTATTTGCTGCATTATCAAGTTTCAGTAATCGGTAACTAAGATCAAGATTTTAGACATCTAAGGGACTGTGAAATGTTTTTGTGGTAACTGATTCACCCCCTCCCCCTCTCAGTTACTCCATTCTCATTTCCAACAATTGGTATCAGAGCTTTTTGGTGCTTGCAGGAAAGGATTTCAAGGTTCTAAGCCAAAGATCAAGATGTCTTACAAAAGATAAATTCCAAAACTTAACAGAGATAACTTCTCAGCATGGCAAGAATTGATGAAACTTCATCTAGCTACTGTTGGTGATACTAGACTGAAATACCTTGAAGAAAAATATGAAGAACCTTCTGGCACATTGTCAGTTAATGATATTGCTGAAAAGAAGACTCACAACAATATGATGATAGACATAGCATCTGCTCTCAGCTATGAAGAATTTGATGACATTAAGGACTGCAAAACTGCCTTTGACATGTGGAACAAGCTAAAGGAGATCTATGGAGGGGATGATAATGTGAGAAGAGCAAAAGCAGAAAGTCTAAGAGGACAATTTGATCAAATGAGGATGAGAGAGGATGAAAACATTGCAAAGTATGTTGAAAGAGTTAAAGCATGTGTAAGTGCAATCAGGGCAGCTGGAGGTGACATCAAAGGAGAAACAGTTGTAAGCAAAGTTCTTAAAACCTTGCTTCCCGTTTATGCAATCAGGGTCTCTGCAATACAGGAAAGAAGGTGTGAAGCAAATCATAAGATAAATCTTGAGGCCATAGTCGGAAGACTAACTGCATTTGAACTAGATAACTTTGACAACTATGTTCCAGCCTCCAAAAACATTGAATCAGCATTTCAAGCCAAGCTCTCACTCAAAGAGAAAAGCAAAAAGAAGATAGAATTATACTCAGAAAGTGAAAATGAATCAAGCCAAAGTTCAGACAGTGATCTCGAAGTGATTGAAGCTCTACTAGCCAAGAAATATTCTAGAGGCAGAGGAAAATACAAAGGTAAAGTTCCTCTAATTTGTTTTTCTTGTGATGAAATTGGTCATATTGCAGCAAGATGCCCAAACAAGCAAAACAATGATGAAAAGAAAGATCACAAATGGAATGGCAAGAAAGACTTTAAATCATCCAAGAACAAAGGTAAGAAATCATGTTTCATGGCTGAAAATTCTAAGGATTCTAATAATAGTGAGGATGAAATTGTTTATATTGCTGTTAAAGATGACTCTGATAGTGATGACGAAGATAAAATGGCTGTTATCTCTCATGTAAGTAAAAATGATACATGGATTATAGACAGCGGTTGCTCACATCATATGACTGGTGATAAAACTAAGTTTGATCAGTTTGAAGACTATGATGGTGGCAGTGTGAGGTTTGGTAATAATGAACCTCGTTTCATAAAAGGAAGAGGACGGATCTGTCTATCCAAAGAACTTATATGTAATAATGCCTACTGGGTTGAAGGTCTCAAACATAATTTGCTAAGTGTTGCACAGTTACTAAATACTGGATTCAAGGTAGAATTCATGCATGGAAATGCGAGACTGTTGAATGAGCAAGGAAAACTGATAGGATCTGGCACCCAAACTAAAGGTAACTTGTTCTATCTAGAACTTGGTGAATGCTCATGTTTTATTGCTCAAATTGAAGAGAGTTGTTTATGGCATAAAAGGTTGTGTCATGTCAATTTTGATAATTTGGTAAAAATAAGAAAATTCAAGAAAGTAAGAGGCATTCCTAACATTAAGAAACCTGAGGTTGGTCTATGCAAAAATTGTCAGATTGGTAAAATGGGAAAAACTAGTTTTAAAGGTAAAAACTACCAGTCTGAAGATATATTAGAAATTGTGCATACTGATTTATGTGGACTCATTGGAATAGAAAGCTATACTGGAGAAAATTTTTTCATTCTTTTTGTTGATGACTATTCAAGAATGATGACTATCATGTATGTAAGGAATAAATCAGAAGCATTTGAGAAATTCAAATGGTATTTGGCAAGAGTTGAAAAAGAAACAGGGAAAAGGCTGAAATGTTTAAGGTCAGACAGAGGTGGTGAATTCATTTCACATGAATTCAATAACTTTTGCATTGAAAGAGGTATTAAAAGACAGGTTTCAGCACCAGGAACTCCAGAACAAAATGGAATAGCTGAAAGAAGAAACAGATCCATTATGGATTGTGCAAGAACCCTGATGATAGAAAAAAACATTGCTATCAAATACTGGAAGGAAGCCATCAGCACTGCAGTTCATACCTTAAATCGAGTACAGTTGAAGAAGGACTCATTCAAGACTCCCTATGAATTATGGTATGGCTACAAACCCAATGTAAGTTATCTGAAAGTATTTGGAAGCAAATGTTATATTTTGAAAGAATCTAGAAAAGGAAAATTTGATGTAAAAGGTGAAGGAATATTTTTGGGTTATTCTTGCAAAAGCAAAGCATATAGATGTTTAAATCTATCCACTCACAAAGTCATAGAAAGTGCACATGTGAAAGTTGATGAGTTTGCAGACAAATCAGAAGAAGAAAGCAAAAAGATACCTGAAGACTACAAGAGATTTGTTTACATTGAACCTGATACTATACCAAGTATACCATTCACTCAAGAATCCTCAACTCCTGAGTCTTCAGTAACTGAGTTGCAAATAGTTCAAACCAAGCCACAGCAACATTCAGACACTACCGAGCAAGTGTCTACTGAGTCTGAAGCAACCAAGCCAGAACAGCCTGAATATGAAATTGAAGCACAAGCAGATATCAATGAAACTCATTCAAGAGGTAAAGAACCTGTATTAGCTAAATATGTCAGAAGACATCATACACCAGATCAGATCATTGGAGACAAATATGAAGGAACCCTGACAAGAAGCAAGTTGAAAAATACTTGTTTACTTGCTAATTTTGAACCTAGAAGTATTAAAGACGCATTGGCAAATGATAGTTGGATTGAGGCAATGAATGAGGAAATAGAACAGATAGAGAAGAACAAGACATGGACTCTTGTACCCAGGCCTAAAGATAAGAATATAATAGGAACCAAATGGGTATTCAGAAACAAGTTGACTGAAGATGGTAAGGTATCCAGAAACAAAGCTAGATTGGTATGCAAAGGATACTCTCAAGAAGAAGGCATAGATTGTGGGGAAACTTTTGCTCCTGTTGCAAGATTGGAAGGAGTCCGAACCTTACTTGCATATGCTGCTCACAAAGGATTCAAAGTTTATCAGATGGATGTCAAGTCAGCATTCTTCAATAGAATACTAGATGAAGAGGTTTACATTGAACAACCTGAAAGTTTTGTTGATCCAGATAAAAGGAACATGGTCTGCAAATTACACAAGGCACTGTATGGTCTGAAACAAGCCCCTAGAGCATGGTATGAAAGATTGCATAACTATCTTATTCAGATTGGTTTTAAAAGAACTAATGATAATAGTCGCTTGTATATAAAGGAAGGACCAGATAATAAGATTGTCTTGGCAGAAATATTTGTAGATGATACTGTTTTCATAGGGAATGATGATCTTTGCAAAGAATTTTCAAAACAAATGAACAAAGAATTTGAAATGTCTATGTTTGGTGAAATAAAATTCTTTGTTGGTCTTCAAATTCAACAAAATAAGAATGGCATCTTCATTACTCAATCAAAATACATCAAGGAGATATTGGAAAAGTTTGGTATGGAGGACTGCAAACCTGTTGGAACTCCTATGTGTACTGGATTGAAACTTACCAAAGATGATGAATCCAAAGAAGTAGACCAAACATTGTATAGATCTATGATTGGAAAGTTGCAGTATGTAGTTCATACAATGCCAGATATTGCTCTTGCAGTTGGTATTGTTGCAAGATTTTCAGCAAAACCAAGAGAAACTCACCTAATGGCAATTAAAAGAATAATGAGATATTTGAAAGGAACTGAAGACTATGGACTATGGTACAAATTTGGAGGTAATTTGGATCTGAAAGTTTTTACTGATGCTGATTGGGCAGGGAATCTTGATGACAAAAAAAGCACAAGTGGAGGAGCATTCTTTCTTGGAAAGAGATTGGTTTCTTGGACAAGCAAAAAGCAGAATTGTACATCCCAATCTACAGCAGAGGCAGAATATGTTGCTGCGCAGTAAAGTGTTCCAACATTGTTTGGTTTAAGCAGTTATTACAAAGAATGAAGATGGAAATCAAAGAACTAGTTGTTATGTTCTGTGACAATACTAGTGCAATCAATATATCTAAGAATCCAGTGATGCATTCCAAAATCAAGCACATAGCAATAAAATATAATTTTGTCAGAGAATTGGTGCAAGACAAGGAAATCAGACTGGAATATGTGCATACAAAAGAACAAATTGCTGACATATTCACAAAGCCATTACCTAAGGATACATTCTTGTATCTCAGAGGTAAGTTAGGGGTCACTCCCCTATCTGAAGTTCACTAAAATAAAATTTTAACTGATGCATCAACCTATGACAAGTTGAAAATCTATCAAGCTGATGCAGCAGAGTATTGAAGTCATTGCATATGAATCTATACATAAGGTACATTGTAATCCAGTTGAGAGTACTTTTGGCATACGAGAAGAGCTTTTGCTGTGTTGTATTGTCTTTGGCATGTGTTGTCAAAGAGGGAGAGTAAAACTGTAATATCTATTCTGAAATTTGTAAGCATTTGTAAAGGGAGATTACTAAAAGAGGCAGAAGTTTCTATCTAAGAGGGAGAAGTATTATGTTGACATATTGTGCTGCACAACAAGAGAAAGACTTGTTTTCAAATTTCATTTTGCTATGACATGTTGTGTTGCCATCAATGCCAAAGAGGGAGATTGTTGGATACAATTGGTTAATTGAGTGTTGTCTTTGATGTTACACAAATGTCATATCAGTCATCAGACAGAGTCTACCGAGCTCAGAAGGTAAGCATAGTAGTTTACAGAGCCTACCGAGCGTTGCTGTATATTACACTGTAAAGATAGCTTTTACCGAACTAACTTGGTTAACGAAGGAAGTTCAGTACTTACCGAGCTCACTCGGTGATCGAAGGAAACTGTGACAGAGTATTTACCGAGCTGGGAAGGTAAGTGAAAAAAAGTTAGTGTTTACCGAGCTGGGAAGGTAAGCGAAGAAAAGTTAGTGTTTACTGAGCTGGGAAGGTAAGCGAAGAAAAGTTAGTGTTTACCGAGCTGGGAAGGTAAGCAAAGAAAAGTTAGTGTTTACCAAGCTGGGAAGGTAAGCGAAGGAAAGTCAGTGTTTACCGAGTTCACTCGGTGTCCAGAGGATTTTTCCACAATTCGCAGTGCTTACCAAGCCTCACTTGGTTAACACTAAAGATCATTATGGTATAGTGTTTACCGAGCCGTGTTGGTTAGCGAAGGATTTTTGAAAAGTATGGAATTAAGGCTAAAATTGATTTATGTGATGAATGTAGCCAACTCACGGTATAATTATTAATAATTTTAACTTGTATTTAAGGCCGACTTGATAATCAGAAAGGTATATATAAAGGATCAAGTTGCTTATTCAAGTGTGTGTGGATAAAGATGTATGTGCGAATTGTGAAGGTGCAAGCGAATTTTTTGAAGAATCAGATATCCTTGTGGAGCTACAAAGCTTTTATGTGATCAGAGAGGATCTAGTGAAGCAGAACAGAGATCTATATCAGCAAAGATAAGTTGCATTATATTCAGAGCATTCATTGTTACTTTCTAACAATTGTAGCCGTGATTTCAAATCTCTTAACAGAGTGGGTTTAACAGCCTTATTGTAAATCTTCTAACAAGGTAACAGTTTAGTTGAATTGTTCTAAAGACCTCTAGCAAGGCCACTCCTAACAGGGTGATTAAATCCTCTAATAGGGTCACACCTAACAGTGTGTTTTGTAACCTTTAACAGGGTTGGCTCCTAACAGGGCTCACTTCAGAAGAGTGAAAAATAGTAACCAATTACATTGGTGGTTTATCCCATATTGGGATTCCACGTTAAATCTGGTGTCTCTAGTGTTCATGATTGTTGAATTGTTTTGGTTATCAATTCTTAATAATTATTAGTATTTGCTACATTATCAAGTTTCAGTAATCTGTAACTAAGATCAAGATTTTAGACATCTAAGGGACTGTGAAATGTTTTTGTAGTAACTGATTCACCCCCTCCCCCTCTCAGTTACTCCATTCTCATTTCCAACAAATTGATGCAATTGTTACTATAGATACTTCAGGCTCTCTCAAGGAGTGTATTATTATTGGAGATTTGTATGTGAGCTATCCTAGTGTTGCTCCAGTACAAGAGGCAAGTTGCTTTCTCAGGTGGAACTGATGCATGTATGGAGTCACCCAGCTGTTATGTTGGTGATTGGGGTGTTATAGCAGAGTCAGTAGATGTGGGTTCATACTCTAGCATCATTGATTCAAAACCTGGCATTGAGTCGTGTGCAAAGTCAGGTGACAACAGTTGAGGCTCTGTCAGGTGGCAGGGATGCAGATGGTATGGACACCTCTGATGATTTGTTGGATGATGTTATGAGTTGCACTGGGTATAATACCCCTTGTCAGATATTGGGTGATGACTTCAAGGAGGTTTTTGATGAGTCCCAAGATCGATGTTTATGTGATCTTACTATTGAGGTGGAAGCTGAGACATGCGAGGAGATTGATATTGCAAAGGCTTCCATTTCTTCAAATGAGGATTTGGTTGAGGTTGTAATGGGCACCCTTGGATGTCCCAAAAAAACTAAACCAAATTGCTGAAAGGAATTATGTCAAATAGTTTGCATTTAACTTCTTATTTCTCCGTTTAATGTTTTAAACCCCTTATAACTCTGGAAATCAAACGTTTATTTGTTTGTTGTGTTTCGTGCATGGGATTGGTATCATACAACATAAACAAGAAAGAAACTACAATAATATGCAAAGTGGAAATGAGCTGCTGCTAATAAAATGTTATTTTCAGAATTCATAAAACCAAATACATGGCAGATTTATCTACTCACTAATTACTTCAGCAGTATTGACTTAATACTCCAGCCCATGCTTTTGAACTTGCTGCTACAATACTTTGTCCTTCAATCAGTCCACTACCTTCATAATACCATTTCCTCAAAGCGGCATAAGCGTCGGACAAGTAGTGAAGAAGATATGAGCAAAATACCAAATCTGCCTGTAGCCGGAAATGCAACTAAACTGCTTGATAATGAAGCCAATAACAAAGAATTCCAAAGGCCAAACCCCAAGGGAATGACGTCTAGAATGTTACAAGAGAGGATAGACGTCCTCAAATGCCAAGAACGGAGCTGCAACTCACACACCAATTTCTTCTCATATTCAACCTGCCTAATGAAGCCACAAATGCTTTCTTTTATTCTATTTCCAAGGGTCCGCTCAACTCATATGGGCAATGTGGGATAAAAGATGTGTAATATATAAAACATATATTAAAATACCCCTTATGTCTCCCTTGGGTACACATCACCATAAAATAAATATTAAAGTAACACTTTAATATTTTACAATTAAATTAGACGTTACTTTAATAAAACTTCAGGCATTAAAATGTATTAGCAATCGGACTCCGAATAATGCGAGTGATAGCTCATCGTAAAGCTCTCACCGAGGAGTATCGAATCCAATCACCAAAATTGACCTGCACTGTGTCCTGCCGACTTACTAAAAATAGTAAGTATGCCTGAAACTGAGTAAATCAACTTCGTTTTGGCCCAAATTGGAAATGACTAGGCCAAAACACTCCAGGATCCCATTAAACCCTTCGTTAGCCCTCGGGACCATGTAGAACAAGGCTAACACACACACACTTGGTCAACTGCTAAAATGGAGACATTACAATCCGCCCCCCTTGAAATTGCTTGTCCTCAAGCAATCTTAGTCCAGCCTGCTGAATAACCTGCTCACTCTCCCATGTAGAATCTTCCTCCGGCAGGTCTTTCCGTCTGACCAAATACTCCTTCACTATCCTGTTTCTAAGCTTCCTCTCTCTGGTGTCCAGAATAGTCTCGGGTACTAACACAAGCTTCCCCTCCTCATCCAAAGGGGGTAAATCTGCAGAAGGCACTACACTCTGACCAATGACTTTCTTAAGCCTAGACACATGAAACACATTGTGCACTCGATTGCCCTCTGGAAGCTCAAGCTCATAGGCGACTTTGCCCACTTTGCGAATCACCCTGTAGGGACCATAAAATCTAGGTTTCAACTTTTCAGCTCCACTCTTCTTGAGCGATGACTGTCTATATGGTTGTAGCCTCAAGTAAATCATATCCCCTACCTCGAAGCTACGCTCTATTCGGTGCTGATCAGCATACAATTTTTGTTGATTCTAGGCCTATTGTATATTCTCTTTGAGGACTTTCAGGATGTCCTGACTATCCTGCAATAAGTTTTTGGCTTTGGGCACTCTACTGTCCCCCAAAACTAAATCCATGAAGCTAGGTGCTTCATAACCATAGAGTGCCATGAAAGGAGTCATCTTGATGGACATATGATAAGTGGTGTTATAACAATACTCTCCCATATGCAACCATCTGATCCAAGCCTTTTGTTGTGTAGTTACATAGTTCCTCAAATATCCTTCCACCCATTTATTCACAATCTCTGTTTGCCCATCTGTTTGCGGATGATAACTAGTGCTAGGTGTAAGATCTGTACCACACAACCTAAACAACTCTTGCCAAAAAACACTCATAAACTTACTATCCCGGTCGCTGACAATGAATCTGGGCAGCCCATGTAACCTGAATATCTCTCTAAAGAAAAGATCTGCCACCTGTGCTGCTGTGTAAATGGACGGAATAGCAAAGAAGTGAGCAAACTTCGTCAAGCGGTCCACCACCACATAGATGCAATCCCTTCCCTGCACTCGTGGTAAACCAGTGATGAAGTCCATTGAAATACTTTCCCATTTCCTATCAGGAATGGGCAAGGGCTGTAATAAACTTGCAGGAAATGTGTGCTCTCCCTTATTCTGTTGACAAACCACACACTCCCTGACATACCTCTGAACATCATTCTTGAGCCCTTTCCATGAAAACCGCTCTCGGATCTGCCTGTAGGTCTTGAAGACCCCCGGATGTCCAGCTGTGGGTGCATCATGAAATGCCTTCAGTATCGCCTCTCTCAAATGTGATGACGGAATCAAATAAACCCTGTCCTGAACTCTAATCAATCCATCTATCACCTCATAGCGATCATCTTGTATGGTACCTGAAATCAATCCAGAAGCCCAAGCATCTTCGACATACTCTGCTATAATCCGATCTCTCCAATCTCCTGAAATCTCTGCCAGAGCACATAAGTGAGGTCTCTGAGATAAGGCATCAGCCACCACATTTTTCTTACCTTTGACAAACTCTATATCAAAGTCATAAGCCTGCAATTTAGTCACCCATTTTTGTTGCCGTTCATTAAGATCACGCTGGCTCATGAAGTATTTAATACTGTTGTGATCAGTCTTGATCGCAAAACTTCCACCTACCAAATATGATCGAAATTTGGCCAATGCATGCATTATGGCCAACATCTCCCGGTCATAGACAGAATAACTTTTCTCAACTCCCCGGAGCTTCCTACTCTCGAATGCAATGGGATGCTTCTCCTGCATCAATACTGCTCCAATCCCATCACCTGATGCATCACAATGAAGCTCAAAAGGTTTCGCGAAATTCGGTAGAGCTAGAACTGGACATGAAGACATTACCTGCTTGGAATGCTCAAAACACCTCTGTGCTGCTCCTGTCCACGCGAAGGCTCCTTTTCTGGTAAGATCTGTCAAGGGTGTAGCAATCTGTGAGAATCCCTTAACAAACCTCCTATAAAAACCACATAAACCAAAGAATCCCTTAAGCTGTGTAAGGTTTGTGGGAGTAGGCCACTCTACAATAGCTCTAATCTTTTCGGGATCAACCCAAATGCCATCTACACTAATGATATGCCCAAGGTAAAGGAGCTCAGTCATGCCAAACTCACATTTAGATTCTTTGGCATACAATGACTCTCTCTCCAAAATAGATAACACCTCCTCCAGATGATGTAAGTGCTCCTCCCAGGTCTTACTGAAGACCAAGATGTCATCAAAGAAGATCAAGACAAATCTCCTCAGCTGCTTCCTGAATACCTGGTTCATACAACTTTGAAATGTAGTAGGTGCATTGGTTAGACCAAATGGCATAACCATGAACTCAAAGTGGCCATAGTGACATTGGAAGGCTGTTTTCTCAATGTCCTTTGCTCTCATCCTGATCTGATGGTATCCGGATCGCAAATCAATTTTGGTGAAGAAGCATGCCCCATGCAACTCATCAATCAGCTCATCAATCCTAGGAATGAGATACCTGTTTTTAATTGTTTTCTTATTCAGTGCCCTGTAATCGATGCAGATGCACATCGTCCCATCCTTCTTCTTTACCAATACTACTTCTGAAGCAAAGGGGCTCTTATTGGGCTTGATATGCCCCATCTCCAACAAATTCTTAATTGCCTTCTCTATCTCATCCTTGTGTTTCTTAGGATGACGATAGGGAGTAATCATAACTGGTTTGGCTCCCTCCTCGAGTTCAATGACATGTTCCATCCCTCTGTCAGGAGGAACCCCATGAGGAATATCGCTAAATACTTTAGCGTGTCTATCAAGTATCTTCTGGATATTTGGTGGATGACTCTTTTCTTGTGACTCTGGTGAAGTTGGCATAATGTAGCACTCTGCCGCCCACTCTATGTCATCATGACGAAAAATTCTCTGCATTCTCCTCAAGGACACTACTCTGCAACCTCCATCTGAAAGTCCTCTAAGTACCACAGTTCTGCCCTCATGCTGGAATCTCATCTCCAATTTCGCTAGATTGAGTGTGAACTCAATTAGTGAAGCCATCCATGTCATGCCGAGGATGACATGATAATCTCCCATGTCCACCACATAGAACTCATCCTCCAACTCGTAGCCATCTCCAAACCTAATGCGAAGATTAGATATCTTCCGAGTGCATAATAACTTATCACCGTTAGCCACCATGACTCTAAACCCATCATGCTCCTTTGTCTGTAACCCTCTCCTGGCTACCAACTGTGCATCTATGAAGTTATGTGTAGCCCCAGTGTCAATAAGAGATATCACTTTCTGCCCCTGGATAGTACCCCTGACCTTAAATGTGATTGCCTTTTGGGCCCCTGTCAAGCGTGCCAACGATCTATCATCCTTAGGAATGTTGCTCTCCTCTATAGTGTTACCCTCATTTGAATCGGAGTGTTGATCCTCCCCTTTTGACTCTGACTCTTCTGCTGAAAAATACTCCATTTGATTTGCCTTAGCCTTGAGAGAATATTTATGAGATAAGTCCCAAGGTTCTCTACAATGGAAGCACAGCTTCTTCTTTCGAAGTTCATTCAAGGTTTCATTGTCTAGTCCTTTTGATCCTTCTTTGGGTTTGCTATACTCTTTCTGAAACGGTTTTTTGTCTTTGTCCTTGCGGTAGGAAGAATCTGTTGAATGGTTTTTTCCTTTGTATACCGAAGGGGCTAAATCTCGTGTCTTTTTAGTTGCTTCAGCTAAGGTGAGTGGATCATGTCCCTTCACCCAACCTCGTAATGGATCAGCAACACCATCACAAAACAACACCACCAATCTCCTAGGAGAGATATCAGTAACAAGTACAAACAAGCGCTGAAACTCGGCAATGTAAGCATCCACAGAACCTGGCTGTTTTAACTGTGCTAGCTCCTTGAAATGTAACTCGGGATCCTTAGTGTCAAATCTCTCAATCAATGTTTCGGTGAATTCCTCATAGGATGTAATCTGATTATGCCCCAAAGTCACCATGCCATGATGCCACCATTCATGTGCAACGCCATCCAAGTGCATAGCCGCATACTTGATAGCCTCCTCCTCAGGCATAGGATTTAGCTGCAAGTATGTATCTACCTTCTGCACCCAAGCTCGTGCAGTCATCTTCCCTGAAGCATCATAATAAGGTAAAGAAAGTTTTCCAACTTTCTTCCTCAGCTCAAAGTTTTGATTCCTACCTCCTGCTTTAGGCATGTGTCTCATCCTCAAGTCCATATAATCTCTAAGGAAAATATCCGCCTGAAACTCCGGTCCACTAGCCTCCCAGTCCCTCCTGAACTGATCCTGTAACTCGGTAATCTGTGGTTTGTTTACTGGTTGAACCAGATCTCTGAGTGGGAAAGTGGGTAGAAGAGGTCTCGAGCTCGCAGTTCGTGCTGGGCGTGCAACGTGTCTAAAGTTATCAGCCTCATTCCCATTGTTGCCGTGTCCATTATTACCATTAATGTTATTCTTAGGACCATTGTTGTTGCCTTGGCCTCCATGGTTATTGTTTCCCCCGTTGTTATTGTTTCCCTCGTTGTTATTGTTTCTGTTGTTGGCATCACCTGGATTAGTATTGACACCCATCTGTCTAGCCATGAGCTGCAACATCATGTCCATTCGCCTATTCTGCTCCTGCTGCATATGCTGCCCCTATTCTAATGTATCCGGTAACTATCTGAACAGTACCTCCCCCTGATCTGGACCAACATTTCCGCCTTCGCCTAATCTTGTATTCCTGTCATCTCGATCACCCATATTTTTGTCCTGATCAAAGAATATCTCATCTGTGTCGGTATGGTTGGATTCAATGTCCACCTGCACGGATGTACTAGACTGTTTGCTTTGCAAGTCCGAAATCCTATTTTGTCTTGCTCTGGTATCGCGGAAATTATAAGACCCTTGTCGCATGCTCAAACATAAATGCTTAGCGTGTGTTTTTTACTTATTTCTGATTTTAGTGTTTTGACATTTCGTCAAACACTTTTCCCTCTATCCGACTGTTCCAAATTCCCTATAAGACCTCCACAGGATGGCAGGACTTATAGCTCTGATACCACTATAATGGGCACCCTTGGATGTCCCAAAAAAACTAAACCAAATTGCTGAAAGGAATTATGTCAAACAGTTTGCATTTAACTTCTTATTTCTCCGTTTAATGTTTTAAACCCCTTATAACTCCGAAAATCAAACGTTTATTTGTTTGTTGTGTTTCGTGCATGGGATTGGTATCATACAACATAAACAAGAAAGAAACTACAATAATATGCAAAGTGGAAATGAACTGCTGCTAATAAAATGTTATTTTCAGAATTCATAAAACCAAATACATGGCAGATTTATCTACTCACTAATTACTTCAGCAGTATTGACATAATACTCCAGCCCATGCTTTCGAACTTGCTGCTACAATACTTTGTCCTTCAATCAGTCCACTGTCTTCATAATACCATTCCCTCAAAGCGGCATAAGCGTCGAACAAGTAGTGAAGAAGATATGAGCAAAATACCAAATCTGCCTGTAGCCGGAAATGCAACTAAACTGCTTGATAATGAAGCCAATAACAAAGAATTCCAAAGGTCAAACCCCAAGGGAATGATGTCTAGAATGTTACAAGAGAGGATAGACGTCCTCAAATGCCAAGAACGGAGCTGCAACTCACACACCAATTTCTTCTCATATTCAACCTGCCTAATGAAGCCACAAATGCTTCCTTTTATTCTATTTCCAAGGGTCCGCTCAACTCATATGGGCAATGTGGGATAAAAGATGTGTAATATATAAAACATATATTAAAATACCCATTATGTCTCCCTTGGGTACACATTACCATAAAATAAATATTAAAGTAACACTTTAATATTTTACAATTAAATTAGACGTTACTTTAATAAAACTTCAGGCATTAAAATGTATTAGCAATCGGACTCCGAATAATGCGAGTGATAGCTCATCGGAAAGTTCTCACCGAGGAGTATCGAATCCAATCACCAAAATTGACCTGCACTGTGTCCTATCGACTTATTAAAAATAGTAAGTATGCCTGAAATTGAGTAAATCAACTTCGTTTTGGCCCAAACTGGAAATGACTAGGCCAAAACACTCCAGGATCCCGTTAAACCCTTCGTTAGCCCTCGGGACCATGTAGAACAAGGCTAACTCACACACACTTGGTCAATTGCTAAAATGGGGACATTACAGAGGTACATACTAGTTGTATCTGGATGTGGAGTTGTGTGAGGATGATAGCACACGTAAGAGCGATCTTGCGGTGGGAAGTACTGATTCAGTTTCATATTATAGTGCAATTACTGAGATAGAGAGCTTGCATAGGAGTCAAGGGTTACAGAGGCATCATGTGACCAGTCAGTTGAAGGTGAGTGATAGTGACATTTCTTCAGCTCTTGAGGATTACGATGCTATTCGTCAGATGCTAGCTACATTTGGTTCGAGTGCTCCTTTGTTTGATGGGCGCAATGATAGTACTCTTTCTCTAGTAGAGATTCATGCGCTTTGAGAGGTTGTCATGATCTTGAAGCATAGTTACTCTCAGTTAGTTACTGACAGGGATTACCTTTTGGAGTAGGGTAGCACCTATTATGAGATGTTAGGGAAAGAGGAGGAGGTATCTGAGCTCACTCAGGAGCTTGAGGTGACTGTGGACTCTCTTCAGTATACTCAGTTGGCTCTTCAAGAGTCACAGTCACAGTTGGATGAAGTTACCGTGGAGTTAGAGCAAGTACAGTTGACACCAGCCCCAAACCCTGTTCAATTACATATTGTGGTTGGTGGTGAGTTTGCTTCCACGGTTGGGGGATGAGGGACGTGATGATGTGGCTGACACATCCATCCAACATATGGGTGCGATAGCTACAGAGGAGGTGAGAACATCAGGGGAGACGAGCTCTCATGGTGATTTGCTTCCTTCTGCAATAAGTGGATCTATTTCTTCATTTCATACAACTAGTACCATTAGATAGATGACAGTGCCACATTTTCAAACGAATCAGTTGTGGGTCGCAAGGGAGCAGATTGATGCTTTCACTTATAATTTCTACTCCACAAAGTCTTTCATGGAGTATCTTTTGGAAAGTTTAGAAGGATTTGTACCAGTTTGTTTGACGGTACTCTTATCCAAGGCTCTTGTGTCATTCAGAGGTTGGTGGGAAAGATTGTAGAGACTTTGTCTACTGTGCTTCCCCATAGGGATTTTGAGGTTGGGTTTGCTGAGAGGGTTGCCCAAGATCCTGCTCGACCTGTAGTTCAAAGTCAGAGATTGGAGTCATCCCTTGATTCTTGGTTTGGTACTGATGAGCCATTGATAGAGATTGGAGCTTTCTACCGACATTATACAGTAGGGTGTGCTCATCATTTTTCTTTTCACCCACAGGTAGAGGATTTGGTTTCACATCGGTGTGGGTTGGCTTCAGTTTCATACCATCCATTATGGGATGGGTTAACACCATCTTTTGTAGATGGGATTGACAACTGCAAGTTAGACTGCTTGTAGTATATACATACCCTAGATAGTTTAGCAAAGTTTGGAATCGATACTAGTGTTTCAGGTATCTATGGTTGTTACCATCTCCACAGTGCAGTTGGGTATGAGTGTTAGTTTTATGGGGACTTAGGTGTGGATACAGTTGGTATTTCAGTTGGGTTGAGTTTTGATGTGTTGTTGCCTTTCTTAGTGCTTAGAGTTGGTTTCCAGATGATTTTGATGTTAATGTCAGTTATTTGGGTACTGGTGCTATAGGAGTTGCTTGTACACAACATGGATAGTACGCAGTTCTACCCTTGGGATCCAAGTGGTCTATGAAGTTCATTTTGCTACGGGATTGCTTGGGGACAAGCAATCTTAGGGAGGGACGATTGTAATGTCCCCTTTTCTGCTAGTATTAGAGTTTGAGAGTTTAGCCTATTATTATGATCCTCGTGGGCTAATTATTGTAGATAGAGGGTCTTCTAAGGTAGTGGCTTAACTTGGAAAGGTCTTATTTTCTCCATAATTTAATAAGCTATAGGTTGGTCTTCATTTGGCTCAGATTTGACTTCATTTGGGCTTAGTTTTGTGTACTTACTATATGTGGTAACTTGGGTATTGATTGAGATGGACTCTTTCTATTTTTGGAAAGTGTATTTGGTCACATGGAAAAATAATAGGTGTAACTCCTATTTCAAATGACATATTTAAATGATGAGTATTTTGGGAGTTATAATATTTTTATTGGCCAAATTATTATTAGATCATTAAATGACTCATTATAAAGTTGTAATTTAACTTTATAATATCACTTAAGTTGAAGATTGAGTCATCATTGGAAGGGGCCATTTGTTTCATTAATTTATTATGCCTAAGTCAAGTATTAAATGTTGCCAAAAGAGTTAAGTTGGAAAGTTTCAAGTGTTGAGTTCTTTTGGGAAACTTTCACAATTTCAGAAGTGGAGTTCTTTTGGAAACTTTCACAATTTCAGAAGTTGAGATCTTTTGGAAACTTTTGTCAACAAAGGCATTATAAACAGTCTTATACGGGGACTTGCACCCCTCTCCCAAATCTCGGAGTACCCGTCCTCGAGACGTACCCGCACTAGGTACTTGCGTGCCCAAGTACCCCCACCTCCACCATTTCACAACCATGCTGCCACTAGAATGAGGACTTTGATTTCTGTTTGATTTTTTATTTTTGAATGTTGCTATTCAGTATACCATATGTTACTATGTTGAATGTTCAATTGTTCTAGTTCATGTTGCAATTTTGCTATGTTCAAGTATTTTAATTTGGTATGCTCTACTGAAACATCATTTGATAACAAGCATTTCAAGTTCTATATGTATACTATACAACACCCCTCCTTGCTCCTTCCTCCCTTTGGTGCCATCCCCCCACCATCCCCCCGCTGTGGCGAAAACTCGACCCATTTTCCCCCCATCTCGGAAACTCGTCCCGACGTACCCCAGTACTAGCGTTACATTGATTATAAATGTGAGTTCATTTCATTGGGAAAAGCGCACTTAAATATATATTTGCTTTTGTTGCCATTGTGACTTTCTGAGGTTTTGAAGTTTGTGTCCTTGCTGAAGTACAAGGGGTTTTTTTGAGGATTTGTTATCCACAACTGAAGTATATTGGAAGATTGTCCGAAATTGGTAGTGCAAATTGCTACTAAGTATAGCAATTTGCTTTGTCTTCTCAACTATATTAACTGTGCAAGAGAAGCTAATATTTTTGAGTAAATTGGCCTGATTCAAAAGGGTTTGGAGATAGAAATCATAAGTTGCAGACCTTTGTTTTCCTTTGGAGTTTGATGTTTTCTTTATTGGGGCAGCATCTATTACATGCTAATTGTGATCTACCTTAAGTTGGAGGGAGCATACTATTGTACGTTGTTCCTCATACAAATTTGCTGAAATTTGATATCTACAATAGTCACCTACAGGTTCTTCATTTAATTGCAAATTTCATAAAAGTTGTAGTTGTGCTTCAGTCATTAAATTGCATGCCATGTGTTTGTATAAATGTCTATTGTCTGTGGATGCACATTTCATAGGCTGAAATCATATGTATGTATTTGAATGGTAAAAAAGATTGCATTTGTACTTCAACTTCTTTGTTTGGACATCTAATAACCATTTGCATGCGTCTAAATTAAATTTGAACCATTACAAGCAAGCGGAAGTAATCTGAAGATAAAAGACAACGAAATAGAGATTTCATGCAAAGTGTTTAACGAAATGTCAAACCATTAATCTTCTAAAGAAAATTTGATGTTTAATCAAGCTATCACCTGTTGAAGGTTATTACATATTTCCTAACTAACTTTTGCTTATTTAGACTGCAAGCACTAATATACCTAGCCTATAGTTGGATTCCATGCAATCACTTTAGAGGTGAAAATCCCCTTGTAATTACTAATTGTTCTCAATTACATGTAGTTTTTCAATTACAAAATTACAGAATGTATGATGAAAATAAATTATCTAAAATGACACGACTCCTATTACATTATCCTTTGTCAGTTTTCAGACTCCTACATGATGCTCCATGATTGATGTGTTTAAGTTTGGTGGAAACATCTTGGAATAAGAACTTGCATCTGCATCCTTGATTGTTCAACATCATACTGGTGGTTATTGAGAAAGTATCTTTTCATGACCATTTCTATCTTGAAAGTACTCTATGCTCTCCTTTACTCCTGTCTCTCATTCACCCCTTGTATGGTTCTATTACATTATCTTGCTTCATGTCATTATTTAGTTACCAAGAAATCCATAACACGATCATTCAAGCTAGAAATTTGCAGATCTAAAAGTGTATGCATATAGGATATGCGTGGAAGGCCTTTGAACAATAAATGATGGAGAAATTTGATGGAATCAACTTTGTAAACATTAATGAGTTCTTCCCTTCTCTTTATTCTTATTTTCATTCCTTTGTTTGGTTTTATGTGTGTGTGTGTAATATATATATACACTTCCTCACTTGTTTTCTTTTCCATTTTTAGCCTACATTTTCTTTTTGTAAATTAACACTGTCCTTTTCAAATGTGAAAATGCACTTAGGTTTGAACATTGTAACCTGCAACCATTTGTCAATACACTATCAAAAATTATATGTAAAATATATTAGCAATATTAGATTTAAGTAAATACTAATCTAAATACTACCCAGGCTACCCTTCCTAATCCTTCGGGAGAAATCCTTTCTCCGGTCACCTAACCCTCTGGTGAGAATTTTATCTCGATTAGGTAATTTTCATAGAAAGATCTTCTCCCTTAGGCCTCTTGGGATCTCTGGTAACACTACTTGGTAGAGATCCCACCTCTACCAAGTCTCTTGTCTCTGATATATGCATATGTTTGACCACTACAATATATATCGTCTCTAAGTGATTCTCTCTAAATCCCTCTCTAGAATCCAATTTGGAATTCCGATATTCGATTACGAATGCCCTCTAGTCTCTGAGTTTCCTTATAGGGAGCTCAACATTCATAACAAATGCCCTCTACCAAGATCTACTTGGTCTCTAGAAGTTATAAAACTCCTAACTATAATTCCTTGATTAGTAGTCTCTCTATATAATTCCTATTTCTTCTTATGTAATTATCAAGGGATACATTCCATTGGAAAATTTGTAACTCTATAGTCTTCTCAATATCATTACTTTATTCTCTACATTCTCTTATAAAATAATTGTGCAATAGTAGTTCCCCATGTTCATACCACTACTAAACACTCACTTGATGATTGGGATCTATCTTATTTACTTTATTTTCTATTTTTGAATTCTCTATATTTATACTCCCCTTTGTGTATCATTTGCTCTGTTATCCTTTAATGCATTCTTGTCTTCCTTTATCCTCAGTTCTATTTGTTCTTCATTTCCTTCTATAGCCCTGATAGTTCGGGATTATCTTCTCTATTATCTCATCAATTTGTAGATTTGAACTTTATTTCTCCTTTAGTATCAAAGACCTTGACTATATCTGAATGTCTTCCTTCCTTCCATATTGCTTTATTATTTTTATGTTTGCCTATATCTTTATCATTATGGAATAGATAGTATGCTTATTATTTCCTTTAAATCCCTTGCAAAACTTTCCTCACTCTTCTATAAGTATTTGATAAGCCTTCATTGACTCCATGGCTATATTGTTCGTGGTTGTATGTTGTTGATCCATACGTCCTTAGTATTCATATAATTGATTCTGAACAAATCAGGGATTCAATAGGAGTTCTTCTTGTTCAGTTATTGTGCTCGTTATCCCTAGATTCCTATTAATTGATGATACCCCTACTAAAGTTAGTCATACTTTGCAGACTTTGTAACCATTCTTAATTCTCCTAAATGGACATGTACTGCAATGTGTGCATGATCACTCTGTAACATCAAACGATATTGCTCCCCATGCTTTGTTGACACCCACAATGCACGATGCATTGTGTATGATGATAATTGATGTTCTTTCCTTGCTTCAGTTACTCGCACTAATTTCACTTTTGTCTTCTCTATCCAACTTGGTTCATTCTGACTGGCGACTATATTCTCTACCATTGTCGACTCTATCAGATCAACTACTAATTGGGAACTCATATCATTTTCTCTATTTGCTCATATGGTGATACCCAAATGTGATTTTTTCACTATCTAGCCTATCTCTTCAGTGTCGTCTCCTATTTAACTCCTTCGGATTATGGTTTTAATGTAACGCCTGTCTTTCGAATTGGTCTGAACTTGTCCTATCTATTACCCACACCAGTGGTGATTTCAACACTTCTTTGTTGCTCTACGTAGTAATGTTTATTTTAGTTTCATTAATGCCCATCTATTCACTATCTGTCGATACCTTTTCTTGCTCAATGGTTATTCCTTTCCATTTCCCCATGTAAATCGTTTTAGTTGTCCTTGTTTGAATTTATATATTGCAAACATGTCCCATTGAACAGTTGCATCTCCTTAATAATGATTATGTTTATATTTTCTCATTATTGAATTATTAATAATCTAATATCTTTTTAATCGGTTTGTTATTTCTTGAATTTATAGTTTACTTATTATTATATTTATTATTATTATTTATATTGGTTATATTATTAGCACTAAGTCAATAATGACTCTCATGTCTTATTAGTTAGTATCTTCATGAATATTGTGGATTAAGATTATTTTGATATTTGATGCTAGTAATCTATATTTGTCTTATATTCAATATCATTTATTGATATTATTATTGAAACATCTGGTTTTCCCGGGTCTAAATTAACATTTAACATACTCAAAGAATATAGTTATTACTTCATTTCATAGGAAGATAGTTATATCATTAGTGTTCATCCGAATACGATTTACCGTAAAAATCAGTTAGACAAAATTTCTTAACTTAGAAACTTGAAATACCATCAAATGAAATTACTACAAAAATTGAAAACCACATACCTCGGAAAACTAAGACCGAAATCAAACTAGGGATGCTTTTGCAAGCAGTTGGGTTAGTCCACAAATACACTATAACAATTTCACATGATGACTAACATCTAAAAACCGCTATCTCAAAATCAAATGATAATTACAATTAAATACCACTATATTTTAAATTAGGGCATCACATACCATTGTATCAATTAGGGCATCATTTACCATCAATTCATTTAGAGCTTCTGATACCGCTATATCACTTAGGGCTTCCGCTACCACGGATTCAATTAGGGCTTCCACTACCACTAATTCAAATAGGGCTTCCGATACCACTGATTCAAATAGGGCTTCTGATTCCATGGATTCAATTAGGGCTTCTGATACAGTTATATCATTTAGGGTTCTAGCTATCACTCAATCAATTAGGGCTTCCGATTACTTAACTGCTGCAGGAATTCAAGATTAGAAATATGCTTATATCCGATAGTCATATAAATGAAAACAACCCATAATTTTATCTATTGCATCTAGGTGTAACAATGAAATAAACTCAATTAATCTTACCTTCTTGCATATTAATCATAAAAGTGATAATACCTGTTTCCAACAACCAATTGAATGTATGACTTATCTTTGTCTGATGCGCATTTTGGTAACTTGTGGAGAGATGAAACATTGTCAAGGGCTTAACCACCCAACCTCAGACCAAATCTTATCTGCACACAATCTCTAACGAGAAAGACCCTCCCTACTCGGAACAGACAAGGGTCATCTTGCCATCCAGTAGGCATCCTGGTATTTAACTCACCATATGACTTGGTAGCAGGAGATTACATTACAGGATTATGCATGAGCTATGATAAACATTGAATTGTCATATCTGATTCCTGTTTCATGTTATTACAGATTACTCTTTTTCACCTCATCACCCTTTTTCTTGGCTATACAGCTGGGTAAGTCCCAAGTGTTAGGAATTTTCAGAACAACCAGTTTTGTCAACTATTCAAGAAGATTACATGCATCCAGCATCTCACAATCTATGATTAAAAGATTTCAGAATTTGTTTGTTTATTTCTAATCTCTATTGATAAAAAGATTATGGAATCATACTATGTTTTTCTTGACTTCTCTTGCCATACATAGGGCTGAATTAAAGAGATTTAATTTGTAAATTCAACATGACATCGAACTAGATATCATTGTGTTAAATGCTAAAACTTACTACAAACTACTCATGCAGATGATTCGCTAATTGGGATACTTATCATAATTGTGGCCATATTATGATCATTCTATTTATTTTACACCTCTTCACCTTTCAAGGCTTCTTTGCCGGTGATTTCCTTGGTGTTTGGACTTTATGAAGTTATTATCATTTCAGCATGATTGAGAAAAGAAAAGATTTTGAAAAACATTCGAGCAAATTCAAAGGCTTTCTTTATTAATTCATCTTCCAAATGCTTGACTGAGATTATTTATTTTAATGAAATAGCAGGGACCTTAATTACCAGACCCCGTGGATTTCATTTAAAATAGAGCTATGATAAAGTGTCTATCAACATACTGGATTCAGTCTGAGATTGTTTTTGCACATTATTATCTTTTAACGAAAAGGGATATTTAAGTATCCGTATTCTAAAATTTGTATATTCTTCCTTGAAATCCGGTCTGAAAATAAGTAGATATCAATGTTATGAATTTGATGCAACATGGCACAAGATACAGTTCATGCAATATGGAAATGAATAAAAGATTACAAGTCTCTATATTATTATCAATTTTTGGATACTTTATGATTTCTGACAAGCTTATCATTACAAAGAAAAAATAAAAAGAAGGCATACACTGATTCAATGGCAATCTTCTTAACACTTTGATTTTTGTTTGAGTAGCTCTAAGATAGGGAGTTCGGCTCCACTATTGGTTTGGATTCCCACGGCAAGAAACATGAAGGAGAAATAAAACAAAGGCAATAAACTCAATTGAAAATTATTCATAGTTGGATTAAACTGCAGATAGAACTATTCTCAGTTTCTTCAAAGACATCGACAGCAATGAGTAAGAATAAAGGTGTCCTAAAATACGATTATAAGACTCTATAATATAGAGAGGAGCTTGACTCTATGACTTCCTTCAGTTACAAGAATCCATTCGAATTCTCAAGATGACTATTCGGATTCCAATTATTAAATCGACTATGAAGAGAGAAAAGAATAAAAGAAAAATAAGTTGGAAAGAAGAATTGGAAGATTATAATTTGAAATTTATAATAATTCACTTATTATAATTCGAATATTATTATAATATACAACTAAACATCACTCTATTAAATTATTAAATGATAATGGTGCCAAGCCATTTTTATATTATATTAATATGCACGTATATAAATACTTATTAAAATAATATGATGAAAAATAAATTAAAATCCTTTAAGATACGTTTTATATTTTAATTCAATTATTTTAATTAAATTATTTATTAAATAACTCATGCGGGTCCTGTAGATGTATTCTGTTCCAAGTCGCTAGGTCTTCTACCCATTTGCTCAATGATGGTGATGCTCTTGCCTAATTCTTTTCTGACAATGCTTCCACCCCACTGACATGCTCCCTACAAGGAAATTCTCCACCATTAAATTATATTATCGTAATAAATTATTTAAATAATCACAATGGTTAACCATCTTCTTAATTCTATGAATTCGTGATTAACGATCAACTAATATGTCATCTTCACTTGAAACCATAACGACTAACTATCTTACCATTTCGCTAGATTATAACAAATTAAACTGCCAACTGACTTCATGCAAACCTCAATGGCTATATTTCAAGTTAGATCAAAAATTGGGATGTAACAATTATCAACAATGTTTATATACTTATTAATTAGTAAAATTTGATAAATATTGTTTACTAAAAAGGTTTCATTATATGTAAATATAGGGTTATGACAGAAAAGGACATTGTCAATCGAGTTGATTGTTTTTCTATTGTTCTTGTTTTACTAGCCTCTACTTATTTTTTCAATTGTTTTAGTTTTATTTAGTTTTGGTTTTATTTCCTATTTTTTTCATATCTTCCTATTTTATTTAGTTGTTTATTTTCTTCGTTGTTTCTTCTTTTCTTTTTCTTTATTTTTCTTTATTTTCTTGGTTGTTTCTTGTTTTCTTTTTCTTGATTCCTCCTTCATTAATTTTCCTTTTTTTGTTTTTTCATTTTCGTATTTTTAATTTTTCCTTTTTTTCTTTGGCCCTTTTTTATTTTTCATTTTGGTTTAATCTTTGTTTCTTTTCATTAGTTTCTTCTTATCGTTTTTCTTTTCCTCCCTTTGTTCCTTTTTAAATTTTATTTTTCATTTTACTTTTCTTTCTCTCATCTTCGGTTAGTTTCTGTTATCTTTGGTTTTTCTACTTGGATTCTTACTCTCATTTTTTTACTTATTTTCTTTGTAAATTTGGTTTATTGTTCAACTTTGTCTTCATTTTGTTATTCTTTTGGGTATTACCCTCCTTTATTTTCCTTTTCTTACCATTTTTTGGTAGTTTTCATTGGTTCTTTGGGTGTGTGTTATCTCTTTTCCCTCTTCCTCTTATTGTGTTTGTAGGTCTGCAAGTCACTCACTTTTATCATCTAGATTTCTCTTGCATGCTGATGATGGATCATGTAGTGTGATCATAAACATTGATGAATAAAGGAACACACTATTAGTTCCAAAAACATTTGCATCATATTCATGGATTGTGGAATTTGGATAGATCTTAATTCTTTAACAGCCGTGTTAATTCATTGGATCATTTAGTAATACAGATGGAGATTTTAATTAAGGATTGGAGAATTGAATGAATGGTCAATCTTGGGAGTGTTATTTAGAAAAGAATTAATCGGGATTTCAGTTTTGAGCTTGCTTTTTGCTTGTAGATCAGTCACTTCACTTTATGGTTTGCTCTCACTCAAGGGAGTCGGTACGATTTCTTTTGTCAAAGAAGTAATGTATTAATGAGAGAATATAGGATTCAAAAAATGTTGGCATTGTCCTCCTATTGAATAGAACTTATTTTAGTATGAAATTCTCTATGGTACCCTGGGTTTCCAGAACGGGGGGGACGTGGAAATGGGTTTTGGGGATGTATGTTATTTTTTCAGATTAGGGGATGACAATGGGGATAGCCATATAAAAAATAGGAAAAATATAAATAATATAAGAAATTTAAAATATTTGTAGGAAAAACATGGAAAAAACATGCTTATATACATTAAAGAACCTTAAAATATAATGTTTGTATTAAATAATTTAAATTGAGTGTTATAGGAGAGTGAATGTTAAACGAGTTATGAAAATTCAAACATTAATTTTATGGGACAACAAGGGCATGGGTTTCCAAATGTTTCTAAGTTTCCATGACATCCCCCTTTCCAAATGGGTCAAATTATGGTAGGAACACGTCTTGTGTAAAACTGGAAATTCTAAAACTTGGTTCCAAGAAAGAAATCTGATTTGAACTCCGATGGGAATGAGTTATTTGCCAAATGTTTTCCCAATAAGAATATATGTATCAATTTGAGGACGATGGACTGCTGATCTTCTTAAATATGTAATGACTCTAAGTTACCAATTCCAAATTGAGGGTTGCCTAATTTGGATGTAAATGTAATAAGAAGAAATGGATGATTTATTCCCAAATTGATGATCAATAATCTAGTAATGTGCCCAACTGCAGGGTAGTAGAGGGTACCATGTTACATCCCAATGTTTGGCTCAATTTGTAAATGTTCCTTATAGCCATTGAGGCTTCATGCGAAGAGAGCAATTTGTTAACTTAGTTATTCGTTATGTTTTCTTGTGAAAATTAAGTGTGTGTTATTCATTATGATTTTATGGAAAATGGAATATTGGTCAATCGTTATGATGATATATGTATCGGAAATGGATGGCTAATATGATTATATGCTATGGTAATTTCAACTTCAAAAAAAATGATGAGTGATATCTTGTTACTGTGATAAATTTTCACTTGTAGGAATGCAATGAATGGGGGGAAGCATTGCTAGAGAAGGATTTGAGCACAGGGGCACCACCTACCATTGAGCAAATAGGGAGGAGTCCTAAACCACGACGACCAAGGAAAAACGGTTAGGCAAGCAAGGGTACACTAAGGAACAACCATGAGCTAACTGGTCCAACTTATATAATTAAATACTTATTCAAGCATAAATCAAATTGAGAACAACAATTTCCTTTAAGTAATATTATTTTATGTTTTAATATTATCTTATGCCACTAGCCCCTATATCTTATGTATTAATACTATTATATGTTTTAATATCTTTCCAACCTTGGCTATGACCTTAATATTATTTCATCAGCGACCACTTTGCTAATATTTTCATTGAGCCTTGTAATATTTTAGTGGCCACTTTACTATTTTTGCCACATTGAACCAACAACCTTGTATCTTGTAACTCCTTGCTACCTTTGCAATCTTGATTGTATCTGAGCATGCAACCGAGAAGGTTAAGCCTTTGGTGCAAAAGCTCATTTTGAGATAACATTCTCATCTGTAGCGGAAACCATACCATTGCAAATAGAATTATTTCTCTCTTGCTCTCATTCTTGCTTTACAATTATTCCTACAAGCCTTTTAAATACCTTCTACAAGCGTTGAATACATTTTACTCAATATTATGGTGCCTAATCAGAGCAACAGTAGCCGATCATTGCTTCCTTACTTTCATAGCTTTCCGTGTTTGGGCATTCTGAGCATCATTCAAGTATTGTTTTGATTGTGCAAGGATGACCATCATTTAGGTCATGATATCACCATTGTTTGCTTATGTTTATATTTTCAAATGATATAGTGAGGCATAGCTGAAGCCGCTTGGAAAGTTTATGTAATGCTGATTAGAATCAATCATGATATGAATAGATGTTCTCTCTTTATGCACACATTGTAAGAATGTTCCAGAATTGTGGCATTTCTTATTTAAGAATTTTTATTTTAGAATCATAAATAATTGAAGTGCGACTTATACAAGGATATTCGAAATACATTCCCTGGGATAAGAAATGACACCTTGTGGATCAAGAATAGGATTTTCTTTTAAATTCAATTACCTTTTTATAATGATAGAGCCAGAATGGCAGATGTATTGGATGTGCATATAAATGCTTTAACATTCAAATTTCTTTTATAATGCCAATGCCAGAATGGAAGATGTATTGGCTATGCATATAAATGCTTTAACATTCAGATTTTCTTTATAATGCCAAGGGCAGTTTAGTGAATACATTGGTTATGATTACAATTGTTCATATAGCCACTCAATGAATCATCCAAGAAGATCAGCATGGTTGAGATGAAGGGTGTGAAATGGAAATCATTGAACTGTGGTTTATTCCTGCATGATAAAAAGAAAAGAATCATTAGTAACTTAAGAAAGTAATTAAAAGATGCTCAAAATTTGTGTCAGCTCATGACAATCCATTGTATAGGTCTAATTGTTTAGTTGAGCGATGGGTTGAAACTTTAACACCAAGATGCTCAATAGCTGCACACTAGTGTCCCAAGCCTAATCCCAAGGTAGGGAGGGCCTTTTTTAGTGGAGATTGTGTGGGATACTTAAGGGTCCACGATTGGAAGGTTAAGCCCTTGGCAATACTTCTCTCCACCATGGGCCAAGACTTGCACAAGACAGAGTTATGATCTGTATTCAATTATCTGCTAATAACTGGTCTTTGACTTTATGAATTTGCAATTTCAAGTTGATATCTTAGATGCTTAATATTGTTTAATTAGTTATCTTCTCTTCAGTTATTCGGTTGTAGTCGTTGGTTTTCTTTGCTCTGAATAAGTAAAGTAGTTGTAAAATTGTCTTCATGTGATTGTGAAAGGTTAATTTTTAAAAGAAAATTGAAATTAATAAATAATCATTTTTATTTATTTTTATATTTATTAATGCAAGTGGGAAGTTAATAAATAAATATTTGTAATTTTATTATATTTTAAGAGAAGTTATGGTGGAGTTACTTTATAATCACCTAGTTAGTAACTATTTGACTTTATTAAAAAAATTATAAATAATCCAATTAAATTTATAATTTTATCTCTAGTTCCATGATGAATTGAAAAAAAAGTAAATATAAATATTGGACATAAATAGAAGTCAAATTAATATTTTAGAAATCAAAATGATATTAATATTTAATCTAATAATATTATTTAAGGTTATTTAAATTAATAACAAGGTTATATTGCATGACATTTTATATGCACAAAGGGATGAGACATTTAAATACTTATCTATTTAAATAAGTATATTAGCATAACAATTTACATTAACATGTATATTCTCACCTTATTGCTCAACACACCCTTATGACTCAATCTAAACATAGAAAATAATGAAATTAAATCATATGGTTGAAACTGTTCTTTCTTATATTCTATTTATAGTCTTCTGATGTTTATTTTCATGATAGTTTTCTTGGTGGATTGTTTAGTTGGCCAATGTGCACCAAAGGCTTTTGAGATTTCTTTATGATGTTTATTTGACTAGATGTCAGGATGTATTTTATGATTCAAAATTGAGACTTATGTTTATGAAATTTATTTGATGAGCACTTATGATGACTTGGGTTTTGAGAACCAACTTATATTTTTGGGTTGCCTATTATGGAACCAAATTCGATCATTATGATTTTTGTGTTATGAGACTCAATTATGATAAGTGATTTTTGGAAAGGTAGCCTAGGAGAATTCTTTGGGAGTGGCTTACAATGGGGGTCAGGGTCCAAAGTGACTGCTAGAGTAACTCATTGTAAGTTGTGTAATAAGTGATAACATAGTAATTAAAATATTTAGACACGTTGAAAAGATAAGCTAGAGATTTTGCCCCGCCCATGCCTTGAGTGCATGTATAAGCTAAGGATGGGATTGGGATGATACCTAGTGAGAGGTATGACTAGTTTTCCTTGTCTTCATGATATGGTATTCTAGTTCTACATGGGTCACATCTAGGGTCTGGGGTCTAGAGTGACCAATCCATGGTAACTCAATGCTTGAGGGCCCAGGGTCTAGTGAGAGACCAGTCCAAGTTAACTCTAAGTAGTTTGACAATGTGATGACGCTCCTTACTATGTAGCTTGAGTCTCTTCCATGGTTTTTTAGATTTGCCTCAAGTGGTGTACTTGTTCGATGTTTTTATTACATATTGGTTGGAAGCCTTATATTATTGACGGTTGACTCTTATTGTCGAGTTTCAATTATTCATTGGTGGTGTACTTGTGGATGTTCCTTTTGGTGGTTAATTTATTGTGAGTTGTTCTTATCATTGGATTTTTTATTGGTGATTTACTCTCATTTATGATAATTGTTTAACCAAGTTGGTCATTATACTTATGCCATTTGGCATTGATTCAGAAGTTAGCATTCCTTCAATGATTGCATCTCTTTAGTTTTGATTCTTTATGGTATTTGGTACTTGGATGAGTGTTCTTTCAACTTGGTTACCTTTTCTTCTTGAGTAGTTGTGTTACCCTTAAGGTAGAATTGGCCATCAGGATTCCTTGCTTGGGATTGATTTTATGGTTTGATATATGTATGTGGATCATACATTATCTCCTCTACACAGTGGGAGTGTAAGCTTGACTAGGTGACCACACGATTAGGAGGTAGTGACTTCTTACTATTTGATTCTCCCTTGGTTTGGCATATGTTGGATGTTCGTTGATGCAGTTATATGATTATCATTCTTGTTCTTGTCTTGAAGACTTCTATTTAGATGTTGCATCTATGTATTTATGTATCTTGTATTTTGAGATCCTATGGGATTGGTGTATCGTATATGATGTATTTATTATTACATATCCTACGACATGTGTAGTGGATGTTGTTTTCTCGATGTTCTTTATCATATCATTTGTATTTATGCATTTTTTATTTATTTATGATCATGGAACATTGTGCTAAAGATTAAAACTAATTAATTCAAACATTCTTAAACGTGACTCAACATGAAGGAACCTTTGATGAATGAAATTGTGTTTGTATTGCTTTTGTGTAAATGATGTGTATGTGTATATTTCTTCCGCATTGTTATCTTGATTTGTATAAACTTTATTAAAAAAGAAAAAAAAAAAAACAATAGTTTAATAAACATTGTAGCACGTCGGTTTAATTTCTCTTGGGTTCCTGAGCGGGGCGTTACAACATTTCTTTATTAGCAAAATATGTTTCTCTTACAAATAAATAATGGTTGATTACTATAACAATTCTATTCAATATATTTGTTCATTGAATATTGCTTTAATTGTTAGTTAAGATATTCTAATTAAAATTATTATAGCCGTTAATCTCTTTCATATGAACATGTAAAATAGCTGTTATGAATGCCTTCTCATGATCATGAAAATGGAAAGTAACTATGTCAATGTTGTGGTAATTGCTAGCTAAGGCCCAGGGAAAGGGGTTGTTACATACCACTATACCCAAGGGAAAAGTACCGGAGAGAAGCACCAAAGGGAAGTACCTAAGGGAAGTGTTCGAGAGCAAGCACCCGATGGAAACATTTGAGGGAAGTACCCAAGGGAAAGAACCCAAGAGAAGCACTTGAGGGTAAGTGCCTCTATGATGTTTTGATGACATTCAAAACAACTTGGGTGCCAATTAACTCCACTGCCACTTGAAATATCACCAATGTAGTGTTCCTCACTTGATGGCGTTCAACGAAAGCACTCAGGATTAGGTGTGTACCCTCTGTTTGTTCTCACCCTTAAACCTCAGTATGATGGCTCTTCCCGAATCTTTTGCACAAGCCAAGGATATTGTTGTATGGTGTGAAGGCCTTGCTCTACAATGTTAGAGTGTTGACCATAGGGTGTTGATGATTTGGCCTAATGGTGTGAATGAGCTAGTTGTATGGTCTTGTTGGTCTAGCCATATGAACTAGTCATTCGGTGTTGTTGGGTCCACCCATTCGATCAATCAAGGTCCAGCCTTTCAGTCAAACAAGTCATATGGTATAGAATGGTCTTCACCCTCAACTACCTTGTGAGTGCATACAACTATCTCACCCTCAAGTATGGTTTCGTTGTACAGACCTTTGGTTCTACAAACTTTAATGTTGCATACAAGCTGGTTGATAACTTGGTCGCCTCTGAATGGTAATGTTAAATGTAAGACAATGAAAGCTTTTTATGTCATAGCATTGAAAACCAGATTAACCAAATCGACACAATACTGACACAGAATAGATAGTCACCAAAATGTCAACATTAACAAATTTTAGATTCAATAAAGATAGCACTTCAAATTATAAAATGTTGGATACAAAGTTGTCTTCTACAAAAGACTTCACAAATTTGGAGCACAATATGATATTTCTATGATAGATTCGGGTGGTTGTGAACTGCTGAAACTGTAGTCACCAAATAGGGAGGGTCTTTCACCTTCAAAATGGCAGACAAAAACTACAACTAGAATTCACAGTAAGAATATAGTAGTCCAAAATTGCATACCTACAACAACCTACCAGTCAATATTAAATACCCTTCGGAGAACCCTTAAGGGTTTACAAATTTGTACCATACCTATACCAATCATCATTGTCACCATGCCAATTGACACTTCCACCATACCAGTTAGCACTATTATGATTGCAATCGACACTATTGCCATTAGCATTGATACCATGCTAGTTGGCCCAACCACCATCCTTGTATCAGTCGACACTACCACTGTACCTGTTAGTTAACAACTTTTCCCAAAATCTTTGACAAATTTGAACAAGGGAGAAAAATGCAAACTAACCAATTGAATTCCTATGCCTTGATTAGGAATTCTTTTCTTTAAGGGTTTATTCAATATTGATTAAGGTGCAGCTAACCTTTATGAAAAGATAATCGTTCTTCCTCAATTGAGGGAAAATCTTTTCAAGGAGTACTTTACTGAAAATACTCAAAAGTTCAAAATCATCGTACAAATACAAGCTAAATGTTGATGCTGAAAAACCATTTAATTTTAATGACTAATATCATGTACATGATTGAATGCTAAGATGAAGGAAAGGTGTTTAAAACAACAGAGATTTAACCTCTCACAATTTTCAAGATTCAAAACAGATAATTCCAGAAGAATGCAGCAACCACAACTTAACTCCAAACATAACACATGCTCTCAAGAATGCATATTACCACAAAGGAAACAATAGTATTTTCTCCAAGAAGCTTTAGTAGAATAAAATTATAGAACTTTACTCCAATTGCTGCAAATTCGAAATATTCCAAAATCCAAAAGCACAGAATATCAAAACAAAAGTATTTTTGCTTATGTCTGTGGAGAGGTTAACCCCTTCAAATATTAACTATTACATGTATATAGGCATATGGCTGGATCGTTATCTAAAATTACCCCACCAAGAGTAAATAGTCTCTTAGTTAACACAACTGTGTTAATTGAAATGCAGAAAGAAATAAATAGGAAAAAGAAAAACAGCTGCCCATTGATCATTCGCCACGTTAGGAGGAATTGTTTGCTCTGGCCGCAATCCTCGTGGCTTTCCATGTCTCATATGCGGTCTTGAACATAGAGATAACGGATTGATGAGGTAAGCCGACATACGCCATCCTCTGTTTCCAGATTTCTTTTTCTCTCTTTAGCTCTATCATTTTTTGCATCTCCAAATGCTTCAGATTGATTATCAACATAGCCTCAATATGAGTAATGTTGGAGAAATCCTCCCTGCATGGTGTCTTTTCGTCTCGAACCTCATGGAATTTCTTTGAATTTCACTTACCAGTTCTTCCACAGGGGCAACGAAGTCACTCTCTTTTCCTACACAATGTTTACCAAACCATTTCAGATCACTTTGAATGATCTCATCCATGAACCTAAGGCTATCCAGGATTTCTTTGATCTCACTGTTTGTTTGGGCTAGCGCCTCATTTCTCCATTCGATGCAATCCTTTATCACATACTGTAATGTCCCTGTTTTGGCGGTAATTTGATTTAATTAATTAAGTTGTCCAAAATAATGAATATTTTATGAGGATGACTAATTAATTATTTTAATTAAATAAATAAGTGGCATTAAGTTAATTATCTATAAAGTTATCAAATAAATAAATATTAAAAGGGTAACTTTATATTTAATTAATTTAATAAAGTGACTTGAAAAATATCTAATAAAGTCACTTAATAAATAAAATAAAAATAATGTTCTAGAAGTTTCTGGAGAAAGTGGAGAAAAAGAATAAATAGGCATCCTGGGCTTCATTCTCATCATCCAGTTTTTGTCATTTATCTTGACATCAGATTGTGAATACAATCACATGGTCTATTGTGAAGCCAAGGGTTTCAGATAGTCTATTGTGAATACAATCACATGGTCTATTGTGAAGCCAAGGGTTTCAGATAGTCTATTGGTCTTTGGGAACGATACCTTCCAGTAGATCGCATAACTGAGGAAGTGAAAGATCTTCTGAAGGGTTGCACTTTGGAAGTGGTATTCAGCCATTTCAAGTTGAGCTTAATTTGTATACTCAGACTTCCTGAGGGTTTGAGTTTTTGAAAGCAGATCCAAAAAAGCAATCCAGAAAAGCAGATCCGAAAAAGCAGTCCTAAAAAGCAGATCCAAAAAAGCAGTCCAAAAAAGCAAATCCGAAAAAGCAGTTCGAAAAAGCAAAGTGAAATAGCAGATTTGAAAAAAGTAGGTGAAAAAGCAGATCTGAAAAAGTAAAGCAAAAAGGCAACATTGGAGAAAATTATTACAGCCATCTACAATCAAGTTCCTTTGGATATTACATGCATTATTCTTATTATTTAGATGCATATTAGAAAGTAAGGCTGTAGGTGAAAATTGTAACAAATTTAAGCATTATTCTTGCGGATGTAAGCCAAGAGTCTTGGCCATTTCATACTAGCATTGTAGTTAACATTTTATGTGCAATAAAGGAGACATAATTTGCTAGTTTGATGTAGTGTAATTGAATATGTATTTATCATTCATGATCAACTTATTAGTTTGCATGCCAATTGTTTGACAAAATGCCAATTGGCTATAAGTTCTCTTTTTGGCATAAATAATGTTATAATTTTGCATACCAAGTGTTTGTTAAAATTACTAGTTGCTGTAGCTGCATATTGCAAGTAGTTTCAGTCACATATATGCATTGAATATTGTCAAAATAAGTTGCACATTCATGTTAGGTCATTTTTTAGTCAATTCAGAGTCTTCTTGCAAGCATTCTTATTGATGCTAAGTGAAGGAAAGAGCCATAAAGCCAACTGAAATTTTATATCAGTCATATGACCCTTGTATGCAAAGTGTCTTCTTGAACCTTTATCAGCATTTTGGGATTAGATTTGAGCAAGGTCATTACACATACAAGGTTTTCTCATCAAGGCCAGCAACAGGGCATTCAGCTTGAAATTTTTGAAAACCAAATCCCTGAATTTCTTCGATCCAAAGCACTACCTTCACCCAATTATTTCTCTCTTTTTTGAAACTTTCATTGTTGGACTCCACCTTTTTAACAATGACAGTAGTTTCCTTCGAGGCCTTGTCCAAAAGTCTAACCTATTCTTATTTTTTCTTTAGGATGTATTGCAGCCCCTCTTCGGATTTTTTTGCAACAGCTTTGCACTTCTGTAGATTGTTAAGAAATTGCTGATTGGCTGAAGAGGATACATCCACCAACGTTGACATCTCATTCAGTGGTTTGGGTTCCGGATGCAAGATGGCATTGATATATTGAGCCATGTTTTTGATTGCCTCTTTCATTTCTTTTTTATCTTGAGCGTCTTTCCAAACTCTATTTGCTATCTCCTTATTTGAAGCTTCAGAAATCTTCATATCAACTGCACAGTTCGCCTTTCCAAGATCGACCCTTGTTATTTGATAGTCTTGAGGAGAGAGTTTTTCAAGGGGCATGTCTTCCAATGGCTTGGCTATTTCAGCTGTCCAGTGTCTCAAGTTCTTATCAAAGTTCAACCTAGACTCAGTTGTGGCCCTTATAGTTTTTGAAGGCTTTCCCAAGCATTTGTTGACCAGATCATCAATAGGCATGGATATAGGTAGTAGACTCCTTTTCTTCTCAATAGAAGTTTCTAGCCATTTGGGGGTAGTAGGTTCTTTACCTGCTAGAGGAGAAACTTTTGCTATGGCCAAGGTATCGGATTGAGAACCAGTATTATCAGGGGACTTCTGAGGATTTGGGGTTTTATCGGCCATGATGGAAATGGGAGACTGCTTCAAACTTGCCTTTGCTTCAATGGGATCTAGGTCAACTGTGACTCTCCCCTTTTCTTTGCTCGACATTGCCTTTTTAGTGTTGGAATGAGTTACCCTTTTGAATTTTGGTACTTCTTCTTGAACTTGAAGTTGAAGTGGCTTTGGGGTTACTTCGACTTCGACTTTAGCTTCAGCTTTAGGAGAACCTGCAACAAAATCAGCAATATTAAGGTTAGAGATGGCCTTAGGTATGTGCTATGTTTTCTTGTGCTTAGCTCTTGAGTATTTTGGCGCTTCAAGAGTGGTTGATTCAGCATTCTTTGATTTTAACCACTTCTCAGTTCTTCTCAACACTTTTGAAGTACGAGACATTAGGTCATCTTCTTCCCTCTTAGTCCAGTCGAGCTCAGAGATGGGTATACGTTCAACTTGTTCAACATAAAATGGGTTGATCACCTCCTTAGCTTCATCTTCTTTTATCCCATGAGTATTGAGATTTACCTTAAACATACTGATCTAATTGACTGTCAATCTAGACCATAATCTCTTTCTGACTTCAAATTCATCAAGACAATTTGCCGAGTAATCTTCCAAATGAGGAACATGGGTTAATGAAGGTGCATGCCCAAAATTATTTTTAGCAAATCACACATAATCAAACTCTTTTCTAGCAGTATAGGGTTTAAGGCATAAACGTGACAATGCAGGTTGTGCTAACTTAGCTTGTTTGTAATTTGAACACCTGTAGTGACCAATTTCAATACGGAACAAGCATGCGACTGACTTCTTTGTGCTTTCGGAGGAATCAAATATAGAAATGAGCTATCTACATATCTCTAATAAAACAATACTGTCTAAACAATAACGTGGCAACTTAAGTGGTTCACCAGAAAAACCCCCAATCCTGAGATATGTAAATTTAGGAAATTGGATATAAAAGTAGCCATAAATTTTAATAGCTTGCATGGATTCCTCTGATAACCTGTGATTTTCATGACCTTGGAGCTCAAAAACTAACCTCCCAAGGAAAACATCATTAACCCTCCTAGACTCCTTGCAAGACTTAGTTGCATGAAGGTCTTTGCAGTATTGGTAGATAATCATCTCTTCTGTCCAAGGCATATGTGGAAGTCCCTCCCATTGTTTGGATGTTGCTAAAATATAGACCACGAAGGAATACAGAAAGAATGGGCTAAAACTACCTACTGCTATGAGGCCTCTATGCAAATTCTTAGCTATTAGATCTGCCCAGTCAATAAATTTTTCACCTTCAATGATCTTCAGAATGAAAAGATACATCCAACTTTCCCAATGAAATGCATGATCATTGCCTTTGATCCTGTTCAAAAGTAACACAATGTCTGCTATTTCTTTAATGAAATGCTCAACTATTAATGGCTTAGGCAATCTAGAACCCCCTTTAGTTGGTCTTAAAAGCCAAGTTTGAGCTATGATGTCATAATTCTTCTTTCTGCCATGATATAAACGCTCAGATTCCTCAAAGGTCCATGGTTCATAGGGTTCCTTATGAGGGATTCTCAGGGTTGTGCTAACACTTGTTCTGCATATTCTCACTAACACCTCCCCTGAAGCTTTCTTTATGCATCTGGTGTTGGGGTCGTAGTGATTTATGCATCTGGTGTTGGGGTCGTAGTGATTCGCACACTCCACAACTAGTTCTGGGCATTCAATAGCTGGTGCGAAGGCAACAGCTTCCAACAAACCACAACTGGCCAATTTTTTATGTATGGGACTATACATTCCTTGCCCACTCAATTATATCCCCTAGGTTTTTATTTACCATGAAAGTATCTCGAATTTCGGGAAGGGAACTCAATAAGGGGGGTTTTTCAAGCTTAGGCATTTTTGGGCAAAAAAGCATCATAGTTCAACTTGAGAGATACAGATTTATAGAATTAAACCAAAACACTTCAAAGGGAAAACCAAGCACGGAAATGATAGAGTGAGAGATAATGCACTTACAGTTTTCGGTAGAGTCCAAACATCCACTTTCCTTGCTTACCAGTCGACGTCGAGAGCTCAAGATGATGAAATGAGCAATTATGCAGGATAGAAGGTTATTATAGAGGATATCCGAGGGCAGATTTGAGTGGGTAGAAGGGGTTAATTACAAATGTGCCATTTGTACTTTGACAAGACTTGCAAGGCTTATTTGCAGTTAATATCCATCACATCCCAATGCAGCTCGTCCTTTCATGATATCACAAAAATACGCACACCACCTTTTTCCATAGGGTAACCGTACTTAGCACGATTTTTCATAATTGCCACAATTATTGCCTTTTGCGTCTTCAACATCACCATAGGATGGGACCCATTCCTTTGGCTTATGAAGATGAATTTATAATCCCGCTATGCACTTTCTGCAAGGAAACAAGCCCACGTTAGAAAAATCACAAAGTCGAAGTTGAAGTTGAAGTTTAAATCAACTTTGGCTTCAATTTCATCTTCCAAAAGTGGACTTGGGTTGATGGGGACAACACCTTGCCGTAATGAAAAGGAAAGGATGAAGTTGAACTCGAACTTGAAGTGAAGGCAGGCTTCAACTTCAACTTCAAATTGCAAAATGACACTTGGGTGATAACTTTGTACATCAGCAAAAAGATATGGTAACAGTACCAATGAAGAACAATTCTCTATTTAGCTTCTTTGCTTCAATTCAATATAAATATTGCCATGTCCAAAGTCATCAATATCCCATAGAAGCCAATCATAAAGCACACCAGAGCTTTGTTCCAAAATCTTCATGGGTTCATGCCCATAAAAAGGATCACTGGTAGTGTTTATTTCTCCATGCAATTAATTGATCAGTGTTGTCTTCCAAAAAGGCTCCGTGCCAGTATCTTCTTCAACCTTGCTTTTGTCATGTAGGATGAGATTTTCTCCACTTGTAGGCTTAACAGAAAATTCTTGCATATCCTTGAGTATCTCTTCATTTTCCTCTTGCAGTGCATCACTTTTGTTGGCATCACCAACTCCCTCAAATACAATATTAGAGTTCTACATTCATTCAGTCCTGTGTGAGTATTTGTCAAGATGAATTATAGATTATCATAAGTTAGGGACAAGGCAAACCAAAAGAAATCCTGTTCTTAAAACAGTTCAATATACTTGTTATAACCCTAAACTCTATTAATACTTAGGGTTAGAGAGGCATTAAAATCAATAACTTGGTTTTGGTCAATTTGCTGTGTACTTTATTTCTGTCATTTATCAATTCATTAAAAGAACCACTGCTATGTAATTGCTGAAAACTACTGACTCTGCATTCTATTTACATGTTTATTGACTGTTGCTGCTGTACATAATAACTTCAGTACTTCGGCCATGCGATGACACTGGAATAACTTTACCAATCAGGTCTGCAGACTGACTTTCAATGAATCGATGACCTTTATTGAGATGCATTTATTGATTGATTGTGACTCATCCTGACTGGGCGAACATGCTAAAACTCCAAGTCTTACATGCTACTTATTGACTTATTATTTTATACTTTAATTTGCTCCATACTTGCTCGTCATACACTGTGCATATTGCGACTGCCATATAAATATTTCTAGTTGCTGCCGTCTATCATACAGGAAGTTAGAGTTTTTTGTCATGCATAGAATTATATTGCCGCCAATGATGCTTTGATTATTATTGCAGCTTTAGGAACTCTCAATCTATTAGCGTCGGCTCATCAACACATATCGCTGCTTATTATCATTGACATCTATATATATTGCTGAAGATCGATATCTTCATTTCCAACGCTGCATTTAGCACTTCTGCTCTGATATCTTTTGTTGATATATATATATATATATATATAAAATCTCCGTATGAACTAATATTCATATAACAGGTTCAATATATGTATCATTGTTTTTGTGCCAATAATCTTAATTATCTGCCCCATTTCTTCCACACAGCTGTCCATGTATCTGATGTATATTTCTGATGCACAGTCCTTAATTTGGTGTACTTTCAGAAAAGTAAACTCATGTTGTATATATATACAATCTGATTATGTCTTGATCTCCAGTCAGCGCTATTATTGTGACAACCACCATGTCACACCAATGATTATAATCTCTTTGGGCCCATTTGTCTGCGGGAATAGAAATTCTTATTCTGGAATAGAAAATACGGATTCATATTCCTATTCTCTGTTTGGTTCAGCCAGAATTTGATGGGTAATTCACGGACCCAAAAATTTATGTTTTCTAAAATAAATAAAACTGGAATAGGAATACGTATTCCAATTCCACCTATTTAGGTGGTATTGCAAATGCTCATTTTTGGGCCAAAATTGGAATAAGTAAATACTATTCGCAATTCCCATTTGGTGCATCCAAATGGAAAATTTGAAACTTTAAGAATTTACATATGCCTATTCCACTCGTATTTCCGCTGCCAAACAGGCCCTTTATGAATTGCTCAAAGTCTTCATTTATCATCTCAAGAATGCTTCAGCATAATCATCATCCATTGGAACATTGTTTTAACTGTTGACATCAATGACAATATTTCCATCAATTATTGTTTACTATTAATTTTATAAATATAATAGAATTATATTATTTATTGAATTATCCATATTGATGTATTTTAATATTATTTTTATTTATTCATATTATATTATATATTTGTCTATTTTTATATTAATATTATTATTTATTTATTTGTCCATCTTGTTAAGGCTCAACACTTGGTGAAGGTTTTGCAAAGGGGATTGCAAGCAGAATGGGTTTAACCATGGAGGAAACTCCGTAGTTAAGTGCACTCCAGCTGGAGTAGTACTGGGATGGGTGACCTCCCGAGAAGTCCTGGTGCTTCACCTCTATGAGCATCACCTAGATCCAATGAGTGCTAAGTGTTCCATTTATTCTCATGAGAGATGGATTTGTGTTGAATCACTACTCATAAAACATGGGTTAATGAGTTTGACTCAAAAACTACAGAGTTAAATCCGGTTAGCAATATCAAAATTTGACTTGCTATGGAAATTATCTCATATTTATCAATTGATGAGCTTAAGGGGCTTTCTAATAAATGGTTCATAAGGCACAACATGTAGTGAAGGTTATGCAAATAGGGTTGCAAGCAAAGTGGGTTTAACCATGGAGGAAACTTTGTAGTTAAGTGCACTCAAGCTGGAGTAGTACTAGGATGGGTGATTTCCCAGGAAGTCCCGGTGCTTCACCTCTGTGAGCATCACCTAGATCCAATGAGTGCTAAGAGTTCCATTTATTCTCATGAGAGATGGATTCATGTTGAATCACTACTCATGAAACATGGGTCAATGAATTTGACTCAAACATTGCAGAGTTAAATCATGATAGCAATATCACAATTTGATTTGCTGTGGAAATTATCTCCTGCTTATCAATTGATGAGCTTAAGGTGCTTTCTAATGAATGGTTCATAAGGCACAACACTTGGTGAAGGTTTTGCAAATGGGGTTGCAAGCAGAGTGGGTTTAACCATGGAGGAAACAATGTAGTTAAGTGCGCTCAAGCTGGAGTAGTACTTGGATGGGTGACCTCTCAGGAAGTCTTGGTGCTTCACCTCTATGAGCATCACCTAGATCCAATGAGTGCTAAGCGTTCCATTTATTCTCATGAGAGTTGGATTCATGTTGAATCACTACTCATGAAACATGGGTCAATGAGTTTGACTAAAAAACTATAGAGTTAAATCCTGATAGCAATATCACTATTAAATTCTATTTCAGAAAAGGGACATCACAAAGAAACAAGTACAAGATAAGAAAAGTACTCCGGCATCTTTATAATTAAGTGTTTGCCTTGTCCTATTTTGTCATTGTTGAAACTTGAAGCAATGGTTTAAAGAACATCATTGGAGTTGGTAATGCAACATTCAAGTGACCATTGAGAAGCATATTCCTTGAGATTTCTTCACAAATATCAAAGCATGATTCCCCATTTCCATCTCTCAGGCTCCATGGCATGTATTTTTCAGATCTTTGGTTTTTATGGAAAGGTACTTATGGCAGATTTTTTTGCATTTTAAAGCAATTTTTTATCATCTGTACACACAAGACAATGATCTTGACTTATGCTATGGGGCAACAAAATATATATGTCATAAAACTCCAAGGGTTTCAATAGTATCAAGGAAGAGTTTTAACTAGTAGTCCCAATGGATTTATAGACTTTTTAGGGTGTTAGTGGTAGGCTGCTTATAGTTTCCAGTGGTTTGGCTGTGAAATAACAAAGCTCCTAGTGCATACTCTCCCTGTAGAAGCATTATCAAATCCATGAAGAAAAGAAGGACATAGCGAGTGCTCTGCAAGTGGATGTGTCATGGGGTGACACATTGCCTCGAATTGTTTGCCTGCACTTGCTGGTGCTTGCCCGAGATTACATTTATTCCTCGTTTTTATTGTTTTTTGCTTTTCTGTTTTCATTGCTTGCCTTAGTTTGTTTTGTCTCTTCTTGGTGCGAGTCTTATCATTCGTAAATCTTCTGTAGTTTTGTCATGATTATATTGTCTTGTCTTGGTACCTTTGCCAACTAGGGCTCGGTTCATCAAGGCTTTGGTTGTGTTTTAATCCTTTATGGCAGCACTCAATGGGGAGAAAGATGACAATAATATTAAAGATTCTAATGAGGAAAAAAATGAAATGATTCTGGAGAAGAGTCGAAATATATATCTTACGCACCTAATATACATGACATTGCGAAATAGTATCACAAAATAGTGAGCTAAAACCAATAAAAAAAGTGGTGCCCAACTTATCTCCAATCCAAGATGCCTTATGATATTCAAAACACACAACACGACATTTTTATTTTGTCATTTCAGGAGACCCAACTTCCAGAGATCATAATTTTTAATTTGGGAGTCTGATTGTCAAACCAATTGAAGTACTAAAAAGCTTGTGAAGTTCTTTATTAAGCTATAACTGCCGCATTGGCTATGACCAGTTGCGGGCCCAACAGCACCTCGAGATTTTCAAATTTGACTTTGAAACTTTCAAAAATCAAATTTTAATATCTTAAGATCTAGACAAGATCTTGCAATGAAAATTTACCAGCGTGCTTATTTAGCCAATCCATAGTTTTGGAGAATATTTTGGACCAATTTTTGCTTTAATGCAAACTTTCTACAAATTTTTGATTCCTTGTTTGCAGAGTTACCATCTTCTTAAGTTGCTGCGAACAGTGCTACCAGTTTATTTTAAGAGTTGTATGAGATAGAGTATGTCTACGAAGTTTGTAGCATGCTTTTCAGCATTATAAACATTTATAGAAGGCTGAGCATCTATTTGGTTATTGTTATCTAGAAGATAGGGTTTATATTTTGAACTGCTGTTGAGTTAATTGAAAGTAATTTCTTTAAATGTTTCATTTTTGTATATGCGTCTTGAGTAAAAGTCTCTCTTCTTTTTTATATTTTGTATCTGTAATCAATGTTATGAGTTTGATTGGCAGCTGTAGTGGTCACATATTTGCTCTTTCAAGAACTTTGAAAGATCTAGAAGAAAACAATGAAAGTTTGAAGGTAAGATATTTAATGTTGGACTTAAATTTCGTATTTGAATGTTATAAGTTTCCAATTCAGTATTTTTGTTATATTTTTTGGACTAAAGATATAAGGATGTTTCAAATCCTAGATTTGTGTATTTGATGTTGTGAGAAATTTTGAGTCCTTGCTTATTTTAAACTACAAGATGACATTTTCTTATGTTTCAGGCTTTCCTCATGGAGAACATGGAATGGCAATTGTATGTTGTTAAGGATGGCCCTTTCCAGAAAATGCAGGCAGAGCAATCAGGTGATCTATGTGGACCAAAGCCTGTTCTTCCTCGCTTGGTTGCAAATTTCCTCCAGAACCCAACAAGGAATCTTGTTCAGGTTAATCAGTTCACAGTCTGAAGAGGTGATACATTTATTATGATATCTAATTTTCAAAAAAAGATACTGTAATTCAAGAAATTAATCTGAGCATCTCTGTTCTGTTTCCGCACTGGATTCAAATTAAATTCAATTATTCATCAAGAGTTATTTAGATTGAAGTTGCTGTACGCTAAGCAAAAGAAGTTTGTAGAAGTGTTTATAAGGATCTCTTTATTGTATTTGTTTGTTGTCAGGGAGATGAGACTTTGTATAGCAGTGATATAGGAGAGGTCATACGTAATTACTGATTTCATTTTGCTACCATATTAAGTTATTTGGGGTGAGATATCTTATCATTTGTAGATCATTTCATGTAGACATGAACTTACCAGAATTATAATTAGGCATAGGCGTGTAAGAATTGGCATAATAAATATAGGAATTGAAGGAAGCATAGTTTAATGAGAGTAAATCACATTGAGATAATTTGTTGTTTTGCATACTTCTTAATAATATCTTATTAGTGGTCCATTAAACCATTCATAATGTAAAACAGGTCCATGAAATATAGGAGAGGGCATTATTCATTCTCTCTATTTTACCCCTTTTCATAGGATAAAGAAAAAATTATTTTTCATTACACACCTAGAATTTCTTTGTAAGAAGGAACAAAAGGGTTTTAACTATTTCATAAGTGATATTGACTATTGGTGAAATTAGCATTTTACAGTTCTACTAACAATTTGAACTTGGTAAGCAAATTCTGATTGCAAATTCCTGAAATCATACTAGCAAAATTCCGTCACAAGATTAGGACTATCCAAGTTCTATCTATAAAAGCTAAATTCTGATACTTGAAGGGTTCTTACTTCTTACCTTTTGCTCACTATATTCACTTATATTGTAAGTTTTGAAGTTTTCCATTTTTTGTAGTTTACATATTATTCTGTATATTCAGTGATACAGGCATTTTCCTTATTTTTTTCTGCAAGAGATATTAATGATTGAGTCTTGCTTGAGGGTTAGGTTATTTTTGGATATTCTATGTTGTGGTTATACTCATAGCTACATATAATAATTTCATATAAATGACAAATCTTGTTTGCATTTTATACTTAGAAATAAGTATTGTATGGAGTCCTAATAGCAAATGTTTTGCATTTTCTATGGATGAGTGAATTTTTTTAATAATGTTTACAAGACCAAGTTTTATGGGGCTCAAGGTTGGAAACAACACAATAACAGATCCAACCAATGAACCCCAACCTGTACTTCTAATTGTCTACTGTTTCTTTGCTGGTCATGGTTCTTCTGCTATGAATTTTTGCAATCCGCTTCTCAAACAAAGTATTAAGAAATTCAACTTTAGATTATTAGCATATTTGGCTTGAATGTCCTTGTAAGCTGAACACTCCATGGTGCAATGCCATTTTGTTTTCACTAATCTTGATGTGCAAAGATGAGCAACCCTGTCAGTACAGTCCTCCTTGGGTGTTTTTCGGCTTGTTTTGCACCTCAGATGGTGTGAACTAATTGTTAATTAGGTTATTAGCATTTTATCTTTTCCTCTATATAGTGGTTTTGCTTATGGTTACATGGGATCAAAGCATTCGGCATCATATTCCCATTAAACTGACCAAGATGATTTGATCATATCACCTCTTCAACTTTCTCTTCTACATGCCTTATATTTTTTGCATCATCCTCTTGATATTTTGTTTTATCTATGTGTTTTTTTTCTTCTATATAGTTGCTTCCATGCTACAATTTTTTGGTTAATGATAAATTTGAATATTCCCTATTCTCTTCAAATATCCTAACCAAATCATCATAGTCACCTCAATCAGGAAGGCTCCTACCTTGGCTAAGATAATCTCGTATTAGAATGTGGCTTTAATTTTAAAACTATTTGTTATTAGTATCTTTGTAATATTTATACTTGCCTCCATCTTGAAATTGACATGTTGGTGCTTCAAGCTTCACAACCATACAACACTTCCAATGTAACAAGCAACCCAAATAATTTATTCTTTCTTCTAATCCCATAGCTTGACATCTGCATATGTTTTGAAGCATGTATAAAGCCGTTTATCCCTCTTCAGTCCTGTTTTCATTCTACAATCCTCCCAACCAAGGTTCCTATGAAAATTAAGGTCCAAGTGTTTGTATCCATATGCTACTTGCAAGAGTCTTCCTTCCAACTTAATCTTTATTTGCTTTTTTTTTTTTTTCCTTTCAAGATAAAGAGCATGACCTTTTATTTCCAATGTTTATTTGCATTCCCACCTCTTGACAAAAAAATACTAGGGCTCTTAGGTGTTCTTAGTCAATAGGATGAGGTCATCAACATAGAGAATTAGGTTTATCACAAATGTGGCTAGATGCAGAGCCCACTATGACCTGTCCATGTAAAGTCCAAACAAAGTTGAGCACAATGGGAGACCTTTTTCCACTCTAATGTCACTCTCAAAACACTATAATAGGCCATCCTTAGTTTTACTTATTGCATGAACTTACCCATAAAGCCTATGGACTGCTACCCTATACTTTTCTAGTGTTCCCAGCTCTTCCATTATCTGGTAGAGTTTCCTCTAGAAACTAAGTCAAACACCTTTTGGAAAGCAACAAAACAAAATAATCTCTTCCTTAATTTTTCTAATAACATTTTCCATCAAATGCTTGAGAGTGATGTATGTAGGGGGGAAATGGAAGCAACCACCACAACACCTTATGAAAAGGGAAAACCAAGATTCACCCCCTTAATTAGATATGATTGACACAAAAGGGGATGTTAATGCATAACCTAATGCAAACTAAGTGAATAACTTGGATTCATTTCCCTCTCACCTCCACCTTTAGAGGGTTTAAGAAAACACATATGCACTATGAAGCTGAAATATAGAGGTATGTTAAGATGATAAAGTGTATAGAAATGGAACAGGGGAAAATGATATAGAGTGCAAAGTACAAACTTGAAAACAACTTGTCAAACAACCTCCAAATGGGCTAAAACCCATCATGTATGCTGAAAATAGTGAGATCTACAAAACCCAGAAATTGTGTTGTGATCTGGTAGGGGTGACTTTCATGTGAGGATGACTTTCTCCTAAAGCAAGGGTGCAGTGCGGCCTTGATTAACTGTGTCCAACCCTTATTTTGATTTCATAGTTTTGTAGAATGATGAAAAGTGTTATCAAGTATGTAGATGTGATAGCCTTGACTCAATTAAAAAAACCCTAGGACAGGGAATCAAAGTGAAACCAAAACCTTCATGAATGAATGTGCTTCAAATCTACCTTAGGAACAAGTGTAGATGAATGTAAATCTTGAAGAGAGTGGATGTTTTAGATGCAACAAAGGATCTTGAAATGTATGAAGGGAGATCTTGATTGTTGAAAATGCTAGATCTTGCACAAACCCCTTCAATGGCTTGAATACATGATCCTGATTTTCAATGGAGAGATTACTTGAATACCTTGATTGCTTGAAGAATGCTTGAGAACTTGAGAGCTTGGATGCTTGCACATGTGTTATGAGATATGGGACAAATGGATAGGTTTATAAAGGGCTCATAATTAACTATCTCTCGTAGGCTGACTCACATAGAAGTTAACACCTTAGAACAATCTGGACACGAGACCTGAGAAGATCCAAAATATGGCCCAAGCAGGGATTGTGTCGCTACCAACTAGGGCTCAGAACCCACGACATTCTTTCGAGATCCCGAAACAAGACTTGAATCCCAAAAATTAGGTGTAGAACTCAAGAGATAGTCGTTACGATGCAATAAAGAGATTTTGAGTGATTGGATGAAGAGAAGGTGTCATGTCCCCTCTTTAGTGACATGTCATTTTTCAGTGGATTTGCCTATCATGGACTCTCGTAGGCAAATGGTTTTGGTGAGAGAGTCATTCTGATGATTATTTGGGGATTGGATGGTCTTATTTGCTCTTGGAGAGATGGTATTTATTATATATTTATTATTGTGTTATGTGGGGCCAAATGTTATAATTTTGAGTTGAGTTGCACTTTTTATTTTATAAAGTTACTTTTTATATAAAAGTGCATTATAAAGGGATTTCATAAGAATATTTTATGCATACTTCTAGAAGTTCTAGTGGCTTCTTAGAGAAGTGAATAAATAGAGTGTTTGGCCTCTCATTTGGACATCCCATAACTTGAGTTTACACTACCTTTCTTTTTGAGCATTTGTGGCGCCATCTCGGTTTGCAAATTATCATTTCTTCTTTAGGAACGAAGTCTCCTAAGGATTTTGCATAACTGAGGAGGTGAAATATCCTTTGAAGGATTGCACATTTGGAGGTGATACTACAGTCACTTCAACTAGGGCATCATTGGGCCTAAGGCCATTTTCAGCATTTCAAGAGGCATTTTTAGCAGGGCTGAAATTATAGAAGGCCATTTTTAGTAGGTCCGAAATTATAGGAAGCCATTTTTAGCAGATCCGAAATTTCAGGAGGCTTCTTTCAACAAACCCAAAATTATAGGAGGAGGGCATTTTTTGAGGACTATTCATTTTCAATCATGGATTGATTGTAAGACATCTTTAGAAGGCTTAATTGTGGTTGAGGAAAGATTTATAGGTACTGGTTCGTTTTTGCTACAAGTCTGATCCAATTTTCAGAATTTCAGGATAGGGCTTTGGAACCACAATTTTGTTCATATCTTCCTCATTACTCAGCATATCATTCTGGGTATTTTTGCATCAGATTTCTATCATCGAGGAGGTAAAGATAGGTGCATTTTGGAGTTCCAAAATGCCATGATTTATTTTTAAGAAATTTTTCAAAACTCCTAGACATTTTCGAAAATTTGCAAGGAAGTACATTTTCAAATTTAGGGTGACTTTGGCTTGGGTGTTGGCATCTTCAGCATTGGTAAAAATTATTACAACCATTTACAATCAGGTTTTTCACTTCTCATTTGGCATTTGGCATATTTACTGAGAAATGTATGTTTTCAGCTAAGTACAAAATATAGCTTCAGCACTTTACTATTTTACATTGTACTTGTCTTTGTTTGCCATTTGGCATTATTGGTATCAAAGGAAGGCTAGAATTTTGCAAGTGAAAGAGTATTGTAATTTTTAGACTATCTATATTGCCAACCTAGGGTTTGATGATCATATTATTGGCTGAAATATGTATGGCATTGTTGCAAATTGTTGATATATGAATGGCATATGGTTTTGAGAAATTTCCTATGTTCATCATTTACTTTCAGTAATAGTCTTCAGTTGCATGCCAAGTGTTTGACAAAATTTCTCAGTTCAGCATTAGAGGTTTTTAGTGGCCTATTGATAGGGGTCATTACAGTGGTATCAGAGCTAAATCCTACCATCCTGAGGGTTTAGCAATCTCATGTAGCCACATGGGGTTGGCTCTCATAGATTTTACACTTGTAAGAAAACTTTGTTTGACAGGGAACAAGATTTTGACAAGCAGCCAGACACCATGGGTGATAGACAAGAGCATAGCCCACCCAACGACAATAGGAATGAGGATCAGGAAACAAGGGAATTTTTCAGAGCAATGGTTATAGGATAAGAGTGGATAGTTCAGGCTTTGCAAGCACTCACCACCATGGTTGAGTGTATGAACCCACAGGACAGACGTGATCAAGAACAAGATAGGAGGACACCAGAATAGGATAACACGAGTGTGGCAGGTTCACGAGGTGCACCTAGACACAGATCATGGACTGTAGATAGGCCTAACGTCCTACTTTCCTTAGAGAGGAGGCCCAAGAGGTCGTGGCAGATGATATGCCAAAGGATTTTCAGGATGACCTTAGAGTTCCAGATGTAGAATGGTAGGCATTGCCTTCACATGTCTGTGAATTGCTGAATTTTGATCGTTACCTGAGTCAAAGGAGAGAGCACATGAAGAATAGCCGATAGAACATGAGACCAAGAGGAGGCCAGGATAGTGAGTTGCAGCGAGTTGCTAGCAAGCTCACATTACCATTCTTTGATGGCAGCAGGCAGATGACAACATAGGCTTGGATCCATAAGTTAGACACGTTCCTTTCATTGAGGCCTATGTCAGAGATTGATGCCATCAGGTATGTCACCTTGCATTTGGAGGGTGTAGCACATGATTGGTGGTCACATGGTATGGTCACATTACAGCATAATCAAGTGACATCCTATCAGGATTTTGTGGATAGACTAGTAGAGCGCCTTGATAAGAAAGACCCAGAGGTATTCTTCTGTGATCTTGCATAGCTAAGATAGACTAGCAAATTGGAGGTCTACATTAGTGAGTTTTAGAGATTATCAGTGATGGTGCCAGATGTTTCTGAGAGGAGATTGGTTATATTATTCATAGAGGGGTTGTCAGAACCTCTAAGGGGTTGAATCAAGGCATTCGATCCCCTGACACTATAGGAGGCTATAAGGCACAAAGTATGGAGCTTACATCACCATCCAGTAGATTCACCTCCAGGAGTACTTCCTCTTTTAGGGACAACAAGAAATTTGACAAGAATAAGGGTAAGAAAGGTGATTCTTGTTGCAGTGGCAGACCAAAAAAATGCTTCCAAAGGCAACATCATTGAAATGCAATAAGAAACTAATGTTATGTTTTATGTTTGTTTTAATTTTAAATGTTTTCAATAACGTCCTACATGTGGTGGCATAACTGGAGTAGCAATTCGATGAGCTCTCCAGATATAGCCACCTAGGACCAAGAGTGGGGGATTTTTCAGATAGAGTAGTTGTTTTTAATTCGTAGTTTGAGTGTTCAATAATTAAAAGAATCCCATCAGGAAGTTGATGACAATTTTTAGAATATCCATGATTGCTGCAATAACTACATAGTATTGATGGTAAAATGATTCTTATTCTTCTTGGACAAAAGACGTTTTTTTTAAATTCTTTCTGGATAGAAAGAAAATGTTTCATATCCCTTCCAGATGGAGAGGAAAGTCGGTTTTTAAAAAGCCTGTCTTATGTAAAGAGTGGCGATGGAATCAGAGGATATAGAAAGTTTTCTTGTTTTTGGAGTTGATTTGTTTTTTTTGTATCTTTTTCAGTTTGGAGGACAATTTTTACTATTCATTCTATCCTTTACAAGCCGACATTCTAAAAAAAAAGGAAACCCAAGAATGTATTGATATGACAGATTGGATGTAAGCCATTTTATCTTTTTGTACTCCTCCAAACTTTAGATTTTCTGAACTTTCTTAGCAGGGAACCGATCTGTGTGATTGTGTATGTAAATTAAATCATTTTGAGAGTCATTTCTTTTGTTATGGAGATCGATTCAACTCCTTGCAATCGGTTCTGAGATTGCAGGAGAGTATGTACATAATTGTTATGTTCTTTTTGTCATTATTTTTAATTTCTACTATGTTGGTCATCAACTCAGATAACCGTACAAAATTATGCATATAAATCAATTGAATATGGACATATTCATCGATATATAACAGAACCAAGATGCAGAATATAGTGAATATAGGCATGTTTTTAATATGGATGGATAATGGACTGAAATGTCTTAGTTTTCAGTGTTAGAAATTGGTCCATGGTTTTCATGATAAAAGAAGAATTGTTGAGTAAAATCACAATGGGTAGTTGTAGTGTGACGACAGTAAATCTTAAATTTTAGTAAGTCTTAAAATTCATGTCGCAAATCATCATACAGATACATTGAATGGTTAAAGAATGTGAGGGTGGCATCAAGGTGTTCCTAAAATCCATGTCACAAGTTGTTATATAAATATATTGTTCGAAGAAAGGATATAAATGTGGTGTCAGGGGATTCATGAAGTTCATGTTACAAATTTTCATGAAAAGTATACATATAAAGAGATGCAATTAGTAAATCATTGAGTTTGGTTTTAGACTGATCCTAGAGGATGTATGTGTCCCTTGAAGCAACTCCGTTGAGTGAGTGATTCCTCCTGAGTTTTCCAAGGTGAGGCTCTGCATCATTTTTGGTACCAGAGCTAAAGAGTTGCAGGTTGTGAAATTATATGTTGAGCATCCCTGATCAAGATTCTTCAATAGGGTCAAGCAAGATGGTGACCAATGCAGAGTTAGTGAAGAAGGTTGAGGAGCAAGAAGAACTTCTCCAGAAAGAGAATAGTGAACTGAAGGGGATATTGGCAGAATTAGCCAGTAAGTTGGAACACATGGAGACTATGGTTGAGAAGAAAGAAATGAAAGAAGAAGTAGAAGAGGAGGAAGAAGTACCCAAGGATGAGGAGGATGAAATATCTGAGAATGAGAAGCCATTTTTTAAAGCTTTAAAGGCTTTGGGAGGAAAACCCGTCGAGTTACCTATGTTTACAGGAAAGATGAACGATGAATTAGTGTTGGAATGGATTGAAGCTTTAGAGAATCATTTTGAATGTGAGAAAGTTTCAGAATCACAGCAAGTTAAATTGGCTAAGTCCAGAATGAAGGGAGCAGCCCTTACATGGTGGAATTTTGTGCAGGAAGAAAGGTTAAAGGAGGATAAAAGGAAAATTTGTTCATGGAAGAAGATGGTGTCTATGATAAGAGAGACGTATCTCCCTGAAGACTATGAAGTACAGTTACATCAGAAAAGGCAGAATCTCAAACAAAGGGATATGGATGTTTGCACTTATACAGAAGAATTTCAGAAGTTGAGTCTGAGATCAAAATTTGCAGAACCTGAGAGTATCAAGGTAGCAAGATACCTAAATGGTTTAAGGATGAACATACAAGAGGAGTTGCAGTTGTTGAGTCCTAACACCGTAACTAAGTGCTATCAGCTAGCTTTGAAGGTGGAAGAGAAAATCAAAAGGAGACAAGAAAATAACAACAGAGGCAGAGGAAGGCAGCCGTTCAGAGGAAGAGGTACATTTAGAGGAAGAAGTCCAAATTTTCAGCCACAAACAGAGATGCATAATGAAGTTAACAAATTTGATAATTTTAGAGAAAGTTTCGGGAGTAGGAGGCCAAATTTTAGAGGAAGATCACCAGGAAGAACGAATGGACCAATAAGATGCTACAACTGTAATCAAGAAGGTCATATGGCACACAAATGTCCAGCAAAAGCAAGCTCTAGTACTCGTGGCGAAAAGAGAATACACCTGACACAAGAAACTAATTTACAAGAAGATTCAGAAAGTTATGGTTATCCAAAAAAGGGGGAAGCACTTATGATGAGAAGAACACTATTGAAGATGCCTGTCAAAGAAGAACCACCACAAAGGAAGTCCATTTTCAGAACTACCTGTAAATCTGGAGGAAAAGTTTGCAAGGTATTGGTAGACTCTGGTTCTATAGAAAATTTCGTAGCTCTTGAAATGGTGGAAAAGTTAAAGTTACCAAGAATACCACACTCGTATCCTTACAAAGTATCTTGGCTAAATAAAGGACAACATACTATAGTGGAAGAGCAAGCTTGGGTGGAATTTCAGATTGGAGCCTATAAAGACAGATTATTGTTTGATGTTGTTAATATGGATGCATGCCATTTACTTTTTGGCAGACCATGGCAATATGATCTCAAGGCACAACATGATGGAGTGAAGAATACGTACACCATTACAAAGAATGGAAAAGTCATTGAATTGATACCTTTAGTTGAACCAAGTCAAGAAGAATCAAAAGCTGCAGAAGCTAAGGTTATGGTAATGGGTAAGAAAGAATTTTTGAAAGAAGTGAAAGGAAAGAAGTGTCCACTCTTTGCACTGGTTCTTGTACTCAAAGATAAATTACAGAATGATGCTAGAAATCAGATTGAGGAAGAAAATTCAGAGATGGAATCTTCAAACTTGAAGTTGGAAGTGATAGAAAAGAAGAAACAAAAGGTACCAGAAGAAGTGGAACCAATTCTGGACAGGTACAAAGAAATTATAGCTGATGGAATACCAAGAAGTCTCCCACCGGTGCGAGAAATCAATCATTGTATTGATCTCATACTAGGCTCAACGTTACCCAACAAAGCCACATACAAGCTAACACCACAACAAAATGAAGAAATGGCTAGACAAATTGAAGAGCTACTTGAGACTGGTTTGATTGGTAAAAGTTTAAGCCCATGCGCAGTACCTGCAATCCTAGCACCAAAGAAAGAAGGAACATGGAGACTATGCACTGATTCGAGAGCACTGAACAAGATCACTATAAGGTATAGATTTCCAATGCCTAGAATAGAAGATTTACTTGATCGTTTAGGGAAAGCAAGATGTTTTTCAAAGATTGATTTAAAAAGCGGGTATCACCAAATAAGCATTAGGCCAGGAGATGAATGGAAAACAACATTTAAGACAAATGAAGGATTATACGAATGGAAGGTAATGCCATTTGGATTGTTTAACGCTCCTAGTATGTTTATGAGACTTATGAATGAAGTTTTGAAGGATTTTACAGAAAATTTTGTGATAGTGTATCTAGATGACATTTAGGTTTTCAGCAAAACAAAAGAGGAGCATCTGAAACACTTAGATTTGGTGTTGAGAAGATTACAAGAAGAAAAGTTAATGATCAATCTAGAGAAATGCAGTTTTATGCAAGAGGAATTGACATACCTTGGCTTTGTGATCTCAAAAGGAACGCTCAAGATGGATCAAGATAAGGTAAGTGCAATTCTTTCATGGCCAACTCCTAAAACTATTGCAGCAGTTAGCAGTTTTCATGGATTAGCCACTTTCTACAGAAAGTTCATTAGAAAATTCAGTTTGATTTGTGCACCTATTTTGAATACTATAAAAGGAGGGCAAAACTGTAAATTTGTTTGGACAGAAGAAGCAAATAAAGCCTTTGAACTTCTTAAGCAAAAAGTGGCCCAACAACCAGTCGTTGCATTTCTTGATTTCAATAAAGTCTTTCTGATAGAATGTGATGCAAGCAACATAGCCATAGGAGGTGTTCTTAGTCAAGAAGATAGACCTATAGCCTTTTTCAGTGAGAAACTCAATGAAGCCAAACAGAGATATTCATCATATGATTTGGAAATGTATGCCCTTGGCCAATCCCTTAAGAAATGGAGACATTGTTTGCTACCCAAAGAATTCATTGTCTACACAGATAACCAGGCACTTAGTTTCATAAACAATCAAGAGAAATTGAATCATAGGCATATGAAATGGGTAGAGACATTGCAAGCATTCACATTTTCTATTAGGCACAAGAAGGGAGTCACAAATAAGGTTGCTGATGCGTTAAGCAGGAGAACTTTAACTACATCACAAATTCAGTTGGAAACTAAAGGCATTTCAAATCTGAAAGGTATGTATGTTGAGGATGCTGATTTCAAAGACATTTATCAGGCATGTATTAATTTGGATGAAAGGTACAATCGTGAGTATGCTGATTTTATGGTTCAAGAAGGATTATTGTTCAAGGGAGGACAACTTTGCATCCTAAAGTGTTCAATGAGAGATAATATCATACAGGAGAAACATATTGGGGCATTATCCGATCATTTTGGACTAGATAAGACTTTAGAGTTGGTTCGTAGAAACTATTTTTGGCCAAAGTTACAAAAGGATTTGAGGAAATTTGTGGAAGAATGCACCATTTGTCAGAAAGGTAAAGGTAAAAGTACCAATGCAGGATTATATCAGCCCTTACCTATTCCTTCAAGACCATGGGAAAGTATTAGTATGGATTTTGTTATGGGATTACCACGAACTCAAAAGGGGTATGATAGCATTTTTGTTGTTGTGGATAGGTTCAGTAAAATGGCACATTTCTTACCATGTAAATCCACCAAAGATGCCTCATACATTGCAGATTTATTCTTCAAGGAGATAGTGCGAATTCATGGATTACCACTGAATATTGTTTCAGACAGAGATGGAAGATTTGTATGTCATTTTTGGAGGACCCTTTGGAAGAAACTTGGCACAAATTTATCTTTTTCATCTACATATCACCCACAAACTCATGGTCAAACAGAAGTTGTTAACAGATCTTTGAAAAATTTATTACGATGCCTTACAAAACAACATGGAGAAAAGTGGGATTTTGTACTTGCTCAAGCTGAATTCTCATACAATGATACAGTGAATAGAAGTACAAGGAAATCTCCATTTCAAATCGTGTATGGTACACATCCAAGAGGAATTCTCGAACTGAGGGAACTTTCAAACACCTTCCCGAGTAGTTCACATGGTGAAGCATTTGCTGAAGCTATTAAGGAGGTCCAAGATCAAGTCAAGTTGTAGCTATAGAATTCAAATAAGAAGTATAAGGAAGTTGTTGATCAGAAAAGAAGAGAAGTACAGTTCAAAGTTGGTGATTTAGTATGGGCATATCTGAGGAAAGAGAGGTTACCTCAAATGAAGAATACAAAGTTACTACCTAAGAAGGTTGGTCCTTGTCAAATTCTGAAAAAATATGGACATAATGCATACAAAATTCAGTTACCTACAGATATTGGTATTTCACCCATATTCAATGTTTGTGATCTCACACGATATAAAGGTTCTGAAACACAAGCATTACATGAAGATTCAGTAACAAAAGATCTACAACAAGTACCTAAACCAACACCACTTCAATTGGAGAAAATTCTAGATACAAAAATGTAATGTCCCCTTTTTAGCATTCATAGCATGATGATGTCGTTAGCCTATTTTCCCACGGTCTCGTAGACTAAACAAGACATTAATGGGACTTAGAGGCCATTTGGCCTAGATAGTTTCAGTTGCAGGTTTTTTTGAGGGATTTTGAGGCAACTTTGGACATACTTACTATTTATAGTAAGTCATCTTGGGCATGGGCAGACATCCAGTGGCAACAATATGTTGATGATAATTGTTTAAAATCGACAAGAAGACTTGTTTATCACTGATAAGATTTGTTATGCATTGATAAAGCTATTTGATAAAGTTAAATTTAAATATTTAACTTTATTAATGCATAGACTATAGTTTGTGAGAAATATTTAAATTAAAAGAGTCCCCTTAATTTTATAACACATTGGAGACATAAGTTACATAAAGGGAGTTATGTTTTATCCCACATTGAGAAAACGAAGGATGGAGCCCTTGTGAGAACACTATAAAAGAAATGGAAGAGCTTCTTTTAAGTATGCTTGGAAATATCAAAAAAATTGATAAATTTTCTGGAGATTATGTCTCTATAGTTTGAAGGACGAAATCCCTTCAAGCTGGAAATCTTGACGCTATTGAAAGATATGATTTTGAGATTCAACATAGCAGCAATCCGAAAAAGCAGTCCAAAAAAGCGGAACCGAAAAAAGTAGGCTGAAAAAGCGGGTAAGAGAAAAGCAACCCGAAAAAGCAGTTTGAAAAAAGCAAAGCAGAAGGGGCAACATTGAAGGAAATTATTACAACCATCTACAAACAAGTTCTTTGTTCGTATTGCTTTTTAGGGTGTTATAAGCTTTCAGCTGTAAGTGTGCATTATACCAGCATTATCATTTTGTAATCCATGTAAATGCCAAAGTCTTGGCCATATTTCATGAGCATTGTAATTTTCATTGCAATTAAGAAGATAGTAGTTGCTGGTGTCATTTAAGCAATTTAATATCATTATTTATCAACTAGTTAGTTTGCATACCAACTATTTGTAAAAATGTCAATTGGTTGTAGGTGTTCATTTCTCATGCTTAGATCATATATATGCACTGAATATTGTCAAAATTAGTAGCAAACTCATGTTAGGTCATTGTGTAGTCCATTGTAGTCTTCTAGCACAAGATTCTCATTGATGCAAATTGAAGAAAAAGTCATTTGAAGCTAGCTGAAATACTATATCAGTCATACGTCCCTTGCATGTGAATTGTTTGATGAAATTCTTTGAGCTTTCATCAATTTTTTTTCAAGGACAGATTTGAGGAGGGTTATTACAAAAAATAAAGAAGACTCGCAGAAGACAATACACTCAGTACTTAGTCAAATGGAAGAACAGACCAGTGACAGAAGCTATTTGGATGGATGAGAAACAAATCAACAAGTATGGTTCATTAGTTCAAGATCTCATCTCAAGTGGACTTGAGATTCTTTCTACAGGGGAGTATGCTGCAGTGGTAGAGCAGAAAAATGCTACCAGAGGCAAAATCGTTGAATGCAATAGGAAACTAATGTTATGTTTTATGTTTGTTTTAATTTTAAATGTTTTCAATAACGTCCGACATGTGGTGGCATAACTGGAGTAGCAATTCGATGAGCTCTCCAGATATAGCCACCTAGGACCAGGAGTGAGGGATTTTTCAGATAGAGTAGTTGTTTTTAATTCGTAGTTTGAGTGTTCAATAATTAAAAGAATCCCATCAGGAAGTTGATGACAGTTTTTAGAATATCCATGATTGCTGCAATAACTGCATAGTATTGATGGTAAAATGATTCTTATTCTTCTTGGACAAAAGACGTTTTTTTTTAATTCTTTCTAGATAGAAAGAAAACGTTTCATATCCCTTCCAGATGGAGAGGAAAGTCGGTTTTTAAAAAGCCTGTCTTATGTAAAGAGTGGTGATGGAATCAAAGGATATAGAAAGTTTTCTTGTTTTGGGAGTTGATTTTTTTTTTCTGTATCTTTTTCAATTTGGAGGACAATTTTTACTATTCATTCTGTCCTTTACAAGCCGATATTCTGAAGAAGAAAAAAAGGAAACCCAAGAATGTATTGATACAACAGATTGGATGTAAGCCATTTTATCTTTTTGTACTCCTCCAAACTTTAGATTTTATGAACTTTCTTAGCAGGGAACCGATCTGTGTGATTGTGTATGTAAATTAAATCATTTTGAGAGTCATTTCTTTTGTTATGGAGATCGATTCAACTCCCTACAATCAGTTCTGAGATTGCAAGAGAGTATGTACATAATTGTTATGTTCTTTTTGTCATTATTTTTAATTTCTACTATGTTGGTCATCAACTCAGATAACTGTGCAGAATTATGCATGTAAATCGATTGAATATGGATATATTCATCGATATATAACAGAACCAAGATGCAGAATATAGTGAATATAGGCATGTTTTTAATATGGATGGATAATAGACTGAAATGTCTTAGTTTTCAGTGTTAGAAATTGGTCCATGGTTTTCATGATAAAAGAAGAATTGTTGAGTAAAATCACAATGGGTAGTTGTAGTGTGATGACAGTAAATCTTAAATTTTAGTAAGTCTTAAAATTCATGTCGCAAATCATCATACAGATACATTGAATGGTTAAAGAATGTGAGGGTGGCGTCAAGGTGTTCCTAAAATCCATGTCACAAGTTGTTATATAAATATATTGTTCGAAGAAAGGATATAAATGTGGTGTCAGGGGATTCATGAAGTTCATGTTACAGATTTTCATGAAAAGTATACATATAAAGAGATGCAATTAGTAAATCATTGAGTTTGGTTTTAGACTGATCCTGGAGGATGTATGTGTCCCTTGAAGCAACTCAGTTGAGTGAGTGACTCCTCCTGAATTTTCCAAGGTGAGGCTATGCATCAATTCCCAGGGTAAGTCTACTACACCTTTAGATACAGAGACCTTGAATGAATTGCATAGGAAGAAACTATGTTTTTCCTGCAAAGGTCCTTATGATAAAGATCACTATTGTCCTATGAGGCTGAAGGGGAAGGCCAACAGGGTTATGTGGGCTTACTATGAGGGTTTAGATTCTGACAGTTTTGGTCATGAGGATGATCATAGTGATGCAAAGCCTGAGGCAGAGTTAGAGGCTTCAGAGCCTAAGGAGGAGCCCGGCTTGCACTTACAGAAGGCATGCTTGTCTAGCATTCAATAGGAGGGATCTTTTAGACTGCGTGGTGTTCTAGCAAGGCAGAGAGTTATTACATTGGTTGATATAGATGCTACGCACAATTTTATTGATGCACGTTTTGTTGGACTCTGTGGTATTATGACTGAGGAATTTGAGGGACTACGAGTACAAGTTGTTGATGCTTACACTCTTAAGTGTAATAGGATGGTTAGAGATTTGCCCTTACACTTGAACAACTATAAGTTCAAGGCAGACTACCATGTTGTCAACATGGGTGATTTGGATATTGTGCTTGGGATGAAGTGGTTACACTCATTGGGAGAGGTCACCTTCAGGTTGAAGGACATGGAGATGAAATTTTAGGTGGATGGGAAACAACACATTTTGAGAGCCATCAGGAATGGTGACATTAGGACTATTTCCTTCAAACGGATGGAGAGGTTAGCTAGACATGATGACATTCAGTGGGCAACAATATGTACTCTCATGCCTACACATGAGGGATAGCATAAGATAGAGTATCATCCAGACATACAGAGGTTGAGAGTGAGGTATGATAGAGTCTTCAGTGACATCCCACCTGGCAAGCCACTAGACAGAGGTATTGAGCACATCATTGAGTTAGAGAAGGGTGTTAAACTTGTGATGATTACACCATACAGGCATCCTAAGAGACTCAAGGATGAGATAGAGAAGACCATCAAGGAGCTTCTTGCGATGGGACACATCAGGCCTAGCAAGTCTCCTTTTGCTTCTTTGGTTGTGTTGGTGAAGAAGAAGGATGGTACTTTGAGGATGTGCATTGATTACAGGATGTTGAACAAAAGGACAATCAAGAACAGGTACCGCATTCCACGAATTGATGAGCTGATTGATGAGCTACATGGTGCATATCATTTAACAAAGATTGATTTGAGATCCGGCTATCATCAGATTAGAGTCAGAGAGCAAGATATTGAGAAGACAGCTTTCAGATGTCATTGTGGGCATTTTGAGTTTGTGGTCATGCCATTTGGGTTTACCAATGTGCCAGCTACCTTTCAATCCACCATGAACAAGGTCTTCCATCATCAGTTGAGGAAGTATGTATTAGTCTTCTTCGATGATATACTGATAAACAGTCAGACTTGGCAAGAACACATGGAGCATTTAGAGTCAATTTTGGAGATTTTGCAGTCGGAGTCCTTGTACGCTAAGGAGTCTAAATGTGATTTGGGCATGACAGAGCTATTATATTTGGGTCACATCATTAGTGTAGAGGGAGTATGGATGGATCCTGATAAGATCAGTGCTATTGTGGATTGGCTTGCTCCAGAGAATTTGACACAGTTGAGAGGGTTCCTTGGGTTGTGTGGTTTCTACCGTAGATTTGTCAGTGGGTATTCACGACATGCAACTCCTATGACAGATTTGCTGAAGAAGGGAGCCTTTGCTTGGACACCTGAGGCACAAGCTTGCTTTGAGAGATTTAAGATCATAACTACATGCCCTATGTTAGCATTGCTCGACTTCTCGAAGCCATTTGAGCTTCAGTATGATGCATTTGGAGAGGGGATTGGTGTTGTTCTGGTGCAGGACAAGCACCCCATTGCATTTGAAAGCAGGAAGCTTCGTGGGCCAAAGAGATCATTTAGCATATATGACAAGGAGATGTTAGCCATCATGCATGCATTGGCTAAATTCAGGTAGTATCTGGTGGGTGGTAATTTTTGCATTAAAACTGACCACAATAGTTTGAGACATTTCCTTGGATAGAGAGATCTTAATGACAGATAGCAGAAGTGGGTTAGTAAGCTGGAGGCTTATGATTTTGACATCTCCTATGTGAGAGGGACTTAGAATGTGGTAGCATATGCTTTGTCATGCAAACCACATCTGAGTGCTATGGTTGAGATATCTAAGGATTGGAGGCATCTGATCATTGCAAAGTATGCTAGAGATTCATGGGCATTCGAGATTGTTGATGGGACAGTTGTTGATACTAGATACACACTTGTGGGTGATTTGATTATCTACAAGAATAGGATATTCTTAGTCCCAGGATCGAAGGTGAAGCGTGTTGTTATGAAAGCTCTTCATGATTCACCTACAGTTGGACATCTTGGATACTTCAAAACGTACAGGCAAGTACAAGAGTGGTTTACATGGAAGGGGCTCAAGGCAGATGTGTTGCAGTATGTCAGAGAGTGCCATGTTTGTCAACAGAACAAACAAGAGCACACCTTTCCAACAGGGTTCCTACAACCACTTCCCATTCTTGACAAGAAGTGGGAGTGTATATCCATGGATTTCATTACAGGTTTGCCTAAGGCCCAAGGGGAGATTGCATCTATGTGATGGTGGACAACTTGACGAAGTATGCACACTTCTTTCCCATCGCTGCTACTTATACAGTAGTGCAAGTGGCTGAGGTCTTCTTCAAAGAGATTTTCAAATTGCATGGGATACCATAGAGTATAGTGAGTGACAGAGACATCAGGTTTTTGAGCCATTTTTAGTAGGAGATGTTCCATTTATGTGGCATTAAGCTCACACCTAGCACTAGTTACCACCCATAGACCAATGGGCAGATTGAGATAGTGAATAAGTGGGTGGAAGGATATTTGAGGAACTACGTGGTTGGTCAGTAGAAGGCATGGGTTAGATGGATTAATTAATGTGAGTACTGCTATAATATCACATACCACATGTATATTCAGATGACTCTTTTTAGAGCACTATATGGCTATGATGCACCGAGCTTCGTTGATTTTCTTATGAGTGATGTTAGAGTTCCATGTGCTGGACATTTGCTCTAGGAGAGCAAGGACATTGTTGATGCTCTCAGAGATAATATTGCCAGGGCGCAGAATCAACATAAGCAGTATGCAGATCAAAAGCGGATAGAGAGGAATTTTGAGGTTGGTGATATGGTTTATCTCATGTTGTAGCCCTATAAACAATCTACTCTTAGGAAGAGTGGATCAGAGAAGCTTAAGCCAAGGTACTATGGTCCTTTCAGGGTTATCAGACGTATTGAAGAGATGGCATATGAGCTTGAGCTTCCAGCAGACGACAGGGTGCACAATGTTTTCCATGTGTCATGCCTCAAGAAAGTGTTGGGTTAGCATGTTGTGCCTTCAATAGTTCTTTCTCCATTGGATGATGAAGGGAAATTGGTTCTTGTTCCTGAATGCATCATTGATAGTAGAGAGAGGTAGCTCTGTAGGACTATCAAAGAGTACTTGGTGAAGTGGAGAGATCTGCCCGAGGAGGATGCGACATGGGAGGGAGAAGATATTTTGCAGCACCCAGCTTTGAGATTACTTAAGGGCAAGCAATTTCAGAAGGGGCGGACTGTCATGTTCCCTCTTTAGTGACATGTCATTTTTCAGTGAATTTGCCTATCATGGACTCTCGTAGGCAGATGGTTTTGGTGAGAGAGTCATTCTGATGATTATTTGGGGATTGGATGATCTTATTTGCTCTTGGAGAGATGGTATTTATTATTTTTTTATTATTTTTTGTTATGTGGGGCCAAATGTTATAATTTTGAGTTGAGTTGCACTTTTTATTTTATAAACTTACTTTTTATATAAAAGTGCATTATAAAGGGATTTCATAAGAATGTTTTATGGATATTTCTAGAAGTTCTAGTGGCTTCTTAGAGAAGTGAATAAATAGAGTGGTTGGCCTCTCATTTGGACATCCCATAACTTGACTTTACACTACCTTTCTCTTTGAGCATTTGTGGCACCATCTTGGTCTGTAGATTATCATTTCTTCTTTAGGAACAAAGTCTCCTAAGGATTTTGCATAACTAAGGAGGTGAAATATCCTTTGAAGGGTTACACATTTGGAGGTGATACTACAGTCACTTCAACTAGGGCATCATTGGGCCTAAGACCATTTTCAGCATTTCAAGAGGCATTTTTAGCAGGGCCGAAATTATAGGAGGCCATTTTTAACATGTCCAAAATTATAGGAAGCCATTTTTAGCAAATCTGAAATTTTAGGAGGCTTCTTTCAACAGACCCGAAATTTTAGGAGGGCATTTTCTAAGGACTATTCATTTTCAGTCATGGATTGATTATAGGACATCTTTAGAAAGCTTAATTGTGGTGGAGGAAAGATTTATAACTACTGGTTCGTTTTTGCTACAAGTTTGATCCAATTTTCAAAATTTCAAGATAGGGCTTTGGAACCACATTTTTGTTCATATCTTCATCATTACTCAGCATATCATTCTGGGTATTTTTGCATTGGATTTCTATCGTCAAGGAGATAAAGATAGGTATATTTTGGAGTTCCAAAATGCCATAGTTTATTTTTAAAGAATTTTTCAAAACTCCTAGACATTTTTGAAAATTTGTAAGGAAGTACATTTTCAAATTTGGGGTGACTTTGGCTTGGTTGTTGGCATCTTCAGCATTGATAAAAATTATTTCAACCATCTACAATCAGGTTCTTCACTTCGCATTTGGCATTTGGCATATTTTCTGAGAAATATATGTTTTCAGCTGAGTACAAAATATAGCTTCAGTACTTTACTATTTTACATTGTACTTTTCTTTGTTTGCCATTTGGCATTATTGGTATCAAAGGAAGGCTAGGATTTTGCAAGTGAAAGAGTACTGTAATTTTTAGACCATCTATATTGCCAACCTAGGGTTTGATGATCATATTATTGGCTGAAATATGTATGGCATTGTTGCAAATTGTTGATATATGAATGGCATATGGTTTTGAGAAATTTCCTATGTTCATCATTTACTTTCAGTAGTAGCCTTCAGTTGCATGCCAAATGTTTGAGAAAATTTCTCAGTTTAGCATTAGAGGTTTTTAGTGGCCTATTTGTAGGGGTCATTATAGAAGGGAGGACCTAGGTGGCTAGACCCTTCTTTGAGCTTTGCACCATGAAAATAGGATCTTTGAAGATGATCTATTATGTATTACCCCAATTCCATCTAGGAGAAAGGAGAAGAAAGGGGAGAGAAGGAGAAGAAATGTAATGTGATGATGATCTTGCATTAAATGGGTGCTAAATCATCATTAAATTGAGGCACTTCTAATTTAATATGTTACATGATGCAATGGTCGGGCATGAGCTAAAACTTACTTGACCTTTTACCATTTTACCCTCTTTTTCAGGCCAAAGGTTGATCCTATGTACCGCCTTACTTTAAAGAGTTTTTCTAGAAAGGGATTAGTTCAATTTTAGTCCATTTGGTTGTCAAGTTGTTGAAATTGCCACTTTAGAGGAGAAGAATGATGGTAGTTGCCCAATTTGTTGGGAAACTATTTTAATTGATCTCATTAAATGATCTTTTGTTGTGTAGTTCAAGAGATTCAAAGCTTCATTTTAAGAACTCATCTTGTAACCCATCCATGTCATGAACTTTGCCCCTGACTAACTTTTGAAGTAATGAAAAAAGTCATTCATCGTTTCTCTAGTGAAACTTGTATAGGGACTTTGGCAGTTTTTTCACAAGGTTAAGTATATTTGGAGTTTAAATTCCCTTACCCTTAGGCCTATCCAATAAGATGATTAAATAATATTTTGAATGATAAAGAGGTGATTAATGTGAATACAATTCAAGTAGAAGTTATTTTTCTGTAGAATTTATTGCAAGTGTTGCACAATATGTAAAGAAGATTTGTGTAAAGGTGCCTTTTATATAAGGGAAACCTAATTCAATGTATACATATATAATCTCTAAGGTGTAGAGTCAATAATTCCAAACAATAACTTGTTAATGTGAGTTTTGTTCTACAACATGTAGAATCAAATACTTTATGTTTCATGGAGAAACACCAAACACTCAACCCTCTCTCGATATAAGGTCGTCTCTCATGCTAAGCTTGCAAAGTAAGATCATGAAATGACTTCAAGGTTCTTTCTTAATCATGGACTTTGATTAGTTTTATAATGTGATATCACAAAGGAACTTATGCTATTAATCCAATGGATATCAATTCTTGCTCTTCTAAAGATCTAGCTTCACAATGTGTAAAGAAAATATAGTCTAAACTTAGTTTTATGATGTGATATGTTGGTTATCACAAAGGAACTTACGGTATTCATCTTGTTGGGTGAATATTTTGCAACCAATAGTTTTGGGTAAAAATTTAGTCGCAAAACAGGATGACCAGCCACAACGTGTGAGACAAAGTCTCTCCTACTTTAAAGGAAAGGCTCCCCCTTCTCACTATTCTTTGGATCAACTCAAGGTAAGCAAGAAATCGAGAGATTTTTATAAAATGGGTGTTAACAATATCCTTTCTTCTTATCTTTCAAGAAAGAATCCACTTACTCATGGAGTGAGTAATGGGCAGGGTGAATCTCTAACTACATGTCTATCAAGAGCTGGAAATAGTGATATTGATAAACCTTCATTAACTCAAAGGCTAGCTGAAAATGTATCGGTTTAGCTCTAAGTCCAATCGTACTTCTATATGGAAAAGTTTTACAATTAGGGCACAAAGACTCCTAAAAGCAAGGATAACTTAACTATTTTGCGAATTAAGAAAGAAGTATAAGCTACAGACAAATCTTCTAGCTATATTTTTCCACAATCGCTCCCTATCAAAGCTTTGGCTCTGATTGCTTCTTAAATCACTATGCTCTTTTATTGAACACACAATAATAACATGAGTCAAAGACAATAGGCACAAATTATAGACAAAGCTTCTAATTTTCTCTATCACAATTGCTTCTAGTCAAAGCTTTGAATTCGATTGCTTCTTTTATTCACTTTTCTCTTAACTTTGTACTACACAATCAAAGTTATGTTTACACAAATGTGGCAAAGCTTTCTTGCATACAAAAAAAGATGATTTGATGATTTTTACAATGAGAGGGCACTCCTTTATATAGGCATAGGAGTTGAGAAAAAGATGGAGGAAAAATTGGGAGAAACTTAACCAACTTTGACCTAATCTAACTAAAAGAGAAAATATAAGGTTACATGCAACTACACGTGCAACTCACATTACGTCTTTTACATACACATGCAACTCGGATTACATGTAATTACACATTTTAATGTAATACATTCTCTTCAATTACAACATGAAGGAAGAAGAAAGATGGAAGAGAAGGAAACAATTCTAAAGGGCCTTGTACTCGACGATGCAATCCTAGATGATAACAAGATTGGGAGTTCTTGTATTTTGTCATTGCATTCACCTTGATAATCATGATCTTACATCTTTTGATAGCTTGACTCTAATGAATTGCCCATTGTCATGTGGAAAACTTGATGTGATCTAACTTTTCTTGTTCAAGTTGTCGTGGATTCTCCTTTGTAGATCAGCACAAACTGGAGTCTCTTACACTTTGAAAACCTTCTCAATGATGTCTGGATGTAAACTTAGAATAACTTTTCATCAGCAGCTTTAACTCTTTTTTAAGTAAAGTGCTTGGCACGTGGGAATGTGTGCAAATGGAGATTGTTGATTTTCAAATGTGACTTAGGGTCTTCAAAATGGTATTGCATGAAAAATGATTGCACATAAGTACAACATATAACGGGAGATGAAAGATGAGATGAGTGAAAATAGAAGTGAAAAATGGGATTACATGCATGTGCAAATGGTGAATGAGATGGAAAATATGTAAATGCATTTGTTAGATGAGATGTGAAGTGTTGTGGCATGAAAGATGGAAATAACATGTGACGATGCTCTCACATAAAATGGAAAGTGGAGTGAATTCAAACGTGCTCAAATGGAGAAAAAATTGAAATGCAAACAAGTAAAACACAAAAACAAGCACAAAACAAACACATGCCTTTGGCAAAAGACTCAAACATGTCAACACACAAGCCACTTCAACATGCAAATTTGAATTTGGAATTTGGGGAAAGTCCAAAAGTGTGAAAATGAGTTTTCATCATTTTTAAAAGCAAAATGCACTTTTCATGGCATATATATGGACAAGTGTGCAATAACAAGCCATAATATACATGGAAATAGCAAGATAAGCACAAATTGATGAGCAAGTTTGAAAATGTCCACTTACTTGGAGGTTAAAGAGCCAAAATAGCAAGTTTTATAGACTTGAAGACCAATTCTCCCTCAAATCCGAATTTTCAAACAACTTTTTGACTTTTTCCGAACTTGCATTTAACAAAAATTAATTTGTAATGAAGGGTCGAATTTGACATGAAAGTGTCAAATACATGGTCTCCAAAGACAATATTATGCATTTAAAACTAAAAAACAATCCCTCTTGATCAAAGGTATGGGTTGGAAATGCATTTTTTGAGTTTTTTGAACAAAAACATGACTTTTTTATGCAAAAATGTGGCCAAAGAGTCATTTTTTACTTGAGAATGCAAAAACAACTTCCCCAAATGCATATACATGGATCAAAATGCAAAAAAGTGGATAAAAACTCTAATTTTTTGGACGTCTTTAGCAAAAATGTGATTCATAAAAGGCATAAAATGAATTCATTTTTGGCTTCTAGGTGCAAAAATGTGAGCCTAGATGTAGTGCAAATGGTTGAAAATGCCAAAACTCCTCTTTTCCTTGCAAAAACGTGATTTAAATCATTCTAAATGGATTTATTTGAAGATTTTTTTAAAAACGTGCCCTTGCAGGGAGTTAAAAAAATGTTTTCTAGCAAGATAAATCAATTTTTAATATTAGAAAATCCATTGCCAAGAAGAAATGACCGTATTGGAGAAAATCCCATGCAAATCCATCAAGAAAATTTCCATTTATGATCAAAATCAAGTTCATGGAAGGCAAAGACATGTATTTCTTCAAAATCTGACTTTTTGGAGGCCAATACACATATTAAAACATGCTTTAGTTTAAAATCAAACCTTTTTGGGTGTAGAGCATATTTTAAAATATTTCGACAAGACAAATTAGACCTTTTTGGGTGAATGACATGTTTTAAAGTGTGCAAGCAATCAAAATCAAACCGTTTAAATTCAATTGCACATTTTAAGTTACATCTCACATTTTAGATGCAAAGACATAAAAACTTAACTTTTGATGCAGTGACATAAAAAATGTCCACTTTTCATAACTTTTTGATGTAATGACATAAAAAAGGTCCACAAAGTTGAACTTTATATGCAGTGACATGTAAAATGTCCACTTTTGATTGATTTTACATGTACTTTTCATAACTTAAAGTCATTTAATTCACTTAAATTTATAAAAATATTACTAAATGGGTCATAAACAATATTTATATATCATATTTAAAAATATAACATATAAACATAATTTAAAAAGTGACATTTAAATAAGCATTTGATTTAAAAATCAAAAATTAAACTTGAACTATATAGTTATATAGTCACTTTAAGTAAAAAAATTAAAGTTAAAGTAACTAACATAAGAAAAAGTGAATTTAAGTTATATTTATCAAAAAGTGAAAGTCAAATTAAAAATATAGCATCATATTTTTAATTTGTGTTGTTGCGTCAAAAAGGTCCACTTTTGAGGCACTAAAATGACCATAACTCTTGACTGACAACTTCAATTGAGCTCTAGGTTAGATCAAATTGAAGGGGGAACTAAAAGGCATGATATGAGTAAAACCAAAAGACTAAAAACCGACAAACTCAAACTCAAAAGCAAAGAAAAGGACGATGAAGTCTTCAAAAATCAAGAAAAGGCTCGATAGAAAGCAAAATGAAAAAGACTTGATGAAAGTCTTCAATAAAACAATTTGATATACGAATTGAAATGGATCGATTGATCCACATTAATCAATTGAATATTAAATTCAAGCTTAGAGAAATGCAAAACTAGCTTGGAAAAGTTTCGCGTTGTTACCAACATTTTTTGGTGACAAAATGTAGGACAACACATCTAATGGATATCAACACTTGCTCTTCTAAAGATCTAACTTCACAATGTGCAAAGAAAATATAGTTTTATTTTCCACATTTTCTACTTCAACTCCAACTTAAACTTTCTACTAATTCTACTACTAACTAGGAATGAAAGGAATCATGGATGGACTTGCACTCTACTAGATGTAATCTCACCAACAACCTTGCCCACCTAATGCAAGCTTCTAAGGATATCCTCAAATAGTTTTCAACTCAATATCTACCCTCTTTAATCCCATCAATGGATGTAAACTAAAGATTGGATATCATTTGAAGTTAAGTGCATTCAATCATCAACTTGCCACACAAGCCACTCTTACCATCAACAAGAGGCTAGTGGCTAATATTTGTCGAGTGACCATCCACAATGATTTCTATACAACTAAACTACTTCTAAACAAAATGAAATAAAATCATAAACTAAGTGAGGAAATATGGATCACCATGTAATAATACAAACTTGATCATAACAATTCATCATGCAAGACACAATAATAAAAATGCAGGAGCATCTAAGGGTCGTAACTTTTGACTCGAATGTTGCTTTTGGCTTTTATAGGTAGTTGCATGAGTAGGAGCTATTTGGATTGTTGTTTGAGGGCAACTTGATTGGTGGTCATTTTGACATTTTTCTATGAGCTTGAAATATCATCTTGGCCTCTGAAATTGGATTTTTGTGTTTTTTTCTAGTTTTTTTTAGAAAGTTACTTTTGTAATAAATCTAAAATCATATTCTTGATTTTGTAGATTAGTTGGCATATCATCTTGCCTTAGTTGGGGGCTTTTCTTGGGAAAAATTAGGATTCATAGGATGGGTTTTAAAATTACCAAAAATGAAAAAATCTATTCTTCCCAAAAATCTACCAAATATGGTAATTTTCAAAATTGTAATAAGTAGTTGTTTTTCTTTCATTGTAGAGGCAAAGTAGAGTTTGAAAATTTTTTAATGAAGAATTTGACATTCTGAAACTTCTGTGTTGTCTAATTTTCTAAGTTATTGGTTTGAGCTACATCATTTGGTATCAGAGCAAGAAGATGATTGGGAGAGGAAGAGGAAGAGGAAGAGGAGGTGTCACTCCAATGCAAAGATTTATGTTGGATATGCAAAAGCAAATTGAAAGATTGAATGAGCAAATGGATAATCAAGGAAAACTAAGGGTACAAGGAGAGAATGAATCAGATGAAGAGGGAAATTGAAGATGTGCTAATCAAAATGAAGAAAGTGAAGAACATTTGGAAGAGTTGAGCTATGAAGATAGAGTGCTTCGAGCTTTAGAAGGTAAAAATGAAGGGATCAAGATCGAAGTTTCAAACTATGTTAGTAGTCTTAAGCCAGAAGAGTTGATAGCCTGACTTAAACGAGATGGGGAAATATTTTGAATGGAAGCCTATGACAAAGGAAAAGAAGATGAAGTTTGCATGCACAAAATTAATAGGATATGCAATGATATGGTGTGATCACCTCCAGAAGGAATGAACTAGAAAACAAAAGGAAAAGATCAAAACATAGAGCAAGATGGAGAAAAAGATGAAAGAAAAATTCTTACCCATGCATTATTCACAAACCCTCTTTTGCAGATTCTAGAATTTGAAGCAAAACTTGTCTTCAGTGCAAGACTATACAAATGAATTCTACAAGTTATCCATGTGCATAGATTATCAAGAAAATGATGAGCAGATGACTACTAGATATATGAATGGCCTAAAATTCTCTATCCAAGAAGAACTAAGCATGCATCGTGTTAACAATATGGAGGAAGCCTGCCAATTAGCTCCAAAGGTTGAAGAAAAGTAGAATAGGCAATATATCCAAAGGAATAGAGGTGGTCAAAGGGGTACCTCAACTCCATTTCGGGGAGGTTCTAATAATTGTCGGAGAGAGTCTTTTCAAGGATTTGAAAAAAATATAGAGACTCGGCAAGATCCTCCAAATCAAGAAAGAGGAAGGGGCTTTAAGAGAGGTCGAGGCTACGGAAGTGGAAGAGGCTGGGAAAACTAGAGGTCTCTCATTTGTTTTAGGTGTGGAGAAGGACACAGGGCCTTCGAGTGTTCCAATTTTAACATGCAAGATAGAAATCAAGGAGGGCCATCCAGAGTGAACCTAGCCTAGGCTAACAATGAAGGATTTGAATAAGAAGTGTCTCCAGATATCAGAGAAAGTCTCATGATGAGGAGGAGAATGATTACTCCAGCCAAGGAGGATGTAGAGGAGAAAGGCATTGTTGATTCATAGCTTAGAACCAACATATTTCAGACAAGGTGTACCTTGGGAGGAAAGGTATGTCAAGTAATTATTGATGGAGGCAATTGTAAGAATATGGCTTCTAAAGAAATGGTGAAGAAACTAAATCTCTAGTGTGAAAAGAACCCTTGTTCTTATCATATTGCATGGTTTAAAAAGGGAAATGAAGTCACAATAGATAAGAGGTGCCTTGTTAAATTTTCCATAGGAAAGGTCTACAAGGATGAGCTATGGTGTGATGTGATTTCGATGGACGCGTGTCATGTCCTCTTGGGTCATCCTTGGTAGTATGACAAAAAGGTTATTTATAATGGAGAAAAGACTACTTACATGGATGGATCTAAGGTAATCTTGTTACCTCGCAGGGGTGATGGAAAAATTGAAAGTATGCTATCTGAAAAAGAACTTGTTAAGGAAATGAAAGTAACAAGGTGTTGTTATGCATTTGCAGTACAAAAGAGGAAAGAGGAAGACTGGACTATACCACCAGAAGCAACTGTGGTGTTGGAAGAATATTTAGATGTTATTTGAGAAGAGCTACCTAATGGACATCCCCAAAAACGAGATATCCAACATCATATTGATCTTATTCCATGAGCAAGTCTTCCCAATCAAGTGGCATATAGAATGAGTCTGACACAACATGCATAACTGGACAAACGGGTGACTAGGCTCATACAAAAAGGTTTAGTACAAGAAAGCATGAGCCCTTGTGTTGTCCCATTGTTATTAACCCCAAAGAAAGATGGAACGTGGAGGATGTGCATAGACAGTCGAATCATCAATAGGATAACCATCAGGTATCATTTTCCTATCCCACATTTGGATGACATGATGGATGTTCTTGTTGGAGAAACGTATTTCTCTAAGATTGATCTATGAAGTGGTTACCACCAGATCCACATCCGAGATGGGGAAGAGTGGAAAATTGCTTTCAAAACTAGGGATGGTTTGTATGAATGAAAGGTTATGCCTTTTGGTTGATCCAACACACCTAGTACTTTTATGAGACTCGTGAACATTGTGTTGTGTTCCTACATTGGTAAGTTTGTAGTAGTTTATTTTGATGATATACTGATTTTTATTAAGGGAAGGGAAGAGCATCTGCAATACCTAAGGATCATGTTGGGGGTATTGAGAAGAGAGAAACTCTATGCTAATTTGAAGAAGTGTAGGTGCATGCAAGCAAGCTTGGTTTTTCTAGGGTTTGTCACTTCTACTGAAGCTCCAAAATACTAGCCCTACCAGATTTTGATAAAGTGTTTGAACTGGACTGTGATGCCTCACATGTGGGCATTGGTGCTATACTCAGTCAAGAAGGTAGGCCCATTGCCTTTTTTAGTGAAAAATTGAATGATGTGCGAAAGAAATATTCTACATATGATATAGAATTCCATGCAATTGTGCAAGCTTTGAGAAACTAGAAGCATTATCTAGTAGCCAAAGAATTTGTGTTATTTACAGACCATATTGCTCTGAAATACTTGAACACGCAAAAGAAATTGAACACTAGACATGCAAAATGGCTCTCTTTCCTACAAGGATTTACTTTTGTTTCGAAGCCTAAATCAGGGAAATAGAATCAAGTTGCAGATGCCTTGAGTAGATGAGTTGTTCTTCTAACCAACATGGAAACAAAAATGGTTGGCTCTAATGCAATCAAAGACTTGTATGAATCTAATAGTGATTTTTGGAAAGTTGTTGATCAAATGAAGAATCTAGTACCTAGGCACACAAAGACTATTCAAGGTGAGTATCTTATGTAAGATGGTTATTGATTCAAGGGGAAGCAGTTGTGTGTTCCTGTAGACTTAATGTGGGAAAATATTATTCGAGAGTTTCATAGCAGTAGTATGGTTGGGTATTTTGGGAAGGATAAAACAATAGCTTTGGTAGCAATTAAGTAATAGTAGCCAAGATGAAGTGAGATATCACCAAGTTTGTGGAAATTTGTCAAATTTGTCAAGTAGTGAAAGGGCGCTCCCAAAACACCAGATTGTACATGCCATTACCAGTACCAGTAGGACTGTGGATAGACTTGATTATGGATTTTGTATTGGGACTGGCACATACATAGTGAGGTAATGGCTCTGCCTTAGTAGTTGTGGATAGGTTCTCAAAAATACCTCATTTCATTGCTTGTAAGAAAACTAGTGATGCCACTAGGGTGACTGAGTTATTCTTTTCTGAAATAGTCTGATTGCATGGGGTTCCAAAAATGATCACCTTTGATCGAGATTTTAAGTTCTTGAGTCATTTATGGACGATCTTATGGAAGATGGGAAGAAAGTTACAGTTCAGTAGTGGCTATCATCCTCAAACTGATGGACAAACATAAATTGTCAATCGTAGTTTAGGTAATTTGTTGCAATGTATTGTTGGAGAGAAGCTCAAACAATGGGATTTGACATTGCCCCAGGAAAAATTTTCTTATAACAGCTTAATGAACAAGTCAACTGGTAAGTCACCATTTCAAGTTGTTTATGGTCATAATCCTCAAGGTGTTCTTGATTTGTTGCAACTTCCCTTGGGTGACATAGTCAGTGATGATGGAGAAGCCTTTGTAGAGCAGCTCTACCAGTTGTAGGAATATGTGAGACATAAGTTACAGGAAAATAATGAGTGGTACAAAGCTTTCACAGATGGTACTAGAAGGTATTAGGTTTTTAGTGTAGGTGATCTAGTGATGGTTTATCTCAGAAAGGAGAGGTTTCCTATCGAGACTTGTCATAAATTGAAATATAAGAAAATTGGTCCTTGCAAGATTCTGAAGATCATATAAGATAAGATTATTAATGTTCAACAAAAGACCACAACGAGGGTCTATGGGACTAGAAGCTTCCATCAAGAAAATAATGGACAAACAGAGCACCAAACAGTGACCACAAAAGAACAAGTACAACAAATGAAGAAGAAGAAGAAAGCAGGAGACGTCATGGAAAAAATTAGGTATCCATCCTCACAAGGAAAAAGTCCAATAGCGACTGATTAGTGTGGCTACCAGAGGCCCTGTGATGAAGTTGAGTTCTACGAGAGGAGTGTCGCTGGTGAAGAGGTCCCCTATGGGGTCTCATAGATCTAGAATGGCCCATAGTAGGGGAACTGTACAGATGCTTCACACCCTAAACCAAAGTTAAGGGTGAGAAGAAGGTTGTAATAAGTTGTGTTTGGGCTTGACTCCTAGGAAATGAAAGCTACATAGTATGATTATGAAGCTACAAGGACTCACAAAGATAGAGTGCAATGCAACATTAATAGGTGTACTTGAAAAAAATCTGAGAGGGATCTACAATCTCTAAATAGACAATGAAATCTCCCTCTAATCTCGTAGTATATGAGACATCTGAAAAGAAAGTGAATCTTAGATTTTGCCTCAGCTAAGGTACATCACCTAGAAGCGAGGAGTCGCTAAGAAAAGCCTCGAGCTCATCAATGTAGATCCCAAACAAGGTGGGCAAGAGAGGGCAGCCTTACTTCACCCCAATGATGCTCTAGATAGGGTCAGAGAGGCCCTCTATGGTCCTGAGTCTACCAATCATTGTCTCATATAACCTCATGATAGTCATTAATAATATCTCATAAATACTAATATCTCTTAGTCTCTAAAAAAGGGTCACTCTGGGGATGGAATCAAAAGCCTTACAAAAATCCACAAAATAGTAGTAGACTTTTTTCAAGTGGTGTTGAGCCTCCTCAATAATAGCCCATAGTGTAAGGATATGATCCATGGTCTGGTAGCCCTGAATCCTGCTTGACCCTTAGCCCTACAATCCCTCCTATCGAGCTCACTAGATAAAATAGTATTCAATTGTGTAGCATAAAGTTTGGAAAATGTATGCCCAATCATGATGGTCCTATGGTTTCCAAGATCAGAGGCTAGCTCAGACTTATGGATTGAGTGAATAATGTGTCTTGACTAAGAGTGCAAAAAACCAAAACAAACCACTCTATTAAAGAGTGTAGAGAGATAAGGGCCCAGCATCGTGGTGTCGAGCTTGAAGAGCTCAGCCTAAAAACCCTCCTCATCAGCCACCTTATTGCATCTCATAAGTATGATGGCCTTATAAATGTTGGAGGTGGAGAATAAGTGACAATGGGGGAGTGAGCTAGGAAGGGGAGCGAGTTGACCTAAGATATCATACAATATGGAGACATGAGAGGCAAGGAGGCGAAGGTCAGGGGTGGACTGGGGTTGGCTATGCTAGGCGAACATAATGTGCCAAAACAACTTGGGAGACTGAATAAGTGTATCATGGAGGGATCTGCCCTGTGAAGCAATAAATAATCGCTTCTTATGGCAAAGAAAGCATTTGTAGGAGAGTCATAAATTGGTGAAAGTGGGGGAATGAGTATCAAAAGCCAAGCATAAGGTGCAGTGGAAGGTTTTACAGTCCTCATCAAACCACTGGTTCATGGGACAAGTATTTTGTCAAACAGATTTGGGAGTGCTGAGAATGGAGCAATGAGGGATAGAGAGGAGAACCGACTCCCAAATCATGGTTGCTAGTGAGTGAAACATGATGGACACCTAACTGTGATCCGTGAAGCTAACAGGGTAGAGAAATCTTCTCAAATGGAAAATGAAGAGGTCTTGATCATTATCCTCAAAATAGAAACTGGTAAGGTGGTGGTTTTGGGCAGGATGACTAGAGATGGGTGGTAGAGGGTGGGAAGAAACGTGAACCAAAAGGCTACGGAGGGCATGATCCGCCAGGGGAAGATGGGAGATAGTAAAGTTTTGGATGGAGGGGAGGAAAGAAGAAACAATGAGAATATAATCAACCGTGCTTGCACCCCCACTATGAGGCCAACATGTAAAAAGCTCAGAACCTAAGAGGTAAGAGAGGCCATTTAGAATCACTAGATCGGAGGACTCACAGAGCTGGAGAAGGTGGTGACCATAGCAAGTCTGAGGTCCATTGTGATCCTCAGACAAATTTTGAAGCCCCATACTAGTAGGATCCCTCTCAGTAGTACAAATCAAGATGGACCTACGGTCATACTAGGGGGTCTAGAGATCTTTAGTTTGTGCATTAAAGTCTCCTAAGATGATGATGTCACCCATAGCCCCAAATTTGGATATGCTCTTGAATAGATCTATAAAAGGACTCTCGTCCTCAACACTATGAATGACATAAGGTGAGGAAGTTGGCGAAAAGTAACAAATGAAAATGAAGATATCTCTCTAGCAGTGACTAGTGCCACCAACCTAGATCCACATAAATCTAGCCTAAGAGTCAGAAAGAACGAATGTGGTAGTACCGAACAGATCATTTCTAATCAAACAAGCAACCCATTGGAACCACGTACAGCACCTCAAGCATGGACCTCCTCTATGCAAACTTAAAGCCACTGATATCCTATGTAAACTGGAAGGGGCCAAACAGGACTCTCATGAGTCTCGGTAACAACCAAAAAATCAACATACCCAACTGCATCATGAAGTAAGCTTGGAAAAGACCACAGGGAGCCATTGTGATTCCAATAGTTGACAAGCAGAGAGCTAATGGAGGGCTTAGACATTCCCAATTGTCGGTGCTCAAACCATCATTTGGCTTGGATATGTCTCGCATCCCAACCCTTGGGAGGTGAGTCATGAATAAGTACTTTTAGATTCTTTATTACTACCCATTTCTTGTTTCTCCTTGCTTCTACCACGAGGCTCCTAGAGTGCTTTAGTTTAGCTACCTATGATTTTGTGAGGTCCTCATCAAGAAATATCTTTGTGGGAAGAAGGAAGAGCTTCTTCTTTTCCCTAAGAGCTTGTAGTCTATCAGCCAATGAGAGAAACCTAATAAAAAAAGGTGCATCATGTCTAAACCATGCTCTGTCTAATGTAATATCGGGAAAACCTAGTTGCTCACAAAGAAACGAGTAGCCTATGGGGAGAGGATCAATGAAGGATGAAGGAAGACCTCTAACCTGAAGGTTGAGTTCCCTAAAGTGCCTAGCCCAATCCTCTGCCAACTTCTCTTGGACAATTTTTTTGTCCTCAGGTAGAGGCGTAGTGTTGGAGTTTTTGCAAGTGGATTCCCAAGTTTTAATTTGCTACTCTGTTTCCATCAAAAGAGATGTTTGTTTATTAACAAGCCCAATCTACTTGTTCTTGAGGTTTCCCATATCCCTAAAGTCTTCAATAATGGAGTTGATATCTTTTGTAGAGCTCCTCAATGGTCTTGATGAAGATTAATGATAATGCTTATGAGGTAGAGTTCCCCAGTGGTCTTGATATATATCTCGTGTTTAATATTTCTGAATTATATACTTTCCATGGTGATGATGCCTCTATTGAAAATGAGGACATGATAGACTGGACACACTATCCCCATCAACAAAAGGGAAAAGGTTGCACAGATTCTAGACAAGAAGACTATTTAGAATCACCAAATGACTACAACAGATATATCGTGCAGTTGGAAGGGTTGGCACCAACAGATAGTAGCTAGATTACAAAATGGGATCTGCAGAAGCTAGATGAGCCTAAATGGAAGCAATTTGAGAACTAGAACTTGCAGGAGTTGTGTTTTTTTCAAGCAAGGGAGAATGATGTAGGAGCATCCAAGGGTCATAACTTTTGACTCAGATGTGGGGTTTTGGTTGAAATTTTATAGGCAATGGTGTGAGGAGCTATTTAGATTGTCAATTGAGCCCAACTTGATTGGTGGCCATTTCAACATTTTTCCAAGAGCTTGAAATATCATCTTGGCCTTTGAAATTGGATTTTTGTATTTTTTTTCTAGTTTTTTAGAAAGTTGTTTTTGTAATAAACCTAAAATCATATTCTTGATTTCGTAGATTAGTTGGCAATTCATCTTGCCTTAGTTGGGGGCTTTTCTTGGGAAAAACCAAGATTCGTAGGTTTTGTTTTGAAAATTACCAAAAATAGAAAAATCTATTTTTCCTAAAAATTTGCCAAACATGGTAATTTTCAAAATTGTAATAAGTAGTCATTTTTCTTTCATTGTAGAGGCAGAGTAGAGTTGGAAAAAAAATTAATGAAGAATCTAGCATTCTAAAACTTTTGTGTTGTATAATTTTCTAAGTTATTGGTTTGGGCTACATCAATTAGCAACAATTCTCTAAAAATCCCCCTTTACAAATGAGAGAGGTGGGGTTGATATATGAGCTCAAATTAAAATGAATGGCCATGTTGTGATACTTCTTTTTAGTGTCTTAGATTATCCGTAGGTCACTTAGATAGGGCATCCTCCCTGTTTTCGAATTATCTTGGCTCTGTGGAACTATTGTTTCTTACTTACTTTATTTTCTCCTGAAGAGGCCAAAGGGTTTTGAAGACCATTGTTTCCTTTGTTGACACTTAGGTTTCATGTCGACATAATAGTTATGATCTTCCATGGATCTTCACTATCTCTTACTTGATGAACAGGATCAAAGCATAGTTCATCCATCATTCGCATCTTCTCCCACCTAGATTTGAAGTAAGGATTTGTAAAAAGGGAGAGCATATATTGTTCTCTAGAAATGTTCACATTGTTTTCAAAAATGTTGGGCATTTGGGAGAGAGTTCCCTTGATTTACTAAAGTAGGAGCATAATTCATTTTTGTCAATATTCATCAAATTGAAATCCAATTGGTTTGGTACTTGTTTGACTCGGTCGTGTTTGATGGATTCGAGTCTAAATCTACTTGCAATCCTAGTTTCCAAGGTGTTACTTTAAAGAGGAATGACAATTTTCCCTAAAAAGTAATTTACAAAATCCAGTGTATCTTATGCTTTGTTATGGCATTCAAATAATTCAGCACTCGATTTAATCCAAGTGATTTCTCTCTAAATGAGGACCAAAACTTATGTTGAACTTCTAGCCTCTATCTTCTAATTTTTGCACCTCAAATGTCTGCTAAAAAAATTCTACACACCCTGCTACCAATTGCAGTTGTTTATATTTTTGTTGAATTGGAGTTCTCTAGAAACCATATCATTACCATGCAAACATCACCTACTTTGTTGTTTATTTTTCCTTGTCCCCTATAGTATTGCATCCCCAAATTAGATGTCTCCACTGAAGCGAACTCCTTGCAGTCTGATCTTATGGATAAATTTGCTCAAAATTTTTGGAGACTATGATAGTTTGCCAACTATAAATTCAATCTATCCACTTGGGGAAATTCACTGCTAATGAGGAATGTAATATGTTGTCAGCTTTGATGTTAGATCTGTTGTCTTGGGTGGAGAGTTTCACTACTTTGATGCAAACAAAATTGTTACCTAAACAATGGATCAAAATCATTGCTGGTGAAGAGGATATTGCGTTACCAATTTAGAGGAAATTTGTTGCCTGTTGGAGAGGTGCGCTGTTTTCTAATTGTAGAGAAAATTCGCTTAGTCTTTGCATCCAATAATTTTTTTTGTTGATTATTATTTCTTCAATTTCATTTGATGTTTTTGGTGTTGTTCACTCGACAACTTTAGATATTCCTTCAAGAAACCAATAATTGGAAGTTAGATAGGTTTTCAATATTTATATCGCATATCAAAAGAGGAAGCTTCCTATTTATGTCACAATGTTTTGTGTAATGTATGTCTTCAACATATATATGTTGAGCATATAATAGCACCTCAACCAAAAATAAAATTGAATTGCCCTATGTGTGTATGTTAATATCGATTCAATGTGTCATGCTAGGAAACTGGGTATGTCTAATTTGATCTTGTCTAGTTCTCAATCGCTCATAGACTGATACTAGTGTTTCACTTGGAGACTGATTTTTTTGTACAAAATTGAATATATATATATATATATATATATATATATATATATATCATTATAAATGAGAAGATGCACTTGAACAACCCCTCCCACCACCATGCATATATATTGTAGAGGGGTCAGCAAGCATGGATTGGTTATCCAGCCGACAAATGTTTAGAAATTATAAAATTGTTATATCATAATTTTAACTTAATATTAAGTAATAATAAAATGTTCATCTTCTAAGAAGCATGCCTCCCAAAAGGGGCAACTTTTTTATAAATAAAGTGTACCCACGAACTTTGAGAAGGGGAGGGTTCACATAACCCCCACCCCCCACCCCCAAAGAATTGCATGGTAGTTTTTAACAAAATAAAATGGGTTCAACTAAAAAAGGCAAGTTTATTTTATTAAACTATTATGATTCAAAACTTGTTTATACTCTTGATTAAATTAAAAATACTTTGTATTATTTTCAATTGATATTTAATAAGTGTTAATTTAATAAATTAATTTATAATAAAATATTTTTATTTAATTGGTTTATTTAAAGGTTACTGAAATTTAGTTAAAATGGTTAATATAACTATGAGAAGGGTTTTCATATTAGTGACTATTATACATTAAGTATTCATTAACATTTGATATTTATTAATCATTATGTGATTTAAATTAGTATATACATTTATAAGTGATAAATTTAATCTGTGTGAGTTCTTTTGTTATGGATATGAAATATTATCTAATAAAATAATGAATTTTAAATTTATAAGTGTGTATATAATGTTGCTTTATCATCAAACATTTTTTAATGGTCTAAACTTTATATTAGAAAATGAGTCAATTTAAGTCCTAAGACTAAAACCTTGTATTTTACGTGTATTTTGTTTGAGGTTTTGAGGTATCTATTTCAAGGCTTCTATTTTTATTTTTATTGGAAGAAGAAACATATCTGAATGCATATATTTGTGTTGTCGTGGTATTTTTTATGTGGTTTGTTTAGTTGGCCAAATAGGATGTGCACCAGAGGTTTTTTTGGGTTTTACTATATGATGCCTTAATTGACTGGATAATATGATGTGATTTATGATTTAAAATGATATTTATATTTATGAGATTTATTTTGTTGAATATTTCTGATAACTTGGGAGAACCTATCTAATTTGGGGTTGCCTATTACGGATCCGAACTCAATCATTATGGTTGTTGTGATATGGAACACAACTATGGTTTATGTGCTTAGGGGAGGTGGTATAGGTACATGTCTTTGGGAGTGGCTTGCAATAGGGGTCTAGGACCCAAAGTGGCCAGTACCAATGTAAGCTATTGTAAGTTGTGTAACAAGTGATAACATAGTAATTAAAAATATCTTGCCTAGCCCTTTCCTTGAACCACATTAAAAATATAGGTTAGAGATGTTTGTCTCACCCATGTCTTGAGTGCTTGTACAAAATATTATGTTGAGGGTCTAGGGTCCAAAGTGACCAGTCCAAGGTAAACCAAGTAGTTTGACCATTTGATGGAATTCCCTAGTATGCAGCCTAAGTCTCATCTGTAGATTTTGTAGTTTCCTTTGGTGGTATATTTATTAGTAGTATTTTTAATGTCGAATGTATTTATTGTTGATGATTTACTTTCATTGATGGTGGTTGGTGTTTCATTGGTTGTTGTTCTTTTGATATGTGGCTTTTGACTTGAAGTGTATATCTTTCATTGACTTTACCTCTTGATTTTTGATACTTGATTTATACTTGGTATATGTTTGTTGATTTGGTATGTGGTGTTGGTATTGAATTGAGTGTCCCTTCAATTTTGATTATCTTTCTTCTTCAGTAGTTTGTGCACCCATGAGGTAGAATTGGCCATGAGGATTCATTGTCTAGGATTGTTTTATAGTTTGATTATCTATGTGTGGATCGTTCATTATCTTCCCTGCATGGGAGGAGAAGGAGCTTGACTAGGTGACCATGCGGTTAGGAGGTAGTGACTCCTTACCATATTGGTCCCCCACAAATTGACACATGTTGGATGCTCATTGATATAGTTGTATCGTTACCATTATTACTCCTATCTTGGAGACTATTCAATGATGTATATGTGTTATCATGTATCTTTCATTTTGATGTACTTGAAGATATTCTTACATACCTTGCAACTTGTGTAGTGGATGTTGTTGTTCAGATGTACTTCATCATATCAATTGTAGTTGTGTATTTACTTATGAGATTTTTTATTTTTTATTTATTTATGGTTATGGACATTGTACTGTTAAGACTTAAACTATTACGTAAACTTTTTTAATGTGACTCGACATGAAGGAACCCTTGAGGAATGGAATTTGTATTTGTATTGCATATGTGTCGATGATGTGTATGTGTATATTGCTTCTGCATTGTTACTTTGATATTGTTTAAACTTTTTTTTTAATAGTCTAGTAAACATTGTATCATGTTAGGTTAATTTCACTTGGGTTCCCGCATGGTGTGTTACATGAAACCTTGGAGGAAGAGGACAATCTCCAAAACCACAAGTAGAAAATAGTCAGGAACATGAAAGAAAATCAAGCCAAAGGGGGCATTTCATAAGAAGAAAAAGTAATGTTAGGGGAATATTTGGTGGAAGAAACTCTGGTATCTTCACATGAAGGTGCTTTACTTGCAATTAGGTTTTTCATCTAGCACATAGGTTTCCAAAAAAGAAAAGGATCCAATAATAGAAGAGGAGATGGGAGAGTTCAACTAGTCCATGAAGAGGATAGGCAAAGTGTGACTTCACCATCAAAGCCTACAAATCCATAAAAAGGAGAATGCTTGATGTTGAGAAGAACCTTCTTGAAAATACTAGCCACTAGGGAACCACCTCAAAGAAAATATTTGTTCAAGACCACTTGCAGGGTGAATGGAAGGGTATGAAATTAAATAGTAGACTCTAGTTCTTTTGATAATTTCGTTTCCATAGAAATGGTTAACAAATAGAGCTTGCAAAAGATACCACATCCTTCCTATAAGGTGTTCTAGTTAAATAAAGGGCAATATACTGTAATAAATGAACAAGTGTGGGTAGAATTCCAACTAGGAGAATATAGAGATAAAATATTAGCTAATATTGTTGAGATGGATGCTTTTCATCTTCAATTATGCAAACCCTAGCAATATAATGCAAATTCTCATCATACAGGGAAGAAAAATCTTTATAACATAACTAAGGATGGTATGATCTATACTATGACACCGCTTCCTAATGATGGTAAGGATAATAGGGTCGTGTTGATTGATGAAAAAGAAGTAATGGAGACTCCTAAGGAGAACAATACTCCATATTTTTCCCTTTTCATGAAACCAAAGGAAAAACTAGTTGTCAAACTCAAAGAGAGGAAGGTTGGTCCTAAGGAGGTCCAAGATCTCTTAGCCAAGTGTAAAGGTAATATTGCAAGAAGTGAGCTAAAAACTTTGTCCCTTATTAGAGACATCAATCACCATATAGACCTCATTGCAAGAGTCACTCTACCTAATAAGGAAACCTAAAAAATGACAGTAGACTAGAATGAGAAAATTTGAAGAAAAATTTAGGAATTATTGGAGAAAGAACTCATAAAATTAAAAAAAAGGTTGAAGTCCATGCCTAGCCCTTAAAGCCTTGGCTCCTAAAAAGGAAGCTACTCGAAGAATATGTACTAATTCAAGGGCCATAAATAAAATAACAATCAGATACAGATTCCCTATGCCAAGAAAAAAAGACCTATTGGATCTCTTAGGCAATACAAGGTACTTATTAAATATTTATCTAAATAGTGGTTACCACCAAATTAGAATAAGAGAGGGATATGAGTTGAAAGCCACCTTCAAGACCAATGAGGGTGTCTATGAATGGTCGGTCATGCTAATTGGCATATGTAATACACCAAGCACTTTCATGTTCCTTATAAATGAGGTCCTAAAATCTCTCATCAATCATTTTGTGGTGGTTTATCTAGATGACATATTGGTGTTTAGTAAGACCAAGGAAGAACACTTAAGGAACTTGGATTCGGATTTAGAGAGATTGTATGAAGAAAAAACAATGATAGATATGGATAAATGTTTTTTCTCGTAGGAGGAACTAACTTTTCTTAGCTTTGTAATCTCAATGTGTAGCTTGGAGATGGATCCATCCAATGTAGAAGTCATTTTCGATTGGACAAAACTTAGAAGAGCAAGTGAGGTAAAAAGCTTTCACAAACTTGCAATTTTTAATTTTAAAAAATTGTTAAGGATTTTAGTGGGGTATGTGCACCAATGATTAATTCAATAAAAGGAGGGAGAAAATATAGATTAATTTGGACATAGAATGAAAATAAGTCTTTTGAATACTTGGAGGAAATGGTCTCACAATAACCCAAACTAGTTCTTCCTAATTTTAGTAAAGTCTTTACCCCTAGTAAGATGTGAATAGGAGCGGTGTTGAGAAAAGAAGGAAAGTCGATATACTTCTTGAGTGAAAAACCTACTGAATCAAAAATAGAAGTATTGATCCTATGACCTTGAGCTATATGCACAATGGTGCAAGCACTAAGAAAATTGAGACACTATTTATTGCCCAAGGAGTTTAATGTATATACCGACAAGTATGCCTTGAGTTTTATAAATAGGTAGGAGAAGTTAAGTCACATACATGTCAAGTGGGTGGATTGCTTTTAGGCTTTCATCTTTACCATCAAGCATACAAAGGGTGTTGTAAACAAAGTAGTTGATGTACTTAGTAGGAGGGTCCTAATAGTGAAAGAAATACAATTGGAGAGAATGGTAGTCAAATCACTCAAGATCAAGAACTAGGATGATGAAGACTTCAAAGAAGCCTATGAGGTATGCACTAAGTTTGAGAATGGATATCATAATATATTTTTTGAATACCCGAAGCAAGAAGGTTTTCTTTTCAAGGGTAGCCAACTTTGTATACCAAAGTGCTCAATGAGGGAAAATATAATAAAGGAAAAACATTGTGTTAGCCTAGAAGGTCATTTTGGGGTTGATAAAACATTAGAATTTGTTAAGATAATTTACTTTTGGCCTAAGTTTTAGATAGATGTAATGAAATTTGTTGAAACTTGTGTGATTTTTCAGAAGGCCAAGGGATCTAGTTCAAATGTAGGGCTTTGCACTCCACTACCTCATTGAAAATTACAATTGAAATAATTATTATGATGTCAACGATGTCAAACCTATTGGAGAGACATTTACTAATAGTTTAGAGTGTCACATCTGATGATTGATGAAGATGATTTGAAAAGAGAGATAACTAGATGAACTAGTAAAGTTGTTAAGTAAAAATAAGCATGTATGTTGGAATTACAAAGGGCACTTGATTAGTTAGTCTTTGATAAGAGAATGTTTTGTTTAATCACTGTATGAAGTGTAGAAGTGTTGAGTTAAACACAAGTAAAGCCTAGTAAATTATGGTTGGTCAATGAAGGCTATTAAAGCAGAAGATTAAGAAACTTAAGAGTTGGTCAAGTAAACAGTATTAACCGAGTGATAGCTATAGATAAGCAAGTTGAAGAAGAAAAATATAGTAATGACTGAGCGTAGTGAAGACCGAGAAAGATAGTGAAAGATGAGAGAGATAGAATAGTAGAGATCGAGCTATCTAGTGTTGACCAAACAAAAGAACACAGTGATGACCGAGGGTCAACAAAATAACAGTTTGTGAAATAATTGAGTTTGAAGCTGACATAGTTAAATTTTTGTTTTAGTCAAAACATGTGGAAGATAAGGATTGATGAGTTGGTGTATTTAATGCAGGAATTGAGTTTGTTATATGATCAAAGGCACTGATTTAAAGAGAAGTTTATAGAAGTATCAATAAATGAGCAAAATGACTAGATGATGGATACATTCGTAGACTCTAATCAAACCCTAAGATCTACAATATTGTTGAAGAGGAAAAAGATCAAAGCTACCTATTTAGGGAGGCAGAAGAGATGTTTTCAAAGGCTGGTTCATTGTTGATTGACAATTGTTTGGACAACCTATGAAGAACAAGTAGTAGAGGAAAAGTGAGAAGATTGGTGAAGTGTGATTGCTTGAAGGGTTTCCAAGAAGATCTAAGATTGACAACTTAATAAAGTTTAGTCAATGAACAAGGAAATGAATGAATGGATATCTAAATTCACAAAGTGAGTTGTATCTAAATAGATCAAGCACATTATTACTTTCTAACCATTGGGACGGTTAAAATCCTTTAATCAAGGTTGACCTAACAGTCATTTTGTAAATCATTTAATCAAGGTGACATTCTAATGGAATGATCCAAAGTTCTATAACCAAACCACTCTTAATTGAGCCATTAAATCCTTTAATAGGTTTGGCTCTTGACTGATTTCACTTCAGAAGAGTGAAAAGTGGTAGCATGTTACTTGATGTCTTTTCCCAAATTGGGTTTTCACATTAAATGCTAGTGTCAAATATGTGTGAATGTTATATGTGTGATGCATGTTATTTACTATTGTTTTATTTACTATTAGTCAACATATATTAAATAGAGAGCTAAGTGATGATTGAATATGTTAAGTTGTTGATGATATGCTATATGGACCGAGTGGTTTTATGAGTTTGTTTAAGTTGTTTAAAGTTAGTAAAAGTTTAATTGGTGCATCTGGACCTAAGGATAACTAATTCACCTCACTCTCAGTTATTTTAAATATTCTAATAGTTGGTATTATATATTTTTGTGCTTGTAAAGAAATTTTGAAGGACTTAAGCTAAAGATCAAAATGTACAAGAGAGAGGCACCTAAGTTGAATAAGGAGAACTTCCCAACATGGCAAAGACTAATGAAACTGCATCTAGCTAGAGTTGAAAATTTTGCATTATACTACTTAGAAAATGAATGCATTGAGGTTCCTAGACCTATGATTGTTGAACAAATGAAGGAGAAGCAAGAGCATAATCAAATGATGATATATCTAACATCTCCCCTAAGTTATGTTGAATTTGATGATGTGAAAGAATGTACAATTGCAAAGAAAATGCGAGACAATTTGGCACAAATTTGTGGAGACAAAAATGTATTAAGGGATAAGGCATAAAGCTTGAGATGAAAAATTCATGACATAAGAATGAAAGAAGGTGAACTATTGCACAATATTGTGGCCAAATCAAGGAGGTTGTTAATGCTATTAAAGGAGTTGAAGGAATCATATCTAATGAGATTGTGATAATTAAGGTATTAAGGACTTTACTTCCTATCTATGCAATTAGAGTGTCATAAATTCAAGAACTGAGATGTACACTTGGTAATGATTTGACCTTGGATAGTCTGATTGGTAGACTCACTGCATTTGAGTTGATAAATTTTAATAATTATACACCATCTAGTATTGAATGTTCTTTCAAGTCTCAACTAACCCTTGATGTATCTAAGAGAACAAAAAAGAGTAGGCATGTGGATAGTGATACTGAATCAGATGATGAACTTGATGAGTTAGAAGCATTATTGTCAAGAAGGGTACCAAGAGGAAATGGTAAATAAAAATGGTAAACTCCCTACTACCTATTTGCATGTAAAGAAGTTGTTCATATTGTTGTAGGATGTCTTGATAGGGATGAGAAGGAAGAAATGAAGGACAACAAGTACCAAGGAAGGAGAGAAAATAGAGACAATCGATGTAACAAATACTACGAAGGAAAAAGTAATAAATCTTGTTACATTGCTAAACAAGATGGTTCTAATAGTGATTCTAATGAAAATCATGAATAAGTTATTTATGTTGCAATGAAAGATGAATCTGATAAAGATGAGAAAATTGCATTGAAATAACATTTGAGTAAGAATGACAAATGAATAATTGATAGTGGTTGTTCACATCATATGACTAATGATACAAGTAAGTGTGAAAAGCTAGAGCATTATGATGGAAGTAGTGTTAAGTTTGGAAATGATGCACCATGTCATGTGAAAGTTAAAGGATCAATTATACTAAATAATAAGATCAAATGTGACAAATCATATTGGGTTGATGATTTGAAATATAACTTGTTCAGTGTGGCACAATTGATTAGTTCAGGCTACCAAGTTGAATTCCAAAATAGGAAGGCAAAGATTTATGATGTTGTTACTGAGCTAATTAGAAGTAGAGATTAAAAAACAGAAGTAACTTGTGTCATGGGTCCATTTTTGTCATTTCTTTCATGGGTGTCATGGGTTCATTTATGTCATTTCTACACTTTTTGTTGGGTCATGGGTCCTCCTTTGTGACACTCCGCTCATTGGAGTTGGTCTCTATCATTTCTCCACATTTTTCTAGTGCCATGGGTCCTCCTTCATCTTGAGTGTTGTGTCATTGGTCCTCCTTCTAGTGTCATGATTGTCATGACCTCTCTATTGGTGTTGTGAAACCTCTCTGCTAGTGTCGTGATTCCTCTATGTTGATGTTGTGCCATGGATGAAGTGGAGTAACTGTGTTGGTTTCTTCCTTGCTAGTAAAGTGGACCCTTCTTTGTGGTGTGTCTTGTTTGTTGGTGCCATGGGTTCTCTACAAAATATCTAACTTGCACTAAAGTTGGTAATTCAACAAAATCCAATTATTTGACATAATACTTATGAAGCGAGCCTCTATAGCAAGGGCTAGTTGTCAGAAAACTATTTGATAGAATGCTTGAACTATATTAACATTGTGAGTCTTTAGGAATTGACTTATTCTAGCTAGTAGTGCACCTCCTTGTGCATCATGGACCCCCTACTTGACCCTATCACTCTCTAGCATCTCATTGATTTCTTGACAAAAGTGGAGTTTGAGAATACAGTTTTGAAAGATGTAATTCTATTTTCATCCTCACTCTCTAAGAAAATGCTTGATCAATTGTCTATATTGGAAGCTGAGAATCATACTCTCTGAGATACAATACAATCCCTATTCACTAACAATGCAGGCCTTAGATTAGATCTGGACTCTATTATCGAGTAACTCAAGGAATTGAATGGTATCAAAGAAATACAAATTGAGGTTTTAGAGAGGCATTCCTCTCTATTGATAGAAATTGAAGCCAAGGAAAATAATTGGGCCTCTTTGTGTAACTTTTTTCTTGTTGCACCACTTTTTGATGTTGAGAATTTAGTTTAGGGGAAGATGGATGATGAGTGTGTGAAGTGGACTTGTGAATTAAACCTATGATTTTGCGGTCTCCCCTCCAATTTTGACCCCTTAGCAGTTGGGAACTCCTTCCTCATGGACCAACTTGGCATCTCAAACATCACACTTGACAGGTGCTGGTTAGGCCCAGATGGCAATCTATTTATCTGATTTCTCTCCCTCTTTGATAGGTTACAGACACTAAGGGAAAAGAGGAAATTATTCCCTCTTTCCCCTAAGATTTACTTAGATGAGGATCTCACGAAATCCCAGATGGAAAATTTGAAGCATTCTAAGAGCCTTATGGCTAAGGTGAGACATAATAGTAAGTGGGTGGTTATCCGCAACCTCAGGGAAGTTTTTTAGCATTCTCCTCCTAGTGGTTAGGAATCAAGACAGTCTCCCAAGGCTGCATGATGCTTTTGAAAGAAGTTGGTCAAGGATGAACCCTCCTCTGACTCTCTTCTTATCAACTATTGTAATGATAATGGCTCTTTGTTGTCCCTATCGGGTCTCCTCCATGATGTTGTCAGTTCTGCGGATATCTTGGTAGTCACCAAGACACATGAGAGTCATGTCTATCCTCTTCCAAGTTATGTTGGTTATCAATGGCTTTCAGTTTATAGAGAGGAGGTTTGTGCTTCTAGGGGTGTACGTGGCTTTGGTGGCATTACATGTTTGATTGGAGATGATCTGTTCAATGCTACATTGGTGGTTCATTCTGACACTTACGCTAGATTTATGTGGATCCACATTGGTCACACCAGTCATCATCGATGAGATATCTTCATTGTTGCTTGTTACTTTCTACTAGTTTCCTTGCCTTACGCCTTGCATAGAGTAGAGGATGGGAAATCTTTTATTGATTTCTATGACATCTCCAAGTTCAAGGTTATATGTGACATCATCATCTTAGGGTACTTCAATGTATGGACTAGAGATCTTCAAACTCCTTAGGACGACTGCAATTCCAACTTGACATGTACTTCAAAGAGTGATCTTACTAGTATGGGGCTCTAGCGCTTATCCAAGGATCGCAATGGGCATCTTTTTGGCTATGGTCACTAACTTCTCCATCTATGTGAGTCCTCTGACCTGGTGATCTTGAAAAACCTCTCTTGTCTCCCTAGCTTTGAGAATTTTACCTATTGGCCTCATAGTGGGGGTGCAAGTGTGGTTGACTACATCCTTAGTTTTGCTTCCTTCATCCCCCTCATCCACAACTTTACCATTTCTCACCTCACCTTGGCTGATCACACTATCCTCAGCCTTATGGTTCATGACTCTTCTGCTTCCCATCCTCTACCTCCCATCTCTCACCCCCCCATGCTTTGTTATGACCCCTACTCGTTTATGCTTCTATGAGAGTGACCAAGAACTTTTCATCCTCCATCTGAGAAGATTTCTCTACTCTTAGAGCTTTACTAATCACAGTCAGGTGTCCACCATGTTCTACCTACTTGCCTCCATGATATGGGAGTATGCTCTCCTCTTTATCCCCTACCACCCCTCTCCCTGCACCCCCAAATCTACACGACAGAATACTTTTCCCAAGAACAATGATATGATGATACCTATAAAACTTTTCACTACTCCTTTCTCTTGAACTTTGATACTCATTCCCCTACTTTCAAAAACTTACAACTCTCTTACTATTGCTTTCTTTGTTGTAAGAAGCGGCTATTCATTGCCTCACAGTGTAGGTCCCTTTACAACATGCTTACTCATTGTCCCAAGCTATTTTGGTGCATCATGTTCCCTTATCACTCCCAACCCCTGTCCACCCAAAACCTTTGCTCCCTCGCCTCCCACGTTTCCATGCTTTATGACATCCCTAGTCAGCTTGCTCCATATCCCATCCCACCTCCCCATTGTCACCTATTTTCCACCTCTAGCATTTATGAGGCCATCAAACTTATGAGATGCTGTAGAACGGCTGATGAGGAGGGTTTTTATGTTGAGCACTTCAAGCTAGGTACCGCAATCCTAGGTCCTTTCCTCTCTACACTCTTTAATAGAGTAATTTGTACTAGGTTTCCAAACTCTTGGTCAATGAACACTATCCATCTGATCCATATGTGGATTGGTTTTAGACCCCAACAACTATAGGACCATCATGATCGGGCATACCTTTGCCAAACTCTATGCCACAACTTTGAATACCATTTTATCTAGAGAGCTTGACATGAGAGGGTGTAGGGCCAAGGTTAAGCAAGTTTTTGGGTAGACTAGTAGACAATGGACCATATTTTCACACTGCAAGCTATTATTGAGGAGGCCTACCACTGCAAGATGAAATTCCATTATTATTTTGTGGACTTTCGTAAGGCTTTTGACTCCGTCCCCTGTGTGGCCCTTTTTTAGAGTCTTAAAGATATTGGTATTTTTGAGATCTTACAGATAGCAATCATGTGATTATATGAGAAGGTGGGTGGTAGATTTAGGATCCTCAAGGGCCTCTTCGATCCTATCTAGAACACCATTGGGGTGAAGTAGGGTTGCCCACTCTCACCCACCTTGTCCAGGATGTACATTAACGAGTTCAAGACCTTTCTTAGTGACTCCTCTTCCTCGAGTGATGACTACCATCTACACCAAGTACTAATCTTTTTCCTCTTTTTTGCTGATGATGTGGCTCTTTTAGCTTCTTCTCCTAAGGGGCTTTAAAGGCTCCTTGATAGACTTGCATCTTTTTGTGACTTGAGATAGTTGGTTGTGAACCTTGAGAAGACATGTGTCATGGTATTCAATGGTTTGAAGACCTTATCTCTCCAATTCTACTTCTAGGGTTGAGAAGTTGAGATTGCTTCATCTTACACATACCTTCGGGTTAAGTTCTATGGGGCCCATTTCAACTTGTGACTAGTCATTCAACCTCATATTTGCAAAGTGTTGGGTTCCCTTGCCATGCTTGAGAATCAATTCTTTACACATCACTTCCAAGACACCTCGACTAAGTTATCCCTCCTAGATTCCATAGTCAGACCTACAATACTCTATGGTTCAATGGTATGGGGGGCTTCCCTTTTAGAATTAGATTGGGCCTCGATCAAGCATATCTAGATTTTGCTCCTCCATCACATTATCAGATGCCAGAGATCCACCCCCCATAGTATTATTTTGGCTAAGTTTAGTGCCCACCCTTTCAAACTGGTGGCCTTTTTTGACCTGATCTAGTTCCTCCACCACCTTTGTGGCTTTGCAAACTCGATCGATGGACAATCCAGATGCCCTCACTTGGCATACTTCTCTTCAATTGCTATTATAGACTCTAATCCAACCTTTGGGGCCTACTATTGGTACACTTCGGCTACTATCCTATTGAGATTGGTCAGGATAGACATCAACCGTCTCCCTCCCTACTAGCTTTCATTGGATGCTCCAGCTCACCTCCTCCCCTCTCAACAAGATTTGAATAGATATGTTAGACTGGACATCTATCGAAAATATATTATCTAGACCTAGGATGATCCTTTGGGGGGTTTATGCTCGAGGATGACATTCTATGTCGAACACTTCTTGGATATTCGAGACGGGATCATTTGCACCTGGACTACTTACATAGGAAGTGGACCCATGCCCTACGTATCTCCTTGGCTCCTTCAAGGTGGGCTCTCATTGACTTCATATTTAGATTGACCACCATATAGATAGAGAGGGTCAGGTTTGTAGACTTTGTACCATGGCAGAGGCAGAATTTGAGACTCATTTCCCTTTCAGATGCCCCATATACTATGAGATCAAAGGGAGATTCTATTGTTTGTTTAGAGAGTGCAGATCCCTCTCAAACTTCTTCAAGTACACAGATCAGTGTTGTCTTGTGCTCTATCTTCATGAATCCATACAGCTTCATGACCACACTTTGCATCTATCTTTCCCCAAGGGTCAAGCCCAGGTACAACTTATCTTGCCCTTATCTCATGCTTGAGGTACGAAGCAACCATATAATTTTCCTAACACCGACCACTCTAGATCAGTGAAACCTCGTAGTGTTCCTCTTTGCCAGCAACACTCCTCCCACAACACTTAGTGACAAAATAGAGCCCCTGGTTTCCCTCATCCATCCCATTCATCGTTGTCCTTCTTCCCTTTGAGGAAGGATCCCTAAACCCTAATAATGTTCAGGGTGACTCTTTCTCTCTTCTTCATCTTCTATTTTAGGTTTGTGCTTTCTCTTTTATCTACACTGTTTGGAGTTCAATTCAAGGCTATATTTTTGGTTGTAAGCTCCCAATCCTATAGACCCATGTTGTGGTCTCTTGTTAGACATTAATATTATCTGATCTAGACCTATCTAAACATGCTTGTCTATTTTCACAATTTGAAAATATTTTTTTATCGTATAAGAGGCTATGTCATGTGAACTTTGATAGTTTGGTATGCATTAGTAGGATGAAATGAGTTAGAGGATTAGCAAGATTGAGAAAACCTGATAAAGTGATGTCCAAACAATGTCAAATGAGAAAAATGATAGTGTCTTATTTCAAGAGAAAGATTTATTGTTTTGATGATATTTTGGAGTTAATTCATACTAATTTATGTGCTCTTATTGGAGTACAAAGTTATTTTGGTAAAATATATTGTATTCTATTAGTTGATGACTTCTGAAGAATGATGACTGTGATGTTTCATAAAAAGAAATTTGATTCATTTCAAATGTTTAAGTGATATTTGGCTAGAGTTGAAAAGGAAACAAGAAAGAGTTTAAAGGGCTTGAGATCAAATAGAGGAGGTGAATTCATATGAGATGATTTCAACATATTTTGTAATGACAAAGGAATCAAGAGACAAATGACTGCACCTAGAACTCCACTATAGAATGAAATAGTTTAAAGAAGGAATAGATAAATCATGGATTACACAAGGACACTAATGATGGAGAAGAATGTTTCACAAAAGTATTGCAGAGAAGTTGTGAGTACTACATTTTATACTTTGAACAGAGTTCAAGTAAAGAAAGATACAAACAAAGCCCCTATACTTTGAACTTTTGTATGGTTATGCAACTAATGTGAATTATTTCAAATTTTTTGGAAGCAATTTTTACATACTAAAAGGTGAAAGGAAAGGAAAACTTGATGTAAATAGTGAAGGTATATTCCTAGGATGTTCCACTAAAAGAAAGGCATTTAAGTGTTTGAATTCTAACACTAACAAAATTGTGAAAAGTTCAAATGTTAGAGTTGATGAGTTTGTAGAAAAGAATGAAGAGGAATGCAATAAAGAATCTAAAGATTACAAAAATCTTGTCTACATCTATGAAGGAGAACCAAGTACATTACCTAAACCAGAGAAAGAGGTTGTCAAGAATCACTAGTTAGGCACTATCAATGTTTAGCAGAAAAGCTCTACATAGCATCAATTAGCTATCAAGCATTGATATGTAAGAGACAAATCACAAAACAAAGAAGTCGAACATCAAAGAGAAGAAACTGAACATCAAAAAGATAATGTCAAGTTGCAGCCAAAGATACACGAAGATGATGTGCAAGAAAAACCAAGTGAATTAATACAAGAAGATAGAAGACCTGAAATTGTCCTAGCAAAGTATGTATGAAGGAACCATACAACACACCAAATCATTGGAAGAAAATATTCATCGGTCATGACAATAAGTTGAAGAATGATAGATGTTTATTATGTGAGGTGGAACCTAAATCTATTAAAGATGACTTGGAGAATGAAGATTGGATAAAGGTAATGAATGAAAAAAACACAATCATTTGTACCTAGACCGAAGGACAAGAATGTGATTGGAACTAAATAGGTATTTGAAAGCAAGATGAATGAGAAACGTGAAGTCACAAGAAATAAAAAAAGACTAGTTTGTAAGGGATATGCAAAAGCAGAAGGAATTGACTATGGAGAAACATTTGCTCCAGTTTTAAGGTTGGAGGAAGTGAGAACTTTTCTTGCTTATGTTTCTTAGAAAGAATTCAAGGTTTACCAAATGGATGTTAAATTTGTATTTTTGAATGAAATTTTAGAAGTCTACATTGAACAACCTGGAAGATTTGTTGATCCTAGTAGGAAGAATATGGTACGTAAGTTTCACAAAGAATTATATGGTTTGAAGCAAGCCCTTGGAGCATGGTATGAAAGGTTACACACTTATTTGGTGAAAATTGGTTTTGCAAAAACTAGTGGCAATAGCAATCTATACTTGAAAAGTGAATTAAAAAAAAAATATTGCTAATTGAATTTTTTGTTGAAAAACATAATTGGAGCAATTCCTATATTGTCATTGATGTCAAACATATTGGTAAGATAGAGTGTCAAACCTAATGCAAAGACATTTTACTAAGAGTGTAGAGTGCCATATCATTTGATTAATGAAGAGAATTTTTTTTTAAAAAGATCATGAGATGATTTAGTGAAATGTTGAGTTGAGATGTGTTAAGTATCATGGAATTATAATGGGCACTTGATAAGTTAGTCCTTGATAAGATAATTTGTTGTTCAATTAATACATGAAGTGAAGAAGATAGTTGGATGAAGCTAACAGTTGAAATGAGTCAAAAAGGATAAGTTTGACTAAGTATTAGTATTACATGGTCAGTAAAGGAGTTGAAGTGTAAGATTAAGGAATTTAAGTAAAAGTTGTGTTACTTAATGTCAATCAAATGTATGAAGAAGCGTAGTAGTGATCAAGTGTAGTATTGGTTGGATCCTATTGATGTCGAGCGAGAAAGTATAGTTATTTTTGAGTTACACAATGATCAAGTTGAAGAGCAAAGTGATTGCCAAGTGACAACAAAAGTTATAGTTTGAGAAAGATTTGATTTTGAGGCTAACACATTTAGAATTTGAATGAGTCAAAGTGCATAGAAGATAAGGATTGATGATCCGACATATTTAATGCATGAGGAGAGTTTGTTAAGTGATTGAAGGCAAGAATTTGATCACAGGTTTCTAGAAAAAAAGGAGAACAAAAATATGGAAGGATTCAATGAATCTAACCTAACCCTAAGATCAATGGTGATGTTTAAGTGGCAAAAGATCAAAATTACATTTTTAAGGAGGAATAATGAATGAATTCTAAGGTTGGTTTATTATTGATTGGCAATCTTAAGGAGGAGTTGTGAAGAAGAGAATAGCAGAGGTGAAGTGTGAAGAGTTTGTGAAGAGTGATTGTTGAGGATATGTCAAGCAAATTAGTGAAGGTGATGTCAATGGAAGCCAGTCAATGAACTAGTAGATAAGCAAATGAAGATCTGAATTTACAAAGTGAGTTGTACTTTATAGATGAAATCTACTCTTACTATCTAACCATTGTATCAGTCCAAATCTTTTAATCAAGGTTACCCTAATAGTCATTTTGTAAATCCTTTAATCAAGGTGATATTCTAATGGAATGATCCAAAGTCCTCTAACAAGGCCACTTCTAACAGGTCACATTTAAATGTGTGTTGTATAACTTTTAACAAAGTTGGCTCTTAATTGAGATCACTTCAGAAGAGTGAAAAATTGGTAGCATGTTACTTAGTGGTTTTTCCCAAATTGGGTTTCCACATTAAAATGTGGTGTCAAAGTGTTATTTTATGTGTGGATACTATTGTTTTACATGTTATATTTTATAGTAGTTTATTTACCGGCAATCAACACTTATAGAAATAGAGACTTAAGAATTTACATGAAATGTTGTTTTATTGATTATATGATATAGAGACTGAGTGGGCATCTGAGATTGATTAAGTTATTTGAGGTAATTAAAAGTTGAATTGGTACATCTAGAGTTGAGGATAACTAATTCAACCTTGATCCCCAATGCCCACCTCCCTGAACAACACCCCCCCCCCCCCCCCCTCCAACTCTTAGTTATTCTAAATCATTATAACAATTTGTGTTGATGATATCATATTTGGAGGACACAATATGTTGTGTAAATCATTTTGCTAATGACATGAAGAAAGAATTGAGATATCAATGTTTGGAGAGATCAAGTTCTTTGTTGGTTTGCAAGTTCATCAAATGAAAAAAATGTATCTACATTACACAATCAAAGTATATCAAGGAGATATTGAAGACTTTTGGAATGAAAGATTCAAGACTAGTTGAAACACATATGATTAGTGCTCACAAACTTTTAAAGAATTATGAGTCTACTAAAGTGACTCAAACATCATACCTCAATGATTAGAAAATTGCAATATGTTGTACATAGCAGATATAACATTGCATTATTAGTTTGTATTGTTGCTAGATTTTTTGCTAATCCTAAAGAAAATCACATGATGGTTTTGAAAAAAATACTAAAATATCTAAAAGGAACACAAGACTATGGATTATGGTACAAGAAAAATGACAAGTTTGAGCTAAAGATCTATACAGATGCTAATTGGGCAGGAAACAGTAATGACATAAAGTGTACAACTGGAAGCACTTTCTTTCTAGGTAAGTGACAAATTTCATGGACAAGCAAGAAGCAAAATAATATTTCTCAATCCACGATAGAGGTTGAGTATGTTGTTGCAGTAGTTAATTTTTTAAATATTGTGTGGATCAAGAAATTATTGAAAGGTATGAAAGAAGAAATTAGTGAGCCTGCTACATATCCAAGAATCTTGTGATGCAAAAAAAGACCAAACACATTTGTATCAAGTATTATTACTTGGGAGAGTTAGTGCAATACAAAGAAGTGAAATTGGAGTACGTAAACACAAAAAAGTAGATAGTTGATATATTCATTATGTAACACCCCACTTAGGAATCCAAAAGAAATAAACCTAACATGTTACAAAGTTTACTTAATTAATTTTTAAAGCTTAAACAACATCGAAGTAACAATGCGAAAGCAATATACACAAACACAACATTTACACAAATGCAATCATGATACATATTTCATTCTTGAAGGGTTCTTTACATTGAGTCACGTTTAAGAAAAATTTATTAATAAGTTTGAGTCTCAATTACAATGTACATAACCATAAAATGAATAAACACATGCATAAAACCCACTAATATTATAAAGAACATTCAGATAACATCATCTACTACATATGTCATAGAGTATGCAAAAATAAATACAAGTGCATCAATATTCATCATACAATATCCTGTAAGATCTCAAATTACATGATACATAGATACATCAAATGAATAGAAGTCTCCAAGATAATAACAAGAATGATAAAGATACAATTGTGTCAATAAGCATCCACCATCTATCAATTTGAGTGAGACCCAAATGGTAAGAAGTCACTACCTCACAACCACATGGTCGACTAATTAGGCTCTCACTCCCACTGTACAATAGAGATGATGTATGATCCACAAACATATAATAAAATCATAAAACAATCCTAAATAAGGAATCCTAATAGCCAATCTACCTCAAGGGTAACTCAAACTACTAATAAAGAAATGACAACCAAAGTTGAAAAAACACTCATCCAAACCAACATCACATACCAAGTCAACATCAACACCAAATATAAATCAAGTATCAAAATCAAATAGATACAACCACTTTCAAATCAATGTCAAATTTCATAAGCACAATAACCAATAGATAACAACTGTCATTAATAAAAGTAAACCACCAATCACTAACTCCAACTATAAAAGCACCACCAATGAATAACTTATATTCATCAATAAAAGTCAACTATCAACAATAACTGGCATCTAATCAATAAGTAATGACTCGCAATAAATACATTATCAAAAGTAACATCCAAAAAGTACTCAGGCTACATACTATGGAGTGTCATAATAAGTTTACCCTAGTAATCTCTTAGAACCTTGGGCCCTAGTGACTCTATCAAGAGCCATAGTATCCTCTCATGAAGATGAGAAAACTATTCATGCCTCTCAAGGTATTATCACATTCTCATCCTTAGTTTATACAAGCACTCAAGGCATGGACAAAGCAAAAATCTCCAACTTATCTTTTTAATTTATCTCAAGTCATGGGGGTGGCAAGTATTTTAATTACTATGTTATCACTTTTTACATAACTTAGAATGAGTTATCTTGGCAACCACTTTGGGCCCCGACCCCCATTGCAAGTCACTCACATAGACATGCACCTAGACTACCTTCCCAAAACTCACAAACCACAATTGTGTCCCATACCACAAATGTCATATTGAACAAATTTGGTTTCTTAACAGGCAACTCAAAAATAACATTGGTTCTCAAAATCCAAGTTCTCATAAATGTTCATCAAAGTAAAACTCATAACATAAATATCAATTTAAATCATAAAATACATCATGACATCTAGTCAAATAATCATATAAGAAATCTCAAAAAATGTCTCTAGTGCACATCCTAGCTTAGCCAACTAAACAACTCACAAAGAAAACCACCACAGAAATAAACATCACAAGACTATAAATAGAATATATAAGAAAACACATAGTTTTCAGCCCTATGGTTTAATTCCATCATTTTCTCTTGGTTAGATTGTGTCACAAAGATGTGTTTAAAATTAAAGTAAGAATATACATGTTAATATGAATTGTTATGCTAATATACTTATTTAAATCAATAAGTATTTATACGTCAAATCTTTTTGTGCATGTAAAATATTATGCAATATTATCATGTTATCAATTTAAATAATCATAAATCATAAATTATTTAATTAATAACATAAATGTATATTATTAGATTTAAATATTGATATCAATTCCATTTCTAAAATATTGATATGACTTCTATTTAAGTCTAATATTAATATTTAGTTTTTCTTTAATTTATAATGCTACTAGATATAATTCAAACTTGAAATTATAATTTTAATTAAGTTATTTACAATTTCTCTTAATATTAAATATTCATAACTAAATGATTATATTGTGAACTCCACTATAACTTTCTTAAAATATAACTATGTCACAAATATATATTTATTAACTTATAACTCCACTTGCATTACCAAATATATAACAAGTTATAACCCACTAATAGTTTTTTAAAAAATTAAAATAATTAATATTAAAACTCTACTTATAAGAAAATAAATAATATTTATTTATGTAATTTTAAAAATAAATAAATAATTTTAAAAAAAAAATTTAATAAATCAAAAAATTAAATTTTAATTTTTATAAAATAAAAATAAACATGCAATTAATATTTCTCTCAAATCATGCAAGCATAATATACTTCGTTCTCTATCCTAAATGTATTTCTTTTTCTCCAATTTTTCTTCTATGAAGTTTCAATTAAGGGTTTGATAGTAACAAGTTTTCTAATTCCTCCAATTTACATATGAAATTTTCTACTGTTTGCACAAATCTAAATTATTGCAATAAATAAAACAACCAAATAGCAAGAATTTAAGAGAATACAAATAATATAGATCTTTTGAAACGAATTTACTACCATGGGTTTCAAACCCTACTTTAATATGTTGCTACTAATCTAGACAAATCTGTTGAAACTCTTGCTAATACAAAACCCTCAAAGCTTCCAATAATTATTCTGCTTTCATTTCAAACTTTGCTCCCAAAACCTATGTGTCTCTCAAATGAACTACAAACCGTCTAATAAAGAACCTTAACCCTAACTAGGGTTTCTATTCCCCAATTACTAAAAGCCACTAACTTTATTAAATAATTATTACTTTAATTATTTAATCTTTTCGTGCACACTTAAAGAACTTGTTAGTTAAAATATTCTTTTATTTTATTTTCTTCCACTTTATTAATTAGTGCAAGCATTATTTAAAGTAGAGTTTATTATTTAAATTTATAATAATAATTAAAACTCATTATTTAAATACAACTCTAATTTAATCATTACTAATTAAATAATTCTAATAAAGTAATTCTAATTTTTTAATTCTTTAATTCTTTATTTATCCAACTTCTTTAATTAGACTTTTAAATTAAAGCACATATTTAATTAATTAAATATTCTCATATTTTAACATTTTTCTTTTTATCAAATAATATTAAATGATTGTCAATATTATATGGTTAACCTAAATATTGTGAAAAAGATGGACATAAGAATGAGTATATGATACTATAAGGATTCAAGTTAAAGATGACAATAGAAGTGACATTGCAATATCAATCAGACAATGACAAAGTGAAGGTGATATGCATGATGAAACCAAATAAATTTGATGGATGATGTCTTTGGCATAGTTGTCAAAGAGGGAGAATATGTGTAGTTATCATTCATATCTAGAGGGAGATATGATAGCTATGAGGAAGAGATGTAAAAGAGGGTGCCAATATAGTTGGTATTACACTTAGTGTCAAAATTGAATCTACAATTGGTATTATAGAAGGACAAGTGTAAGTGAGTGCAACTATGAGAATTAGAATGAAACTAAGGATATTAATCAAGATTTTTATCAAATCATAGGGGGGTATTATTATGATAAATCAAGTGATGTCTTTTGGATTTGCATGGTAATTAGAGGTCTTGTCATCAATGTCAAAAAGGAAAATTGTTGGAAACTACAATTGGAACAATTTTTATGTTGTCATTGATGTCAAACCTACTAGAGAGATATTTACTAACAGTGTAGAGTGTCATATCTATTGATTGATAAAGAGGATTTGAAAAGAGAGATAACTAGATGAACTAGTGGAGTTGATGAGTAAAGAGGAGAAAGTATGTTAGAATTACAACAAGCACTTGATCAATTAGTATTTGATAAGATAATATGTTTTTTAATCAATGTATGAAGTGTAGAAGGGTTGATTTAAACATAAGTAAAGGCTAGTAAATTATGGTCGGTCAATGAAGGTTATTGAAGTAGAAGATTAAGGAACTTAAGAGTTAGCCAAATAAACAGTATTAGTTGAGTGATAGATATAGTCAAGCAAGCTAAAGAAGGAAAATTTAGTAATGACCAAGCATACTAAAGATCGAGAAAGATAGTGAAATCCAAGTGAGACAATATATTGGAGACCAAGCTACCCAGTGTTGACCAAGAAGAAGAACATAGTGATGATTGAGTGGCAAAAAAATAATAACTTGTGAACAAATCAAGTTTGAGGTTGACATAGTTGAGTTTTTGGATTAGTCAATATGTGTGGATGAAAAGGATTAATGAGTTTGGCATATTGAATGGACAAATTGATTTTGTTATGCAATCAAAGGAAAGGATTTAAAGAGAAGTTTCTAGAAGTATCAAGAAAGGAGTACAACTAAATGATTGATAGTTTCTAATAATATGATCAAACCCTAAGATCTACAATGAAGTTTAAGAGAAAAAAGTTCAAAGCTACTTATTTAAGGAGGCATAAGAGTTGTTTTCTAAGGTTGGTCCATTGTTGATTGGCAATTTTGTGGAGAACCTATGAAGAACAAAGTAGCAGAGGAAAATTGTGAAGATTGGTGAAGTGTGCCAACAAGATTAGAGATGGAAAAATTAATGAAGTCCATTTAATAAACCAAAAAATGAACAAATGGATAACTGAATTTGCTAAGTGAGTTGTATCTAAATAGATCAAACTTGTTGTTACTTTCTAACCATTGTGGCAATTAAAATCCTTTAATCAAGGTTGACCTAACAATCATTTTGTGAATTCTTTAATCAAGGTGAATTCTAATGGAATGATACAAAGTCCTCTAACAAAACCACTACTAATAGTTTAATTAAATCATTTAACAAGATCACACCTAACAGTGTGTTTTGTAGTTTATAACAGGGTTGGCTCTTAACTGAGCTCACTTCAAAAGAGTGAAAAGTGGTAGCATGTTACTTGGTGGTTTTTCCCAAATTAGGTTTTTATGTTAAATCTTGGTGTCAAACATGTGTGAATGTTATATGTGTGATGCATGTTATTTACTATTGTTATATTTGTTGTTAGTTGGTATATACTAAATAGAGAGCTAAGTGATGATTGAATATGTTAAGTTGTTGATGATATGTTATATGGACCGAGTGGTTTTATGAGATTTTTAAAAATTGTTTGAAGTTAGTAAAAGTTGAATTGGTACATCTAGACCTAAGGATAACTGATTACACCCCCACCTTTAATTGTTCTAAATATTCTAACACCCATACCAAGAAGACCATAATAATGCACCAGTATGGAATTTTTCCTAAGAATTCCAATAACATAAACAAGGTACAACAATATATATGTTTTTTTCGACAGGTTCAATAAAATGGTCCATTTTTGTGCCATTTAAAACAACTCACTATGCTTCTCATATAGTAGGGATTCTTTTTCAAATAAGTAGTTAGACTCTGTGGCTTATCACTTTCCATTGTATTAGACATGGATTCAAAGTTCATTTGTTACTTTTGGAGGACCTTGTGGAAGAATATTGGAACTAGCATGTCATTCTCTTTAGCCTATCATCTTTAATCTGATGGCCAAACAAAGGTAATAGATAGAACACTACAAAATCTATTGACATGACTTACAAAGGAGCATGGAAAAGCATGGGATGCAATATTTACACAAGAAAAAAAATCATATAATGACTATAAATAGAAGCATTGGAAGATTTCCTTTCCAAATTGTCTATGGCATTCATCGTAAAGCTATTCTAGAGCTTAGAGAAATAGAAGACATAGAGAAAAGAAGTTCCCAAGAAGAGGATTTTGTAGAGTCAATTAAAGACATTCATCCACTACTACATTTGGACCTAAATTATGATGACCACTCGTTGCCCAAGAGACGAAAGTACTAATTGGATCCCATCAAGTGAGCATTGGACTTTTGCTATCTATTGTAATTGTGATCAATAAAATTATCGTAACTTGGAAGAAGGATGGAACAAGAGTTCATGTTAATGACATCACAATTGTGGCAATCCTCCATCGTAATTACGATGTCTTAAGCATCCAGGATGATGTCGTAATTGTGATGCCATTGCGATAGCTTTGCTATGGAAGCGACATTGAGCCATCAGGACTAGCCATCATAGTTTTCATGCCCATGTTGTGCAAGTGACGATTAGTCATCAAAACATTTTATCACACTTTAATTGCTATAGAATATTTTAATATATTTTGATATGTTATCATTGCAGTCATTATTCATACAATCCAATGGGTCTATACCATGTTTTTCTAACACACATATCTACTATGGAGCCTTTATATCCAACCATTCATTATAAGTTGGGGAATGTGCTTCATGTCTGGCATGCAATGGATGCATCTGCATATGAAATTTTATCAACTTGGAAAATTGTATTTTATCTTGCTAGCTGGGAACAACTGATTGTTCATTTTATTGTACCTAATTTGATGATAGTTCTACATGAATTTGTAATCAACCCAACCAATAAATAAATATACCAATTTAACTAGGTTATGGCTTGGGAATCTTCTATTCCATTTATCATATGGTTCTAATGTTGGAGGCAATATTTTTTTCCAAAGCGGTAGTAGGTTTTGTATCATTGGCTTTATTCAAGTCCTGATTTTAATGAACAGAATGGTTTTTAGTGTGGAAAGGACTATTTCACCCCAAGTTTCTTTCTAATTAGAGGATAAAAAGTTAGATAAATGTAGCCCTTGAAATGATGAATCAAGTTGTAGAGGGTATGACTATGGAACAACCTAGGGCTAGAGAGAATGTAACCTATCTTAGGGTGACATAGCAATGCCAATTTGAGGCACTTCAATAGCAACGAGCAATAGTAACATATGCTCAACAACAAGGGTTAGCTTCCTTGGGCAGTGGGATTTAGTTGAATAATTTCATGGGTGCACCTCAGTTGAGTTTGAAGGAAGTGATTTAAACATATGCACAAGAATATGACATACATTTTTTTCCCTAAAGTGGGATGTGCACATGATGGTCTTCAGGTTTATGGTTTTGCAATTGTTAGTATCTAACTAGATTATGTAAAACAAGTGCTTGCACAATCTGGAGGTAGATGGGTGATTTCATCATTGAAGCAACTAGTTGAGATGCATTGTAATCGAACTAGAGGAAATCATTGATAAACCAAACATATAATGAAGAGGAAACTTGAAAACTTGAATGCTAAAATGTTGAAATGAAAGATATCAAGGATCAAACACCTATGCTAGAGTTACAACACAATGTGAAGTTGATGTTAGATATGGTAGAAGCATATATTCATAAGTTTTATCAGAATTTGAGGCACGAGAGAGAGTTTGTGGCAATAAACTAGAAAGAGAAGGAGCAACTTTAGAAAGAGACTGCACAATAGAAACAACAACTAGACAACATAAAAGATATTATGGGAGCACTGGATAGAATCCAAGAAAGTGTTGTAGTAGGTACTATGACATTCGATGCACATGGATGGAAAATTCCATCTTATAGAGAAGATCAGGCTTTCACATTCACAATGATCTCATGACCAGGGTATTACAATTGATAGAAAATGGGTTAAATGTGTTGAACAAGAAAATGTCTCTTGTGGAAAGTATGGCCTTGATTTAAATCTGAGAACGTATGGGACAAAAATTGCAAGCCATACTTTATTGGATTCCTGAGATCAAATATATAATTACTCTCAGGACCTACAAACATTTGAATACATAATTATTAGAACACTTCAAAGTAAAATCATATGATGAAGCTCGGGCCTTTTGATGCCAACCCATTATTTTAGAATACCCAAAAAGAAGATCATTTGGATGGATGTGGGCATGTCTTCTTGCTAGCATATTACTATATTGGTATTTAGTGTAGATGGAAGCAAACTAACAAATATGTTTGTCAATGAAAATCTATATCCTTCTCAAATTAGTCATACTTTTTTTTTTGGTGGCATACATATTCTAGAAGATGGTTGAAATAAAATACAAAACGACAGTAAGTGTCAAGAAACACTAGAATGAACCCAACCACTAAATAAAATACCCTATTCAAATTGTGCTCATAGTGGTTGCAAATGTCCCAATTAAATTTTTGGTACCTACCCATTATAGATATGAAGAATAAGATTGTTGTTATGAATGAATCCAATTAATAAGAAATCAAGCCATTTCCTTGAAACTTGAGGATTAAAAAGGGATCAAGCATCATACCATGAAGGACTCCTGCATAATGTGGTGATATATCCTAGTTATACAACAAAGAAAGAAGAATCCAAATATTCAGAGAGTGATCTTTCTAAGTAGAGAAAATCATGGTATAATTGATCAAGTTTCTTAAAGCTATTGACACACTGAATTCAAATGAAGGAGTTCTAAATCAATGGCAAAATTATATACTTTAGTAAGTTATAAAGACCAACTGTAATATGTTTGAAAATGAAGACACTAGTATATCAATCAAGACAACAAACCTACATGCATATTTGAAAGAAAACCAACTTGGCTAAATGAACTCAAACTAAGTGCTTCTGTTAGCCACATTGTTGCAATAGTTGGGTTTTGAGTAGCATTTAGACCAAGGAGTATTATTCTTGGACCCAAAAAACTGATTGACTGCAAATCTTTACAACGAAATTTAAGTAACATTGTTTTTTATTAAAATAAAAAAGTTTGTAAGTGTGGCCTGTACTCAATATCATAAAATATAATTAGATCAAAATTAAAAAGAAATAAACTAATCGAGGAGCTAAAGTTATCAAGGATCAAATTTAAGCTAGAACTTGTCGAACATGATTTGGTTATGGCTTGCATATAATTATAGATATTTCTATGTCCATAATAGAAAACAAGATTAATTTTTCCATGTTTTAAGAGTTCATTGATAAGGTTGTTGTAGTAGGCCACTCCAACTTTTTTAATTCCACCTTTGATTGTGTCATCTATTCTCACCAAAAACAAGAAACTTTTTTAAGAAAGACACTATTGATTGCTAATCACTTTTGTTTAAGGATTAAAAGCTTAGTTCACATGGTAATATCTCTGACCAGAATATGGAAAGCTTATATGCATCCAAGCCCATGTCCTTCATTAGTTTCACATCTACCTACAAATCACACAGTCTGAGATAAAAATAGTAAATTCATTAGGAGGATGAAAACATAAAAAGGAGTAGATTCATGATCTTCCATGGATAGTCCATGGATGGTCATTCTTAAGGAAGAAGCTAAAATTATTAAGTCAAATTTGAAGAAACTAGATTGCAAAATCAAGATGTAGGGATAAATGGTTTGTACATTTGAAACCATAAAAATAAATATCCAAAATCAATAATACTTGTGAATGATCATTTTTCTCAGCATAAAAAGTTGTAATGAGAATGTGATAATAAAATTCACATGCCCAATTCTATTTATTTTTAAAAAAAAGTTAACTCATCCACAATTTCAAAAAATTGATAACCATTATCTATATAGATTAGAAAAGTACCAAATACTAAATGCCTCACTTCATATTTTGATGCAATCCTAGTAAACTTGTTTGCATTCTATTTGGAAAGAAAACCTCATTTGTCACCATCAGCAAGCACTGGAGCAGCAAAATCTAATGTTAGAAAACTATCATAATTTAAAAAGTTGACATAAGTTTTAGATTAAAATAATTGACATAAGTTGTAGAAAATCTATACACTTAACGATTTCTTTTTTAGGTCATCCTTAAATTGGTCTCCACGTCTCCATATTGCAAAGTTAAAAGGCCATAGAGTGTCCAAGCTATAGGGTTCTACCGATATACCATCTCCCCTATAGAGGAATCATCTTCCAAGTTGCAGGTGCTCACCCTACTTGTTAGATTCTGAATCAAGAATGCACGTGCAATTGCATTCTATATGCATGGAAAATAGGTGGTGCTGAAAAAATGCACCACGTTTGCATTTATTTAATAGGTCTATTAAGTTTTTAAAATTATAAACCATCATGAACATTAGAACTCTAGCTGCTATGGACAAGCAAGCCAACACATAGAAAGTCTTGATTTTCTTGCATGTTGAGGACATTACCCTTGCCTATAAGAGTCAAAGCTACAATGTTTGTGATGGTCTATAACTTAAAATACCTAATTAAATACCTCTAACAAAAATACAAAATTGTATTTTTTTAGCACCACTTGATGTCGTGTGCGTATGAATTGAGATTGCATATTGAACTACGGCCTCCTTCTGCATTGCCTGAAATCAAGAGATTCACACAATTAGTTGTTATGCAATCATAGGTTAATGTTAAGCTTCACTTGGTTTTGAGAATATTCTTTTATTCTCTACTAATCAAGGCCAACCACGTGAAGGTGGAAGTTCATTTGGCCCCACCCCCCTAACATCTGAATTCCCTGTTAACATCTAAAATCTTTAAGAAAGGATCAATCTTTAAAGTGCCTGGAAGTTGGGCTACTCTCAAGGGAAGTCCATCTTCATTTCTCATGAGCAATTCATTGTAATTCTTTAGTGTTCTTGTACATCTAACATGGGTACATCTAGAAATTTCCTCTTCACCTCCTACATAAAATGAATCCAATATTACAAAATGCCTCATAATAAATAATAGTTCAAGTGAAATAAACACATGAAAAATGAGAGAGAAAAAGAGGATTCTACTTATCAATAGGTGTTTACATTGCATCTATAACCATGATACATGTTAAGTGAGTTTTATTGTTTTATTATTTAGATTTTGGAATATGTATGTAACTAGATCAATAAGCACCTTAATAAAGGTCACTCTGTTTATATACATACATACATACATAGACATACACATATGTGTTTGTATGTATGTATATATACATATACATATGTATACATACATATATATACAGAGATCACAAGGGCACAACAACAAAATACAATGATCACGAGAGAACGACAACGACATCCTAAATCCCCATTGATCTCCACCAACATTGAGAGCTCTCCACCCTCATTCGGAACTCTCCACCCTCTTTTGTGCACAACTCTCCTCAATTGATCAAAACAAATGAGAAATGATCAATGTCATGTTTTATTCTTCTTTTTGTTTATAATCCATGATCCACAATCTACAATATCTCTTTGTGTGTGTGTGTGTGTGTGTGTGTGTGTGTGTGTGTGTGTGTGTGTGTGTGTAGATACACATATATGCACACACACACACACACACACACACACACACACACATGTATATATATGTATGTATATGTATGTATGTATATATATGTATGTATATATATATGTATCTATATATATATATATATGTATGTATATATATGTATGTATGTATGTATGTATGTATGTATGTATGTAGGTATGTATATATAATCCTGCTAGTTAGGAACAACTAATTATTTATTTTATTGTACCTAATCTAATGACAATTCTACAAGAATTTGTAATTAACCCAACTAATCAATAACTAGACCAATTTAACTGGGCTATGACTTGTTTCTTTCTAAAAATATCTGCTATGATATGTTTTTGTAAAATTTCTTGCAGGTCTGCATTATTTTTGTGCAGGATCTTGAACAATCTTGAAAAATTGAATTCTAAAATGAAAGCTATCGAGGAAGTGATTGAAACATATGCACAAGAACATGACATCCAATTTTTCCCTAAAGTGGGATGCACACATGATGTTCTTTAGGTTTATGGCTTTGGAACTGTTAAATCTATCTATATTCTATAAAACAATAAGTGCTTGCACAATCTGGAGATAGATGGGTGATTGCATCATTAGAGAAGCTAGTTGAGATGCATTGTAATCGAATGAGAGAGAGAGTCTATGGAAATATACCAGAAGGAGAAGGAGAACATGACACAAAGACTAAATCACATTAAAATAACTCACACATAATGAAATGACATAAATTCAATAGGCATCTCCATGCCAATATCTTCCATGGGCTTTACTTTCACTTCTTAAATTTTACAACTCTTAAGTATTTTAGAAACACAGAGAATATATTGATTCGAACAATATAAAAGAAAGAAAAACAAAATGTTAAAAATATATTGCATAGTAAAAAATTCAAATTCAATGACGAATTCAACAAAGAATTTTCAAAGTTCATGTGTGAAGTTGGAAATTGTGATAACAAAGAACACAACATATTGAATTAAAATTGTAGAAACTAAAGAGCAACACAAAGAAATTGTTAAAAGTAAAGGAAGAAATAAAAATGCAATAGTTTACCACTCCAATATTCTGTGCACAAAATGGAAGTACTAATGCTCTATTTTGTAACAAAGAATGCCATGTTTTAAAGAAAATAAATCCAAAGTGTTATGTAGTGATCTCTAATTAAATGAAATATTTCTCTCTTAATAAACTCCACACAAAAGCTAAATAAAAATCATTGTTTTATTTGCTTTTCCTACTACTGTAGACTATAGATCAAATTCCTAAATTAATTGAAAGAAATAAGAAAGTCTTAGCAACTCCTACGCATGTTGTCCATAGTTTATTGGACATAAAAAATGGTATGATATGCATGTGAAATCATGCATTTATTCTTGGACTCTTAACTACTTATTCCGCTGCAAAACTACAAGTTAGAGCATAAAACTTCTGCTAATTATGTAATTGGAAATTTGCATGGTCTTCATGATTTAGCATCATAATCTTAATAAAAATTCCCATCAATAAAAAAAAAATTAAAACTTGTACAAGCAACAAATTAGCAAATAAGGGCAATAATCTTTGATCCTCAATTAGATCATTCAAAGAGAATTTTTGGTATACTTCTTTTGTTTAAAAAAAAAATTGAATTTCAGTAACATCATTTCTAAAAAGGTATTCATCTACTCCAAGGACATTCAATGCCTCTTCTCTTTTCTTATTGTAAGATCTTATAATGGTCAAATGATGCCCAAGTTCCTTTCAAATCTTCACATTGATTTTTCCAATGCCCCCCAAGCCCAATATTCTACATTTCTACCCTATCTTTGCATATCTAAAATGCTTAAATAGACACTACATTGTAATCCCAACACAGAACAAGGGTATTGCTTGTTCTAGGGAAATTGTTTTAGAAATGTGAACTACAAATCTCTACAATTTCGAAGAATTGTCATCACATTTGCACATTGATAGTCTAAGAGACACATTCACTTACATCAAAACCTAGGAACAAATTTATAAATATTTACAATTATAAAAATAATCTTTATATTTCAATTGAGAACAACATTGTATCTTTCCCAAGAGAAATCTCCCAAGTGTTAGAGACTAGTTGTAGGAGCCAAAATTTTGAATGAGATCAACCATAAATGTACACCCAACACTACCTCCAATTCCAATACTAAATTTTCATATAAATAATCTTTGAAAAATTCAAACGCCCTTAAAACTAAATAGGTTGTGTGCAACACCTTGTCTTAGTTTTAGGTGTCTTTTCTACTACTGGTGAATATGGACCTGAGCAAAGGGATTATACCTATCTAATTATTAGAATTAGGTAAAATAAATCCAATGTTTTTACTTCCTCCCAATAAAACTCAACCTCTATTGGAATAGTTACTGACTTTTAAACTTAAGGAAGATCTTTTTCTTTATGTTCTCCATCTCGATCCATTGTACGTGAATTGTTAATGGTATTGGGTCAGCTTTATCAATAGCTTTTAATGGTATTGGGTCAACATAATTAGTAGCTTCTTGGTACTTTGCCTTTGTATCTACTTTTGTGGGGGCTTCTATCCTTAATGGTATTGTTGATTCCTCTGTTTCTAATGCAAGTGATGCTCTAATGAGTCTGCTAAGAGAATGAGATTTTGGTAGAGTTTGAGCTCTCGAACGAAAGGAACATGTCTAGTAGCAATTTCATCTATGCAAGCTTGAGGAGACATGTGAAAGACATACAACTTGCCAAGTTTGTAGTAGCCTTATTTTCTATTAATTTTTCTCAAAAAAAAAAAAAAAAGAATGCCAAGAAAAATAAGTACAACCAATAAAAAATAAGAAATAAAAAACCAAAATTTGCCTTCAAATAGAAAAATGAAAATTTAACATATGATAAGAATAATTTTATGAAATTTTCCAAAAAAATATATATTATATTGAACATTTAACTTCCCTAACATAAAATCTATGAGGGTAGGTGAACACATATTATATTGAACATTTTTAAAATTGAATTATGTAAGTTATTTTTTCTTCAAACACCTATTGAGATTAAATATTATAATTCACAGTCAAGATGATCATATAGGAAAGGAAAGATATTGGTAGAAATATTGATTTGAAACATGGGATGTGTAAGGTCCTGCCCGATTAAGGACTTGTAAAGTCATTGAACATAATGTATTTTATGCATTGCTACCAATTGATGGTTCATTCTTCATAATCAATAACATGATTAAGGAAATTTTATTTATGATTGATTCCATGAAACATTATTCAATTAAATAGATTTGGCTTATCATATGAAACCATCTAAATACTATATGGAAGTAATGAATTATGATATGTTTCATGTCTGATGGATTACCTAATATGTATTGACATAATTATGTGTACACCTTAATTGGCTAGCATAATCAGCTTTATGCATCATCAACCTATTTAATCATGTAATGATAATTAGATACTTGAACCAATCATATCATTCTTAGTTGGATAGATAATGAGGTTGATGAATATGTTCTAGCTCTATTCAGCCCATGGTATGTGATGATGGTTTTGAGGCTAAATTATATATATTATATTTTCACAATTTTGGAAATAGAAAATTGATATATTTCAAACCATAGGTTATAATTCTCTCTATGACACAATTTATTTACTCTATTCGTGTTTGGCAATTTATCAATTACTAATGATCAATTTGAAATGTGCAGGAAAATATACACACTTCAAAGAGCCACTTAGACAAGCGTCTGGATAATGTTCTACAATATCTTATGTTAGCATAACTTTATGGCAGATTAGAGTCACTTGGTTCCTCAAACATGAATAAGTGAATTTGTATTTATGTAATTTCATGGGTATTCCACGTGTAAGGTGTGATGTGGAAAATGACATGTACAATTGAGGGTGAGTATGTTGTAACCTAAGCCTAGAATTAGTGCCTAGTAAGATCCCTAGGTTAAAACCCATTGATAAAGAACTTTGGAGTGAGACCAAATTTTTTTTTAAAAATGTAAAATTTGTTTGTTAACTTTAACGGTGGTTTAGGAGGGCCTATGTAACTCCAAGGGTTAGTTTAGGACCCTTTCTGATGACCCACATGGTAGTACCTAGGGTTAGCGATCAAATTCATACCAAAACATGTTTCCCGCCCTCATTGGGACTCTCCAAATGGGCTATTTCCTAAGGGTGTTGAAAATAAGTGAGTGGGAGACACAAGCCATGCTTCTTCCCTTTTAAGGAGATGTGGCACTCTAAGTGGAAGACAATGCCTAGTGCTTTAATTAAAAATAAATTTTGCGACAAATCAAGAGGAATATCTAGTAGAATGTGGAGTTTGGGAAGACCAAGCTTTTCTTGTAAGATTTGTAAGTGGGGAAGGAAAACAAAGGCCACTCATATCATTTCCAAGGGGGGTTGAGAGATGTAGAGGGAAGGAGAAGATTTTGAGAAGGGGGAAATTTTTCTAAGGGGGTTCGCTCAATTCTCCATGCTTAGAGATAAGGGAGTTGGCCAAGATTTTCAAATTTTGTAGTAAGATGGTAAAGTGAAGAGATGAAGAAGGAGAAAGCGAGGTGATCTCATTGGAAGAAGAATAACTTCATGGAGAGATTATTAAGAAGATAAGTCTTTATTTCCCTTTTGTTCTTCCTTTCATTCTAGAATCAGATTATGTATTTAAAAGATGTTTGTATGAGGGGATCTCATGTAGAAACACCATGATCTTCTTGGTGCATAGAGGTCTCTTGCCCAGGGGTATGGCTAGGGCTCAAAGGCCCCATGATGCCATAATGATAGGGTGGAAATAGGAAAATGGGTAAGTGTTTTGGAAATCATTCTTGAAATATTATAAAGAATTAAGGATGTAAATTTATTTGGTTTATGCCTGGTTATTTGACTCAATTTTGTGTATGATTATGTTCATAATGATTTAGTTGTAATTGGACTCTCTTTGTGATCTAATTTTGTGTAAATCAAGTTAATTATAGATCTCAATTAATACAAATCTAGAATATATACCTAATCTTGATTATTTGTTTAAATTTTTTTTTTTTTTTTAAATGTAGTGTTTTGAGTTGAGAATTTTGGGACATGACATTTGGTATCAGAGCCTAGTTGTTCCAACACTAGGACCTAGGCTTATTACATTTCTAGTTTGTTGTAAAAATAAGGAATGAAGCCCATGTTTGTAAATCTGTAACGTGTTATAATTACATTCATTTACATTTTCTTAGAAAACCAATTTGTTGATTTAATCTTGATGTGGTATGCAAATAAATAAATAAAGAAATATCACATTTACTACCTTACTTTAAAGTTTATTTAACAAAAATAATGTATAGATCTATTACTAGTTGTTAGATTTATTTGTTTTAACCAATTTTTAAAATATAATGATTCTCTATACTTTATTCAGGAATATGGATATTGATAAAAATACATTGCTTATTTAACTACATGATTTTAGAAAAGAGTGGTATTTCTACCCAATCCTATTAAGATTATATATCTTCATGAATCTGCAAAATAAAAGAGATAGTACACATTGCTAAAATGAATAACCAATAACCTTTTTTTTTTTTTAAAGCTATTTGTAATATAGATTAAGCAAAAATAAGGATGTGATCAATGTATAAGTAAAAGGAATAAGTTTCGAGTAATAACATTACATTGTTTTAGCTTGATTAATTCCATAGAAAGGCTGGGTTAGAATCATTGGAATGGGTACATTACCATTATACTTTCAATCTTCATAGTTGGTTGGTTTTCAAACTTGTATAAAATTAAAGCTAAGTAAAGGGTTATTATAAACTTGTAAAGACATTTGATCTTCGAGTTAGAGTAGAAATTAATACTAGTAAATTCAATGCCTCACCTTTTTTTTTGTGTGCACATTAATTACAAACTAAAAAAAACTAGTTTGTAACACATAAACTCTTTAAAAGATCACTTATTTCTAGTAGCCTACAATAGCATGCATTTGAAAATCGATGATAGTGTTTATACATATACTCTCATATTTGTATACAATAGCTACTGAATGGGAGGCTCTAACCATGCACGGAGGCTCCTTCACATCACATGCTTTGGTGGAGAAGCCAACACAATGGTGCTTACCATAAGTAGCGGCCTATTGTGGCAGATTCGGCGTCATAGCTGCATCCCTTTTCACCCTTCCCTATGATGGTTCTGTCCAAGCTTCCTTTGTTTTCTGTTACTATCAATAGCTGTGAGACATGATCATCGAATGGCAGCCAAACACCCATTATCTAAAGTATAGATTTACCTCGCCTCATGCAGACATTTAAAGAAAATATATAAATAGAGGCAGATCTCAAGCTCTCCAAGAAATTTAAATTCAACGAGCATTGAACTTTTTCATGCTCTCCTCTTTACGAGATCCCGCGGTAACGCTAGCACAAAGAGAATGAGGACGGCGATCAATCTAGCTGATCATTTGCGCAAGCATCCAGTTGAGTTTTCATCATCATTCAGGTCGCGTCTGGAGGTCGCAGGTCGCATTTTGGAGGTCGCAGGTCGCGTCTGAGGCAGTTCCTTTGCCGCTAGCCACAAATCGCAGGACATACGTCTGAGGTTGCAGGTCGCGTCTGAGGCAGTTCCTTTGGTGGAAGGTTGTGCGAGTGGGAGACAAAAGCGTTTGATGGGCGTAGAGTGGGCAGATTTGGTTTGGTCGACAGTCTTGGCAACCAGTGGGCCCTGACATCTAGTAAGAAAGGCTTTGTTATTACTAGTGGGTCCATATTGGCGGGCTTACAGAGGTAGATCTGAGGTACGCCTTTTCCCTTATTCTTACCTGTTATATTTCAGTGTACACCTATTTGGGCTTCTTTTATTATTGCTTCTGGCTTTGGTAAATTTACAATGGTAAAACAACATAAAGAATATATATCAAGGCACCAGTGTGCCCTCATGGAAGGAACAAATGAGAAAATCACAGAAACACCTGTAGAGAAGATACTTGTAAAGTATCATCGATTGACCAACCAAAGATAATAGAGACATAGCTAGAACTAGGTGGGTCCAACTTGCAAACCACAGGATCTGTCAGTAACAGAGTGGCAGAGAATCTGATAGTTAGGGCACCTGTAACTGCAGAACAACAAACTAATCTGGGAGAAACTACGAAACACAATGACATTTCTGCTAACAATGGCTTGGTCTTGACATACGGGGATAGTTTAATGCACAACAACATCATCAAGTGGAATCAAGGGAGTTTCCTCATTCTTCCAGGACCCTCAGCCGGACATGCAAGTTCATTCAATCTTGGAGGGACAAATGGTAATTTACCCACAAACACTTTGAGCTTCTCACAAGCCAGTGGGTCACCCACAAGAGGAAACTACACCTATGTGAATGCCAAGCAATATAAAAGAATAATTAGGCAGAGAAAGATACGAAATTTTAAAAATGCAAAAAGAGGGAAGTTAGTAGCTTTACTTCTGAACCTGATTCCACATACCTCAGACAGCTCAAGGGAGGCAGAAATAAATCTGAGGCTGACTGAAATCTCTGAAACAATTAAGCGGTTTGATAATATCAAAGATATTAATAGTAAAGAGAAGACAAATAATTCTCAGGTGATAGACACAGTGGAAGATGGGCTGCCAAATAATTACAGCCCCACAAGGACACCTATGACGTGGTATCCAGACATCTTTGTAAACGATTTGGTAGCTATGAAGGAGAGGGTGTGGGTGCTTGAAGAGAGGAGCCAGATAGAAAGTATCACAATGAAAAGAGTTACTGAGGATAACTGGAAACTGACAGCGGAGGTCAAGTCACTTAGAGAACAAATTCAAAAATTGCAATTTATTATGGAAAAAGGAGAGTATGAATTAATATTGTTAAAGAAAGAAGTAGGAGAAAAGAGGACAACAGCAAGAACTTTAGGAGAAGGAGAGGCTACGGAAAAAGATGAAACTCCGCAAATGAAAAATATACAAGATGCCATGGCCAATATGGAAATAAAAGAGAATCAACTCAAAGAACAAATTGAAGAAGTTAGATCATGGGCTAACATAGTAAAGGGACCAGCAAACACTTCTATTGAAAACATAGAAAAGTAAGTTCGAAGACAGATTAGAGAGGAAAAAGAAACAAATGAGAAAGCAGCAAATATTATCATCAAGGGACTACGAGACTATGGAGAACAGGAGAAAACAACGGATTTAGCTAAAGACTTCTTTAAAGACCAATTAGACTAGCATGGAACAACCATACAAGTACAAAGAATCGGAAAATGGATTAGAGGAGGCAAAGACAGACATGTTAGAGTGACAATGAGGAATACAGGAGATAAAAACAGCATTTTCAGCAAGAGGAAGTTTCTTAGAGGCACACACATATATCTTGATGATGACCTCACCGTAACTCAGCAAGAAGAAAGGAGGAAGGAATGGGAAAAAGTGAAAACAGCGAGAGAAAATGGCATGTGGGCGTGGCTACAAAATGGCAAAGCCCAAATTAACGACAAAATTACAAACAATAAATAGGAACTCGGGCCCACCTAGGAACATTTAACTATAGTTAGTTGGAACTGTAGAGGTTATCCTTGGAGAAGAGGACCTGGGTTAGGGCCGATAGCTAAAGATAATGACATCATTATGCTTACTGAGACACATGAGCATGATGGATGTAGGGTTCCAAATTTTGAAGGGTATAAGAAGGTATCACTGTGGAATGAGAAGATACATAATGGTAAGGGGCATGGAGGCATCACCATTCTAATAAAAAAAACTTGGAGCAGATTTGTAAACTTAGAGAAAGAAGATGTAAACAAGCAGTATATTTGGATTAAAATAACAGAGAATCATATTACTACGAGGGTGGTTGTCTGTTACTTCGCCCCAAAAGGCTCAAAAATGTATAAAAAGCATAGATTGGATCAAGAAGACCCTTTCACTGCACTGAAAAAAGACATAGCAGCCTTTAGCTCTCTAGGGGAAATAATGATAATAGGGGATTTCAATGCTAGAACAAAAAACAACCAAACTCTCAATCTTAACGAGAGTTACAGTGAAAACAGAAACCCAGTTTGGCTTGAAGAAGAAGGGACACAAAAATGGGAAAGATCTTCGCAGGATAGCATGGGAAAGATTAATCATTTTGGTGTTGAATTACTAAGTTTATGCTGCCTATATAACATGGTCATATGTAATGGTTTGGAAGAGTGGCCTAAATCAGGTGGAATCACATGCAAAAGATACAATGGACAAAGTGTTGTTGACTATGTAATATGTTCACAAGAATATGTCACAAAGATAATTAACTTTGAGAGAGAGGACTGCCCCATGGAGCTAAAATCTGATCATAACCCCATTTTGATAAGGGTGGCCACTCACTTTAAAGATCAACATATTGTCCCAAAACCTTTACAAAAGAGGAAGAGGATTCCGATTGGCAAAGTTTTAATGACACAAGAAAACCATGTTACCTTCCAAAACTCTCTTTTGCGGCTATCTAGAGTTCTGGAAAACCATCCCGAGCCTGATAAACAACATTTCATGGACAAGGATAATCTTGTTCTTACTATCATTAAAGTATTGGAGGAGTGTAAAAGATCTAAGGCCACTAGAGAAGCCAAGAACACTTTTCCAGCTAATCCATGGTTTGATGAAGAATGCAAAATAGAAAAAAGAAATTGGAAAAGAACATAAATAAAGAAAGTAGAAAGGAGTATGATCAGCTGATTAAAAAGAAGAAAGGAGAGTATGTAAATAAGAGAAGAATCAAGTTGATTAATCTTGGTAAAAACAACCTCAAAAAGTTTTGGAAAGAACTTCAGTAGAGAAAAACTCAGTTAGAGAACAACATAACAGGAATCAAATGGCTGGAATATGCCAAGACTCTATACAAGTGTGATCTAGGAGAATGTAGAACCATGGAAACAGGGCCTACAAGGGATTTATTCAGCGAAAATGATATTATCCAAGGTATAAGGAGGTTAGCTGCCGGTAAAGCGCAGGATATAGATGGGCTTCAAGCCGAATATTTAAAATGGGGTGTTGAAACCCTCACACCACACATCACTAAAATTTTCAACAGTGTCAATAGAGAAGGTTTCCCTGTAAAATGGACAAGTGTGGTGATCCCACTCCACAAAAGTGGAGATATAAATAATCATTCTAATTGCCGAACCATCATGATCAATCCACTTTTTGGGAAGTTATTTGGCAGCTTGGTAGAACAAAAAATCAGCAACTGGGCTGAAACAGAAGGCAAACGTGCAATAGGGCAAGCAGGCTTTAGACCGAAGCACTCTACTATAGATCATGGCATCACTCTTAGATACTTGATTGAGAAAGTTTGGGACACTCCGGGGAACGAGGCTTTTTGTTGTTTCGTGGACTTTAAAAAAGCTTTCGACACAGTGCCGTGTAATAAATTATGGGATAGAATGGAAGAGTTGGAAGTTCCTAAAGAACTTAGGTCAACAGTTTACAGATTATATGAGCAGGTCAAAGCTAAAATTAGAACGAAAGAAGGGCTATTAGAAAATTTTGATAGCAACATCGGGGTTAAGCAAGGGTGTCCGCTATCTCCAACTTTATTCAGGCTCTATATTGACAAATTAGAAGAGTGGATAAACAAGACCAATGGTGAGGGAGTGCAACTAGCCCACTTTGTGATAAGATTGCTCTTATATGCGGATGATCTCATAATTCTTGCTAGAACAGCTAAAGGTTTGAAAGAGCACTTGACAGCACTAGAAATTTTTTGTCATGAAGTTGGAATGCAAGTTAACACTAGTAAAACCAAAATTATGATCTTCTTGCTGAAGAAGAATAGGGGCATACAAGACGAGTTTCTATTGGAAAATGGCCCACTTGATATTGTGGAAGAGTAAAAATACTTGGGCATTGATTTTCATAACAAACTCAATTGGGATAATTGCAGATCAAAAAGGATCCAAGGGGGATGGAAGGCGTTATACTCTTTACAAAACAAGTGCAGGAAGCAAAATTATGAGATTGGACGACCATGAAAACTCTTTTTGGTTTGCTGGTCACTCCGGTTATTTTATACGGATGTGAAGTGTGGGGAGGTAGTATGTCCGAACAAAAATGGCAGCAAGTAGAAAGAATTCAAAAACACTTCATCACATGCAATCTTAAAGTCAAGACCACAGTTCCATATGAGATCCTTTTGGCGGTGGTGGGTTCCTATCCATTAGAAGCCGTTGCTTTGGTCCGAATGATAAGCTACTTAAAGAAAACCCAAGGTCTGGAAACAGATCGTTGGCCCAAGTTGATCATAGAAGAAAAACTTGTGAGGCAAAAAAGCACATGGATGAAGCAAAATGACAAATGGATGCGAAAATGGGATATCAACATCCAAACTTGCCCAGATAATATTATAGAAATAAAAAAGTTTGTCAATGAAAAATTTCACAATATTTTGTGGACAAGACGCATAGGGCGGAAAAAATCCTATTACATTAAAGAATTTAATCCCACTTATAGTCATGATGAAAAGGCCTATATAAGAGCACCTATTAACTGGAAAGCAAAAATGTTGATGGCACAACTTAGAACTAGTTCACATCAGCTGCGATGTGAAACCGGTAGGTGGCAAGTTCCAAAGGAAGAGTGGGCAGATAGAACATGTTTATTTTGTAATATGGGAATAGTTGAGACAGAGCAGCACTTTGTCAAGGTCTGCCTGGCTTACAATGACATCAGATCTGGTTATACAAAAATATTGTAGAACAAGGACTTCAAATATTTATTCGAGGAAGATCAAGTGAAGAGAGCAGCGGATTTGATTACCAAACTTTAGAGAAGGAGAGACAAGTTATCCAAAACTTTACAACTAACTAGTTTCGCTCCTGACTCGGGAGGGTGATTGCATGGGTCCCATAGACTACTTTAGTCTTGTGGACGTCATTAAAATCTATCATATCATATCATATCAAGCATCCCAAAACCCAACAAAATACGGGGTATAGGGCTGTCTCTGTGTGGGAACGCTGAGCACAGCTTGCCAAAGCCAATGAGAAGGATGCAAGCTAGTCTCTCAAGACAAGAGTAGCAAAAACACCTGCATGCCCTCTTAGCTTTTTCAACTACTTAGTGCCCACGATGGAATGAACATTCAGAGCCGTGCCCAATCCATACAATAAAGTTACACTAAACTTCATTGAAATAATAACATGGTGTCATTAAAAATTGACCTACCATTAGTATTATATACAAGCAAAAAAAAAAACCTCAGCCCAATTTGATGGATTATGATAATGATGCTCGTAATAAAGGCATCATTATCTCTTCACTTCTTCATCTTTTGCAGATTGTGCCCGCATGAGACCTGAATAGAAGTGTTCTGAAAAAACCCAGAAGGCGTTTTTCCATATTCTATTTCAGTAGTCTCCAAACATAGATGCAATAGGACCGATTCTTTCAATAAAATCATTTTTATTTTTTAATCTATTGTGTAGAACATGCAAGGCCAGGGGCAGCCATGACTATCTAGAAATAATCTTAAAACCCTGTTGCAACAAACATATACACAGTTGTAATAAAGGGCAAGCAATCAGATTTTATCTACAAATTCTTGCAATAGAACCCTGCAACAAAACTTGATTTAAACCTGATTTAAAGGAAAAAGAAAGGAAAATATGGGCATAATAATGGCACAAAATATGAAGAGAGTGCATGCATGGATAAGTATGGCTCTCTGATTTGAACCTTCAAATCCCAAAGGAGATGGATATATTTTATGTATATACAAACATCCAATGTATGAATGTAAATGCATGAAGTATTTGCATCTCATATACCATTAAAGCAAAATCTTCAACCTGCAACATGCAAGAACACAAAAACAGAAGAGGAGAAAACTATAAGTTTGGGAACCTATGAAGAAAAGTAGACAAGAAACCCAAATGAAATGACAAATAACTTTTTATGTATGACCTAAATCCCTATTTCGAATTATGGTTAGGGCTAACTTCCTCACCCATGAGTAAATTTGAAATTAATCCTAGGTCACCCTTTTGGAGGGAAAATCTAAGTTGACTTTTTGACTCAATTTTGAATGTGACCCCTTTATCAATGAGTTTTGCATTTGAAAACATAGAAAGAAAAAGGGTAAGTTGGTTAGATAGGGTGAGTGGAAAAGCTTGGATGTGAAGAGGTCAAGAGTTCAAATCTCACCCCCATTTCGTTTTACCTCTTTCATGAACATTTAATCTTTCTAATTTATTGACAAAGTGAATTTTTTTTTAATAGATTATTTTGTTTATGGTTATCTACTGACCATGAGATGACTAAAAATTAATTAATTAATTAATTAAAAAAAATAGATATAAATAAAATTAATTAATTAAAAAGATAAATAAATAAATATAAACTGTGGAGGCTTTCTAGTATAAATGTCTTATGAGTGATTAAATATGTTCAATGTAATGTAACAATCCCTTTTGGGCATATTGTAAATACACTTTTGCAAGTAAATTTGTACACCGTCAATTGTAATGAAATTATACACTAATAAAATGATTGAAGGGAATATTATCTATCTAATTTAATTTAAAAAGATATCAACTAGATATTGATGAATGGGAAATGCAAATGTTAATAAACCTAACCATCATTACTAATCTCATGAAAGTACAATACTTAATTGACAATAAAATTTATAGTGTAAACGTGAATGTTAGATAGGTCATTTTATATGATGATGTTTGACATTAATGAAACAAATAGTAGTGCTTGATGGAATAATAATAAAATTACTCTATAATAACCATTGCATCCTAACAGTATCAATATAATTTTGTTAGGGGATAACCTTGTGAACAAATATTTCCAATATTTTGGCTTGAAGAATAGTAGAGAGTGCAATCCAGGGTGGATCAATTCTTGGGAGATTGTCATAGAGACCTCATTTAAATTGTTTCAATAGGTTATACATACTAAACAGACAAGGAAACTCTAGTGATACATGTGTGGTAAATAGAAGCCACTAGGGGTCCAATAAAATATTAGAAAAAAATATAGTTTATATCATACTCTCTAATAAAATTTTATCTTACATATTTACAAATGGGTGACCTAAATTTGATTTAAGCTATAATATAAGCTTGTAAATCCAATATCAATCTTTTAGCTAAATAACTGCGTTAGACAAAATGGACACTTGTCTAAATTGGTTGGAGTAATTCATTATGAAGGAAGGAAGGAGATTAATGTTTTAAGAACAAGCTTATGAAACAAAATGGTAGTTTGGGAATATCAAGTGTTTTCAATTTATAGTGACTTCCTACATTGGTTATTCTGGTATATCTTATAAATTCATTAGTATGTTGAGTGATCTCACTTTGTTAGTTTACCCCTCAACTTGTTGAACAAAATAATAGTGTTATTTAAATTATAACATATTACCTAAAGTAATTTAAAACTTAGATGTGAATATTATGAAATATGGTAAGTAAATGATAATAATTAAATAAGAATTAAAACCAATGCTAAGCAAAGAAGTCTTTAAAAGTTGAAGGGAACATGATGTCCTAAGTTGAAACATGTAAATGCTCAAGTCTGAGTAACTAGTCCAATTAGTGGGATGTTCAAAATAAAATTTGAAAACATCTAAGGTCCTTATGCATTGACAAATAATTATTTAAGTGAATTTTATTGATTTATATGGAACAAGGCCCTATAATTTAGTAAAATATAAAGTGAATTGTGAAATATGCATTTGTGGCAATAATTCAATCCCTTTGGACTCTTGAAATAGATTCAAAATTATAAATTCAAGAGTAATGTAATGTTTATTCATTTAACAGTGGAGCTATATTTATCCTACATATAGATAATTAAGCTAAAGCTAATCTAGAATAATACAAAGCAATCTTGTTTAATTAAATAACTAATTAAAGCGTCTAATTGATAGAATGTGTTATGTATGAATTTTGATGGTATACATGTATATAGTTTTGTTTAACATATGGCCAAGATTCCATGGAGACTATATTGGATGTATGAATGTAATAATGGAATTTTAATCTAAGGGAAGAATGCTCAAATATTTTGCATTATATAGAATTTTGTGTTTTATAACTTAGGTTGCTACTGCAACTATTGATAAGAACAGATGGAAGTGAAGAAATGCTATCTTTAATATTAATTCATAATTGAAAAAACATTTGTACCTTTAATGATATTTATATTTCTTAGGTTATTGAATACTATTTTGTTACAAATGATTAATTTATAGTTGGATATTGTGTGGTCTAATAATTCATATTTTGTAGAATGAAAATACCTTTGGAAGGAATAATTTGATAAAATAGTATAAAAATGATGCTAGTATATTGATTTAAGAAATTGTTAAATAAAAGAGTTCACACTATGACCTAAGTGGAAAACTAATATGGTCCTTCCAACATTTGTTTATCAAATTAGCGGAGAATTTGAAATCTCTAGTTCAAAAGCAAATTGTTTAAATGATAAGATTTTCTCAGCTTTTTATATTATACTTAGAAGGGTAATTTCAACAAGTGCAATTATTAGCTACTTAATTGTGATTGTGGAAAAAAAACTATAACAACGTATTAGCATAAAACTAGTGGTAATGTACGATGAGTTCATAATTGGATCAATCTATGAAGGAAAATATTTAACATGATGGTACAAATATAAAATAGAGTATAAAGATTATGTTAAAATATTCTCACTCTACCCATTGTGATTGAAATAAATAATTTTAAGGATGTCTCAAGAAAACTTTTATTTGTATTAGATTTCTTGATATTCTTAAGCCCTTGATAAAATTGAAGTATGAGGACAATAAGAACATATAGATGAAACATAATCCAATATGCAAGTGTAAGTAATATATTGGTTTCTTTGATTTTAACTAGGATATACATTGTGAACAAGTGAATTTTTCTAGATACTTGTCTATAGTAAGTGTATGTACAACAAGATAATTTTCTATGTATATTGTGTGATGAGAAAATATGTGCAAAATAAAGATTGTACAAGTTCTTCATAGATTGTCTATGTATCCTAAAAGGTATGACTTTTAAATTTTGATGTTCTAGTTTAACTTTCAACCAACTTGATTACTAAGTTAGTGTGGAATATTTATGGAAATGGCAAGGTAGAAGGTTACTAAAAATGTTATAGACCTTCTTAGCTCTTTGTTCATGGAATAAGTAAGCTAGGAATAGAGACTTAATGGAAAATAACATGAAAACATGCAGCAATGATATTATGTAAACCTTTATATTTGTTTTGAATATTTTCTTGTGAGTATACATATAGTGTGTACATTATTTGGGTGAAAATGGATGGTGATCGAGTTTACCATTGATCAAGATATGAATATCATTATCATTAAATGACTACAAGTGTATGGGGTTCACAAGGAAGTGATTAATTCTAGTATAACATGATGAATTCAAAAGGATTTTATTTTGTGCTCCCTCATACTTGTGATCAACTAGTACCAGTGGTTATTTTGTGTTTGTGTGTATAACATGTATTTATGAGATGGTCATTTTTCACTAATTTTACAATTATGAGCATGGATAAATGAATAAACATTCGAAAGGATTGATAATTAGACGAAAAAGAACAAAGTGAGATTGTTTTATTAAGAAGTAAGTGAAGCAAGAAAAATGATCCTTGGATTCTTTTTTAGTGTGATTGCTAAATTGAACTTATAATTTTTTATTTTTAAAATTAACTATGGATCCAGTATACAAATTTTGATAAGATTGCGAATATAGTACCCATATCGTGTCTTTCTATGTTGTAAAAGAATTATTTTTCACAAGGTGTTCATTCTTGGTATAATGCATAAATTATATGCCTTATAATTGTGTTGTGATGTATGTTGGAGCACTGAGTAAGTGGAATTGTGTGTCACCTCAAGGACACATGTATTGATATGGTTTCTCCCCATATGTTCATTTCCATTTTCACCCTTGATTGGGTGAAGGGTGCATAGGGAATACATTTGGGTGAACAGTCTTTCCTTGTGATGGAGAGAGATGTCATATGGGTGTTATGGGCCCCATATGCCACATTTGTTGGGGGTCATAAGGGGAGCTATACTTGGGGGTCATAAGGATAGGGAATGAGCAGTCTTGGGAAGGCTTGTGATATTATATGTCACCTTATGGACATGTGTTTTTCATTGCAAAGTGGAATTCTCCCCAAATGTTTATTTCCACCTTCCTCCTTTTTGGATGAAGGGTGTATAGGGAATTCATTTGGGTGGAGAGTCTCTCCTTGTATAGGAGAGGGATAACATATGGGTGTTATGGGCCACATATGCCACATTTTCTTGGGGGTTATAAGGGGAGTTATACTTGGAGGGCATAAGGGTTGTGAAGGGGTCTTGCGAAGGCATGTGAGCTTGTGTGGAACTTTTCTTCTAAATACATGTGATGAGATGTATATTTATAGACTTGTGAAGGCATGTGTGATTATTTTGCAAGATGGATTATCCCCGTGTATTCATTTTCATCTTCACCATTGTCTATATTGTGTTGTGTTAAGGAATCGTAATGGCTTTAACTTTCTTTCAATACACTTATGTGAACATAGTTTTAGATTACGGTAAAAATAGGTTTTGAAGGGACCCTGAAACCCTTTTACATCCTCAAAAAAGGAAAAAAAATGCTAACCAAAAAGAAAGAGTTCGTAAACCTACTAAAAGTAGTAGCAAAACCAGGTTTTACAGGGACCTGAAACCACTGATAAAGTCCAGATAATTAACCTAGGTTTTACAAGGACCTTGAACTGACAGTATGTATAAAAAACTAAAATCCAGAAACCAGGACCAAACACAGGAACCAGAAGAACCAGCTAGCAAACAAGACCTGCACAGGAACCTGACCAGAAAAGAAGACCTAGGAAACTATTGCAATTTCGTATCATCTTCACAACCTCCTTACCAATCTTGGTCGTTTCCTGGATGGAATTAGCAGTCGAAGAAGCAGCATCAATCAAAGCTTTTTTCCTTGAACTATATCTTGTCCTCTTGCTTGGGCCCTCTGAAGACATGGTTCCTTCATTAACTCTTTTACCTAGAGTTGCCACAACTGCACAGATGCTTGAGGTAACTTGCTCCATTTTTGTTCCACTTTCTCTAATGAGCAGTCTAAGATTCTGCTCGTATTCATTTAGTTTTTTTGGGATATCTCCCATTTGCACCTCCATGTGTTGAATAATAGCATAATCAGCCTCCTGGTTATGATGCAATGTATCCACTTTCTTCTTCAACCCCATTATTTCATTATATAACCAGGAGTCGACCTGAAGGAAAGAGTTAGCTTTTTGTTTAGTAGAGTGGAGGAAGGAAAGACTGGTTTCCCTCTCTGGGGAGTCACTCGCATCATCAACAATGGTGTGTGGAATAGGGCCATCTTTATCAATATGAATCCCCCCATCCAACGGTTCCATCTCACCAGGCTCCTCTTGAGTATGGTGGCTCTGTCCCACCTTATCATGTCCCTTAGTCTTCTTCAGAGGAGTGGAAGCTTTCCCCATATTTTCCTCCTCACTCAACATGGCTAAATCATTATTTTGTTTCTCTTTGTCACCTCCCCTAGACTCGAGATGAGTGTCCTCATTTTCAAACTTGCTCTGTTTCGAATTCACCTCTATAGTATCTTCCTCTCTCCCCTCCTTATTATTGTCTTTCGAGTCTAGGTAACCATCCAGGTTAGAGCTAAACTCCCCAGCATCTGTCCCCTCCTCATCCTCAGGGGCCTCCTTATCAGAGCCATTAGTGCTTTCCACCTCAGTGTCCTCTTCCTCAATATGTCTTTAAGAACTAGAGGGTTTCAGTTTAACCTTTCTTATCTTTTTAACACTCTCATCCATTTTTCCTATAACAGGATTAGGACTCTTATGCTTGGCAATGGACAGGGACGAAGCAATGGACTTATTTTTACAAAAACCCTCAATGAGTAAAATCAGACCTTCATGTAATATGGGTCGAGACTATTTCTTTTTATGGGCATTCAAACTTTAGAGCAATGAAAACTATAAATAGAAAGGGAAGGAGATTCTGTCCTTGTACCTAAAATGGTTAAGGAAAACAAAGTGGAATTTGCGCATCCTTTTACTTCTACCATCAAGGATGAAATATTCGCGAATACAACCAAGCACATCACGCCAAATACCTTTTATCTGTTGCACATCAAAGAAGTTGCTGCTCTTTTCCAATTGCAGTTCTTCTTCTTCCGTCTTCGAGAATTTTTTGTAGGCCGCGTTGGAAATACTGGTCTACTTCGAAAACTTGATACCTTTCATGGGAAGACCGGTGACTTCAGCAATGAATTCCTTAGTCAACTTAACAGATACACCATGTAGGGTAACTTTGTCATCCGCCCAATTTTTAAAGAAGGCAGTGGTGACATAGGGTTTGAATCCATGCAACCTCTCCAGGTAGTTGGCCACCTTCCCTTTCTGGAGAATCTTCCAAACGTCTTGTCTAGCCTTCCAATCATCACATTTTTTGGGTTCTTGCTTCCTCAGTTCACCTCCCATATTGCAGAGCAGAAAAAAAACCAAAGACACCCAGATATCAAAATCAGAGAGAAAGAAGTGAGAACATTTTTTTGTGACACGATATCGAGAATTCCTTTTTGAGGATACGTGCAGAGAGCATATAGCCTTCACATGAATGTACCTCCTTGGGAATGCTAAACTGACAATCATAAGGCCACTCCCGCAAATCATTCAATTTCTAATCCAAACAAATCTTTCCCACTTTGGAATGAATAACATCATAATTAATGCTCGCTTTAAGATCCACTTGTTTGTGCAAGTCATCGAGCCACCTCATCTTTTGCCCCGTTTGAACTGCGTGATTAGCTATCCAATTAGTAACCCAGTTGGCTTCTCTATAAGTATGGGAGATGACCACCTTTTCAAAATTTTGAAAAAGAGTTTTGATTTTCATAACTGTTGCCTCTATAGACCAAGAGGTAGTATTTTTTTTATTAAGGATATTTATAATATTCAAAGAATCACCTTCCAACCATAATTTGGAGTACCCCAACTCAATAGCTAAAATGGTAGTATAAAGGGCAGTAGTAGCTTCAGCAATATGACTATTCAAGTGACCAATAGGGATTGCAACAACATCAATAACATTTCCCATATGATCTCTAAGAACACCTCCACATCCTGCTCTTCCTGGGTTGCCCTTGGCAGCTCCATCAAAATTTCCTTTGATCCATCCATTAGGAGGAACAAGCCATTTTATAATCGATCTAGGATTATCAATTTTCAACTTAGGATCTTGAGATCTTAAAGGGTGATCAAGTTGGAAGGTCTGAGCAGGCTCCCTCTGGGACAAAAAATTCTCCTTGCATGCTCTGATAATATTTTGACCCAACACCTAACTTGGAAGATCTTTGTTTTTGAATATCCTGTTATTTCTTTCTTTCCATAGACCCCACCAAAGATGGGGGAGTGTTAGTTTCCAAAGAAATTGAGTGTCAAGATCCTTTGAGGGGCATCTCCAACTCTTGAAAGCAAGCTCCACATTGTTTTGATGAACCCATGTCATGCCCCAAAAGTTCAAAATTTTAGTCCAGACTTCCTAAGAAAAAGAACAACTCAAAAACATATGATCTCTATCTTCATAACCCTTTTTGCATAAAGAACACCTGTTAACCAAATTTATACCTCTTTTTTGCAAATTATCCAGAGTCAAAATTTTGTTTTGGAGAAGAGTCCAGAAGAAAATTTTAATTTTGGGAGTGAGACCCTTAATCCAAGCTAGAGACCAAAGAGGTTGATTGTTCTTATTCTTAGGAGCAAAGATGGAAGAGACTTTGAAATTCCTACTAGGTTCAGCAAACCAGATAATCTCATCCTCCAGACAAGGGTAAAGAGAGACAACATTAAGGGATAATTGGATATTATTGAACACTTGGCTAACATCAGTTAAATTCACCCATGAGTCATTTTGCCAATAATGACAAACAAGAAGGCCAAATCTCTGCTTGCAATGATCAATAAAGGTCTTGTCATTAAAATCTTCAGTCAAAGGGTGATCCAAGAGCCATATATCTTCCCAAAAATTCACTTTAAATCCATTGCCAACATTCCAAGCACAACCTTTTTTTAAAGTATTCTTGGTCCCCTGAACAGCTGCCCATATGGAGGAAGAGTGAATAACATTAGGAGAATCAAGGAAATTAGGAAGGGAGTAAGCATTGGAGAGATACTTATGTTTCCATATGGAACTCGACTATCTATTGTCATGATACACTCTCCACCCCTGTTTGGCAAGAAGGGCTTTATTCAAACTACTGGTTTTCCTAATTCCTAATCCCCCTTCACTGTGAGGTTTACAAACTTGGTCCCAAGAAATTAAAGGCATTCTCCTTTTATCCTCTGAGCCAGACCATAAGAAATTTCGTTGAATTTTATCAATTAACTCAGAAAATTAAGAAGGAATTCTAAAAAGACTTAAAGCATAAGTAGGAATGCTCTAGAGACAGGCTTTGAGAAGAGTCAACTTACCATCTTGGCTTAAAAGATTACCTTTCCATCCCACCAAATTTTTGCTGAATTTGTTAATAAGATCTTCCTAGAAAGCATCAGGGACCTTCAGACCAAGGGGGAGCCCCAAGTAAGAGGAAGGGAGAGAACCTATAGAACAACCCAAGATTTTAGCAATTTTAATTTGTCTGTGGATAGGGGTGTTCATGAAGAACACAACACTTTTGCTCCAGTTAACCCCTTGACCGGAAGCAGTAGAATATAAGTTAATAGCCTATTTTAAAATTCTAGCTTCCTTCACTTCAGCCTTTCCCATGAAGATAGTATCATCAACAAATTGACCATGAGAGCAAGTTAACTATTGAGAAGAAGGTTGTAAGCCCTTGAGAAGACCTTTTTGGACCAAGTCCCCAATAAATCTCCCCAAACAATCAGCCATAAAAAAAAAATGATGGGGGATAAAAGATCTCCTTGTCTCAGCCCATGAGAAGGAAAAAAGAAGGGAGAGGAACTACCATTAACCAAGACCGCTATAGAGATAGAAGAAACCAATTGGCGAATTAGACCCACAACCTTATGATCAAATCCAAAAGAAAGTAAAATATTAGAAAGGAAAGACCAATCCACTCTATCATATGCCTTGGACATAGTTGTTGCTCATCATTTCTTTTGATAAAATACATAAAAGTAGATAATTATGGGAATGATTCAAATTGATTATATGATGTGGAAATTCTGAAACACTTAATTTGACACTATGGTATTTCTCCTTAACTTTTGGGTTTATTGAAAATTAGATGATTTGGATTAATGAACCATTAAAGATATGCAATAAATGGTTCTATGCATGTCCTTTCAATTAAAAAATTAATAAATGTGGAAATGATCACCTGCATAAGAATGATTTGACGATGGAAAAATAACTTCATGCCTCATATATAGGTGACTTCCAAGAGGAAGTCAAGGACTAGGGGAGGGGAATGTAAGGTCCCTCCCAATTAAGGACTTGTAAAGTCATTGAACATAATGTGTTTTATGCAGTGCTACCAACTGATGGTTCATTCTTCATAATCAATAACATGATTAAGGAAATTTTATTTATGATTGATTCCATGAAACATTATTCAGTTAAATAGATTTCGCTTATCATGCAAAACCATCTAAATACTATGTGGAAGTAATGAATTATGATATGTTTCATATCTGATGGATTACCTAATATGTATTGACATTATTATGTGTATACCTTAATTGGCTAGCATAATTAGCTTTATGCATCATCAACCTATTTAATCATGTAATGATAATTAGATACTTGAACCAATCATATATCATTCTTAGTTGGATAGATAATGAGGTTAATGAATACGTTCTAGCTCTATTCAGCCCATGGTATGTGATGATGGTTTTGAGGCTAAATTATATACATTGTATTTTCACAATTTTGGAAATAGAAAATGGATATATTTTGGACCATAGGTTATAATTCTCTTTTGTGACACAAGTTATTTACTATATTCATGTTTGGAGATTTATCAATTATTAATGATCAATTTGAAATGTGCAGGAAAATATACACACTTTAGAGAGCCAAGACAAGCGTCTAGATAATGTTCTACAATATCTTATGTTGGCATAACTTTATGGCAGATTAGAGTCACTTGGTTCCTCAAACATGAATAAGTGAATTTGTATTTATGTAATTTCATGGGTATTCCATGTGTAAGGTGTGATGGGGAAAATGACATGTGCAATTGAGGGTGAGTATGTTGCAACCTAAGCCTAGAATTAGTGCCTAGTAGGATACCTAGGTTAAAACCCATGGATAAAGAACCTTGGAGTGAGACCAAAAAAATAAAAATAAAAATGTAAAATTTGTATGTTAACTTTAAATATGGTTTAGGAGGGCCTATGTAACTCCAAGGGTTAGTTTAGGACCCTTTCTAAAGACCCATATGGTAGTACCTAGAGTTAGTGGTCAAATTCATACCAAAACATGTTCCCCACCCTCATTGGGACTCTCCAAATGGGCTATTTCCTAAGGGTGGCGAAAATAAGTGAGTGGGAGACACAAGCCATGCTTCTCCCCTTTTAAGGAGATATGGAATTCTAAGTGGAATACAATGCCTAATGCTTCAATTAAAAATAAATTTTGGGACAAATCAAGAGGAATTTCCAGTAGAATGTGGAGTTTAGGAAGACCAAGCTTTTCTTGTAGGAAGTGTAAATGGGAAAAGAAAACCAAGGCCACTCACATCATTTCCAAGGGGGGTTGAGAGATGTGGAGGGAAGAAGAAGATTTTGAGAAGGGGGAAATTTTTCTAAGGGGGTTGACTCAATTCTCCATGCTTAAAAATAGGTGTGTTAGCCAAGATTTTCAGCTTGTGTAGTAAGATGGTAAAGTGAAGAGATGAAGAAGGAGAAAGGAGGGTGATCTCATTTGAAGAAGAATAACTTCATGGAGAGCTTATTAAGAAGATAAGTCCTTGTTTTCCCTTTTGTTCTTCCTTTCATTCTAGAATCAGATTATGTATTTAAAAGATGATTGTATGAGGGGATCTCATGTAGAAACACCATGATCTTCTTGGTGCATAGAGGCCTCTTGCCCGAGGTTATGGCTAGGGCTTAAAGGCCCCATGATGCCATAATGGCAGGGTGGAAATGGGAAAATGGGTAAGTCTTTTGGAAATCATTCTTGAAATATTATAAAGAATTAAGGATGTAAATTTATTTGGTTTATGCCTGGTTATTTGACTCAATTTTGTGTATGATTACGTTCATAATGATTTAGTTGTAATTGGACTCTCTCTTTGTGATCTAATTTTGTGTAAATCAAGTTAATTACAAATCTCAATTAATACAGATCTAGAAATATATACCTAATCTTGATTATTTGTTTTCTTTTTTAAATGTAGTGTTTAAAGTTGTGAATTTTGGGACATTACAGGATAGTTCAAATAAGAATGAAATGGTTTCCAATGAAGGAAGATTCTAAACTTGAGGTTCAATCCCCTAATTGAGTGAGGATTTATATCTAAATTGATGAAGAGAAAAAGAATCATATAGTAACACAGATGAAAATTAAACTAGCCCATACATATTTCAATATCATTAGATTATTAACACAATAAATAGATGCAACTATACTTTATGGAACACAAACTAACACAACCCTAAAACCTCATTTTCCTAATAATGATGAATGAAAAATTGATCTTTAAAAACAAAATGCAAAATAACTTATCACCTCTCTCACAATAATCTCATTCACAACTAAAAACACATAAAACAAAATAATTAAAGGGATCAATTTGAGTTGTACTGAAAAACTAAGGCATGAAAGACAAGAAACGAGGTAAGGCAGTTGTTTAGTCCTCCTCTACTAGAATTCTTTTGGTAACACTCTCTTCTACACAAGAATGACATGTGAAATATGGTTTATATGATATGCACAATAATGGTGATGGATAATACAATGAATGTCTATGATTCCACTTTAGACCACTATTGAAGAACTACTACATCCATTTTGGGGTTAAAGGTTGATGAGCAATGGACATTCACAACCCTAAATGGACAAATCATGCATGTTTTAGAAGTGCCACCAAACACCTCTAGAATAATGTATATGCAAGAGACTACACAATAGAAACAACAACTAGACAACATATAGGATATTATAGGAGCAACAGTGGATAGAATCTAGGAAAGTGTTGCAATAGATACTATGACATTGGAATCACTTGCAAGTGTCTTTGATAATTTATAGTCCAAATATTAGGAGGACTACAAGTTGTGCATTTTTTAATGTATTGCATATGCATTTGCTTATAAGAGTATTTCAATTATTAGCACAATCTCCCTATGATGATCCCAAGTATCAATTGATTTTAAGAGTGTTTAAAGGTTGGAAACCACTTCAACACCCTTTGCATGGTTTAGAAGTAATGTCATTCTGGCAGAAGCTTCTGCAATGGAATAAGCCTCGTGATTGTGCCATTTACATAGAAGCAAAACTTGCTTCTTCAACTCCTTAGACTCAACTCTTCACTGAAGTTATTCTTCTAGTAGTGAGAATAGTTGCTACAAATTCTTGGGAGACAAGGGATCCTAAACCTATGCTATGTTTTATGGAGACATGGGATAGGTTACTATCGGCTTAAATACTTCATAACATTTTGGATCATATAGTGAGGCCCAAATTAACAACATCAGTAGATACTTGGGATGCTTGCAAGGAGACTGTGCTAATCCATGCATGGTTACATCGTTGGCTTCCATAGTTGGGCCAAAGTATGGAGCCTTTGTATCCAACCATTCATTGTAAATTGGGTAATGTACTTCATGCCTGGCATGCAAGTGATGCATCTGCATATGCAATTTTATCACCTTGGAAAATTGTATTTGATCCTACTAGCTGGGAATATGTAAGCATGAGTTGAGTGAGTTTTATTGTTTTATTATTTGGATTCTATAATATATATGTAGCAAGGAAAGAACAAGGGCAAGGGCATGAAGATCAAAATGACATCACACGGGAACACAATTGCAAAGTGAGGGCATGATCATAGATTGACTAGAGATTATTATAATACAGTCAAGCTCATTCAATGCCATGGACAAAAAGAAAATCTTATTAAGATCTCATATAGGGAGGAAGATATTCAAAGTTAGTGTGAAACAATAAAAAGACTAAATAATGAGGAGAATGTATTATAAGAAAAATACCATAGCAATAAAATGTAGAGAAAGGGCAAAAAGATGTAGAGAAAGGGCATGGCTAGCCAATCATAGATCTCCACACTCTTTCACAACTTCTATTAAACCCTTGTCTAGAGCTCTCCACAATCTTTTGCATGCAACTCTCTAGAATCAATCAAATACAAATGATTAATTTTGTGTTTCTTTTTTTTAAATAACCACATCGACATCACAATTATGACACCAATGTCGGTATTGTGATAATGTCGAGGACAATTGCAAAAAAAAAAGTGAAAATTCTTAGAAATTACATTGCCGTCACAAATTGATCCCAAATATTGTAGTAATCAATAGGTTAGAGAGGAGTTGGAGCACATTGTGATAAAGTATAAGAAGACAATAAACAAGAAGAAAAGGGATCTCCAATTTTAGGTAGGAGATATGTGTTAAAATTTGTAGCCTCAACCAAAATAAAGCATATAGTAAATCATAATTATAAATATTAACATATGTATATTTGCATATAATATTGTGTGTGTGTGTGTGTCTATATTACACACACACACACACTCACTCACTCACTCACTTATGCAATTAATGAATAATTTTATATAATTTTCTATTACATAACATTCTGATCTTATTCATGTCTTACTAATATTATCCCTAAAATAATCAAGTGCCAAACATAGCAATTAGGTGACATTGTATCAAAACCTTGCACATATTAGTAGATGCTAACTAAAGAATGTTTATGGCATACTAGTTGGATAGTAATGTCCACGTAGGGACATGAACCTACATGGAAATAGCCACATAGAGTCATGTCTCTATGTGAACATGACATTTTCCTTATAAATATTTAGTTTGTGTGTTGCTAAGGGAGTATCAACAATCATCGATATTGACTAGTATCTACAACAATGAATCGCATCTATAGTTATTAGTCATAGTCATATTAGATTTGTATATACAGTCATACATATCAGACTTTTAGTTAAACATTATTAGAATCCTACATTTTGTTATTCTATCAGACACTCTATATTCCTTTACATGGTATTAGAGCCTAGCTGATAGTGTAAATAATTATTTTTCCACTCAAAAATATTTGAATATATTCCAAAGTTACAACCATGGAAAATTATGTAAGGCTTGAGGGCAGACTCAAAGGTGCATCAAACTTCATGTCATGGAAAATTTGAATAATGATCATCTTTCAAGAACTTAAATTAGAAGCATACATGGAAGAAAATAAAACAATGCCTAAAAATGAACCAAATAAAACAATTTGGAAAAGGCATAATAATAAAGCTATGAAAATTATTATAGATTCTATTAAAAGTCACATACTAAACTATCCATATCAAATCTAAAAACTACCTATAAGATGTTCATGACTATTCAAAACACATTTGAAATTGATAATACCAACAAACTCCTCACCTTGAAACAACAACTATTGTAAATCAAGATGTATAAAGGAGAGACTATTACATGTAATTTCATGAGAATTGTAGAGTTAAAAGATTAAATTTCAACCATTGGAAATAAAGTAGATTACAAGTAGTTATCCCTAATAGATATTAAAGGATTACCTATGTCTTGGGAGTCCTTTATTCGAGGAATTAGAGCTCAACTTGAATTGCCAAATTTTGACCAACCTAAGAATGATTGTACACAAGAGGAATCAAGACTAATTATAAGTGGAATCTATCCAAATCAAGAGGGAGAAATACAAGGCCTTCAAGCTAACACAAATAATAAAGGAAAGAAAAGATATTTCAAATGAAAAGGGGGAAAGAGTAATCAAACATACAAGAAAAGAATCATATCTAAAGTTCAATGCTATAAGTGTGATAAATTTAGACACACTCACAAATATTTCCTGAAATGAAAGAAAACTACAGCTGCCCTAGCTAAAGTCAAGGAACAAAACTCACTATTATTCTTATCCTTATCATGTGAACTAAATAGTAACAAGAATACTTGGATAATAGATAGTGGAGCATCTTGACACATAATTGGATTCAAAGACCAATTCAAAAATTTTGAAGGTCATTGTATTGAAGAAGTCACGATGGGGATAACTCCACCTATCTAGTGAAAGGAGTCGGGGCCTGATCAATATAATTAAAAATTAGAGTTACTATGAAAATAAAGGATATAATATTTATACCTATCATAAAAAATAAATTATCTCCATCTCGGACCTAGAAAATGAAGTGTATTATTTCACCTTTCAAGAAGATAAAGTTCTAGCTTGGTCTAAGAATTCCAATATTAAGAATGCTAATACCATAGGTTTCAGAGATGGAAGCTTGTATACACTTTTTAACCCTCAAAACCTAGCCTTAAACCATGAAGTTTCAAACTCTAAAAAAATTTGACATAGGAAGCTAGGCCAACTTCATTTTCGTGCTCTACCCTCTATAGAAAATATTGTAACCATTCTACCTAGTCTAAAATTTGGTCATGTTGGAACCTGCAAGGGATGTTCTTTAGGAAAAAATACCAAAGGGTCTTTCCCTCATAGCAAACATAAATAAAAAATTATTCTTGAACATATTCACACTAACTTGTGTGGTCCTATGTCAGTGCCTTCACTAGGAGGTTTCTTGTATTATGTAATTTTTATCTATGACTTCTCTAGCAAAAATTGAATTTATTTCCTAAAATGTAGGGAATAAAACAAAGTATTATCAAAGTTCAAAGAGTTTAAACCATTAGTCAAAAATAAATTTGGGAAGAAAATCAAGACTCTAAGATTTGACAATGGGGGTGAATACATTTACAAGAATTTTAAAGAATTGTGTACTTCTACTACAGTTAAGAGTGAGTATACAGTACCTTATAACCCATAATATAATGGAGTGGAAAAAAATGCAAAAATAGAATTATCATTGAATCCACTAAAGCCATGATGCATGATCAAAATCTTCACATCTCATTCTGGGTTGAAGCCTCAAATACAATAATATAGATAAACTAAGGTTTGAACCGTGGTTTCTTCTCAATAATAGGCTCAGATATTATCTAACATGTCAATGACCTTACACGTTGTCAAAATATATCTTCAAGAATCTAAGGTTTGAAATGCATATGTGGAGATTGATGAAAATATTGGAAATCTCAATTAGGGTTTTCATAAATAGTTATATTGCAAATATTTTTTGTCAATGGATTTCTTCTCTTGAACTTTCAATTTCACAAAAAAAGAGAAGATAGCATTGAATTGAGGATAACCTTTGAGAGAAACAAACAATGAAGATGGCAGAAAGTAACACTCTTGAGAAAATATCTTTTGAACAAGAGAAGAATTCATAATACAAGGTCAAAAATCATCAAAACAATTGTACATGGATTATTTAGAGTTCCACTAAAACTAATAATATATTCTATTAGCAAGTGTGACAATATCCACAAGTCTTTGCAAAGAACAATTTTTTTTTGGAAATGCCTTAAAATTATTTTCTATGTTGAAAACTATTTTACATACAATATTTCATGGGGTTTCATAAGATCTATAATTAAATATCTTCCTCAAACCATACTTTTTTATAATTTTTAGAGGAAACAATTTAACTATTAAGGGTTATGGACATATCCACATATTTTTCTTCCACATTCTCCTTTGATTTATCCTTCTCCTATTACTCTAATGTAATTATAAATAAAGATGCCCTCTACACCAAGGAGTACCAAAATAAAAAAACATTGAGGTCAAACTCCCATGATATGGTCACTATGCAAAAAAGAAGAAGTAATATGTTGAGCATGGTTACATAAGACTAAATGTATTGAAAGTAAATGAATAAGGATGGAGAAGAGAATGTGATGCTTGATACCATACCATTGAACTCAATCTTTCACCTATACATTGGTACCAAATAGTGACATATCATGTGGTTCCCTTTGACCCACATGACATTATTATAAAGATAGTCACATGTATTAAGAAACACAATACCCACAAAGGTAGTAGACTAAAAAATATTTCATGCAATTTCATACTATTAGGTAGGCATGACATAATTCAATATAACTCTCAAATATTAGGGTACTAAGTAAAAAATATAGCAAATCACTTCTTAAGTCCAAATAGAAGTTTGATGTAGAGACTAGGGAGTGAGAGTGCTATCAGATGGCACATTAGGTTCATGAAACTTTGAGAAATGTGTATCACGTTGAGGAAGCTCTACTAAGCCATATTAATGTTCATAAATGATGAGGTTGAATTTTTACCATATCATCATCCTCAAATGACAAGGTATTATACCACATCAACATCTACAAATGGAAACATACTATTTCATGTTGATGTCATCAAATGACAAGGTGGTCTCATTCACTCTTATTATTGACTATTGTAATTATGTTTAATAGCCATTTATATATTTAGTTATCAATTATTAGTAAGAACCTTCTAAGGGTTTCCTAGGTGACCCTTTTGTCTGAGCCTACTTTAAAGAGACAATCCATTCCACTACTCAAAATCCAAACAATAATCCTATCATAATAATAAGGAATAATGCATCCAATATAATAAAAGACTTGAAATTCATAAAACCATAATGAAATATGTTGTACTTGATTAGTCTCAATGAAGAACACAGGTCTCTGAAGGTCTCATCAATAAGAATAACTCTATTATACTAAAAATGAGGTCTTAACACCATACATACAAATATTAAATGTGACTTCAACTCAAGCATGAACTTTTCCAACATGTAAAGGTTAATGCAAAGAAATAAAACTAAGGCCATAAAACACTCAAAGATTCATCTTTTATTATAGTTCAAAAAGAACTCAATTTATTATAGACCAAAATTATGCTTCATTGAGATCCCATAAAATAGGAATACCTAAATTATTATGGATGCAATTTCAAATACAAGCATCAATAAATCCAATGAAAACCCAAAATGAACATAGATAAAGTCAATAGAATAAGACAATAGAATAGTGCAAAAGAATTCTCTGTTGTCATCAACTCTAAAATCATGGATTTGGAGATGGTCAAACATAAAATTAACGTGGGATACACCCTTAAAGATTTGGTATGAGTCACAACCAAAATCCAAGGATATTTCTCTCGAGCATAATTCCTCAAAAAGAAGATCAATACTATAGTATGACTTGATGCAAGATCTTAACACATCTATAAAGATGGTATGAACCACACACACTCAAGTAGTACTATGGACAAGAGTAAGGAGTGAGAATCCCTAAATGATCCCAAGAAATGCTTACCAATACAAGGCAACAATTTCAGCCACAAAAGCATACAATCACAAATAAGAGGGTCTTGTAGGAAATAAAGTTCAACTGTACAAAGAAATTCTCAAAAGAATATAAAATTGAGAGGATGACCTTGAAAAACTTTCACAAATGAAATTCCATATATAAAGTCCATAAATCCAAAAAATAATAACTCATCAAAATAATAAAAATCCACCCTTTTACAAAGTGTTCCCTAGACTAAACAATAGTCCCAAGTCAATTGTTCCATTGTTGGCCATGAAAAGGCTTCAAAATTCAAATTTGGATTCAAGTTGAAATGGAAAAGTGCATTTGTCTCCCAATACCCAAAAGTACACTTTTGAAATAAAATTCTTAATTTGGGCACACAAATAATAATGAATGGTGCAAAATTACTTAATTTCACTTTCCAAAATTACAAAAACACAATAATTATATTAAAGCCCAAATAGGCATGGAATTGAATCAAATACATAGGGAGTAGCTAACATCTCATCCAAAGAACTAAACTCCAAGGAATAAATTAAAAATTGAACCAAGAGAGGTATGAGGTTTTCCTACCACAAATGGAAACAAAGAAGAAAATTTGCACACTTTGTGAAAGTGAATGACCTTCCATGAAAAAGGCAAAAAAATCATGACATGAATCCAGTAGGTTGCCACCTACAAAATTCACACACCCAAGTCATTCCCAAAAAGAAAAATTTGAAGTGATGAGAGGAAAAACCCAATTCAAAAGTTGAGTGAATAAAAGAATCCTTTTTGACATTATAAGTCATCTTTTCACTCAAATTCAAAAAGGCTAAATTGAAATTCATTGTCAATAAATATAAAATTAATCAAATAAATCACACCCAACATAGATTGAATTAATCTGATTCCAATTAAATGGAATTATAGTATGGCATAATTACCAGTAATAGTCATAAATTTTTAAATCCACATTTCATTAAATTCAACTCAATTAACTAAATCATGACCAACTATAGATAATAATAAAAAAACCACACATAGGAAGTTCATTGATCTTTCATAGATAATGAAAATTAAATTTGGACTTTACCCAAGTGGTAACATGAGGTACAAAAATGTAATCAAGATAAATCACCTCTACAAGGAGGATATTGGCTAAGTATGAATGGTGTCCAATGTAATTATCTCCTATGTCACTGTCAGGGATAAAGCCATGCTTTTTACCTATGAAATTAGGTAGAATTGATATATGGTACGTATTCACTAAAACATGTGCACATCAAATATAGTTGTTCACATATAGATAGTCAAAGAACACATAATAATCAAAAAATGAATGTAACAAAATGATGTTGTAATAACATAATGATTCTTATGTATTTGAATGTTAAAATTTTGTTTGATTAATATTTAATCCTTAAGTATTATCATAAATAATCATTTAACTTAATTTAAAGTATAAAAAAAACATAAATGACTTTAAACCTTGAATCAAATGATAACCAAACTTGGTAAAACATAATATTTTAGTGATTGCCAATACGTACACCAATAAATCCAATCATATATTAGTTAAGAAAAAACAAGAAATTATCAAATATGAATGAAGAAGATTCAACATATAATATCAGAAGTTATATTGATAATCTAACCATATAATGAATTGAACTAGGCACATCTCACAATGTTTTGATCAAGTAAAAAAAGGTTTTAAAGGACTCGAAACCTTTTACATAGGAAGATAACAACAAGAGTAGAGAAGCTCAGAAGAACTGTGCATCAACACCTAAGAACAGAACTATCCAAGACAAGAAGCCTTAAAACAACCAATAGGAAAAGACAACAAAAGGAAAGCAAAAAGATAGCACAAAGACAGCTACAAGGTCTTCAATAAATCAGTTGTCTGGTTTGCAAGGATTTCCATATTATCCATAGAGCCCTTCAGATCTTCCATTTCTTTGTCTTTCGCGACCTTAGTCTTTTATGATTTGGCCCTAGTACGCTTGTTGGGCCCATGGTCATCTTTCATTTCCTTAGAGCCTTGGCCTTTCCCTTATCAAATTTGTTCATCAGAGTATTAATGTTGGCTGCCACAGTCTTCAGAATAGAACAATTCTAGTCAACAAGTTTCTTAACTGTCTTCTCCATATTGATCACTCTGTTATTTATCCCATCCAACCTTTTTTGGAAATCTTTAATCAACTGATCCAAACCTTTACTTTTGGATTCTAGGGGTGGAACTTGTTTCATAAGATTCTTAACCTCTTTAGCATTACCAATCACCTCATAAAGTCTATCAATATTCTACTAAAGTATATCATAATATAATGTTCGGCATCTACTACTTCAAACTAGTAATGTCCTTCCTCATTAGCCTTGGATTAGCAAATGTCCCCATCAAATAACCCTAGTCATCATTGTCCTTATTATGAATTAGGTAATCCTCATCCCTATCCAAATTGTCTCTTTCATTATCCACCTCCTTACACCCGTTTTCAACCAACTTCCTTGAGAAATAAGATTCTTCCCTTTTTGATCCATCCTCTTAATGAGAGGTTCATCATCAGAAGGTATGTTTGAAACCCTATCCATCTTATTCCCCTTGTTTCTTGTAACAATATCATAAATGTCTTTTTTCCCATTACCCTCCTCTAGCTCCTCTTTAGACTCTGTATCCATCTCAGAATAGACCTCCTTAATCTTCCTTTTCTTCCTAAATAAGCTCCCAGGAATTATCTTTTTCCACTTTTGATCCTCTATCCCAGTGAACTCATCCTCTATATCCTCATCAAAGCCCTCATCTTGTTCACTCCCCTTAATCTCACACTCTAGAGTTTTTTTACTATAAGGGGGTTTGTCAACATTTTTTGATTTTAGAAGGTTCATAACTAGAACCATTAAGCCCTCATGGCAGGCATGGTCACCCTCATGATCATTTTGAATAGCTAAAATTGTGTTACCCAACGATTGTCTAAGGTAGAAGGGGATATTAAGCCTAACCCCATGGCATCTCACAATGTTGGTGTGCAATCATAACATGAAACAGTCATATAACCACATAGAAAAGTCAATCTTAGTCCAAATAACCAAGAATACAAGTCCACATGACTCACAATAATAGCCTTGGAAGATATGGCATCTTGAATCATATATGGAATAAGTCACATCAAATTGGTTCTCAAATTTAAGAATACAAAATTAAGCAACTTTCTAATGTAGTAACATAATCTAGATCACCATGAAGATGCCAATGGCTCTTGGGTCCAACATGATCCTAAAATATAAACATATATCCAAGCATTAAATGAGCACCACCAATCACTTAAAGTCACAAAAGGGCATCATAAAAGATTTCATATCCAATTGCATAGAATGACCATTGCAAACATAATGTTGAGGCTACATCCATGAAGATCTTATGCGTGAAAAAAAGAGAGAGGCACTATAGATATTCAAAACAATAATTGAGTCTTCACTTCTGGTTATTATCATGAGATTAGTAATTTGTCAAATCAATTGCAATATCAACCAAGTCCAAAAATTGATTCCACTATGATTATATGAGTACACCTCCAATAATTATTCAAATCTAAATCCATGATTATCATGTTATGAACACACATATATTGCAAAATACTATTATGTAAATGTCCACTTATGGCATCTATGAGGCATGCATTTAGATGGATATATCATGACAAATGGAAAAGTAAGCCTCCCTCTTGTCAAAATCCCAATTCAAATGAGAGCTCATATACTCCTAATATTGACATTTTTTTAAATCCAATTGATAATAAATGTAACATTTCATGTATTGTTGGATATTGGTTTGAAACCTTGTTGAGATCCACCTATTATGCAAATTCCATCAATAATTTGATGATGAAATTTCCATTTCCTTTATACTATTCATGACTATGGATGGAGTGGGAGGTCATTATGTCTTGTTTTTACATTATTTTTTACCATAAAAGATTTTTTTTTATAAGCACATATCTTCATTTAAAAGTGTTATAAGTGGTTGGCAAGTTGTTCAAATTTTAGCTTTGGTTGAAAGTTAGGACACTCAATACATGATTCAACACACTTTTAGATTACATGTAGATGGTCTAGGTTTTCCAATTCTTAGTTCCCTAAAGTAGCTAGTAGACTTATAATATCTACTTCCAATTTGTTTGAAATTCATTCTATTTAATTTTAATGATGATTGAACATCTAGGTTTTCTACCAAATATAATTAGAGACATTGGAAATGGAGAGAGTGTAGATAATATTATAAAACAATTAATAATAACTAGATAGATTAGGGCCAACAATTACATAAGAATAGTGCAAAATGAATTTATCTCATGGAATTTAAATTTCTAACTCAAAGCAATTTTACAAAGAAAAACTTTCAAGAATAGACAAATTGGAAAGTTTTGAAGAACTTGAAAATAACCAACTATGTGGGACACAAGATTAAAAAGAAACCAAACTAACAACATAGAGCCACTAAAGAGTTCCTTGGTGTACTTTAAAAATCATTTCTAGATCCACAAGCATTCATGCTTGTCTTGAATTCATTGTACAAGTAACACTAATTTTACATGAAAATTAATCAAAACATACTTGAATGAAACAATATATGGGTCAAGTACTATTTCTTTCATTTTGAAAGTAAATGCATAATACTTTTTAGTCTCACTACATGTGCACACTTGAGGTTACTCATTTAGAGAACTCATCTCATTATATGTTGGAGACTATGTATCCTCTTCTTTGGGAGATTATAGACATTTGACCATCACCATCTACATATATGTGCACACATGTTTCATTCATATTTGGGGGTTAGTCATAGTTGGTTTATAACATATCACCTCACACACATCTTGTGTATATATAGGTGTTGTATTACATAGTTTAGTATGGTTTATGTTAATTGATTTATCGATTGTTATTTGGTCCATTTCTTGTGTATATGCCTTATGAGTGATTATTTGGATATGACATTTTGATCTTGGCTTCTCCAATAGTAAGAATATTATAATATAATAGTCTACTAAGTGTAATAAGGGATAAGCCCTTGCAACATGCTCTCTCTCTCTCTCTCTCTCTCTCTCTCTCTCTCTCTCTCTCTCTCTCTCTCTCTCTCTCTCTCTCTCTCTCTCTCTCTCTCTCTCTGTTTGTGTGTGTGTGTGTGTGTGCTTTGGTTATTCCTTAATGATAACTTAAGCTAAAGGGATATGTCTATATAGTTATGTATATAATTGGAGAAAAATAGATACTCCTTTAAATCACCATAAATTCAAATATTGAATTCATGTTATTATTTTTCTTTTATTAACACGAGGTCTAGTGAAAGGGGCATAGTTACCACCCATGTTCCAATTATTATTTATTCAACTTTTTCTAATTAAAACCCCACTAAATATCATTTAGTGAGATACTAATCACCCATCACCCTTTGATGATACCCAATAGAGACAAAAAATGTTAGTGACTAGATAAGTAGTGCAACTTTAGTGGTACCAATATTACATTCCCTATTAGGGAATTAAGAAAAAATATTGGACCAATTGTACATTTTTTTTGCTTCTCTAAATGAATAACAAATGAGGAAATTGTATATATGTATGTGATGACACTTTGGATCTACCACTTTTATCCCTTGTGCATAACTAATCCTACAACATTCATCCTTACTACTTAGAAGCCAAAACAACAATAATTAGCAATTAAGTCACGTGTGATGACAATTGAAAAAACTACCAAAATTATCTATATTATTTGATAGCTTAGAGTATATGATTTTAACTATAATTATGACTAGTACCCTTCTCCTACTATTGTCATATTCTTTGCATTTACTTCTAAACAATATATCTATAACTAATTTGAATGATCAATATTTTTTAAAAGGGGGTTTGACTTCATTAAAAAATTAATATGGTGTATTTTAAAACACTATAGGTGTTTATCTATAGTTTGATGTCATATTACTCATTGTAAATGGTTTAGAAAAATTTTCATAGTGGTGAAACTTTTTGTTCAAAAGGTCAATTTTTGGTCATACTATTGCACATATTAGTGGAGAGGGTTCATACGATACTTTAATTTTCAAATTTCAACTTTAAAACTTTACAAAATAGAACAAAACACAATATTTGATATTTAGCATGCCTTAAGTTAGCATTTATGGTTCAATTTGGGATTAGAGCATTGAATTTGATGCCTAATATAGCTATTATAACATTGTGTCTTTATCCCTATAAATTGTTGAAGATAAGTAAGGACAATGTTGTTTGCATTTCCCTCTATTTTCCATTCATTGCTATCATGCTTGATCTAATATTACCCTAACTAAAAGAAATTTCAATATCTTTATAGCCATATCTTGTTGATAAGATAAATCATTTTCATGCATTATTTCATTGTCTTCTACTATGTAGCTCATGTGGTTTAACATTCATTTTGCAATACCCTGCCTAAAGATCCTTGGAAACAAGGATAAAAAAGGGGTATTGTTTTTTGATGAATTAAGATGCAATAGGCATGCAATCACACAAAGATCACAATGGAAGACCTTAAAAAAAGCTACCAAAGGTCCTCAAGTGTCACTACCTTCCAATGCATTCAATGTTCATTCCAAGTTACAATTTAACATTCATTTCGATATTCATTTTAAGCACAAAGTACAAATTCTTAGGTGGTTAAACATAAAATTTAATTTCTAATTACCTCAATGACAACCTCAAGGATAATCTCCCAAAATACATGCCCAAATTGATTTATTAGGATTTAGGAAGATGTGGAATCCAAAACAATATACAAAGTCATAATTTGAATTCCCAAGAAGTGAGCATAAACATCCATGATTTTTTGTATGATAAAACTTCTTGGAGTATTGTATGAGCTAGTATTGTCTCTCGTATAAGTAATCCCCATGAACATGATAAATTATTGATAGGTCCATACCAAATCCATGCATCTCCATATGAGTTAATGCTATTCCATATGATGAAATGCATGCCTCATATGAAAAAATGATTCACTGTATGAGAGAATGCATCTTCATACGACATCAGGAGGAATACATCTCAAAATTGCATAAAACATCATAAAATTAAAGTAAATCCTCCACACTAGGCAGTATCAAATCTGCATAAATTGAGGAGTGGTCACTCAAGAGGATAGAAATGAGTCTAAAGGTCTAACATGCCAAATTAAAGCTCATATCTAAGATCTATATCATAAAATAAAACATCCTACTAATAAAATGAATGCATAAGCATCATCACAATGAAGGAAACATACATTGCAAACTTAGAGAATCCAAGTGAAGCATCAAGCTCAAGTCCTAAACTAGAAGTAGATCATCTTTGTACACTAGTTCCTAGTAGTGGTATAGGTAGCTATGCCTCCCAACCATGTCATTAATAGAATTGGCCTCATTTTCCAATGAAAATTGGTCTTATTTTCTACTCATGTTAGTCAAATGATCTACAAATTGTCTTGTCACTATTTTCCTCGTTGAAACTTCAACCAATCCTTGTTAACGTCTAAGTGTCAATGCAAAATTTGGTTGAAAATGGCCTCCCTTGTTTGCCAGAGGGTTTGTTGAAATTTCAACCAAACTTGGTTGAAATGGCTCCCTCGATCAACTAGGATGTCAAACCCACAACAACATCATGGTCAATGCTTTGGTTGAAATTTTGACCAATATGATTTGTTTAAAAAGAATTACCTGAAGATAAATATCCAAAGTAATCATTGACAATAGCCTAGTCAATGATTAGTTTGGATATTTATCTTCAGGTAATTTTAGTTTGAAGGTGTGTTAGTTTTAGCTTGGATATTTACCTTCATTGCAGATCTAGAATGATGAGATGATACTCTATAGTATATGTATGAACAATGAAGTGTTTAGTAAAACAAAAGAGAAGAGAACCTAACTAATATGTGAAAATTCACATTTTAATTATCACAATAAAATAGATAGGGTGGACTATCTTTATTGGAATATGACTATATGAGATAAATATTTAATTGCCATTTTTGCTTCTCTACTCCAAATGGATACTTGAAATGTTTTCATTTCATATATCATCTTCTAGGGGTTTTTTCCCCTGGCAGGGTTTAGCATTTTGGGTGGATATTTTCATCTCATATATTATCTTCTAGGGTTTTTGTTTCTCTGGCGAGGGTTTAGCATTTTGGGTTTATTTCACCCTCCCTTTATTTCATTTTTTTGCTAATTGAGATCTCTATATTTTTAGGCCGAACCATACCTTCTCTATCAAGAGAGAGAAGGGAGCCATAATGAGTGAGTATTTATATACTATTTGAAGAGGTCAAACTCTTCAAGGTTGCAAATACATATGAGGTAATGGTGCAAATAAATTTCCCTCTGAATTCAAAGTAGATTGGCAATTTGTTTATTGCCTTTCATCCAACATAGAAGTAGCACTACTTATTTGAAATCAATTATTGTAAATTATCCACAAAAGAATTGAGAAGTACAAAATTTAATTGATTGCTAGCCTTGTACCACATCATACTTTGGACCATGGGTGGGTTTGATCCTATAGTCCAATATCTACTATTTTCACTATTGCCAAGGTAGAGACTGAGTTTCTCCCTTGTAGTCCAATCTAAAAATTTTAAAAATATATATAAATCAAATTTGTATAAAAAATAAAGAAAATATTGGTAAATATCAAAAAAAATTTGTACATGTGGCATAAGTACAAATTATGATTGGATTAGAATGGAAATTCTCTCTTATGAATTACTTAGGTGCAATAAATTGGCACAAAATGATGCCAAAATGTGTTTTACTTTCTAGTCCTAATTCATTATCCCATGGATACTTCTAATATTTATAGAAGGAAATTAGATTTAGAAGAAAACCTAATATTTCCATTGCCACTTTGAAAGATCTTGTATACCACTTTTCAAGCCTTTCAAAGTAATTGGTGTTGTAATTCCTTCTCCTAAATTGTAATATGGGCCAATATTCTACCACAAAAATTTAACAAAGTTAGCATTTAGGAACAACACAAGTTGGAAAAAGATTTATGACAAGAATTCTACTAGAGTTAGAGATAGAATAGGAAGAACTCAACCTTTAGGCCCACAGCCATGCTTAATAGGTCCACTTTATTTTTTCTTGGTTTTAAAAATATTGGCTTATACATGGAAATCTTTGGCTTTGAATAAGTACTAGTCCCAGTGCTTGCAAGCGAATTTTATTGATAAGTCATACTTTCCCTCTTATAATTGCAAAGTAAGTATTTTGTTCACAACTACTATAAACATGGTAAGATATGTATACATTTATGAAAGACCAAAGTCGATTATTTGGACTTCAAAGTATGATTTAGTTTCAATAAAGAAGTGCTATTGTAGAAATGAACCCAACATGCTGAAATATGAAAAACAAAAGCATAGAAAATGGCAATCGAAAAGGGAAGTCTTGAGCTATCGTTTTGCACAATGCTTAATGGCAAGAATCCTTTCAAACTCCTCTCTTGAAAAGATAATCTTGGATCAACTCCAAGGTTCTAGGAAATCTTGCAACCTACTAGAATCTGCTTAGTTGAAGATAAATGTGTTTGTTCACAAAGAGGCCTTTGCTGGTTCAAACCAATTTTGAATAAGATGACCAATCTACTTATTGTTTCAAAATCCACAAAAGAAATGTGTTTTTGTATTTTCTATTTTTTTTAATGAATGCAATCTAACAATGCAACTATATGAGTTCCTAATTTAACCAAGGGTTTGTAAAAGAAAATAACAAAGATAAGTTAATGAGTAGTTTAAGAAAATAACTTGAAAAGTAAATTCCTAATGGACATAATCCATAAAAGAAATGTGTTTTTGTATTTTGTATTTTTTTAAATGAATGTAATCTAACAATGCAACTATATGAGTTCCTAATTTAACCAAGGGTTTGTAAAAGAAAATAACAAAGTTAAGGTAACGAGAAGTTTAAGAAAATAAATTGAAAAGTAAATTCCTAATAGACATGAGCCATGAAAATAGCACATTTATGAGTAAAGCCTTTGAAAAGATCAATAGGTAACCAATGAAAATAGGAGATGTGCTTCCTCAATTCCACTAATGCAATTGTCAATGAGAATTTAGTAACCTTAAGTTGTTTCACTTTTCATCAAATTGCAAGGCCACAGAAAGCACGCTCACGCAAGACAAAAAGCTATGCAGGAACAATAGGACGATCTCTTCTCCAACTAAGTATGTTAGTGAAATTTGTGAACATGAGACTAACACCATAATTAAAAGATTGCACAATCAAAAGAACCCAATAAAACTATTGGCTCCATTACACTTTATGAACATACATTAACAAAATATAACACACTTAGGCAAGAATAACTACACTCCAAAAGAGAGCACCAAAAACATATATTATTGCATCGAAATAACATCCTAGAATACATATTACACTTTTGAATTTATAAGAAATCTTCTCAATTTGTGTTGAGAGTTAGAGATCTCTTTATACAAACATATGCTTCTAAACTAATAAAAAAAATCTATTTATATACAAACTGAGTCTCTATCTGGTACTAAGTAGGATTCCATCCATATTTATATTATTAAATTGATGCATGAGCCTTTACATGTCTTCAGACAAATAAAGCATGAGAAAATCAAAAGAAGAAAGCCATTAGATGATGTAGGAGTCTCTATAGATGCCAAAAATAGAAGCTCCATCTTCACTAGGTGTTTCTAGGAGTTAAAATGTCATCAGAATGTGTTTCTAATGCATGGAAAGCTCTAAATTTGGAACTGGCAGTTAACTATCGACACACCTCTAACTTGCTCAAAAACTTCTACCACACCTCAGAAGAAGTGCACCTAGCAAACCTCAAAAACTAGGAAGCTTGCACACAATAGAAGCTCAGAAGCTCAATTTGCCAAAAAATCAAAGTTCTTAGTTTTGAAAATAGTTCCTAGTTTTTTCTTAGACGAGGCCTGGGAGACTCTAGTGTACTTATTGTTCCCTTTTTTGATCATTTATACCCTCTTTATAGCCAAAAATTTTCATAGATTTGAACTCCTTTTGCTTCTTCTTTCTGAAATCCCAAGGCACCTGTGTTGAATCTTGTCATTAATAGTTGCATAAGATGAGAAACCTATTCTAGTTCATATGTCTAACCTCTGTATCTTTGATCTTTTTATCTCTCCAACTGTTTGATCCTTTTGGGTTAGAGATGAGGTGATCTAGATTATCAAAAATGGTCAAATGTTTGAAAAAATTTCATATCTTTTTTCCAAGTTTTTCTAGGTCTTTTTAACTAGATTTTTCAGAGGTCTTCTGCTCAAAATTTCAAGTTCAAACTTTCATCAGTCCCTAAAAATGGGTAGCTGAAGGCTCACTATTTTAGGGACTAAAATTAGATTTTTAGTTATTCTTTCCAATGATGTAAATAGTTTTGAATTATGAGCTCTAGGTCAAAATTTATGGCCCCAACAAGTTAAGGATGCCTTTTTATCTGCACTAAGAAACAAACATTAGTCCAAAAAGTTGAAACAATTAATTTAAACAAACCCTAAATACTAAAAAGTCAAAACCCTAAAACCCTAAAACTTATAAAAAAACACTTAAAAAACCTATTTCAAGCTCTGACAAGAAACATTTGGCGCACCTTGCACACCTTAAGGGTGCGTTAGGTGCACCTTATCTCCTAAGCAAAAAGCCACCACTAAGGGTGTGCTAGGTGTGCACCCTTATAGTGCAAAATTTTATTTACAAAGAGTGCGCACATAGCACACCTTGTGGGGTGCACTATGTGCACATCCTTACTTAGAATTTTTTTGTGTTTTGAAAGGTGCACATGTGCACATATTTCCCTTGGTGTAGTTTTCTTAGGTTGCAAAACTACAAGGTGCATAGTTGTGCACCTTAAATAGGTGCGCAAGTGCACACCTTGTCTTAGTTTTGATGCGTTAGGTTTTCTATTAGGTTTTTAATGTTTCAAAGTGTATACAAAGGAGAAAAGTGCACACTTGTGCATCTATGCTAGGTGTGCATAGTGTGCCTTTTTTTCTCAAAAGACCTTCAAATTTTCCAAAATTCCTCAGTCCCAGTACCTTGGTTTTCTTAGTTAGAGAATGAAGGCATGACCCAGAGTCCAGGTGTAGCTCCAAAATGACCCAAGCCCTGGACAAGGGTCTTGGGAGACCAAAAATTTACTAGGGAATCCCCATTTCTAGGAGAAATGGGGCGTGCATTGTGAAACCATAATAAGAGGTAATATAACCTAGCCATTAAGGGAAATTACAAATATAAATATCCAAGAAATGAGGACTTGCTAATGAAAACATTAAGATGATGAAGATGAATGTTTACATCAATGTGAGAATTAGAAAATGAACAAGAATTGTACTTTAATGTAACTCAAGTATTCAAACCATCAACATCAACATCCAATAGTGTTGTGTTAAGAGCTAAAATACGCATAGGATAAACTCAAGGATAAGGAATTCTAGAATGGTAGAACAAAGTAAATTCAAATAGATCTTCTTCCAACAATCAAGGTTGAAGAATCTACAATGGTGTAGGGAAAATTGTGATAACACACCTATCTCCATGTTAAAGGTTGCAGATAAGGAGAATTAGATAAACCATAATACAAAGTAAAGTGGATCCATGATTCTTGATATACATGATGGAGGAGTAAGTTACATAAGGAATGCCAATATACCACTTGAAATGGCTTGATTAATATAGAGAATAGTGAGATTAATGTGTCCATTGATTCATCCAATGCTTTTCCCATGGTGAAGCTTTTCAAAGCATCACTATTAGTACATTCAAATAGACAGTTTCATTATGGAGTTTGTTACAGGTATTGGAAAGAGGTGGCCTTGAAGTTGAGGCTACATTACAATCTGCTATTAGAAAAGTAATTGTCTCTAAATCCTCTTTTAGCTGACTACCTATCATAAGCAATTTGTTGAAGATTTTGTGGCATCTTTTCGGTCCTCCATCCTAATGCACATTAGGAAGCATGAAAATTAAAATGAAAATTTTGATATGAAGATTGACTTTTTAAGTGGACATCAATAGACACAGAGAAAGAATGCATTTTTTTGACAAGGGATGGTAAGCATGAAAAATAAAGTATTGTGAACATCAACTCTAAGAAGATGAGGTGAATGTTACTATGTAGCAACATAAAATAGAAGAGTTTGCAATGAAACAAGGTTACTATTCTAGTGGAGAAAAGGAATAGAGAATTGATGTAGCTCTAGTCAATTGAATAAGTCAATTGTGGTTGCAACTTCCAATTGATTTAGATGAAGTAGTTTAAATCATATTGTAATCTGAGTTTGAAAGAAGTTTGTAAATGTCATGTCTACAATTACTATAAATCATAGGAGTTCATTTCTAACTTTGTTTTGGGTTTATGGTTTTGTTGATTGGCAAGTGAAGCACCAGGTCAACGTCTGTGTTTTGGGATGTTAAATGTAACAATTAGTATTAGGTCTAAGAAAGCCCTAAATCTTAAAAGGAATTACAATATGTTTGTGCTGATTTTTTTTTTATAGACATAGCATAAGAAACATTAAATTTTGAGACATAACAAATGGTAGTAAAATTTGGAAACAATAACAACTATTCAAGGGAAAAAATTATGATGTCAAGGCAAAGAAGATGATAGTAATGACAGGAAATGACTTCTAAGAGTTTGTAGTCATTGGGATTGTATATTTGGGTCACCTAGCTCAGTATGTGGCTCTCACAAAAAACCAGAAGGCTTATCTAAAGGAGATTATTGAAAATATCTAAAGCCATTGAGTTTAATGAAAGATGTCTTGAAAAGAATAGACTTATCCAGAATAGCATCAAAAAATTATGCATAGGAGCATAGTAATTGATGCAATGGACCTATTAGGATCGACCTGTTAGGATTGATACCAAACATGGAAAGAATAATGAGATAGAGAATGTTTATATTTTCCCTTGTACTAACTACAAGTCTTGGGTGTCTAGTAATTAATACAATGAGTCTATAAATTATTCATGGAGAAATGTGAATATGTCTTCATTGACAAGAATGGGAGAAAATATTTTAGTGGTACTGAAAAAGAAAAAAAGAAAAAACAATTTCCTTTGATAGAAAAACTTTTTAATATCAATACTTAGTTGCATGCTTCATGCCTAGAAAATTGATAGAAATACATCAATTATCAATGTTGAAGAGTTTAGTTCAAGAATCCTCTTTATTTGGACATCTTGGGTATGAACATTTTAACTACATTGGTTTGAGTCTATTGTTAAAAAAATGAAATGGCTATAGTGTTTTCATAATTTTTATAGCTTATTAGTATATGCCAAGCCAAAATTATATTAAAATAAAATATGAATCTCTTCCAATTGTAAAACTCTAAAAGAAAATCTACACCATTATAGTTTGTGCACATTAATTTACATGGTCATATGCATAACATCTATATTGGAGAGGATTAATATTTTATGATCTTTATCGATTGTTAGAGAAATTAGGGATAGGTATGTATTTTTAAGCATAAATCATAAGATTGTATGATGTTTATGGCATTTAAGACCCAAGATAAGGATGAGAGTGGATACTTCATCAAGGTCATAATGTCTAATAGACAAAGGTAGACTCACTCCAATATGTTTGAAAATATTTGGAATAATCATGGTACTATGGAGGAGTTGGAAAAAATCCAAATCAATAAAAAAGTAAAGAAGTTAAGAGGAAGAAGAAGACTATTCTAGATATGGTAAGGATTATGAAAAATGAAAAACAATACCAACTAAATATTAGGGTGCAACTACTTCAATAATTATTTATTTTATAGATTAAGTCCACAAAGTGAGTTTGTTACAAGTTTCCACAATGGGCATATATGAAATTCAAGTGTACGGTTGAGTGTTTTGGTATGTGGAATATGCACTACTAACAAAAGACAATAGAAAAAAGTTGGATAACAATGGTGTGATGTGCATCTTAATGGGCTATAGTACATATAGAATTGTAACCAAGTCATTAATAAACTAGACCAATGAAGATGTTAAGTTTCTTGATAATGTCCTAAGAAATTTCTTAGTGTGTCGCTTTAAGTATGTTGATTAATGTACTTGATGATGATGACTATGAGGTTTATTACGGTCCAACTAAATTTGTTACAAAGTTCATTAGTATCCTAGTGTACAACTATGGTACAAATGATCTTTGATTTCTTGATTTACTTGATTGGGTGATCTGGATATATCTCATCATTCAAGACTTTTTCTTCAATTCATATGAAATGTTGTAATATATCCATTGTATTTTTTCCCTTTCCCTTTGATGGTCTCTCTTTTCAAAAATGATGTTACATGTTAGTGGTAATTATTTTCAATCAAGTTGTGATGCAAATAACCTTTACTTTCTACTTTCTTTGACTTACTTGGAAAATGAGTGTGTTTCATATTTTTCTTCTATTGACATGACATAGCATGATGTTATATATCTATTGTATTTGTTCTCCCTTTGCTTATAATCAACTCTTGTGAAAGAGTCAATTCATTAAAGAAAATCAATGGTGGAGGCAAAGGCAGTGGCAGGGGAAAAGACATACTTTATGTTGGTTCATGGAGGATGTCATGGGGCTTGGTGTTGATTCAAAATTCTCCCTCTCCTAAGAAAGGTAGGCCATGATGCCATTGTAATAGATGTTGTGACTACAAGTAGTACAATTTTTCATGTATTGCATCTGTATTTTCTTTTCCATTTCTTGTAAGAGTGTTTCATGGTTGGGAACCACTCACTAATACATTAGGGGTTAATTTGCGACGCCAATTTGCGACGATGAGAAAATGTTATGTGTTTTTGGCCTTTTTTTTCCAATTATAGCCTAACAACATCACAATTGCAATGTCAAGAAATGTAGGTGTCTTCAATTGCGACGTCGTCGAGCTATAATCGAAAAAAAAACATTTGGCATGCAAGTTTTGTTCTGCGGCATACAATATATGCCATTTCAAACATTTGTGCCCTTATTTCATCGCGTTATATTGATTTGGAGAAGGGTGCACCACCGGCGTACTGAAAAAACCAGAGGATATAATGAGGGCATAAAAAAGAGGATATAATGTTCTTGCACTAACCCTCCAGTACTAGCTACGAAATGGCCAACATACATTTCTTCCTTCAGAACCTCGGACATACTCATATTCTTCATAGAAATCAAGGGCATCTTCAAGAAAAGCGAATAATCTATGGATGAGCTATGAGGATGCTGGAGCTATCTCCATTCTGATATTCTATAATTACTCTATCAACAGTCCACATGACATGGGTATGTTTTCTTCTATGCCTATGAGGACAACTGCAATCAATACTTCCAATGAAATTTCCTCTTTGTTATGCCTTGTTCGATGTCCATACTTTATCCCAAAGCTTCCATTCAGGTTGCAAGAGTTTGAATAGAATGTGAAGCTAGGCTTAGGCTGATGTTTGTTAATGGTATTTACACATTTGTCTTAGGCCTCACTTTTGGTTTGTGGTTCTCTTATCAACACAGGATGACAACATAGTCTTATTAGTCTGATTGGCCAAGGAAGATACTTTTGTTTTAAGTTTTAACCAATATAAACAATATCTTTCTATATCAACACTTCTCCTTTTCATTTCTTTCGAATATGTGTTTCGAGTGTGATTATTAAATTCGATAAAGTTGGCATATACAATATCCATGCATAATAGCGCTGATGAGCATAAAAGAAATATATGCATTCAATTTCTTGAGTACAAAGGAAAATATTGAAATGCTCAGTCCATCAATATCACAAGAATAGGATTATAGAACAAGAGTAATATCTATTTTAAAATATTGAAGAATTTGACCTCAAGTTTGAAACCTATAGTAGCTGGACTACTGATATTATTTGAATTTTACATGCATTTTGGTTTTCAATCAAGTCAGAGTTATTTGCTACAATTTTAGAACAACAATATCTCTCACTCTAAAGGTTATAAATTGCCTTAGAAGTTCATCTTATTCCAAGGCTTAAAGTCATAGTTGCATCAACAAATTTCACAGGGTATATCTTACATTAATCTTAAGAAAGGATCAAACACATGAACATGCATAATCATTCACAAAATCATTGCATAATTGTTCACAAAACAACCATTTTTACATTTTCCTTGTTGATGGTTGTTTGATTTCACATTCCATGACATGTCAATGGTCTAAGGAAATTAGTAGATATCTATAAAAGCGCTGTGAATGTTTTGAAACCATTGTTGCTACCTTGGTTCATTTATTTGCTGACAAGGTTAAGGAATTTTCGTTCTTTTTCTAACCAGTTTTGAGTTTCTACATGGAAGAATGATCATTCCATGGATGTGAGAGTCTAATCCTCGTGGAATGATGAAGAATTAATTTGTCAAATGTGTAACTAATAGTTATTTTGCAGAAAGTGTTGAGGAAGTTGGTGATATCTCACTGTCTAAGAGATGCGTACTGTCTTAAAGCACTGTTGATATCACTATTACATTGAATATCACTATTTTCTATCTTCGACATATTTCAAATCAATGGTTTGATCTTCATTTTATGACTGCACATTGCCCTTCACCCTAAGACCCCACGAATCCACTTTGATCCATTGCTACCAAAAGAAATAAATGTTGATGTTAAAAAAGAGCCACATTCAAGTTCAAGTAAATGAATAATACATTCCTTGAAAATATTTTAAGATTACAAAAGGAAGTTACTTGGTGGGGATCATTTGGGGTTCCTAAAGAAAGGACAGCAAGCTGGCCATGGGAAGCCATGAAAAAGTTGGGGTTGGCTTCACAATAAATCCTAACCGTAGGACGTCGAGGTTCTTCCTCTTCAACTTGAGGGTATAATGAACAATGCTCAGACCCTCCATGAGATAAGCTCGCTTATCACATTTAGAAAAACATAATTAAAGGCCAATCCTCATAAATAAGAACATATAATAGTTAGAGAAATAAATCAAATCTTTTGCAATAGATATTAGAGACATTATATAATACTTTTAGAAATATACAGGTTTCTATTGGAAATGTTCGAACAACCTTTCTTTGATCAGATCACTTGATTCAATAGAGACATAATACAACATATAAAAAAATAGATAAGACTTTCTTTAAGATTTTGCAATGACCTCTCCTTGATTGGACCACTTGATCCAATGCAAACATTATTGAACATAGAACACTTCCTTGATTAGACCACTTGATCCAATGGAGACATTATTTAACATGGAACATTTTCTTGATTAGACCACTTGATTTGATAGAGACATCATAGAACATATAGAGAAATCGATAAACCTCTTTGGAATTTTGAGATAACCTGTCTTTGATGCTTGATCCAATAGAGACATGTTGGACCATTTAGAAAAATTGGTAAAACTTCTTTGAGATTTTCTGATGAGCTCTCCTTGATCATTGATCTAATTGAGACATCATAGAACATTTAGAGGAAAGATAAAACCCTCTTTGAGATTTTGTGATGGCATCTCCTTGATTAGACCACTTGATCCAATGGAAATAACACAAAATATATAGAATGATAGAACCCTTCTTAATTTTGTGATGAACTGCTCTTGATTTTGGTCCAATAGAAACATTATAGAATATTTAGAAAAATAGATAAAACCCTCATTATAATTTCCTAATGATTTCTCATTAAATAGATGACTTGATCCAATAGAAAATAATCCAATGAAAGAAAATTAAATGAAAATAGTTTTTCAATTGAAAATATATATTTAAAATATTTTAAAAATATAGACACGTTTGTGCTAGTTTTTACTTACATTGAATTTTGATAAAGTGGATAATCTACATTCTATCTTCTCTTGTTTAACTAAAGTATCTATTTTTGTTGGGATTACCATCTTTCTATCTACTCATTACTAACTAAAACATATAGTATATTTGTATGCATATTACCTAGGACCACCTGTCTGTGTCTATCTTGTAGTATAAGTCTCTTGTTTTCTAATGACCAAAATTGTTGTAGTTGTCCATTAAAACCTGAAAAGACCTATGATAACAATATCATTCCTTGCCACTTTACCCTAGAAATAATCTAAGATATTTATGTATGAGGCTTTTCAATATTTATTTTTTCGGGATATAGTGGTTTTGTACAAATTGAGTCAAACCTTCATTTTTGAACTTTCTCAAGTTGCAATTGTTTTACAGTGGAAAGGAGACAAAAGGTCCCCTTGGTGAATATTATTAGCCCTTATTTCTATAGACTAAGATTTTCCTGATTAGACTATGATTTAGGTGAAGAATTCTTGGATTGTAGTGTTTGTCTCATCCTTGGCCCTTGAGGCAGTGGCCTATTGTCCATATCCATATGTTTTTTTGAGAGAAAACAAGATTGCCTCTATTAAAAAAATATCCTCACTTAGTTCAAATAATTGAAGTTATATAACCTCAAAAATGCTTGATCCTTTAACATTTACTAAATTTGGATGGTGCATTCACCAAATGGATGTGAAGATGCATTTTTGAGTTGGAATATCCAAGAGGAAGAAAATATGTAAGTACTCGAAGGATTTGAATTTCAAGAAAGAAAGAAGTAAATATGGTAGTGTCCACAGATTATCAAAGCAGGTCAATGCATCTCAAGAGTACAGTAGATTATAAAGAAAGTTCAAGGAGATTCCTAGAGCATTAGTTATGTCAATTGATCAAATCATTGTATGGCTTGAAGTATCTCCTTGTGCAGGGTACAACACAAATTGATTAGCACCTTTGAGCTCATGAATTATGTCAAAGTCTTTTAGACAACAACTGAGATTGTCATCCTGATTATTTATGTTGACAATCTTGTGACCACTGTAAGAAGTGAAAACTTGACTTCGGGTGGATCATGATTTAAATAATTTGAGATTACATATCTTATATAGTTGCATTTTCTGCCTTGAAGTTAGATGTATAACAAATCATAATCATGCAGTTGTTTCTTGGACAAAGTATCCCAAAGAGTTGATTGAAAACTTTGGGATGGCTGATAGCCAAAGAATAGTGGAAAACCATGGTTTTCCAATTATGATTTATCATAAAAGGTTAATGAATCTCACTATAGATATATGGTTTGAATCCTCATCCAGCTTACAAATACCTGATCAGATGCAGGATTTTTTGCAAGTTATCTCTCCAAGATAATGATAGGACCTAGGCAAACACATTAGAAGACAGCTATATCTGTAAAGATATGTGTTGGGTACTCTAACCTTTGGACTAGAGAACATAAAGGATGATGACTTCTCCCTGACTTTTTACATAGATGCAAATTTGACAGGATCTATTGATGATTGTAAGTAACAATTGGGTATACTGTCAACATGAGTTCAAGAGCAGTTTCCTAGGTTTGTAAGAAGAAGATTACAAGGAAGCACATTGAACAATATGGAAAACAATCTGGTATTATAGAATCCGAGGTGATGTTTTTATTTTCTCCAATCCATCTCCAACAATATACTGCAATGCTCAATGTTTTGAAGATGGTGAAGAATCCACCGATGTATGAATGATTCAAACACATTAAGTTTTATTTTCATTAATTAAGAGAAAAGATGCAAAATAATGAAATGGAGATGTTGTCTTTCATGATCAACTTGCAGATGACTTTATAAAGTCAGCATCTCAAGCCAAATTTGCACACTTTTAAACTGGACTCTTAGTAATTAAATCTGCACAAATTAATATTCAGTGTTTGTGTGTTGAGCAACTCGATAGAACTTTTTTTCATTATAAAACTACAATGTTAGAAATACAGTAACAATAATCTTTACAATTCCAACTCTCTTGTTGTTTAATTACACTTTTGTATCAGACACAACTTTCAAACTGCTAGTTTCTTTTGTATATTAATATGTGCACATGAAAATACTATCATGCCATTTATTTTTTAAATAGTGCATGATGCATATTTTCTTAGTACTTGCTTCAATTTATTGAAATCCATTAATTCCTTGCATTTTAATCATATAGATTCTGAGATCTGGATTTTACATTCAATGGAGTCATAGAGTATATTTCTAACTTCTACCAATTTATGGTTATAATTTTGTAGGTGCAAATTGGTACGCATTCATTTACATTTGATCATGTGTATGGCAGCACTGGTTTTCCATCATCAATGATTTTTGGAGAATGTGTTGCTCCACTTGTTGATGGTTTATTACAATCTTATAATGCCACAGTTCTTGCATATGGACAGGTGTGTGTCATCTCATCATGGCACCTACATGTTGGTTGATCGATTTCTTTTTTAAATCCCTTTTTCTTCTATAATTTTGTCCAACTTGGATCATAAATAATTATATTGTATGAAGGAATTGAATGATAACATGTTTCAATCTTTCTCAAACTAATTCCTGGTTCCATTAAAATTTAATATTGACAACACTTAAATAAAAAATCTGTCAAATGATAGGTAGAGCCTATTGTTACTATTTTGTGAAAGCAACTTTTAAATAGACATTCACTTGAATTTAGTTCAACCTGACTTTCATAAAATCAAAATCAATTTGGAGATACAAGCTTCTCGTCTACCATTTCACTAACTAACCAAATTGAAACAAAGCTATTTATTGTTATTCTTTTGTGTAAGATTAGGAACTCTTTTTTTAAGGTACACTGATTACAAAACTTGTTCAATAATAGCTAAAAAAGGGGTTCATGAGATTCTGAAACCTTCTTTTTGAAAAACATATCAGTATTGAATTATTACAAATGAATAATTAGTTTAAATATGACACAAATCAGTTCATGACATTCTATGTCCCATCACCAATATTTGTTTGTTCATAACTCGATGTCCATTATTTGCCTTAGTTTGTGGGTGCATAAAAGTGACATCTCCAGTCATAGATCTAATCCCTAAACATGTAAAACTAAATTTCATAGATCCAATCTCTAATCTCTAAACTTTTAAAATTTAATAAAATTCATATTCTGACTTGTTTATTATTTGATAGGTTGTTCCTGGAATCATGATTGTAACTTAGTTTCATCACAATGATCCTTATGAACTTACATGTACATTCACTAACAAGTAACTCTAGATGAAACTTTAAGTTTATTTATCACATTTCAACATTCTCACCAAAATCTGAACTACATTATCTCATGATTGTTGTAGAGTACCATTGCTCATATGTGAAATAGGCATCTAGATTACTGAACCCTTCTTAAAATTAGTTTCATTGAATTAATATATGTTATGCTATCACTGGGTGTGTAATTTGAGCATGAGAATAATGTCATATCTATCTACGTGTTTTGCCTAACAAACTTCTGAAATATAATTTCTATAAGTTTTTAAAATTAGAGTAGATGAATTATTTTATAAGAAAAGGTGTTGCATTTAGGCATTTATTGATAGGTTTGGACATGAACAATTTTCTATTTCTAGTAGATTATAATGATGATAGTATTGGATTTTTTTCCATGTTTAATTTTTCTCACGATTCTTGAACTTTCAGGTTGTTACTTCACAAGATTGGCCTAAACTTATAAAGGATGCAAGTTTGTTCTATGTATGCTCAAGCACATTAGAAAGAATTGACTCAAGAGATAGAAAGATCATATGAGGGGCACTGTATCTACACTTTCAACTTCCATGCATTGCTATATATTTCATATTCTGAACAAAGGAAAAAATCATATATTCAGAAAAACACAGAAAAAACATAAAACTTTCTTTCACCAGTATGAGTATATTTATCTATATTGTTTAATTGAATCACCTGTTACTTATGATAAGAGTCTAGTACATAAAATATTTGGTGGCCGACTCATAAGTCAAGTTGTGATTTTTAGCTGTTTATATTTTCAAAATTGTTCGTACTTTGTTAACAAGTATGAGTGAATGTAAGAAGATATCAGAAGAAGTTATTCATTTCTAAACATCATCTTTTTAATATTAGCAAGGGAATAGAGAGGGGCTTATAGACACCTCCAAGATTTACTGTTCATTTCATAAATGGGATTTTTTGAGTCACTTAAACCTTTCAAAATTATTTTTATGCTGGGAACTCTAGCTTATAGTCTTAGAAAAGTATTTTATTCATTAACAATTGCTTCAACCTAGCTTGTAGGTGAAGTGCACACAATGTTCTTATTGCTCAAATAAATTTGATCCTTTCTTAGATTTGAGCCCAGAGATCATTCGAGCAGATTCCTTGTTGAAAGCATTATCCCATTACACGGTAGTGGAGCAGTTAGATGGGGGTGTGAAAAGATATCAATGTGAACGATGCAAAGTAAAAGTGAAGGCTCTAAAACAACTCAAAATTGATAAAGCACCACATGTTCTTGCAATTCATCTCAAGCGCTTTAGTGTAGTTGGATCTGGAGGAAAAATTGACAAAAAAGTAGACTTTGGTTGTACGTTGGATCTCAAACCATTTGTTCTCAGTTCACATGTGAGTAGCCCTTACAATATTATTTGCTAGTGGATCACATTTTCAGTGGAATCTAATAATATAGTTTTTGTAATATCTACTGGTTTTTTAATAAATTTTACACATTTGAATGATATTCTAGTTTCTCTGTCTATTGATCAATCACAGGAGGGCAATTTTAAGTACACTCTTTATGGTGTTCTTGTTCATGATGGCTGGAGCACACATTCTAGTCATTATTTTTGCTTTATTCGTTCATCCATAGGCATCTAGCATGCTTTAGATGATAATCGGGTATACATTTGCTACAGTTGTGAAGACATGTTTAATTTTGTGGAGCAAGCTCATTATAATTTGTGTATAACATAATACACAAAAGAACTACAATTTTATGTAGAACCTTTTCTTTATATGGTAACACTAATTATACTAAAGTTGCTTAGACTGTTTAAAGTTATTCTTATGACATTTTGTACTCTAGGTCTATTCAGTTAGTGAGAAAAGTGTGCTTTCCCAGAAAGCTTACATGCTATTCTATATATGAGATAAGAAAACTAGCATTCAAACAGCAGGTGGGTTTGAATCTTAGTATAATGGATCTAAACTAAAGAAGAGGGTGTCATTGAACATTGGACATCCAAAGGAAAACCACTTACAAGATTCATATGCCCCCCAGGTGACAAAAAACATGCACTCTTTCCAAACGACAACAATCTCTTTTAATGTTACAGGTGTAAACAAGATACCCCAACAGGTAGAAAATTTGTCAAATGTCAATTTAATTTCAGAAAGTCTAGAAAAGAACACAAGTTTTGGCCAGTCATGCAATAAAACTAGATCATCAGCAGATCATGATGCTACATTACAGATGGTGCCTCCAAGAACCTATGGTATTCAAACAAATAATGTCTTCTAGTCAAGTCATACCATAAGTAATGGATGCACATTGAATGGGTCTAGTAATAATGTTAAGAAGCAGGAATCTGAAATAGAGGGAACTGATTCTATGGGTAATTTTAATGATATGGTTGTTAGACATTCTTGGAACTATGATGTGAGCAATGATAATGAGAACTATATTGGTAGAAATTCTGAAGCTTATTCAAAAATTAATGGTAATAGATCATGAGAATGTCAAACATTCTACAAATGGTTTGACAGGTATTATTACTCGGCATCATGCTACTAAACTTCCAAAAAATGATTCAAATGGTAAACTTGTAGCTAGTGAGCATCTAGAGAATGGTAGTGTGGTCCACAATTCTATAGATAATGAGAGTGAGGCTGCTAAGCTCCTATCCCTAGAAGATGGTTCCTTATTTTAGGTGCTTGTTTTTTGTATTAATGTTGCAGTGTATATGTTTATTTTTGAGAAAATTGCTTTTAGTCCTAATGAATCTTTATATGTTCCTTTTGGTAGGGAGGCAAAAATGGTACTTTTCTCTGTAAGGGAAGGGAAATGAATGGGTCATGTGTAAAAGCTATGCATCCACATAGGTTGCAAAAATATAGTCAAGAAGCTAAATGTATTTCCAGCCAAAAGTACCAAAAACACCATGAGGACAACCACTACCTCATTAGTAGAAATAGATTGAAGCTTATGAAGCATCTTCCATGTCCTCGATTTTTACAAGCATTTTCTTTCAGGGGGCATTTTCTTCTAAGAGCAATGCATATTTTGAGGAAGAAACGATCCAATGAAAGGAAGAAATCCACGAAGATGCAGCTTAAGAAGGCTAACATTTTTCTTAAGCAGAAATGCTTTGCAAAAATGCCTTCTGGAAAAGAGTATCCAACTACGAAAAGTTTTGCATGTTTAGTCACTTCTAAGTATCCACAACAATCCCGTGGAAAGGGTCTATCAAACAAAATAAATGGTTGTGTTTCTGTGCAGCAAACCAAGACATCTGAAATTACAGCTGGTGTGGTTCAGAATGGGTGTAACATTGCTAAATTTTGTGATACTCCGATGCCTCTTGTAAACAGGCAACATTCTAGTGGAAATGGTACTAAGCTAAAGAAACAAAGAGAAGTTCCTTGCAAACTTGGTTTAAGTAAAGCTAGACAATATTGTGATGTTGAGCAAGACTCTAACATTAGCACAGAGAAAAACTGGTCTGCTCTCTGTGTTTCTGTGCAGCAAAATGAGACATCAAAAATTACAGCTGGTGTGGTTCAGAATGGGTGTAACATTGCTAATGTTTGTGGTTGAAGCAACAGGCTGAATATGCTTGCAGCGGGGTCACTGTGGTGGCGACGGCAGTTGGCGTCGCTGCCACAATGGCCCCGTCATAATGCTTTTCGTGGACGTCGCAATTGTGACGTTCACCCCAACCATTGTGACGGCCCTTGGCATTGCCGCCATGGTGGCGTCGTTGCAATGCTTGTTGTGGATGTCGCAATTGCGACGTTCATGGGAAGCATTACGATGAACGTCGGCATCGCCGCCATAGTGACCCCGTCACCAGATGTCGTCGCGACCCCCGTCGCAATTTGTCATGGATGTCGCAATTGTGACATCTAGGACAAGCATTGGGACGGCTGTCAGCATCACCGCCATAGCGACCCCGTCACCAAATGCCATCGCGACCCCGTCGCAATGCTTGTGGCAGACGTCGTAATTGTGACGTATGTCGCAAGCATTACGACGGGGTTTGTGCCATAATAAAGTGGTTTCATAATGATGGATAGATGTCATAATTGTGACAACAGAGGATAGATGTCATAATTTGTGACTAAAAAACTATGACGTCTATTACTGTCACAATGGCGACACATTGCGGTTGTAATTGCGACACTTAGCCATCGTAAATCGATGCCAAATGTATTAGTGACTTCAACATCCTTTGCATGGTTTAGAGGTGATTTTATTGTGGCAGAGGCTTATGCAAGGGAATGAGCTTCGTGATTATGCCATTTACACATAAGAAAACTTGCTTCTTCAACTCCTTACACTCAACTCTTCATTGAAGTTATTCTTCCAATAGTGAGAATATATGCTACAAATTCTTGGGAGCCAAGGGACCCTAAACCTATGCTACATTTTTTGGATACATGGTAGAAGTTACTACTGACTTCAATACTTCATAACATTATGGATCATATAGTGAAGCCCAAATCAATAGCAACAATATATACTTGGGGTCCTCGCAGGGAGACTGTGCCAATACATGCATGATTACATCCTTGGCTTCCATTGTTGAGCTAACATATGGAGCCTAATCTGATGACAATTCTATGGGAATTTGCAATCAACCTAGCTAATCAGAAACTATACCAATTTAACTAGGTTATGGCTTGTTTCTTTCTAAAAATATTTGATATGATATGTTTTTGTAAAATTTCTTGTGCACTCTACCCATTTTTCCTAGTCTACATTATTTTTGTGCAGGATCTTGAGGTAAGTCACTTAGCATGGGTTGAGTGAGTTTTATTGTTTTATTATTTGGATTCTAGAATATGTATGCAACTGGATCAATTTTTTTGTTGTGCTAAGATGTAATAAGAACTTTACAAAAGATCTCTTTGTATAATAAATTAAATTAAATTAAATTAAGTTTTAAATCATATTTCTGAAATCCCCTAACATTAATTAAAAATATAAAAGTAAAATGATGTCTCTAAAATCATAAATATGACAAGTATTAAGAGGCCATATGGCAGCCTAGAATTAGGATTATACAACAATTGATAGATAGCCATGAAGACACATGTGAATGGACTTCTACAAGCTATGTAGAGAATTAGGTCATATAAGACAAAAAAAAAGTGAAATCCACCTCAACTTTGGTCTCATCAGAAATTTGTAGCCAACTATGCTTCACATCCCCATTTGTTGAAAATGGCATGCCCAATGAGATACTCTCCACACATCTGCCTCATTCTCAACATGCTCCTCTTCTACTGGAAAATAGTTGAAGCACTCAATTTGTTTGTGCCTTTTGGTGCTTGATGTGATCAGACCTAGAATCACATTCATCCTTACTATGTTTTTTCTCCAATAGTCTTGTCAAGGAACTAATGTAGTAAAAAAAAAGGATATTCGTTCTCTATGTTGAACATATTGGGGAAAGAATTCAAAATGCAAGCTTTTTTCTTTCTGCAATCACATTACACAACTTGGAAAACTCATGCCCAAAAATGATTTAAAACCCCTATCATAGTCACTGAAGGAAAAAGCAATAATAACCCATCTTAAACTTAGTCAGATTTACAATTGGAATCATCTTTATTCAGCCTTTGTACACAATGCAACAAAGATCCATGGATGTATTCTAAATCTGAAGAAGAGGGCTAATGGAAGTTTAACTAACCTCACCTCAAATATCTCTCATGACACACGTAGGCAAAACCTCCTTCATCAGCAAAATAGAAAACTAACATTTTTTCTTTTTTTTGTTATTTGAACTCGAGTTGGTCAAAATTTCAACCAAATTAGGAAAACCTAATTTGGTCAAAATTTTGACCAACTCGGACATAAAAACAAAAAAAATGTATTCAACAATCCAATTAAGGGCTTGGTCAAAATAAAAGGTCAAAAATTGACCTATAATGTATTAATGTGTGGTACTTGTAGGCCTAGTCCCATCATGTTAATGAAGATAGTGACCCAATCAATAACAAAAAGTACAATCATCCTAGGCTAATGATCATGCCAAGCAAGATATGAAACCAACACCATTATCATGAGGACAATGTAGTACAACAAGTCTTTAGGTAGATACTCTATAGGATAACTATGTAGGGACTCTAGTGGAGTGTAAGTCACTTGGCATTGGGAAGCCCAAGTTATCTATGGAATGGATAAACTCTAATAGGAGGCCACATGTTCCCTCATACCAACTTCCACAGAAAATTGATAATCGTATAGGCACCACACCCTTGTACTAGCTCCCTTGAGACACTCGATAATCATACATATGTTTACTTATCTTCTCTTAAGTTTTATTACCCATTAGCTAATTTGGTTATCACTTATTAGAACCTCTTCATGCTACCTTTTTAGCCACTTCTAGGTTTGGGTACATGAGAGAAGATACTCCACATATCTATCCTGCATATCCATGGTCATCAAATGATGAGTTCATGTAGGGAATGTAAATTCCCAACCCAACCCCAAATGAACAAATACCTCAACTGACCTAAATCTAGGAGATTGGGTCTAGCAAGATCTCATCATATGCATGTGCACATGCTCATGTATGGTTACAACCAACTTCACAAAACTATAGAGACAAACAAGAGTTGGATGAGAAATGAAAATAAAATACCAAACAAAAATACACTCAACCATACTAATTGTTAAGAGTAAGGATTTGGTACAAATCCCGATGAACACAAAGTAAGACCATCATCAGAGTGAAAACCTAAGATACATTCCAAATCCATAACCAAAACATATCTCAATAAATACCTATAAAGTCTAGGTGGCATGCAAAATGAGGTGACATAAAAATCGCTCAAAATTCAAAGTCGTCAAAATCTAACAAAATCAAAAACTCACTTCCAAAATGGGACCAAGTACCCAAGTATCAAATAAAATTTAAGCTACAAGTTCACACACAAATTTTAGCTGCATAACCTTACTAAAACTTATAAATTAAAACACATAAAGCATACATATATCTATACTTGCCCAACTAGGTCGAACTAAAGCGTGCAAACATAGGGGAACACAAGTTACCATCCTCCAAACAATTAGCAATAAAAGTGGAAGCTAAAACATGGAGAAAATGATAAAATGAGAAGGTCCCACCTCATGGTCAAGAGGGAAAAACAGAAAATGCAATAATAAAATAAATAGGCTGTCGAATTCAATGAACCACTTGGCAAATAGAGATTTCCCTAGTACAATTCTAATGAGACCCACCTTGTGGAAATCTATCAAGCCAATCTCCTGCAATGAATAATGAAAGGATTTTTCACAAGAGGTTTTGAGCAAATTGTTCTCAAAACATGAAATTGGCATTTAGTAATAATGAACTTTTAAGTTCTAAAATTTTAATATAAGAACTTTTCCAAGTGACTTATAAATTAAGTCATTAAAATAACTTAATAACTTAACTAACCCCTTTTCCCAAAATAAATTATGTAATTTCAATTACTTGGAATTCAACTACATCTAATTAGCCAGTAAATTTAAAATAAGTTTAAATCAAATATAAAATTTCCAATAATTAAAACTCGCATTAAAATAATTTTTTTGTGACAGATGCGAACTCCTAAATGCTCAAACACCCTTATAGATCTAAATAAAATGCAAAAAGAATATGAATTTACCAATTACTAGAGGATTTATTATATTATTTAAACATACACATCGCCCATACTAGGATGATATTGTCTTAGTATGAACAACCAAATCATTAACTTCATGTTTCATTGTTAGGGATATAAGTCTTGTATAGTAAATAAACAGCATCAAGTGTAGATGCAATACATATATATATATATATATATATAGTTGAAGTAACAAGTGCATGAAATTGCATGATAAAGAATTTAATTAATTTCATTAAAATAATCTATTTAAATCATTCATTTGCATTATTGTATTAGTTCACTGTAAGAATGAGATACACATTTGTAGCACAAGCACATCAACAAGGAATCCAACAATATCCATCATGCATTCAAACAACCACAATCCATATTCAAATACAAATAACCAGATATCATCATAAGGCATCATGTCAAATCACTAGCATCATCATGCAAATATTATCAATACTAAAGAGCTTAGCATCCAACATTTATCAACTATGATATTGGCGATCAAAATATTGTAAAGTCTTAAAGCATCTCAACTGGAAATATATAGGAACACATCAAAGTATCGCTCAAATGAAATAAGCCATGGAACATAATGAAAACATGGGAAGCACTACATAATTTCCTTAATAATGGGTATATCTAGAGGAAGTGATTCTTTTGCATCAATATGGGCATAGTGAAAGTCTGAACATATTGGGTGGGTTTCTTTAGGGGTATATAGAGATGTAAATATTTCAGAGTTGTAATGCCCTACTAGGGAACCCAAGAGAAATTGAACCAAAATAAGTTAACAAGTTTACAAAAAAAAACCCCTTAGAAGTTTACACAAAAATAATAATAACAATGTGGAAGAAATACAATGAAATACCATTCGTACACATACATGTAACTCAAACATAGATCTAACAATTTTCAAGGGTTCCATAATGTAGAATAATGTGTATGCTAATTGATTATACATATTAGTCATAAGTACAAAGTCTTGCATACATAAATGAATATCAAAGACATCGTTGCATAAGTGAATACATAGATACAACTAATATCATAAAGTATACAGAGTGGAACAACATCAAATTTTGAAGTTACATGGCATGCAATAATAATAAAGCACAAAGTACAATATGATATCCCAAAAGAATCATAATTCATCCACTAATATATGGTATAATATACAACATATGAAAGATAAGAGAAAGTCTCTAATAAAGATGAATAGAAAATGTAAGTGTTAGAAAGATCATCCATCATTGGTACACGTATGTCATAATCTCAAATGGTAGTAGAATGATGGAACCAAGGTATTTTTTAGTGGCTAATATTCGTAAATTGGCTAATTTTAGAATTTTTTGGCTAGTGATTTGGTTAATATTTTAAGATTTGGTACAACCTAAATCGCCATAGTTTTATAAAATTTAGTTCTAGAATATTTAAAATCGCTCAATAATTTATTTTATTAAAAAATTTAAACTCAAATATTTGCCATAATATCCATTACATGATTAGATTTGAGTCACCTAAATATAATATTATTGGATAAATTAAATTGAACTAACCAATAATTATCATAATTATTAGTTACTTTAGGGATATATCACCAATATTTAGTCTTCACTATTGATTTAAAGTATATGTAACGATCCTCATAATATTCCACAAGGTAAAAAAATGTTCAATTTTTATTTGTAATATTCCATGGTGATTAATGAACTTCCTATTATTATTGAGATTCGTCAATATTTTATACAAAAAAAATTATGATTCGAAAATAATCACCAATATTAACAATATTTAGAATAAAAAATTGAGAGATTCGCCAACAGAAATAATTTTGTTTTTTCAAAAATATGAAATATTCGCCAATATTTTATATCTTTTTTTGGAGGTGGCTTTCATAAAGTTTACCCTGGATGGAACCTATACTCCCACTATGCTAAAGAGATAACATTAGACCCCATTCAAATATCGAACACCAAAATCAGTCATAGGATAGAACCTCAAAAAGGGCTCTTGAAAGCTCTCTACCTCAAGAGGTACAACATATACTCTAAAGGTAATACATATGAATCTAGAAGATACCAACACATATAGGAACCCAAAATACATATAGGGAAGTGTCATCACATGAGTCAACTCTTTAAGTTAAAATGGTAGTGTCTCTAGACCTTGACCCCTAAGTGACTTTGTGTGGTATTAGTAATTCTCTCCTACAAATAATGATACTAACTATGCAAGACCTCAATCACAAGCATCTTTGCCCACTTCCATCCTAGTGTGTAGTAGCAATCAAGGCATATGTGAGGAATACATACATTATTAATCCATTCAAAAAACCCATATGGTGTATTATGTTGTCACTTGTTAACTTGCAATGAGTTGCCATGAAAATCACTTGGGGTCTTGGACCCCATGATAAGTATCTTCCCCTCTATACACCTAGGTAATCTACTCTAAGCTCATAAGTCATAAATTAGTCTCATAAAAGTATGATGATCAAACCTAGTTCCATAAAAAGACATCTTTAGCACATAATGGTTCTTAAACCATAACCCATGTGGTGTATTACTTATACATTCAAAAACCCATGTGTTATTATGTTATTACTTATTAACTTAAAATGAGTTACCATGAAAATCATCTAGGGTCTTGACCCCCATTGCAAGTCACTTCCCATCTATACACCTAGATAATCTATACCCTAATCTCACAACCCATAAATAAATCTCATAAAAGTATGATGACCAAACTTAGTTCCATAAAAAGAGATCTATAACACATACTGGTTCTTAAATCATAACACCATAAATGCACTCTCAAGTGTTCACATAATCATGACTTTAACAAAGTTGGGTCAAATTTATCGAGACCATAATCAAATTACAATACATGTACATAAAAAATAATTGCTAGAGTATAAAGTAAAAAATCCAAGCCCATGGTAACAATTTTCTAATAGCCAAGTTAAAAAAAACCTCAAATACACATAAATGATATAACAAGGTTCAAATAATAATCCATCAAATCATAATTTAGTCATTTAGAAGAAAATATATTCTCTTAATTAAATCGCAATTTGATTTAAAGATACAACTACTTCAAGCCCATGTTCTCATGCATATATTTTATATTTAAAAATCATTTTAATTCAAATGCACATGCATATGAAAATAATTCATATTTATATGTTATGTATGTATATATGAGTTCATGCATCATGTGTGTGTGTCTATATATATATATAAACAAAAACTAAATATAGCCATATAATTAATTAATATTATACTAACTAATTAAAATAATGTACAAAATAACATAAATATTATTCCTAAAGATATTAATATTGATAAAATTGATAATTGAATATTTATATTTTATGAATGGATATTAATTATTAATTAATTAATTAAATTAAATTTTTAAAAAGCTTATATTGAAAAAGGGGCCTCACAGGTCATAGCCCTACAAGATCCTCACGACACTATCATAGGGGTTGTTGTGGGTTGCCTATGACACAAGAAGATTGTGGCCTTCCATAGAAAATGGTGGGTCAAGCCCCTCTTGTCCCTATTTTACTAATATTTTTATTAGTTATTATTATTTTTTTTAAATTTTAATGTTTAAATTTTTAAAAATATTTAATATTTTTTATGAATATTTTAGCCTATATATATATATATATATATATATATATATATATATATATATATATATATATATATATATATATTTATATATCCTCCACACACACACACACACACACATGCACGCACACACACGCACACACACAGATATAGAAAATCCTAATTGATTTGATTCCATATTATCCTAATTGTTTACCTATAATAAACATCAATTTTCTCATAATTGAATACATAGTTTTACCAAATTTGAGTTTTACAAGAATTTTCCACACAAGAGAAAAAACAAGGAAAACTCAAATCAATCTTTTTTAGAAACAAGACAAATTTGTATTTCAATACTCAAATTCCATACACATTTTGACAAATTTGAGAAAAAACAATCTTTTTGAAAGAAATATTTACAAAAGTTTTTGGGCTTTGCCTTAATTCCACGAGCATATTTATAACAAAAAAGGCAAATTTGAAAACTCCAAAATCTCAAGTTTTTCAAAGCAACTCCTATGTCTAATGACCAAAAATAACCTTACTAAAAAAACTATTCGATTGAAGTTTCCAAAACATGCAAATCCAAATTAAGAAAACTCAACTTAAAATTTAACAAAAAAAATTATTTCTATTTAAATAATTCTCCTCTGTCAAATCACTTCAACTTACTAATTAATTGAATAATTCAATTTATTAATTAAATGTACAGAATGAGTTGCATTTAATATTTTAATTACTAATTCAATACTTATAGCATATTAATAAAATGCAAATTGATAATTAATTATCAATTATTATTTATGCATTAAATTTTTTAATTTGGATATCATACTTAAATTTCCAATTCTCGTAGTTAGAATTTTTCACCCTCTCAACTAAAATAAGTATTTAATTAATTCTCATTTATAAAATATTCTTATATTTAATAATTCAATATTTAGTAAAACATACTTATTTAATCACATAATTAATCGTAATAAATCTCTTACTCTTGTTTAACATAAACCCACGTCAAATCACATGATCTACAACATGAAAGAAAGTTAACTAAATGCAATAATCATTGCCTAGAGGAAGGGTTTACAAATTCACATCACATTGATAAATTCGAATAGATAATCAATCAAATACTTGTCCACTATTTCAGGACAAATGATAACTTAGGTTGGTCTTGAATGTTATATGCCCTCTCTCACCATTGAAATATTATGATAGGGCATGCTCATCCTAGCAATTCAAGGAATTCAATGCTCAATTTTTACAATCTTCCAAAAAATGTGCGTGTATATACATGTATTTATATAAAACATGCAATGGCTGAGATTGATACATCATGTAGATCTCGCTAAGCAAGTGACTACAAATCACTCCCTCTACCACATTAAACACATCACACAAAAATTTAAAATATATGCAAGTATGAGTCAGTATACTAATAAAACTAAAAATATGGCATCATAACATATAAATCATCATCATGAAAAATGACCATAATCATCTAACTATAAACACAAGATATCACACAACTATCCAATCCCTCATTATATATAAAAATCGCAATATAGTGTCATACATCCATATCCTCAAGTATAACTAAAATACCCAACACACATGAAAAGTAGCCTAAAAGAGTTTGACAATATAAACTAAAAAGAAAACTATGAGTGAGCACTATAGGAGTGACAAGGAACTGATTTACCTCAAATCATAAGGTATTGTAAGAATTATCAACGAAATCAAGCTCAAATTTGTGTAATATTTGTAATCGTCTCCACATTATGCATCAAAGGCATGTAATCTTTGCAAGTTAAAATTAGTAATTAACAAGAAGCATAATGCATTTGGAAATGTGCACATGCATCTATCTTATGGGTCATCGAGTGGGAGAAATATAAAATGTATTTTGAGGAATACAAATCTTCTACATTGGGGTTAGTCCTATAATATATATAGTCATCTATCTTAGAAATGGTCTCAACCCATGTTAGAAATCGTATAAATAAAACCCTCATCTCATCATGGGACACCATGGTTTCAAATAGTTGGAAGATATCCCAAATCCCTCCTATTTTGTGGCTTCAATGGGTGCCAAGCAAAAGGTAGACAGAGGGTGAACCCACAATAGTGGGTTACACTTTTTTGGAGGAAGAGATTCCTCCAAAATCGTGAAAGGCAAATTTTTTTCCCAAAAACTTTAGATAGAAAGTAATCATCAAGTTTTGATAGAAACTATAAAAGTTTCGATCAAAACTACTTTTGATAGAAACTATAAAAGTTTCGATCAAAACTACTTTTGATGGTAGTTTCGATCGAAACTAACTAAGCAAAAAAATTTCATCCAAAATAGTTTCGATAGAAACTAAATAGTTTCTTTCAAAACTAATTCTTAATGAAAACTTGGCCTTATTAGTTTCAATAGAAACTAACTAAAAATAGTTTCTATTGAAAGTATTAAAAAAGTTTTGATAGAAAGTTAGTTTCTATCGAAACTAGTAAAGTAGATGGCTTTTACAAAGTCTATAACATTCTTAGTTGTTTTCATGGCTTCCAGGCTCAATTTCTAGGTTCAGATGGAGCACTAAGGACATGTCATTTTCCATGAAATAAGTACTAAAAATGAGCTTTCTAATGAATATGGACGATACATTTTGAATTTTTTCAGTATACATTTTTCTACGTTAATTGAACAGAGCTTCGTTATAAAAAATAAACCTATATATTGAACACTCATGGAAAAATAGTAAATAAAAGAATAAAAAATTTGAAAAATAACTACAGTCTCCGTACTCGAGTCCTCTTTCAGTCAAAAAAAAGAAATTTTGAAATTGGATAAATATATAATAAGTTACATGTGTCAAAAGCCATGTACATCCAAATTAATGTTAGGTCAACTTTAAACTCTAATAAAATATGAAATAGTAAGGATAAAGACATCAGATCACCTCTCCAGTTTTGGTATGGATGTTAGAAAACTAAATTTGAAAGAATCACATTGATATCTATTGTAGAAAAACATTGTGTGTCAAAAACAATGTCACTTTTTAAAAATCAAGTTTTTGATAACATAGCAATTTTCATGGGAGAAAAATTAATTCAATCAAATCAATTCAGAAAAAAAAAAATTAAAAATATATTTAGAATCTAAATAGAAAATCCTAAAAGAGTCTAGTTTACTTCATCTTCAAATTCCTTACCGTTAAATGGCAATTTGTATCTGAATGTGAAAGTTTTCTTGAAAATTCACAGTTTAGTGTCAGTTTAGGCAAAAAAGTGTAACCCATTATTGTGGGTCCACCCCAGAACAAAGATCAAATGGCTTCCCCTAGCATATGGTTTTATCAAACAAAACTTCGATAGCTCCTCATAAGGTAATCCAGGCGAATCAGGTGTTGGGGTTTGCTTAAGAGATCACATGGGAAATACAAAATCATTGATTGCTCATCATATCCCCCCAAGAACAAATAACATTGCTGCACCACAAGCCTTGCTTTGTGGATTACTTCTACAAATGAAATTGAAAGTTGGGAGAATTCACATCGAAGGGGACTCCTTGATCGTATAAAGTCATGTATAAGTCATTCCTTAGTAAACTAGAGAATTTATTGCAAACTCCAACAAGTGTGGCCCATGATGGATTCATTTTTAGACTATACAATCTCTTACACTCTTATTGAAGGGAACATTGTTACAAACATTCTTCCATATATGGGCTATGACTAGGTAAACTTGGATTCATTTTCAATCATATTGAAAACTTTCCTAATCTATCACAGGTTGTTGAGAAAGATTAGCTTCTCATGAAAGAGTAGGGTCAAAGCTCGCTACACAAACCACTTGCATCTTTGCCAATATAATTTCCTATGTTGTAACCTTTGTAGTGGGTAACAATCCTGATAGTTGTCAAGTCATTGTACGATTGATGTCAGGGAAGATATAAGGCATTAGTAAGATCTTCACAAATTGTGCGAGGAGAAGAAATAGAATTGAATCTTGCGGCCTCATTGAGAATGGGAGATGAATCTCCATCCTGTTTGACTTGCATCGTGAGATGATACATAGCTATGGCTACCACTTGTTGCTTTGTTATCACCAATTACATTAAGGATTCTAGATACTCCCAATTAGTTGTTCAGTCCAAATAGTTTGAGCGCCCCTTTGGTGGTGGGCACCAAGTTTTGTTGGCAAACCTTGTCTTCCCAATGTTAAGTCCAATGATGTTGGGGATTGTTTTGCCTCCCCCTAAAAGAATGAAATCAATTCCATAAGGGGAAAATCGGTTTTTGTGTGGGAAGCAATGAATTGATGTTGCTTCTGTCAAAGAATGAGACTATCTTATGTCTGCTTAGTTCTCACAAATCCATTGTGTTCACAACAAAATTAGAACTCATTTCGGCTCTTCCAAGCCTCTTTGTTATATTATGTTGTTTGAGGTGCAAGGGCAATGGATGTGTTGTAAAACTGGGGTTGATAACATGGTATATGAGTTGGATTTAGAAACTGAAAATCTGTTAGAAAAAATCAGAGCTTCAAAGAAGGCAATTTCATGTTTGGCAGTCTCCTCTGATCGAAGAAGCAAGTGCAGAATTAAAACGTTTTAGTTTGCCAAATAAAAAGAGATTGTGAAAGTTTATAGGACATCAAAGTTTCCATCGTCGTAGAAAGCTAAAAAAAATATGAGAATACTTTTTGTTTTTAGGAAACTATATTGGTAGCCTACACATTATAATCGTGCATATCATTAGAGGAGGAATTTGATCATAATTGTTGTTATGAGAACATTAACAAAAACAATATATATTTTATAAGATCGTGTGATGTAAAGATAATAATAGGAGTGATCTATCTATCATATAAGGTTTTCATTGTCATAGAAAGAGTTATGTGAGGGTTACAATGTTTACAACAAGTGGGAGGCATATAATTTCTTCTTTGGTCATGAGTAGAAAGTTTCCATATGGAAATGTGATGGTAGTAAGGGATCTAGAGTTGTTGCTTCTATTATTTGAATGAAGTAGTTGGTTGTTGCCTTGAACTACAAATATTTTCAAGACAATAATGAAGGTCTAAGTGTTGAATTTGAGGAAAGCTCAACCCACAACTCTTGAGAATCACTTACATGCAAACACTTGTCCCAGAAAGGGACAAGAAAAGATATGGAGGCTTGAATTCAGAGAGTCATGAAATAGGAGACATTCTTGATGTGCAAAAAGGATAAATTACAATTGAATCAAAAGGTGTATGAATTTCTAAATTACAAAGAGAGATCAATCCTTATAAAAGGAGATAAAAACCATAAAAGGTAACTAACAAAGGTTGCATTAAAACAATTAATAAAAAAATAATTATTATATGTCTGATGTTTAGTTCAAGTAAAATAGAGATAATGAGTGACTTAATAATTAAATCAAAATGATTTAATTAAAAAAAAAAAAAATCTTATTATTCTAACACTCCGCTTAAGATAAACTTAACAAGTAGCTAAAAACCTAGAAACTACTACTGAAAGCAAATGCAAGTGGGTCTCGACAACAAAGGCTTGGTCAAGTACCCAAGTACAAGAGAAAGTCTATGTAAAGAGGAGAAATAAAGAAAACCACATGGGAAAAACCCTAATTCAAAAAGAGACAAAAAAAATGAAGAACACCAATAAAGCATGAAGCTATAAACTTTGTCAAACTGTTGATCTGAAGAATCTTTGTTGAATAAAACATGGCCAATTAGAGAAGACTAAGTCTGAAGAGTTGATCAATCGAAGATGGAAGGTATCTGCATAGCCTCCAAAAACAAGACTAAAAAGGTATTTATTGTAAATGATCCATATCTAAAATGCATAGGTACCCAGCCACTACAAATGCCTAGTACATATGAACAAATATTGAATACATAGCTCACTCTATCGAACTAAGAAAGCATTAGAACCAATAAAACCCCCCTATAATGTTGAGGTAAGACAAGAAAACTAAAACTCAATGCATAAACTGCCACAGAATGAAGAACCATGAACATCAAGAGTGCATAAGAAGTACAAAAACCTATAAAGACACATGTCATCGAAACAACATGAGGCTAATGTCATGGAAGGAACACTCACTTGAAAAAGGAAGATGGAAAAAATGGCCAACATGAAATCCCCCATGGCATTTTATAATGTAGTGCAAGTACAACAAGACACAAAGATGTGCAAGATCTCGAAATGCAATAGAGTGACACATTATCTTAGTGCATTTGCCAAAAAAAAATGCTAGAAAAGATGTTAAAAAGGATCAAAAGAGGTATAAGGCTAGTACAACAAAAAATACAGCCTAAGCTGAGCTATCTTATGTAATAGAAATGATCCCCAGACTTGAAGCAAGCAAGATATCTACCAAAGTGCAAAAATACAAAAATCCAAATAGAATGCCCTTGGGAGTATAATTTGGAAGACAAAATAGAGCATCATTGGAAAGAGCACAGAGCAAGTTTTCCAATGATATGATGGCTTTGAAAAATAGAGTCTAAATGTTCAAGATGTCTCTCAAAGTGCAAAATAGAAACCTTGACTTTGATAGAAACAAATGCTATCAAAAAAGCAAAATCAGTAAATAAAACCTGCACCAATGTGATAGGCTCATAACAAGCTTTCTGGCAATATCTTATTTGTGGAAAACAAAGTCCGTAGGAGCAAGATACGACCAAAAATCCACAAGGTGCTCCATAAGGGCCAAAAGGGCTAAGAAGCATGATGGCAATGATGATGTCATCATTTTGGTCGCCTAAATTTGGCAACCATATGATTGCCACAAGCAAAAAAAAAGCACTCTAACATGGCCCTGATTGTAGACTGAATGGTTCATGACATGGAATCTAGTGGGAAATGATTGTACGTGATGTAACATCTATTGGCTGACACTTGCCATTTGGTGAATGATCTGAGTCTAATACCATATTGAAGTTTAGGAAAGCTCAACCCACAACTCACAAGAATCACTTCATGCAAACACCTATCATGGAAAGAGAGAAACAAAGCTATGGAGGCTTGATTTCAGAGATCCATGAAAGATGAGGCATTCTTGATGTGCAAAAAAGAGAAATTGTGATTGAATCAAAAGGCGTGTGAATTTCTAAATTACAAAGGGGGATCAATCTTTAATAAAATAGATCAAAGCCTTAAAAAGTAACTAACCTAGGTTACATTAAAATAATTAATAAAAGAACTAATTATTGTATACCTAATATTTATCTTAAGTAAAGATAAATAAGTAACTTAATATAATCAAATCAAATTGATTTAATTGATAAGAAAATACCTTACTATAACACTAAGTGTTCTTGCTATTTCAAAATCAGGTGTTGCTCACATTTGGCACAATGAGAGTGTAGAAGTGTTGAACTAATCAAAATTGAGTGAAGTTATAGTGTCTTTAGGGAAAGAGGACAACTCTATTTATAAATATGAGGAAGAGTAAGCCTTGTGTTTTCACAACAAAATTAGGTGTCGGAAGTGAATAGCTCTTCGGTAGTTTTAGTTGCATATAGTAACTTAGTAAGGCCAAGTTTTGAGAAGTTGGAGGTCTCAAAGAAAGGAAAGGGCATCATTTTGAGTTCTTTAAGAGTGGAATGTTATTGGTTGCCCCACATGACTAGAGTGTTGTGACAATCAAATGTCAAAAAAATGGAGCAAAATACAAATTTTGATCTTCATGATATATGTGATAATAAGTACACAAAGAGTCCCAATCATAATGTTTTTGTGAGTTAGTATCTAAACATCGTAATCTGCAAAAAGAAAAATGGAAATCCTAATCTTCATGATAGTTGTGTTTGAAACAAGTCGAGGAACAAACAATCCAATCAATGAGAAAATGCACTTGGGCTTAGAATCTTCTATTTTGCAGTAGGAAATGGAGCCCCTGGATCACTTTGAGTGGGGAGAGATTTTTATCCAAAATTGACAACAGTAAGAAACATTTTGTTTGTGCATGGTGGTGTAATGAAGAGCTTAGCTATGATAGACTTAACAATGATCTTCATGCATATTTTGTAGGCCTCATATGCCCAAATTGCAAGGTTAAGATTGGACAAGTTCATATTTGACAATCTATAGCAAATATTCAATTTGCAATGGAATAAGTGATTTGTATATTATGTAATTTGCAAGGCTATCTAATTATGCCTTTATGATTTGTGAGTAAGTTTGTATTGGCTATTTTATAAAGCCAAAATTGAAGGTCCAATCTTCTTTTTCAAACTATAAGGTTATCTGTGTAATGTGAGTAACGAATGAAAGTTTTCTTTCTAGTTCTTTCCTTCAGGAGCTCTTTGAACCAGTTTACTATTATTAATATAACTATATATTGGTCTTCCAATTTTGCCTACAAAAAGTTATATAATAATGATCGTGTTTTAAAAAGCCTCTATATGTAATTTTGCAATAGTACAAGTTGCAACAAGAAATCAATCGTATGCAACGTCAATCAATTACAATATCTAACATGCAATATCTCTAGTAAACAAGAAAGATGTTGTCAACAAGATCAACAATAAAGACAAAGAGTCCTCAATGAAAAATGACAAACACATTGAAAAGAAAGATGATGTTTTTGCTTCAAGCAATCTGACTCAAACGATAAGCAAGACCAAAAATCTATGAATAATAACATTATGACATGGAACAATGTTGTTGGCCATATGCTAAAAAGAACATGTTGAAATGTACCATAGATACAATACTTGTTAATTCTCCTATTGTTGTATCCCAGCTTATTGTAGAAGTCTAGGAGACAATTGAACCCGACAAACATCATGTCGGTTTAAGGTATATAAATATTGTGCATTATCATGCAACATATGTCAAACCTATAATTTTTTTGTCCAAAGATATTCAAAACAACAAACAAGCCTTTACATATTGGTCATTGCCATGAGATTAGCAAGTTTTCAAATTTATCACAATATCTATCGAGTCCAAACTTGTTGACATTGAGAGTCTTGAGGCTACACTTCTAATGGCTACTTTGATCTACATTATTGATTATCATGTATTAACACACGTATTTTGAAAACCATTTTTATCTTTAAGATCTAGTTTTGAAATCTATGAGGCATATGTGTTTGGATGGATGGATTGTTATAAATGGAAAAGGCTCCAATTTTTGTCAAAATCACATAGGAGAGTTCAATATGCCATTTCAAATGAAAGCTCGTTTATGTCAGCGGATTGGATGGTTCCGGCGGTGTTTTTGTAGCCGACAGAATGATTGTCGTCGGTGTTCGGCGGTGTTTCCGTAGCCGACGGGTTGATGTCCGACGATGTTTCTGTATTCTGTAGCCGACGTCGTCGGTAGATAGTTTGTAGCAGATAGAATATTTGTGGCCAACGGACTCCTTCGGGAAGGTTCGGCGGTAGTATTTATAGCCCGTCTGGGATCTTTGTAAATCATCAATCATCTACTATTACGGATATTATGAAGCATAATGTATGTCTGACATATGCGAATATAATTCTGCTATTTTGTTCCATTGTCTGTATGCGTTCATTTTCTTTACCTGTACGATAAACATTTGACGCCGTTGCCTTATGAATCTGGAAGGTGGGAGGAATGAAGATTAATGCCCAATCAGCTTAACAAGGATCGAAATAAGGTCAAGGGAAAAGATGGAATCCATACTGCGCAAGAGAATTTAATTCTGGCACAGCAAGCCGAACGCCGATGGAGATTTCAGAAGATTGCCGACGGAAATCGTAGCACAGAAGAATTGTTGGAGGAGACTTGGCAGCGGGTGGAAGAAGAAGCACGGGAGGAGTTCTTGAATTTGTGTTCGTCGAGGGAAGAAAATTCAGACGGAAGAGCATCAACTCGCACGGCTCGCAGTGCCGACGGAGCACAAGCATGGAGTGACCTCTTCATCCAGGATAGACTTCCGTGGGAAACAATTTCGGAGGATCCTTCTTCTTCAAGGTTCGCAGCTGTCGACACCTCCGGTGTGGGAGTGCAAACCACCGGTGTAGGATTTAGACTGTCGGTGTCGGAGTTTAGACTACCAGTGTGGGAGGGTCGACCGCCAGTGTAGGAGTGTAGACCTCCAGTGTTATGGCAGGACCCAAAGAAAAGCTTCTGAAATTTGAAGGCGATGGTACAGTCGACCCCATCCGACATTGTAAGACATGTGAGACGATCTAGCGGGCAAATGGAAACACAGATCCGACGAATGGGTCAGGCAATTTCCAGCAACCCTATGGGGTGTCGCGATTGATTGGTTTTCGGATACGGATCCACAAAAGCTGGATACCTGGGATAACATTAAAAATGAGTTCTTGGCAAAATTTGAACTCTTGCGGGATGATAATGAAATCGTAGCGAAGATTTTCAATACCAAACAGGGGAAGCACGAAACTGTCCGCGTCTACGCCAGGAGATTAAAAGACTTAATAAACAAAATGGAAAGCAAGTTGGAGGACGGATTGCAGAAAAGATGGTTCGTGGACGGCCTACGATCAAAATTGCGGAGGAAAATGAAAATTGTCCCACCATCATCATATGTGGATGCGTATAACAGAGCACTGGACCTTGAAAGTGAACAAAAGACAAAGAAGAAGAAAACTAGCTCCTCTGATTCTGATGACGACGAGCTTGTCGAAGATGATAGCAGCGACGACGAAGGCAGCAACAAGAAGGTTCATGCCCTACAGAAGGATATGGTTTGCATGATGAAAGAGTTTAAAAACATGCAGAAGGAGCCAAAAGGCAGTGAGCTGTGGTGCACGGAGTGTAAGACATACGGGCATACTAAAGGATCGTGTCCAAAGAACCAATTCTGTGACATTTGTCAGACCATGGGCCATTCAACAAAGGAGTGCCCCTTTAACATGAAGACGAGGATCTCCGCAGGTGTTTCTCACACAGGAGGCTTCCCCGTCGGGTAGTAGCGAAAACACGAATACCGCCGGTGCTACATTCGGAGGATACATGAATAATAACAGAGGGCAAAATAATAACAATAATAATGGCAGCCGAAGTCGAACTCAGTATGATGCAAACGGACGGCCGATCGTTCAATGTCGAGCGTGTAATTTGTGGGGTCATTTTGCGCGGAATTGTACAGCGGCAAACATACCAAAATTATTATGCAGATGGTGCGGACCCGGCGATCACGAAGATTCCAAGTGTCCAAAGGCTGGAGTAAACTTGATCACTGTTGGCACGGATGTAGAGGAGGTTCTGGCAATTACACGGAGGCAAGCGGAGGAAAAGAGAAAAGTGGGGGAAGCGCAGACGGACATTGCAAAGGCATCGTCGGCGGGGACATCTCAGTTGAAGGATATCACCGGCACCTTGGCAAGGAACTTCGCAGAACAAAACATTGTACGACAGATCTTACAAACGCAGATACCGGTCAAGATAAGTGACCTCCTTCTCACAATGCCCCAATTATGAACGGCCATTCTGAATCATACACCGTATTCGAAAGCATCGGAGGACACAGGAAGGGATAGTAGGGAAGTGATGACAACAAACCCAATGTTGCTGGCACTCACATCCGGACAACATCTGGCGGTCGTCAAGATGTGGATTTTGGAAAATGTTTTGACAGACACAATTGTCGACAAAGGGTCTAGTGTGAATGTGTTGTCGGAGGATACTTGGAAGAAGTTGGGAAAGTTGACATTGTGGCCACCTGCATTTCAGTTGCTCACAACAGACCAACATGGAATCAAACCGTTGGAAATTATGAAAGCGCAACCGGTAACAATTGGTACGCAACCATTTTTATTGGATTTTGTGGTCATTCCATTAAAAAGAAAAGGATATGATGCTATTCTGGGACAGGATTGGTTGGTGTAAGCAAAAGTAAAACATAATTGGAAATGAAATACCCTATCAATGGAGCACGGAGGCAAAAGATTCACAATTGACCTGCATACACAAATGGTCGGCGAGGAGGCAACATCGTCAGATTCAAAGAGTGACGGCGAAAGTGACGATGAAGCAAAGAGGAGAATGGAACCAGACGAAGAGGAAGTATTGAGACTTGATGGAGGATCGAATGACGACGACCTGGACTCGGTGAATGGCTTGTTCCATTGGTAGATGAAGACTACAAATTGTTTCCGAGTTGCAATATGTTAACGGTTGACGAACGTGACAAAACACAGGAAAATGAATGTTCGGAGGAATGCAGGGAAGCGGAAGAAGGAAAAGCTGCCATGGCTGAAGCTGAGGGGAAGAACATACAGTTTGATCACAGAAAAACGAAAGATCCCACTGTTCGGTACATGGTGAATAGACCACGAGGAAAGAAAAGGTTACACCGCAGCATAAAATTAGTGGAAGGGCACCGACAGCAAGGAAATAATCCAGTTGCGCGACGACCGCAAGCACAGTGGGCGATGGAGCTGGCACAGAACAAACGTAAGACGTACGACAGTCAGAATGAAATCAAAGTGGAAAAGTTTAAGGGGAGATGGGTTGGACCATATCAGATTCGGAAGGTCGGCGACAATGGAGCGATCAGATTATCAACTTTGGACGAGCAGAAGATACCTCCGGCAGTCAACAGATCCAAATTCAAAATATATGGTGCCAGGAAGACTCCATCGCTGTCACAGGATGGCCAGCTGACTCCGTCGTCGTTGCAGAATGGCAACGCCTAGAGGCAAAATGGAGGTACCTCTGTTATTTGATTTCTCTTATTAAACAAAAAAAAATTTAAAAATTGAATAAAAAATTTTTTTAGAAAAAATAAATAAATTAAAAAAATTGAATTAAAAATTTTTTTTAAAAAAAATAATAATTTTGGGAGCCCCGCGGACTGAAAAGCCCCGCAGGCAACAGCCTGTCAGCGGGTAGAGTTAAAGACCCCGCTGGCAACAGCTGTCCGCGGGAGTTGAAAAAGAATGTCCCTGCAGACAGTCTGTCCGCGGGTTGTTAAAAGACCCACGCGCAGTTGTCCGTGGGCATGAAGCTGTTAGTACTCCGCCAAAGAAAGCCCGCGAGCTCTAAATCAGTCTCCGCCGGTAAAGGAATGGTCCGCGGGCATAAAATAAAAGCCCCGCTCAAAAAGAAACATAACGTCCTCTGTCAAGGACTTAGCAAACTCCTCCGACCAGCAGACTTCTCCGCAGGAATACAAGACTTCCATTTTTTTTCCGCCTACGGGCTCTAATCTGTAGCCGACGCAAACCTGTTGGAGGACGGGGAAGTAATAGAACAAGGTCCATCAGGAGCATGCTGTTTTTTGCAAGCGCGTTCTTGGATTTTCTCTGTGCTTCAGTTGAACAACGTAACTGGCGTCAGCTTACGGGGGAAGGCTGTTCTCATTTTTCGGGCAGTTGGCCATCATTCTTTTGCCGTTGGCAGTTCTCAATTTGTGCGCTCGACAGTTTCCATCTAGAGGATTAGGATTTCCACCAAGAGTTTCGAGAGACACACTAATTTCGTCAGGAGGCACACTAATTTCGTCAGGAAGGAAAAATTGCCAAAAAAAAAAAAAACAACAGATTCAAGTTGTTCAGAATGAGTTACAGATGATGCCAAAGGAAAGGGGACGCATCTGTAGTTGCCAGAAAGAGTGCAGAATTGACAGATAATGACAGAAATGGTGGGTTCCGTGCATTTCTATGTGGGTTGCGAAGTGCTAATTTGAGCGCATCCGGGGCGTTGCCCCAGGACCCCGCGGGGGCGCTGCCCCTCGACCCCGCCGGGGGCATTGCCCCCTTGACCCCTAGTCATTGCGGATATCAGTCGTGGGAGTCTGACCAATTGAGAAGAGTTGAAGTTGCTGCAGGCATGGACTTTCTGTGTACCAGAGGCAATGGGAGCAGGTGTTGGCTGTGAGGCTGTCTTGGTGGATACGTAGAGAGCTCGGGAGAAGCTGATCATCCAGTTGGAGGCAGTGCAACAACACTTGGCTCAGGGTACTGAGGAATTGAAAAAAGAAAAAGCAGCACAGGTGGCTATCAAAGTCAGCTTGAGGAGATAGTATTGTGTTAGCAGAGGCTACAGATGTAACGGGATGAATGTGGAAGTGATGTGACAGAAGCAGATTGTTCTTTTTGTAGTCACTCTGATAATGTATTTTGTTTGTTAATTTGTCTCAGATATTTTGTCAGACTTTTCTTTTTGGGGGGGATGGTGTCAGCCGACTGGATGGTTCCGACGGTGTTTCTGTAGCTGACGGAATGATTGTCGTCGGTGTTCGGCGGTGTTTCTGTAGCCGACGGGTAGATGTCCGGTGGTGTTTCTGTATTCTGTAGCCGACGTCGTCAGTAGATAGTTTGTAGCGGATAGAATATTTGTGGCCGACGGACTCCTTCGGGAAGGTTCGGCGGTAGTATTTATAGCCCGTCTGGGATCTTTGTAAATCATCAATCATCTACTATTACGGATATTATGAAGCATAATGTATGTCTGGCATATGCGAATATAATTCTGCTATTTTGTTCTATTATCTGTATCCATTCATTTTCTTTACCTGTATGGTAAACAGTCTACTCCTAATGTGGATGTTGTTCTCAATCCAAATGAAAATAAATTCAGCATCTCATTTATTGTATGAGACATATGTGTTTGGATGGATGGATTGTTATAGATGGAAAAGGCTCCCTTTTTGTCAAAATCGTATAGGAGAGTCCAATATGCCATTTCAAATGAAAGCTCCTCTATTCCTAATGTGGATGTTGTTGTCAATCCAAATGATAATAAATTCAGCATCTCAACAGAGCATTGATAGAAAGCCTTGTTCAGCTCTACTTGTACCACAAATGGTGTCAGTCAAGTTGTTGAAAGAAAGAAAGAAATTATTTTATCATCTACAAGGCTAAAGATAGTGTATGGGACAGACCGCTTCACACATTGATTTCTGAATTTCAGCCCTTTCCTTGTGCAACTTGGTGATGATACCCCTGGCTGCTCAATAGTCCCTTGATGAAATTGCATGTATACAATTGATGACTATGTAAGGAGTGAGATCACCATGTCTTTATTTTTTCTCATAGGAATGCCTTTTTGTGTCAGGACATGTCTTTGTTTGAGAGTGTGGTGTGGCTGGCAAGTAGTTAACATTTTAGCTTGACTAAGTTAGGATACCCAATGCATGCTTGAACACACTTTCGGGTTACGTGTAGATGACTTAGGTTTTCCAAGTCTTACATCATTAATGTAGCTAGCACAATTGTAATATCCACTGCCAATTTGTTTGCAATTTGATTCTATTTAATTTTGATGATGATTGAACATTCAGATTTTCTACCAATATATAATTAGACACCAATGTTGAAATGGAGCGAGTATAGAATTTTATTACAAGTACCCCATCATTTGATATTACCAATGCTTTGTCACAAACAAAAATTTTAGTCCCTTCATTGAAAATGATTGTGTTCCTTGAATATAGAGAAAGAACTAAAAAGCTCTTATCTACTATCCCTACAAATCGAGTATCTACAGTAAATAAGGAGGGCCATCACTAGAGGGGTACTTGGGTACTACATTAAGAATCCTTTTCAAGTATATCCTTTTTATAAGAGATTTCTTAATCTGAAGCAATTTTTCAAAGAAAAACTATAAAAAATGGGCAAATTGGAAAATTTTGAAGAATTTGAGAACAGCCAAATATGGGGGACAGAAATCTCAAGAAAACCAAAATGACAACATAGAGCCACAAAAGAGTTCCTTGGTGAGAGATACTTAAAAAATCATTAGCAGGTCCATGAGCATGCAGAGTTGGTTTGACATCATTCTACGAATAAAACTTTTAACTAATGTTACATGAACATTGACCAATGTATACTTGCATGAAACACAATATGCTTCAGCTACCATTTCTTTCAATTTGAAGGTAAATACATCATACAACTTAAAGAAAAGGTGACTTCACAAAATTCATCTTTCAGCACCTTTCTAAAGAACACCTCCATGAAGAAGGGGTTAAATCAAATGGAGAAAAGAATAAATTACATATTTTTTGAATTGACATCAGCTGTCCAGAGTGCAATGCTTGGCACCCATCAATTGGACCCCCACCAAGGCATCCCAGCTTGGTAAGTACACTCACCATCATTCCAAGAGATTTCACATGCTTTAAGACCAATAGCAAGATCTGGTTCCTTACCATGCTGTGATTTCCACTGATCAATTGCAGAATTCATAACCTCTCTATTCCTCACTTCTTTCTTGCATTCAGCTTCTGCAAATGGATATAGGTGAGGAGACATTATCATATTAATTGTAGCCGGCATGTAAATAGAATCACCAATTATAGGGGAACCACAAGCAGCCAGCTGAGCTCGAATCTGTACACATGCAAATTTTTAGAGTTTGAACAAAACCAAAACTCATTCTTGAAACATAGTTTTAAACAGCACATATTGACATTTTCTTTTGAGAAAACAATAGAACTGCCTGAATGCAAAAAAGTCGCCATCACACTTAAGGTGTAAGGGTCTGAAGATATAAAACAAAGGGTACATGAACAGTTACTAGATGACCATGCAATCTTGTTTAAGATACAATGATTTTCCAATCAACCAGAAAACAGACCAAATTCACGAGCCTTTTGTATGTTAAAATGAAAATTAAGAGGAATCAATTCTTATTTCCTTGTAACTGTCATACCACCACCAAGATATGGAATTTATCCCATTAATGTCAGCAATGTAGCTTTTCAGTGTTCACAAGATACAGGAATGAATCTCTACTATGATCTCTTTAATTATACCAGCTGACAACTGTAAACCAAATTATAGAAGTCGGATGCCCAAACAACAGAATTGTCTTCTATTAATATTGCAAAACAAACAAGAATCTAGTTCAAGTTTGTGGATTCAGTTCAAAAAGGACAAAAAATTTTGATGGTTGAATTTGTTTTGGGTTGTATGTAAAATAAATGTAGCAATAATATCTATACCTAGCAGTACAAACAACATCTATGTTTCTTAATATTTTTATATAGATAAATACTTATAAATCTTGATAAGTTGACAAACTCAAGTGAATACACATGGTGTTGTGGAGTTGTTTTAAATCTCCTAGGGCTGGGACTAAGGTATTGCATCCCTTGCCTAGTGGTAAGGCCAAATTTTAGTGCCCCTCGCCATGATTGAAATAGTGGACCTAGTTGTAAAGTGAAATATAGTGGGGCCTCAAAAAATATTGCCATTCTTGCGATTTCGAATGATGTTTTTTGGTGCGACAAATGCAGTGTAGGGATTTTCCAAGATTTAAGGAAAGTGATTCCTCCCGTTGGGCAAGTGGTGTTCAGAGTGGTAAGATATCTTGCAACATGGAAGTGAAGGGCGAGTATTTGGAAGCAGTGGAGTTTAAGTTGTCTAGCTTGCAGTTTTATGGAAGCAGTAATGGCCCACATCAAGGTGGAAGCCAACGGTTCAAGGTGGTCGATCATGATGGAGGATGGTTGATTGTAATATCCTGAATGGATATTCTACCAATTTTCTCATTAACAGATTTCAGCACTAAATAGATAACTCATGCAAAACACACCAGTAATATAAACCAGCAAATAAACTGATAAATGCTCATTAAAATAGCTCAAATATGTTATTGCATTATACATCATCAATACAATTACTAGATATCAAAATCCAAAATCTTAAATACAACTACACAGTTAGATTGGAGAGAAACTATAAATACACCAGTAATCTCAAATGTGAATCCACCATAGATAATGAATCGAGGCTACGTTCAATCTACCAAAGAACCAGATATCAAAATCCAAAATCTTAAATACAGCTACACTGTAAGATTGGAGAGAAACTATAAATGCACCTGTAATCTCATATGTGAATTCTGATGTGAATCCACCATAGATGATGAATTGGGGCTACATCCAATCCACCAAAGAAGAACCTAGGGGTTTGCGTCCTCAGATCTTGAATAGAAGTTGAAGCTTCCTTACATTCTCCAAAGAGAAACCAAAAAATCAATCTCAAATTCAAGCATGCCCAAAATGAGTCTCCTTTTAGTGCATCAAGTTGTGACTCTTCAGTTTCCACTTCTCTATCTTTCATCATCTTCTTTTGTCACCTTATAACCCACTTTATAATATTAAATTAAGTCATTTTATAGATTTGATTTTAAACTCTCATAAGCCAAATTTAATATTATGCGAATTTAACTTTGGGATTCCTAATGTCCCAAAAGGGGGACATTACAGTCCTCCCTCGAGATTGCTTGTCCTCAAGAAATCAGTACCAAGATCCCATATACATCTGCAAGTAGCTCTGTAGCCCATCCTAAAACCATATCCTATAACACCATGAAGAAAGGTGTCCAATTGCAACTCTTTAATCAATGTAATTCCTAGGTCCCAAGTCAATCTCTAAAATTCTGATGCGTCTATTGGTTGCACAACTCTGATCATAAGCCTCAAACCATGTAGTATCACAATATAATCCACAAAATGCAGAACATGCATCCTGCTATCACTTGGATCCTAAACCAGCCTGTCATCACGATCCTAGGTGTAGAAATAGATGAGCAGTGAATCACCAAGCTTTGGAATCAGCCAGCTAAATGACTGGATGTCAAACACACTATCCATATGCAAGGAAACCAACCCGTCCTACATCAAGATGTCGCTGCCATAAGTCAAGTCAGCATCAAGAATGTCAACACTATCATTACTATGTCATTGAACTAGGAAGATAAACATCTCATATGGAATATATCACAACATGTGTGGTTCCCACTCTTCTGCAAGCAAGCCACTAACCCCTATAGGCCAAGCCAAACCTGAAAATCTACTAACAGTCCAAGCTGGGAAGCCATTGATAATTGGAGTATGCAAAAAGATAAAATCACCGCTCAATAAGTTGGTAACTGCCATATCATAAGAACTAGGTGATAAATCTCTAGGTAAGCTTTAAAAAACCCCAAGGGCACACTATGGACAAATTTTGGAACTCTCTACTTCACCATAAGTATCATCTCTAAAATGAATGCCTTCATCAACAAAATAATCACCATCACACATAGCTTTTGAAGTAAAATCACTTGGCTCGTCTCTACCCCATGATATGGTGAAATCATGTAGTTGTTGTAAAAATCAGAACTCGTGTTTGACCTCTTGCTGGTCCTTGTGGTCTTCATTAGCAAAAAGTGCCTCATCAGAATGGAGAATGGTGGAAACATTGTTCTTGTTTTCATGCCCACAAATGGTATTGATACCTTCAACAATTTGTACCACCTCCATGGTTATATATTTAACTTCATCTTCCTTGTGGGTGGCTGCAATAGAAGTCTGATTTTCAGACCGATGCAATGAGTATAGTATCATACTTAGTTGGAGACATAATCCATCTATCTCCTTTTCCTTATCTTCCACAAACTTGATATGGAGATCCTTATACCAGAACAACTGAAAATAATCTGGTTTTAACCTTTCAAAAGCTTCTTTGATTGTGTGCAATTGAGTACTAGTGATCCCACACGGATTCTTTGTTTGCCTCTCATTCATTTGAGTTTTCCACATAAGATCTTCAATTTATTTATGAGACTCATCTGCCCTTGTTAAAACTTGTATACCCCTCTCCTCTGTAGCTAACAATCTTCCCTTCAAATCTTGCAATGATAAAGGTTGTACTCCAAATTCATCTAAGCGGTAAGGGTTGTCATGTGACACATTTTCTGATTTATCTACAAATGTTGGAACGACACAATTATCATATCCATATCATCAGCGTCCTCTTTTATACCTAGATGTAAGAAAGACTTAGGGTCAACATCATATTCAGAATAAATTTTCCACAAGAAGAATCCTTATCATATGTATAGACCCATAGGTCTGGATCAATACTCACAAGAAATGTTGAGTCCTCATCATTGGTTAGCTAGACAATCTCCTCCAGTTCGATCTCAACATGCTCATCCAAAGCACTAGTTTCGGTATCCCCGCAAGAGCCTTCTACCTCCATACTACCTGTCAATAGACATGTACCATGTTCAACACCTTCCATGTGATCATGGGCAGGTTGGTCTTCCTTTTCAAGACCACTAGCAAGCTGACTATTGTCATACAAATTTCTGCGCCTGTCTATTACAAGATCTTGAGCCAAATCATAATATTTACTTTTTGCCACATCACTCTTGTTTTGCAGCATTGGATGAAAGTTCACATTATCCATGAAGGGTAATTATTTCTGAATCTGTGGAGGGAATTTGTAGTACTCATCATATATGCTCATTATTTCAGTCCTCATATTGGATTGAAGATTTTGGGCTAAGTTCCGTTGCAATTTAACAATGTCTTTCTTGATTTTTTCAAAGCCATGTTCGAAGCCATGTATTTTCCCCACAACTGAAAATTGCTGCACTCATGCTGCTCTATTCTGTCTTTTATCTCATAAAACTCAAATGACATGAATTGGTTCATTCCATTACAAATTAGGTCTCCAATACAGTTGTTAATCATTCATACAAAGTATTCAATCTTGCAGTATTGGACATGAGTTCGAGAACCACAAATTATGCGTGATCAGAACATTACTTCTAGAAATCAGCCACACTCACAATTCTTTAACTTGTTTGCTGGCATTTATATACAAGCTTTAGCATAGCAATACATGCCTCCTCTTTAATGGCTAGTTAAAGCTTTTGAAATTTAAACCGAACTGCCAGATATTGTGAATTTGAGCGCTGCAAAATTATCAAAAGAACTTTGATATTCACAACAATCCAGTTTCGAATGTCAAACATCAATTTGGTCTCATGTGTAGCACCCAGAAAGACCCAATAAAACAATATGCAAGAAACATCCAGTATGCTGCAATTCGATGCTCCGTCAGACAATATACACAACAACCAAACTCCAGTAGTCTTTAAAATTAACAAATATAAGAAATATTCAGTAGTCTTTAAAATTAAAGAAATGAATTTAAGAAACTAAAATATATCATTTCTAAAGAGAATAGACTCAGCTAATTTTTTAATACTTTTAAACTAATTAAATAATGTCTTGACAAATCTATCAAAAAATAATGTCTTGACAAATTGTTTGAATTAAAGAAGAATAGTATAATTATATGTTATGGTTTGTTTAAAATATAATAACTAAAATATACGACATGATAAAAATGTTAGAATTTTTTACTTAAATGTCAATAATCTTACTGCAGATTATTATTTTCATTATTAGATTTATTTAAATGTTATTTTTTAGTAAATGTTGTCATTTTAATCATAATAGAATTCAACATTTCTGATTCTTTCAATAACAAATAGATTGGCAAGCACAAATTAATCTAATCAATGTGTTTGGAATGAGAACCCTTTAATCTCTTCTAATCTAGTAAAAACTATTACAAATTGATATTCTTATTATAAAATTCCAGTTTCTAAATATTAAAATAATATTTTACAAACGATTGTTTAAATCCCAGTAATTAAATAGTCAAACACTTGACAAACAAGATAGAAGGAATTATAAAAAATACATAGTATAATATATTCGTTTGTTTTCTAAAAGTTACATATCAAAAAACCTAATTTTCATTATATTTTTTTTTTCTAAAAATCACCATATGCAAATACAAAATTTATCACATTACGTGGCAGAGGGGAAAAAAACCCTTTCAGGTAGGTCTCATGCTTTAAGAGAAATTGGAAAACCATTGTTTTAAGAATGAAACAAATATTCTCTTTACAAAACACAAAACGCTCAGTATGTGATATATTATCAATTTCTGCAATGTTCATTCACTTATTTTTTGACAGGCACCCGCTGTAGAAGATACATATTTTTTGATAGGTGCAAGTCGTCAATTTGAGGTAGTCTATGTTGAAATTTCACCATCCTTGTACAAATGCATTTAATAGCTGTCACTCATTTCATTTTTTTTATTTTTTTATTTGATTTATTTAAACACTTTAAACCCAGGAAAACGACCAAAGTCCAATAAAAATATAAATGCATTTAATAGCTCTCATTCATTTCATTTTCTTTCTTTTTAAATTTAATTTATTTAAACACTTTAACCCCAGGAAAATGACCAAAGTCCAATAAAAAAATTAGAATTTCAGCAAACAAATTATCTTTAAATAAATTGACTACAAACTTAATGATTTCAGATTTTTTCTGCTGCCTAAATTAATTGATATGGAAACTGGGAACAAAGTTCCCTGCCTTATCTATAAGGCAGGAAGGAACTAATAAATCACTATAGCCTTGGAGACAAATATAATCTACCTCAAAATCTTATCTCCATTTGTATGAGAATTATGAAGGCACGGTCTTATCCCTTATCAAATAAGGGTAAATATTAAAATATTTTCCTTCAGTCTTTTTGACTGCCCCTGGACAGGACTGATACAGAAGATTTTTATCAATTTCCTTTGTGACACTTTAATAATATTTCAGTATATTGGAAATGTTGAAATTTTCGACGGTACAATCTTTTCCAATATTGGGAGAAGAGAGACCTGTAAAGGAATGTAAGATCAAAGATAGAGATAGACTTATTTCAGATTTAGTTTGTTCTTCAGATAATAATGAATTCTTCTTGGATCTGCAGGTCCGTGATTGCCCTTTAACTGATATATATATATACTGCAACTAATAATCCTAATTCTTAATATTCAGAATAATATTATATTTGCTGAGGAAGATGGTCGCTGTATATATGAGTGCAGATCACAATGTATAAAGGAGATTGCCAATGTGATTTGTGTCCTTTCTGCTTGATCGCACGGCATATATATATATATATCTGTGTGGAGGGTCATGACTATGTAAGGACGTGACCCTTACATGGCATAAACCACATAGGGTCCTGATCTTACGTGGTCATGCCCCTTATTAGTAGTCTGTTAACACTAATCAATATTACTATGATCTGCATAACAGATGCATGCTTTAAATCAACGGCAATCTGGGAATAGCAAAAGTCCTGATCACCATATATAAATCACTAATGTGATCTTTGGTGACTTCACGGTATAGTGCCTGATTGAGCATGATTATATATAATATGCAGTGTTGATTTTTCTGGATCTGCTGCAAATGTAATGGCATTGCCTGTTGAGGTATGTGTTTTCCATATGCAACATCCTCTCATTTATATTGAGCATAGGTTATTAAATAGACATGTCTATTCAATAATCAAATAATTAATTTATATAAACTTAATTATTGTTATATATATATATATATATTTCTCACATATAATAAGTTTATATCTCACATAGAATTATATCTCATAATATAATGACATGTATATCCATAGAGTTATCCGATAGAAGCTACCAAACATTAACACTAGCATCCATATATATATATATATATATATATATTTCTCACATATAATAAGTTTATATCTCACATAGAATTATATCTCATAATATAATGACATGTATATCCATAGAGTTATCCAACAAAAGCTACCAAACATTAACACTCCCTCTTAGCAAGGGAAGATAAACACAAGACAAATATTACACAATTAGTAATATTAAGGATATAGCATATGATATCAAGAGTATTGATCTCCAGAATATCAACATATGATATTCATCAATTTCTCAAACTAGGGTACGATATCACATTTGATATCAAGAGTCTTGATCTCCTAGAATATTGACATTCGATATTCATCAAGTACTCAAAAAAAAAAAAGGTTTGATATCACATTTGATATCAAGAGTATTGGCCTCCCATAACATTAATGATATTCACCACTTAAAACGTTTAGATATCATATTTGATATCAAGAGTATTGGCATCCCAGAAAATCAATGATATTCACCAAGTACTCTAAGAGTAATGGCCTCCCAGAATGTTGAGATACAAGACATTCAACATTTACTCAATTTATTTTATCTCATAATACAAGTTTATTGTAAGATCGTCACCTTACAACAACTTCTCCAAATACAAGTGATGATCATTTTGGAAGTCGTCACTTCCTCGTGATATACACAGGGGGTAGGCCCATTTAAATCACATGGTCACGATGTGTGAATCACGGTCCTCATGACTGCAACAATTTATTGATCACTAGAGAATCCATATCAGCATGGTTTACTCCCTCTGAATCAACAATCAAAATTACCAAAGGTTGACTAAATCATATCTTCTATCTCGCTCCCTCTCTTTCAAGGTTGCCCATAATGAAATGTCAAACTCCCTCTAAATCTTAATCTCCCTCTACTTGCAATAACATGTTCAAAGGAAAAGATCAAGGCATGTGGCTCTTATAGTGCATATACAAATAAGAATATGTTAGCATTGATTAAAATGTTAGTAAATTTAACTCATGTCTATTACTAACAACATAACTTATTATTTTATGTTTTCAAGAACATAATTCTTAAAGATGTATAGAAATCAAAATATATATACTTTATTTTATTTTTATTTTTTATTTTTTATTATTCTCATAAGGAATCTCTTTATGTTTAACAAACATTATATCGAATTATAAATATATTCATATTCCTTATGTTTAAATAATAAATTATATCCCACGATCATGTTCTCATACTGACAAAATCAATAATGCAATATTCAAAATATAATTAAAGACTTCATCATATATATAACAATAATATACATATTATTGTTATACATCAAATACCTTATATAATGCACAATACCTCTAAACAACTTTAAATAACATTATAAATCTTGATATCTTAAATATTAAATAACATTACCTTTCGATGATATTAACTACGTTTCATACCTTGCCCACTTGTATCTGGGGTCTATGATGGCATGCATTACTTTTTCCCATGCGGTTGTCACATGACCGTTAACAATCAAATTCCTTGGCTTTCCCAAATAATGGTTGTTCAAATCACTTTGAGTCATTTCGTTTTTATTCTTTTCCCCTTTGCAAGTAGTTATTTGGCAGGGACATCGTCCATGTCAGATGTCCATTCACCGCTTTGCACTTCCCTGCCTTACTATCAATTAAATTTGACTTTCTTCCTTTCGTGACTGCATGCACTTCCGGTACGTATTAGAGATATATTTATATATAAAACTCCCGAATATAATCATTTTGTTTAAAATTCTCCTGACGGGTGCGTTCCCTCTGATCATTGGAAAGATGGCGAATGTATGAAGACGAACCTACCTAGCCCTCCCACCCAAGAATTGGATAGATAGATTGGCTGGATAGGGAGTTGTATTGATTGGAGAGATGGATGGTCACGGGTTCTGACTTCTTTCTACCACCTGCATTCCCTCTCTTCCACGTGATGATGTATGGTATCTCCTTCCCTCTCTCCCTCTGCCGGAAGCATGATGATGTTTGAATCAACATATTCTTAGAAATTTTTTATTACGATCAATCCCTCACTAGGGAGAAATAAATATTAATCTCAAATTTGAAAATTTTCGTTGACCTTAGAAAGATTTCATTAATCCTTTCTCATTTGCAACAACCTGCTCTAATACCATGTTGATTTTTCTGGATCTGTTGCAAATGTAATGACATTGCCTGTTGAGGTATATGTTTTCAATATGCAACATCCTCTCATTTATATTGAGCATAGATTATTGAATAGACATGTCTATTCAATAATCAAATAATTAATTTATATAAACTTAATTATTGTTATATATATATATTTCTCACATATAATAAGTGTATATCTCACATAGAATTATATCTCATATATAATGACATGTGTATCCATAGAGTTATCGGAAAGAAACTACCAAACATTAACATGCAGACAAGTCCGAGAGAAGATATAGTAAATTAGTTAAATCATTGATGTATGATAAAGCACAAAGTCTGAGTGTAACATATTATGTAAGTATATATATGTATATATATATAATATGATTTTCTTATAGTCATACATATTATTTTACTGTGATTTACTGAGAGCAACAATCCAATTGAAGCTATAACTCTAACACTCCCTCTTAGCAAGGGAGGATATAGCCAATATGATTATTTTAAAATTTATGATCTAAATTCGGTAATCTCATCACATATAAGTGCTAGCATCAACATCAAGAAGCCTATAAACAAGTATATCCTAGAAGGATATGAGTTATCTAATATCCGACACATTCTGGGACAATGATTGAACATAGTCTATCAGATAACAACCTTGATCTCAAAAACAACATGGTTTCCATTATGGCAAGTACCACAATCTCCGACAAACTCTTGGACATCAACTTAATGTAGTCTATTGTGATACATTAGTGATCATGATCTCTGATAGATTTTGGGACAACAATGTAATGTAGTCTATCATGACCACAAATCAAGAACTCAAGAACAACAATCTCAGTATCATGATTTCCGGCACAGTCCAGGACAACAACTTAATGTAGTCAATCATGATACGTTTGTTATCATGATCTTTGGCACATTTCGAGAGAACAACTTAATGTAGTCTATCATGATAACAAGTCAAAAGATCGTGACCTTATAATAGCAACCTCATAAATACATCAAATGAAAAGTTGTCACCTTTCATGATATAAACAACATTGTAACTCTTTTAACATTTAAAATATAAATGAATGTATCTATTAAATTTAAACATGACCAAGACTTAATCTTAGGAATTACAATTACATTTTAGTCATACCAAATTTACCTCTAAAGTATTCCACTTTAAGCTTTCCAAGATGTTTGGCAAATATAATGGCATTATGTTCTTTTGTGCTGATATATAGCAACTTGATGTCATTCTTCTCTACCATATCTGTGATGTAGTGTTAGGTAATCTCTATACACTTGGATCTGTTATGGAATGCAGCTTTGATTATCACAATGTATAATTGTGGAATTCAATGACTTCCCAAATAGTCCAACCAATAACTTCCTTAACCATACTACTTCTCGAGCTCCCATAGAGGCGGCTAGATATTCAGCTTTAGTGGAACTCTAAGAAATTGTTGACTGCTTCCTACTAAACCAAGATATCATAGTAGATCCAAGGTTAAAACAAAATACTATAGTACTTTTGCGATCGATGGAACTGTTGGCACAGTCAAAATCTGAATACCCTTGAAGTTGAATCTCAACATTGTCATATTTTAGGCCAAGTCCAATGATACCACGCACGTATCTCAAGATGTTCTTGGCTGCCATAAGATGAATCTTCTTAGGTTCACACATGAATTGACTTCATGCATTTGTTGCATAACAAATATCAGGGCGAGCATTCACCAAGTACATTAGAGGTCTGATTATCTGCCTATAGTAAGAAGGATCTATAGGTTCAGATTCAAATGCACCACTTTTAACTATGAAGATTTGTTTCCATCAGTGTGGATAATGGCTTATAGTCCATCATTCCAAATTTGGTCAAAATGTCAATAGTGTATTTTCCTTCATTTAGGAAAATGTAGTTCTCCTTTTGCCATACTTCTAGACCCAAAAAATAGTGTCGAAGACCCAGATCTTTTCTACCAAACTTAGATGCAAGATCCTATTTGCATTTTACGATAAGATGATCTTCCCCTATTATTAGTAATTCATCAACATATAGAACAAGAATTAGCATGTCACCATCTGATAATTAAAAATATCTATTAGGATCAACTTCTTTTTTGGAGTATCCTAGTTTGGTAAGATAACCGTCTATCCTTTCATACCATGCCCTAGGGGCTTGTTTAAGGCTAAAGAGAGCCTTCTTTAATTTACACACATAGGAGTTCTTGTCATGAGTGACAAAGCCTTCTGGTTGTTCTAGATATACTTCTTCATCAATAACACCATTCAAAGAGGTAGTCTTTACGTCCATTTGATGAACCTTCCATCCTTTGGGTGCTGCAATAGCAATAATGGTTCTAACAAAGGTGTATCAAGCAACTATTGCAAAAGTCTCTTCATAATCAGTTCTAGCCTTTTGAGAAAATCCCTTGATAATGAATCTAACTTTGTGTTTTTCAATACTCCCATCTAGTGCATGTTTGATTTTAAATAACCATTTAGAGGAGACAACTAATTTGTCCTTAGGTCTAGGTACAACATTCCAAACATCATTTTTTACATAGATTGATATTCTTCAATAATTGCATCTTAAGGCCTTGTCAACACTCGATGGTTTAGATTTGATGAGTTCAGATATAAGAGCAACATAGCATGAATAACTTCTAGTTTTCTTACTTTCTCCAAAGATTTCATTAGGTTCTACATTGTTTTCATCATAGTTCAACCTCTCATTCTTTGCCACTTCTCGGCAAGGCCAACAATAAATTTCTCGACAAATATCAGAGAGAAATCAACGACTTCTAGGGAAAATATTGGGAATTTAAAACATGACTTTAATTTAATTTAAAATGCACTTTTTTTCAGAAAATTCAATAAGTAGATGCATGTATTGAGTCAGTAAAATGAGTAAACAAACCAAACAAGCTGATCTAGATATATATAAATGCAATAAGTAACAAAATTGCATCTTCATGTGGAACGCCGATGTAGTCACAGACTCTGAACTCTAAAACAAGCTACAAATAGTATAAACCGAATTGTTTTTGTCAAAATATAAGCAAATACAAATGTCAAGTTCAATATGAAACTAGTCTACATCTTCCTCTTCCCCATCCCAATAGTTCTAGTAAAAACTATGGAGAGGGAGGGGGTCTAGCAGCTCTAGCTGTAGCAGTCATCTGCGGTGGTGTTGGTGTTGGCCCTGGCAATGACTCATCATCCTCATCCTCATCACTATGCTCACTGTCATTGTCCTCACTCTCACTGCCCTCCTCCTGAATGTCATCTAGTCCCACTGCAACACCACCCTCCTCCATAGCCTCCCTCTCCAACCCATATATTTCATCCTCAGTGAACAGTGAAGTCTACTCCTGTGCTATCCAATTGCCAAAAGGATCTATGTCATCCAGATCAAGTGGCTCAATTGTTGCTGCCATTACCTTTCTTTTGCGCAACTTGAGGTTATAATGCACAAACACAAATTCATTTAGGCATTTTTGTGCCAACTTGTTCCTCTTCTTTGTGTGAATAGATTCGAACAAGCTCCAATTATGCTCACAACTAGATGAGCTACAAGGCTGACATAAGATGTGAAGAGTGAGCAATCTTTTACAGATTTGGGACATTACCACCCCAATTTCGCTACCAAGCATTTGCAAAATAAATATTAAAGAGTTAGAAAGCAAGATGAGGACAAGTTTTTGTAGCTTATTTATCTACTTAACATGCATGTGAGAGACTCCAAATTCCAAATATTGTACCAAGAGTCTACGAGTGTCTGCCTCTCTTTGCTAAGGCTGAGGAGAATAGTTTGCCCGTTGCATTTTGATACACTTCCATCTCGGCCACAATGAGGTCTCTCACCACAATGTCAGGTACCATCCTCTACATGCATTCACTAAAGCCATCCATGACCTCTCCATTGGGATCCGCATATGATGGAGAGAAGCAATAACAAGGGTTGAGAAAATACCCCGCTGCATGAATGAGTTGGTGGAGCTGATTGCTCCATCTCCTATCAATAATATCCCATAAGGGCTGAAATTTTAGGCTCTCCCCTGTACTTATTTCTTATAGCCTCTTTTGCCCTATCCATGGCCTCATTAAGGGACCCCATTGGGGTTTGTTCCCCATCTACCAAGCGGAGAACTCTAACCAAGGGCTTCACCACCTACAATTGAAAAATAGAAAACAATTATTAATCAGAGAGTACAGTTATAGATTTATAATGAAAGACTTGATTAATAAGTACAAAAAAAATCAAATTTTGAAGTTTCCAAGTTACATCCACAATTTTTGTAGCTTGATCAAAAAACTGGATGTCAAACACAATGTGTGCAACACTCTGCCTATCGACCTTCTTTGAATAACTTGATTGTAGCCATTTTGGACACACCAAAATTTGTCTCAAGGATTCATATGATGAAGAACACTTTGCAACATTTAAAAAATCATTGCAAATCTTGTGACTGCCGGTCTAAGCAACTCCTTCTCTTTAGTGTAGTCTCTCATCAAGCGAAGGACCTAAGGGTGATTGTAGATATATTTTGTTATCATCCTTGCTTCCTTTACAACCAGTTTCACTCAATCCAATTTCCCCATATCCTCCATAAGAAGGTCAATAACATGTGCTGCACAAGGAGACCAAAAGAGTGTGTTATGCTTTTCTTGTAAGATCCTACCCACTGCCACATATGTTGCTACATTGTCGGTTATGATTTGCACCACATTTTCAGCCCCACCCTCCATCACAACATTCTCTAGCATTCGAGCCAAAGTCTCAACCGTCTTTATCTTGTCCAAGGCATCCAAGGATTTAAGAAAGACTACTTGATCCTTGCAAGAAACTAAAAAGTTGATGATGGTATGGTTTCTTTCATCCGTCCATCAATCTAAAAGTAGGGTGCAGCCATACTGTTTCCATTCTAACCTTTTCTCTTCAACCACATCTTTACCCCTAGAAACAACATCTTTCGACAATCTACAAGCACAAAATAAAAAATGAGATTAACTTTAAGTACACAACTTTGATTAAGAAAAGTTACTTTCAACATAAACAAGTAAATTGTAAAACTGTAAAACTGTTAAAGTTTGAAACAAGTGAAGTACCTCTCACTCAAGGCTATAGGAGTAGGTGGCTTGTAGCCCTTTCCCACTACCATACAACCAATCACAAAATTCAAAAAATATGGACTTGTTGCAACATTGAAGGAGAGCTTGTTAAAAAACCAAAAATCAGCACATTGAATGTCAAGTTGCTCATGCACATCACGGTTCCATCTAGTACCCTCCAATGATGATTGTGCTCCAAGTGTGTTTCTATGCACAAAATAACCATCAATAGAAGAGTTTTATGGTCTACTAGAACCAACAGATGTGGAAGTTGAGCCTGAGGACCTGCCAAGGGTAGGTGTGTTCCATGCGCAGATCTGTGGGCAATGAAAAGAGCCCACTATCCTCTCAACTACTTCTTCTTCATCAAGGGTGACTAGGATACCTAGTCACATGACAAAACCCACATCATTTCATTATGAATCATGATAATTATTTAGCACAATCATTAGTCATAATTAGAAAATAATAAACGATTCTTAAAAGGAAACATACCTTGCAATTCGTAAATGGCTGCCCTCATAGCCAATTTTGCCCTTTCCCTTTTCAACTTCTTCTCTTCTTGGGCACTAAGCAAAGCAATCATCTCCCTTTTTATTTCCTCCATAGTTGCATCACAAATCCTTGTGTCACGCTTTTCTATACCGGCAAGGTGGTACTTCAAATGAGATATGCCTCCTCGGACTTGTTTTTCACATTTCATGCATATGACACTATTATACTTTGTTCCTTCAAAGGCATATTTCCATGCAAAGTCTCTAGCCCCTTTAGGGTGTGTGTCCATGAATCCAGATGGACATGCTACGAGACCATTGGGAGATGCTACAACTGACCCAAGTGTAGAGGAAGCCATATTTGCTGAAAAATCAGAGAATAAAACAAAAACTGTATTAGCCTTTAGGTTTTGAAATTATTGAGAAAAACTTGATTGTTTTTGGAAAAATTGCAAAAAGATGGTGTTAGGTCTTTGTCATTACACTCTAAAATGTATTAGAGAACATTATAAATGGTATTCCTAGAGTCTTAATTAAGTTAGATTCAAGATATGCAAGTATAGGAAGAAAAAAATAAGTTTAACTCAAAAGAACAAAAAATTGAGAAACTTACTTGTGGATCCAGATTTGCTTGGAAAGAGCTTCGAATCTGCTCCTATTCCATTGGAAATTGCTACAAATCAATACCAAACACTTAGGTGTTGCTCCAAAACCCTTCTCCTCCACCCAAGACACCAAACACAACAAACAAAACAATGAAATGTCATTTTTTTACCGCAAGTACTACTGGACACCGCCCGTGAGAAGACTGCAAGTTATCGCGAGAAATTGGCGATATATCGCTGACTTCTTGTGGTGATAAGTACAAATTTCCTGGCCCTCCAAAATGGCGATAAAAACTCAAATTTTCTCACCGCCTGAAACTTTTCGCGAGACGTTGACTTATCAGAGATAAAACAACGATATTTTAAACTATGGTTTTCATCAATCTTCTTTCTTTCTCATAGTGGCCTTTTCTTCTTGTTAGGGATTTCAACATTTCTAGAATTTGATGATAAGAGTTCATGTTCTTCTAAACAATTCTTTCTCTGATTCTCAATTGTAGGCTTTTCATCTAATTTTGTAGTTGGTTCCTTGTTTGATTCTTCAATGTTTTTAGAGAGGTTATATGCAATATCTTCTTCATATTTAACATCACTATTGATTTCAATAGTTCTTTGTCCAATGTAAACTCTATAACCTTTGGAGGATTCACTATACCCAACAAATATACTTTTCTTCCCAGAGGGTTCTGGTTTGGACCTCTTTTCTTTAAGGACGTGTATATATACAGGACAGCCAAAGATTTTCAAGTGACTTAAATTTGGATTGTTTCCCGTAAAGGCTTCTTGAGGAGTTATATTTTCTAAGATTGAATGAGGACATCTATTTTGGATATATACTATTGTATTTGAAGTTTTAGCCTAGAAGCTGTGAAGATTTTGATCATGCATGATGGCTTTAGCGGATTCACTGATAGTTATGTTTTTCCTTTCTACCACTCCATTCTGTTGTGGATTATAAGGTACTGTAATTCCAACAAAAATGCAGAATTCTGTAAAGTTCTCATAAATGCATTCACCCCCATTGTCAGATCTTAGAGTCTTGATTTTCTTCCAAGTTTGATTTTCTACTAAACCTTTAAATTCTTTAAATTTCATCAATACTTCATTTGATTCTTTAAGCTTTAGAAAATAAATCCAAGTTTTCCTAGAGTAGTCATCAACAAAAATCACATAATACATTAATCCCCCTAAAGAGGGTATTGACATTGGACCACACAAAACAGTGTGGATGAGTTCTAATACAACTTTTGATTTATGTTCACTATGAGGAAAAGATCCTTTTGAGTTCTATCCTAAGGTGCAACCTTCACAAGTTCCAATATATTCGGATTTTAGATGAGGTAATTCTGTCACAATTTTCTCTATAGAGGGTAGGGCATGAAAATGGAGGTGTCCTAACCTTCTATGCCAAATTTCATTAATTTGTGAAACTTCATGATTTAGGGCTTGATTTTAAACATTACAGAGCTTATATAAACTTCCATCTCTAAATCTTATAGAGATTGCATTTTTAATGTTAGAATATTTAAGCTAGGATATTACTTTGTCTTCCTAAGAGGTGACACGATATCCTCGGTCTGCTATGCCCAAGATGAGACCAGATTTCTTTTGATGCCTGGTGCAAATTAAACATCTTTTAATTGCAAGGTAACTCTGGTTCTTAATTTAATTGAGTAGGACCCAATTCCTTTCACTGGATAAGTGGAGTCATCACCTATTGTGACCTCTTCTGTTGAGTGTTCTTCAAAAGTTTCAAACTGATATCTAAATTCAGTTGTGTCTAGATGCTCCGCTATCAATTATCCAAGCACGCTTGTTTGAGTTTAGTTCGCTTAACAAGGCTAGGAAGAATAGTGGATTTTCTGCTTCCTTGACTTCAGCTGTAGAGGCTTGAACTTTCTTTCTCTCTGGGAAGAACCAGTGAGTGTGTCCAACTTGTTGCATTTACAGCATTGAATTTTAGACTGGTCTCTGTTTTTGTAGTTTTGATTATTGTTCTTGCCTATTTTTCGCTTGAAAATTCTTTTCTTTCCTTTATTGTTTGTGTTTGTATTTAGGGCTTGAATTTCTCCCTCTTTATTTCAACTTACCTCTCTAGTAATTAGCCTTGATTCTTCTTGAGTGCAGTCATTCTTTAGCTAATCAAATTTTGGTAGTGTGGGTCATACACTGATACTTTGAATAATAGAGTCCCAAATAGTTGGTAAACCTTTATGGGCTATTAATGACAACTCTAGATCATCTACCTTATTTCCAATGGTTGAAAGTTTATCTTTCAATTCTGAAATTCTCAAGAAATAAGATGTAATAGATTCTCCTTCATTCATCTTGATATGTAGAAGTTGCTTTAAGGTGAGCAATTTGCATGTATTGTTGAATGGTCATGAACATATCATATCCAGTTGTTAATTTTGATATAGTTGGAAGAATATGATCCTTAACATCGATAATAATTTTCATGACCTTATTATTATGTCTTTTCCATATTGTTCAATCTGGATCATTATCCGGCATTGATTTCTTTTCTTCTACATACAAATCTAGTTCAAATTCTCCAAGTATTGTCATAATTCGAATACTCCAAGAAAAAAAAATTTGATGCTCCTTCAAGTCTGTCCTCGAATCTTACATGGTTCACCATGACTGCACTTTTCGAATGAATGTAAGTCTGAAATTTAAATTGAATTTCACTATCTTTTATTTTATCTCTATCATTTAGGCTCGGATATAATGTAAAGGAATGTAAGATCAAAGATAGAGATGGACTTATTTCACATTTAGTTTGTTCTTCAGATAATAATGAATTCTTCTTGGAATTGTAGATTTATGATTTCCCTTTAACTGATATATTGTAACATACCATCTTCATTAAACCGAAAATAAAGAACATATTCTTAAACTATAACCAAATATCATAACAGAATGACATAAGTAGCTTGGAAACAATAAATGGAAACTACATTAAATAATGACTACATCCATTTCATATGAAAACAACTGAATTAACTTCCACAATTGAATTCTATGATTTCAATTGAGCTAACTACATAGACATCTATTCATTTCAAAGTAAAGAAAAAGGTACATGCAAGTAAAAGATTTAGAACTCCTACATGAATTGAAATAATTGTCAACAAGTTGTGCAAGCCTCGACATCTGCTGAAGATGAGACGCATTGACATAGGCTTAACCACCCAACCATGGACCTTAACATATCCCTACACAATCTCTTACGAGAAAGGCCCTCCCTACCTCGAGTTAGGCTTGGGTCACCATAGTCCTGCCATCCTGAGCATACTGGTGTTAGAGTGTTGGCTAAGAAGTAGGCAAGGTTGAGGAATTCCTTCATCAACCTTCCCTCTGTTAGCTAGTACTCCTGACCTCTACTGATCATTTTGTGGCAAGCATGCCTCTAATCTACCTTGGCCAAGGATTTAGATGGGCATTAATCAGCCCGATCACCAAGGCTCGACTTAACAATTGATTATATCTTGGACAACCATTAGCTTTCTTGGTCTTAATCATTTTCTTTTTTATTATGTTTATTTAATAAAAAGACACTGATTAATAGCTTTATTTCTTGCAGTATATCTTTCCCCTTCACCCAATTGTTCTTGGTTCTACCGGCCTTGGGTGCATCCTAGGAGACTATTGGTATGTATCTACTTACATGGATATCAGACATAATACTTCAGGCTGTTATAGCCAATCATTTATAATGAAAGACTTATTATGCATTATCATTTACTGAAAACTTCTTCCTCACAGAATTATAATAGTTCCAATTCCCACGAGTAGATACCTAATATGCATGGATGTGAACTTGTCATTTATAAAGAAAGTGCAGGATTGTATGCATCTCAAATGTAAAATTGAGTATGTGAACATGATACTATGTCCAATACATAGAATAGAGCGGATCGGTTGCTTCTCAGATATACATTTGAGGATATGAACATGATATTTTGTTAACTAAGAAAAAAGAGCATTACCAATGCTTCTCAAATATGATATCGAGCATGTTACATGATACTGTGACTTTCGTAGTCACAATAGCAAGAAAAAACGACATAGCAAAGAAATGAGAGTGGCATGTGAAATAGTCATGACCTTAGAATGATTACAAATGCAATCGTTGTGGCGATCCCACTGTGCATTCTATGATTTTGGCCTGTTTGGTTCGGTACTGCAGAGTGATCTACTGTTATGCTCCAAGTGACAAGTGAAGGGGTGTGAGTATACCATCCTTTTGAGAAGAAGAGAGGCAAAGCGGAGTGAGAAAAGATCATATAATAACCAAGAATCCTTCAATAGCAGAGAGAAATATAGTCTCTCGCTCAGTTACAAGAAAGGAGCTTAGTAAAAATTTCAAGACTTCCAATATAAATTTTAAAAGGCAGGTGCCAATAGGAAAGGTGGCAACACTCACCGCTTGGAGTCATATTTAAACATAAAGATTATATTTTATAATGATTTAAGTTATTATGTTTTTACATATATTTATATATGTATATATATGAATACAACGTCACTAGCTTATTGAATTCTATATATATATATATATATATATGTAAAATTCATAATGTCGATCACTTCTACAAACTCAAATAAGGAGAAGTAATGGTTCTTTTCGTGATATTAAGTGTTTAATATTCTTTTAGCCTTTATCAAAGTTGACTAAATAGCTCATGACTTGTCTAAGGTATACTCCATTGCCTAGTCGATAAATCCTTCATCAAGGTAGTTTAGAGCCCATACCTAGTGATTTGACGATGGACTAAATTGGTGACCCATTCCTTGAATCCTGTTTAGCAATGCTTCCCCCCCTTTATCTGCTCTTACAACCAAAATGCATATTCCACAATAATAACATGTTCCTCCATATACATTAAGATATCAAGAAATAAAATAACTCATAATTGTCACAGCGACTAACCACCACTAACCTTTATCTTAAAATCTAAGCTTTTGTTTTCAGTTGAAATAACAATCATCAATTAACAAGTCATATATACATGAAATAATAGTTATTAACTAACAAGTCATTTATACATGAATCAAAATAGTTAATCATAACTTCCTTTTCACAAGATTGTGATATCCAAGAGTTTCTAACTAAACCTTACAACAGTTATAATATTATTTTTTTAAAGTTCAAAAATTTGGGATGTAACATACCCTCCCGCTTGTGTTTCACCATCCTCTATGAACTTTACCAAAGAAAAAAGGAATTCTACATAAGTAAACAGGCATAGTCTTTTTTTACCAAATAGTCACAAAAATTTATGCTCTGATCCTAGAGAAAAGATGGGGAAATTTCTGGAAGATCTCATCATAATCTTCCCAGGTGGCATTTTCCTAATTATACTAGTTCTGCTGAACCTTGCACTGGGTTATGTCTTGATTTCGTAAGCAAAGCTTACACACCTCAAGTATTTTGAGCGGCTCTATTTCCTCCACCCCTGGGTCTCGTAGCCGTCAAGGATTCCAATTCCATGATGAGTGATATATTTCTTAAGATATGATACATGGAATACATCATGCATCTTGGAAAGGGCTAAAGGCAGTGCGATCCTATAGGCCACCGGGGTTACAACTTCTAACACCTGAAAGGGTCCCACGTATCTTGGGGCCAGTTTGATATTCTTCCTGAACCTAATAGTACTCTATTGTGGTTTTACCTTTAATAGAATCTTTTCTCCCACTGAGAATTCTCGAGGTATTATTTTAGCATATGCATAATTCTTTTGTCTATCATTTGTCTCTTTTAACCTCTGGCGGATTTGAACTACCTATTCCTCCATCTCTCAAAGCATCTCTAGGCCAATGATAATTCTGTCCTCAATTTGGTTCCAACTCACAGGAGTTCTGTATTTAGGACCATATAGAGCCTCAAAGGGTGCCATTTTGATAGTGGATTGATAAGAATTATTATAAGAAAATTCTACCAAGGGAAGATACATTTCCCATTGGTATTGTCGATCCATACAATACACTCTTAAGAGATCTTCCAAAACTTGATTTACTCTCTCTGCCTAACCATTGGTTTCTAAGTTGTAAGCGGAACTAATATTTAGCTTGGTTCCCAAAGCTGAAAATAGAGTTTGTCAAAATATGGATGTTACCCTAGCATCCTTGTCGGATATAATCTTTTTTGGAATTCCATTAAGTCTAAAAATTTCTCGAACAAACTTGTGAGGAATCTCAGGTGCCCCATTTGTTAAGTTACCTCGTATGAAGTAAGCCACTTTGGTTAACCTGTCTACCACTCTTAAGATGGTATTGAGTTTGTTTCAGGTCATGGACAACCCCTAAATGAAATCCATGGTAATTACCTGCCACTTCCACTCGAGAACCTTATTTGGGTATAGTAGGCCTATTGGGTAGCGGTGTTTCGCCTTGACTCTTTGACACTCAAAGCATCCAGCTACATGGTTATTTCTCTTTTCATTCCCTTCCAAATATACAAGGGTTTTATATCTGCCAACATTTTGGTCATGCTAGGATGTCCAGAATAAGGAGTTGTGTGGAATTCTTCTAAAATCATCCTTCGAACTTCTGGGACCTTTGGTACATACATCCTTCCTATGTATCTTAACAATCCATCCTCTTCTAACTGATAATCTTTATACCAGGAATCTTGAGGGTATCATGAAGTGCTTGGCTAACCTCATTATAAAAAGTGTTTCTAGTTAGGTGTTGCATTACTTGCTCCCTAAGTCCGATAGTTATGGCTACCATTGCTGACACATGCCTTTTCCGACTTAAAGCATTTGCTACCTTTTTCCTTGCCCTTAATATAGCTGATCTCAAAATCATAATCTACTAGAAATTCTAACCAGCTCCTTCATCGTGCGTTGAGGTTAGGCTAAGTGTTAGTGAATAGATTGTCCTCCAAAGAAATATATACAAATTACCTCCAAAATGCCTAGATAGGAAGACTAAATCAACACTAATAGTTGGGTCACTTCGCTATTGAAGAGCATAAGCACCCTCTGAATTTATCCGGGTACAACTCCCTGTATATAATTTACAATGAATCAACTACACTATAATTGATGATGCTTTTAACCTGTAAGCAAGAAAGGTTTACAAACATCTATCCATTAACACGACATAGATGCGGAAAGACTAAGTGACTAAAAGAAAATAAATAGTAAACAACACAAAGTTCATTTATTCAAATACCACATTACAGAATGAACATAGCGAGAAAGAAGAATGATCTTTTCCAAAAACACGAACAACTGAAGCACAAAGTCCAAAATATAACTATGATAATAATCATATATACCAAACTACATTTGGGGGTAACCAAGATAATGCAAAGATCAACATTGATCACGAATTTAATACACAAATTCAAAGTTTTGATGCACTAAAATACTCCTCTGAACACAACAAAACAAAACAAACTTTGTTGTTTGATACCACAAAAACCACTATCTAGAAAAATGTCTCCTTTCTCTCCCTGTATTCATAGTCCCTTATTTTGTTGTCACTCAAAGTCTCCCTAGCAAAATTTAGCAAAACTAGAACCCTTCTCTTCCCAAAAAGAATACAATAAATAGATTGAACTGACCATTATTCGGTTATCATAACTGAATCTTGAAATCACAAGGCTCTTGATGGCTTTCTAACTTTCGTGGCTTCTCTTTCAAATCTTTCTCACTTTAACATAATGTTCCTTTGAGTATGTACTCCTTGATGGTTATAAGTGTAATCTTATAATATTACACTTGACATGTGGTTTATAAAGAAATATACATTTTATTAAGTATGCACGTCTCTTTTTTTTTGATATGGATAACCACTCACTCTTCCATATTAGAGCTTTTTGCCATGTAGACCACTACTGCATCCCATCTGTCGGCACCCGAGAGTCTCCTCTGAAATTATGCAGTTGTCTGAAGCTGTGACTTCATCACATTCCTTTCATTATAGATGATTGAGAAGAAGGATTGAAGTTATTGGAAGCATCATTATTCTGCATCAGGTGGACTTGGGCTCTGATGCGTCGTCAAAAAATGTTTGTCTTTATCAAACTTGGATGGGTGGGTATGTGTGTTGATTGACATTTCGATGCAACTCTTCTTCACCATTCAACGATGTCATTTTGACATCCCCAAGGTATGTCACGCGCTCGGGCATTCCACCAAACAGTTCATGTACACGATCGAGGCTTTCAACAAAGGAGGACTAGTGAAACTCAATCCCTGTCCCTTTATCGTTTGCCATCAAATGTGGGCCTTCAAGCTTCTTCGATGAAGCAATGCCATGGTGTACGTACTCCCATGTGGCATTCATATTTTGCACTATATGAATGGGCTTGCACTATTCTCTTCACCTTCTTATTAGCATAGGGTGAGGTCCGGTTTTGGATCTTAGTAGACAATTGGGATCATTTAGTCATATTTCTCCATCTTCAAATTGCAGCACTAAACATCCTTTGTGCTCTGACATACTGATTGGCAACGAAAAGCCTTTCATACTAAAACTTTCTTCACTGTTGTAGACATTTTCTAAAACAACCAGTATACATTTGATTGTTTGCTCTTCTACTTGCGAAGTGAATGCACGCGAGTACTTGATTCTCCTTGTGTGTGATCCCAACGAGCTTCTAAAACATCTAAATGCAAATATGGACACCTCATTTAACCAATCATCTAACCACACAAAAGCTTGCTATCCTCCTATCGGGTGGGAATGCCGAACACCTACCATTGATCTTCTAACAGTTAACATATGGCTTCATTCCAAACCTGCGGGTACTCAAAGACATTTTAACAAATAGTTCACATGACCCCTTTCAATGTTAACGTACGATAGTCGGTGGATGCATTTCATGGGCCACGCAGGTTTTATAGTCTTGCCTTTATTACTCACCTCTGTAGTGTGGGTTGGTTTTGAAGGATTTCACGTGAGGAACGTTGTGCCTTTCTTCATCACGTTCTTGCTAAGGGATGCTCGATACTAAGAACCCAAGATTCGACCCGAAGTTGACTATGAGTGCGACATCGGGTGTTCATTTGGCAACAAACTCACTTGGCCATTCGATGAAATAGGTTTGGGATTTCGAATTCTGATCATCACATTAGAAGGTTGGCTTGATAGGCATTACATTTTACATCCTTCATCATGGGTATCAAACAAGACCATTTCATCAACGTTCACTGGGAACCGCCCTGCATAAGATGTGCTGGAAATCCTCATAACATAGATAAACTCGAGCTGTGATTGGCCTTACTCAAGCTTGTTTCTATCTGACATTAAGTGTTCTTTGTGAATCTGCGACTTGCCTCATAAGTGCTAGACATTATCAAATCTGAAACGAGGGGCATCTATCATGACATCGTACACATACAAAGAGACTTGAGAGCCTTCTGGTTCATGATGCTCTACTTCAAAGACGACCCCTATATCATTTCTTATATGGTGTCATGCATATGTTTGTCATTTTCATATTGATATTTTGCGAACCCACACTATCTGATGGACACATCACCCATATTACAATATGGAGGCCTGAAGATCTTTTTTGCAATAAGATTCAAATTGCCAATACCAACAACCCTGGGATCACATCATTTGCATTCATTGTCGGAGGCCTCCTTGAACTTTTCATGTATTGAGTAGAATATGATTTGAAACTTCATATTTGGATTTGAATTCTCATGCCTTTGGTAACTTTGAATTGAAACTAGAACTTCGGCTTCAGATTGCGATCCTAATAACCTTGAGCCATTGAAGCTGACTTGGTGCCTCTAAATTCTAAATTTTGAGCCCTTTCAACTCGAATTGTAGATCTTTGAACCTTTGCATTTATTGACAACAATCTGAACCTGCAATATTGAACTTGCTGAACCTAGCCTCCTTGAACTTTTCATGTATTGAGTAGAATATGATTTGGAACTTCACATTTGGATTTGAATTCTCATGCCTTTGGTAACTTTGAATTGAAACTAGAACTTCGGCTTTAGATTGCGATCTTAATAACCTTGAGGCATTGAAGCTGACTTGGTGCCTTTGAATTCTAAATTTTGAGCCCTTTGAACTCGAATTGTAGATCTTTGAACCTTTGCATTTATTGACAACAATCTGAACCTGCAATATTGAACTTGCTGAACCTCGAACCAAGATGGCTCAGAATAAACCATTCAAACTTGCTTCAACAAAATTGAACCACTTCAAACCACTTTGAACTTAGTTCAAAGAGGTTCGAAACCTAAAACTGAAACTTTAAATACTCGGGTCTATATGGGTACCAACAGGGGCCTCTAACTATGGGATTGTTTTGACTCAAAAAAACAAAGAACTCCTGCAATCTTTGGTGAAAGACGAGTGCCTTATCCATTGGGCAAATAGAGTCAGAAAGAAGAAGAATAGGAAGTTGCTTGCAAAGAGGGCGGAGGGGAGCAGGGCAAAGCCAACCAGGAAAACACTAAACTACCAGCAAGCGCGAAGCTTGCGAATTATTCAAACCAACACTACGCACACCAAAAGAATATTTACAAAATATATACAAAGGTAGGGAGAGAGCCTACCACAAGAATTAGAAGAAAGAAAAAATCATGTGAATCCATTTACCGGCTAGGAGAAGTAGGAGCCTTTGCGCAACAGCAATTCAAGTCTCAATGGAGCAACTCCACACCATTTCCTACTAAAAACTTCTTCAATGCCAAACCTCAAGCTAAAGGCACATATAAATATGTTGATCAAGCACTTCTTCCCGAGCAGCCATAACTCATCGTAGCACTCTTTTTCCCCTAAGAATTGATCTTCAACATTCATCCGGCCAGGTTTCACTTCAAACTGAAAAATAATGAAATGGAGAAACCTCCTCATGAAAAGATGCACAATATTCGGAAATGCTGTCACGAAGACTTAGCCTTTGCTTATGGCATTTGATATCACGATCAACTTGTAGGCAAAGAGACGCCTCATCCAACATAGGGTCAATTTTCAAGTATATGTTCTCCTCATCCCTTTCAAGAATCAAACTGTCATCAAGCATGCAATGTATTCTGTCTTTTCTCTTTCCCAAAGTGTCATCACTTCCACAATCCAAATCAGCAAAGCCACACATAGAAGAATGAAAAGAAAAAGTTATCAATGAGTGTTTCATTTTCAATTCGATTTGAATGAATACCTATCACCTATCATTATGGAAGAGATGATCTGGTTTGAGTGATGATAGAAATTCATGTATGATTTCTTCTTCTTCATTAAGAAGAGTATCCTTCAGCATCCCGGCCGAGTCATCAATGGGTTGAAAGTCAGCTTCGTACCCTCTTTTCTCAAAATGAATTCCATTGTGAGAAGCTTCAGCCAAAGGCATCTTTACCTCATCACAAACATCACCTTATTTTCAGATTGACAAGGTTCTTCAATGGGATGACCACCGATTGCACAACTGGACAGATTACTTTCAGCCTTCTCATTAAAAACAAAAGATTCAAATTCTAGTAACATGTCATTGGCAGTTTTTTCACAAATAGGAACTTTCACAGCAAGATGACCATCATTAATTTCAAATTCCAAGCTTTCTAAAACTGGAAAAACAAAAGATTTAGGAGCACCTTTATCGATGTTTCCCTCAGTGCCATCATGATCAGCAAGGACTACATAGTTGCGAGAGGTGAAGTGAGATGATGCCATCGGAGGTTCTTCCTCTTTGACTGTCAACCCCTCTTTACTGCTGCCATGGTTCTCACTCTCAGCTTGAGTGTTCTCATTTACCCATGTCTGGTTTTCTTGTGGCTAAGTTATGACTTTTTGGATTTCTTGCTTACTCATGACAAGGTGATTGAGATAAATGGATGAAACTGAGATAACCGGGGCTTCTTCTTCATCAACTTTCAACTCTTCATTTAGTTGTGATACCCTTTTCTAATATACTTGCAACACTTTGCTCTTTTCTTCTAACTCTTTCAACTTGTGAAATCTGACATAAAGGCTTCTCCAAATAGCCAAGACTTCGCGTCATCTTCCAAGCTTATATTATTTCTGACCACTGAGGAAATGCTTTCTTTATAGCTGACCACAAATTCGTGCAACACTTTATCCTCCATCAAATAAAGTTCCATGAGAGTGGGATTTGGCCTTCTCATGACTTTCTTGTTCGGCATGGTCTTTATATAGAGCCGTCAATCTCCTACACACAAAGATAATCATTAAACTAAGGAAGTAATTATAGACATTGATTTTCATTTCCGGATCCCCACTAGAGTCACCAAAAATTTGTTAGTGGACAGATTGTCCTCCAAAGAAATATATACAAATCAACTCCAAAATGCCTAGATAGGAAGACTAAATCAACACTAACAGTTGGGTCACTTCGCTATTGAAGAGCATAACCGCCCTCTGAATTTATCCGAGTACAGCTCCCCGTATATAATTTACAATAAATGAACTATACTGCAATTGATGATGCTTTTCACCTGAAAGCAAGAAAGGTTTACAAACATCAATCCGTAAACACGACATAGACACAGAAAGACTAACTGACTGAAAGAAAATAAACAATAAATAACACAAAGTTCATTTACTCAAATACTGCATTACAGAATGAACATAGTGAGAAAGAAGAATGGTCTTTTCCAAAAACACGAACAACTAAAGCATAAAGTCCAAAATATAACTGTGACAGTAATCATTGTACCAAATTGCATTCGGAGGTAACCAAGATAATGCAAAGATCAACATTGATCACGAATTTAATACACAAACTCAAAGTTTGGATGCACCAAAATACTCCTCTAAACACAACAAAACAAAACAAACTTTTCTGTTTGATAAGCACAAAAACCACTATCTAGAAAAATATTTTCCTTCTCGACCTGTATTTACAGTCCCTTATTTTTTTGTCACTCAAAGTCTCTCCAACAAAATTTAGCAAAATTGGAACCCTTCTCTTCCCAAAAAGAATACAATAAATAGACTAAACCAACCATTATTCGGTTATCATAACTGAATCTTGAAATCACAAGGCTCTTGACGGCTTTCTAACTTTCATGGCTTCTCTTTCAAATCCCTCTTACTTTAACATAATGTTCCTTTGAGTATGTCCTCCTTGACGGTTATAAGTGTAATCTTATAATATTACACTTGACATGTGGTTTATAAAGAAATATACATTTTATTAAGTATGCACGTCTCATTTTTTTTGATATGGATAACCACTCACTCTTCCATATTAGAGCTTTTTGCCACGTAGACCACTATTGCATCCCATCTGTCGGTACCTGAGAGTCCCCTCTGAAATTATGCAGTTGTCTGAAGCCATGACTTCATCACATTCCCTTCATTATCGATGATTGTGAAGAAGGATTGAAGTTACTGGAAGCATCATTATTCTGCATCATCAAAAAATGTTTCTCTTTATCAAACTTGGACGGGTGAGTATGTGTGTTGATTGACATTTCGATGCAACTCTTCTTCATCATTCAACGATGTCATTTTGACATCCCCACGGTATGTCGCGCTCGGGCATTCCACCAAACAGTTCGTGTACATGGTCAAGGCTTTCAACAAAGGAGGATTGGTGAAACTCGATCCCTATCCCTTTATCGTTTGCCATCAAATGTGGGCCTTCAAGCTTCCTCAACGAAGCAATGTAATGGAGTATGTACTCACATGTGGCATGCGTATTTTGGACTATATGAATGGGCGTGCACTATTCTCTTCACCTTCCTATCGGCACAGGGTGAGGTTTGGTTTTGGAGCTTAGTAGACACTTAATTTGGATCGCCTTGTCATATTTCTCCGTCTTCAAATTACAGCACTAAAAATCCTTTGTGGTCTTGCATACTGATTGGCATCGAAAAACCTTTCATACTAAAACTTTATTCACTGTTGTAGACATTTTGTCAAACAACCAGTATACATTTGATTGTTTGCACTTCTACTTGAGAAGTGAATGCGCAGGAGTATTTGATTCTCCTTGTGTGTGATCCATGCAAGCTTCTAAAACATTCGAATGCAAATATGAACACCTCATTTAACCAATCATCTAACCACACAAGAGCCTGCTATCCTCCTATCGGGTGGGAATGCCAAACACCTACCATTGATCTTCTAACAGTTAACATACGGCTTCATTCCAAACCTGCGGGTACTCAAAGACATTTAACAAACAGTTCACATGACTCCTTTCAATGTTAACCTACGATAGTCGATGGATGCATTTCATAGGCCACACGGGTTTTATGGTCTTGCCATTATTACTCACCTCTGTAGTGTGGGTTGGTTTTGAAGGATTTCACGTGAGGAACATTGTGCCTTTCTTCATCACATTCTTGCTAAGGGATACTCGATATCGAGAACCAAAGATTCAACCCGAAGTTGACTATGAGTGCGACATTGGGTGTTCATGTTGGCAACAGACTCACTTGGTCATTTGATCAAATAGTTTTGGGATTTCGATTTCTAATCATCACATTAGAAGGTTGGCTTGATAGGCATTACATTTTACATCCTTCATCATGAGTATCAAACAAGACCATTTCCTCAACGTTCACCGGGAACCACCCTGCATACGATGTGCTGGAAATCCTCATAACATAGATAAACTCGAGCTGTGATTGGCCTTACTCAAGCTTGTTTCTATCTGACATTGAGTGTTCTTTGTGAATCTGCAGCTTGCCTCATAGTGCTAGACATTATCAAATCTGAAACGAGGGACATTATCATGACATCGTTCACATACAAAGAGACTTGAGAGCCTTCTGGTTCATGATGCTCTACTTCAAAGCTGACCCTTGCATCATTTCTTATATGGCTGTCATGCATATGTTTGGCATTTTCATATTGATATTTTGCGAACCCACACTATCTGATGGACACATCACCCATATTACAATATGGAGGCTTGAAGATCCTTTTTGCATTAAGATTCAAGGTGCCAATACCAACAACCCTAGGATCACATCATTTGCATTCATTGTTGAGGGCCTCCTTGAACTTTCATGTATTGAGTAGAATATGATTTGGAACTTCACATTCAGATTTGAATTCTCATGCCTTTGGTAACTTTGAATAGAAACTAGAACTTTGGCTTCAGATTGCGATCTTAATAACCTTGTGGCATTGAAGCTGACTTGGTGCCTCTGAATTCTAAATTTTGAGCCCTTTGAACTCGAATTGTAGATCTTTGAACCTTTGCATTTATTGACAACAATCTAAACCTGCAATATTGAACTTGCTGAACCTCGAACCAAGATGGCTCAGAATAAACCATTCAAACTTGCTTCAACAAAATTGAACCACTTTGAACTTAGTTCAAAGAGGTTCGAAACCTAAAACTGAAACTTTAAATACCTAGGTCTATATGGGTACCAATATTGAGTAAATATATATTTCAGTCCATAGTGATTTGATTGGAGCTCGAAGGGTTTTCCTATCCAATAGTGCATCCACATCTGAAGGGCATGAACAATGGCAGCTAACTCTAAGTCATGCGAAGCATAATTTTGTTCATAATTTTTCAGCTTCCTAGATTCATAGGCAATAACTTGATCTTCCTACATCAATACACCTCCTAACCCTTCTCTTGATGCATCAATTATAGCCACAAATTGACCTTGGGGATCAGGTACTCTAAGTATCAGGGCGGTAGTTAACTTCTTCAAGTATTGAAAAGTTGCTTGACACTTCTCAGACCAAATGAACTTCCTCCCTTTTCTTTGAAGAAAGGTGATAGGGTAAGCTATCCTAGAGAAATCTCTAACAAATTTCCTATAAAATCCTATTAAACCCATGAGACTCCTGACTTCTATCACATTCCTAGGTACAGGCCAATCTCTGATTGGCTTGATCTTAGTGGGGGTCTACGGCTATTCCTTGAGCTGATATAATGTGCCCCAAATACTAGATCTCTTTTTTGATAGAATGAACATTTTGATAGTTTTCTATACAGTTTATGTTTTTGTAACCTCTACAAATCTATTTCTAAGTGCTCTTGATGTTCCTCATTTTGTGAGTATATGAGAATGTTATCTATGAACACCAACACAAATTTGTTCAAAAAATCTCGGAAAATGTTGGTCATAAGGTTCATAAAGGTTGTTGGAGCATTGGTTAATTTGAATGGTAGTATAGTAAATTCATAGTCTCTATATCTAATTCTAAAAGCAGTCTTCTGAATGTCCTCATCCTTAATGCGGAGCTGATAATATCCAAACCTCGGTTCGATTTTAGAAAATATAGTTGCACCTCTCATTTGGTCAAATAAGTCATCAATCCTAGGAAGCAGATATCTATTCTTAATAGTAACCTTGTTAAGCATCCTATAGTCTATACACAATCTCATGGTCCCATCCTTCTTCCAGACAGATAGCATCGGAGCTCCCCAAGGTGAAACACTGGGTTAGATGAGTTTCTTATCCAATAAATCTTGTAGTTGCACTTGTAGTTCCATTAATTCGGTAGTGATCATTTGATAAGGTGCTCTAGATATAGGTTCTAGCCCAAGTACCAAATCTATGGTGAAATCAAATGCTCTAGACAGGAGTAGTCCAGCGAGTTCTTCTAGAAACACGTCTTGAAACTTCTTGTAGAATGAATACTTCTCCCCAAAGGATTTTCCCAGTTCTTTTCTAATTTCTCCATCTTCAAAGATATATTCATCCTTGTAAGTAGTATCTATAGGTTCTTTCAAATCTTCAATTTTTACCGTGAAGATCTCGAATCCCTTTCTACTACATCTTTTAAGTTGCATGGCCAATATCTGACATGGTTTCATCTTATAGGTTTTTCTTAGTCATCCAAACATTCTACTATTTTGGCAAGACAATCAACCTTAGCCTTATGTTCACTAAGCTAATTTATACCCAAGATGATGTCATAGGACCCAAGAGGTGCTACATACAGATTCAGCTCTATTGAAAATTTTGGAAAGTCAACCTGGGCATCAAATAGGAATTGCTCTACCTTAGCTCTTATCTGGTTTGCAAACTCAACAGTCCATGGGTTTTCCATAAAACTAGTTCTTCTAGGGAATATACTCAATAACTTTAGGGATATAAAAGATTATGTCACCCCTGTATCGATTAATATAGAAATAGAGTTTCTGTAGATCTTATGCAGAGTTTCTATTCGGCTCAGTTGTTATTCAGCTTGTCGATTGTCCAGTGCTGCATGAATCCTCCACTGGTAGACAATTTGTTGTGGTGGTAATGGGGACAGAGTGGCTGATCGTTGGTTGACTTGTTGGGACACTTGTTGGCATGATGATCCCTACCACAAGTGTAACATCCTAATGGGGGTCTTTTCTTCTCATTTCTTTTATTGCCTCCATTGGATAAACCCTTTAATTCTTTGCCACCATTCCCTCTAGGCTCTGGTTTATTTGACTTGAAATTTTTAAAATGCCTTTTATGAGGCTCTAAATCTGACCCTTTTGTGCTCTAGTTGGTTTTCCTCTTGTTATCCCGAATAGAGTCATCCCTTTTTATTTTATGTTCCTGGCGAACAGCTACCTTGAGGGCTTCCTCCATGGTTCAAGGAGTGAGGACATCCACTACTCCCCCGATCCTATTATTCAATCCCATAATAAACTTTCTAACCTTCAAATTCTTATCTTGCTGATATGGGGGTACATACTTCAACAACCGAGTGAACATTTTCCAATACTTGTGTACCGATATATCCCCTTGTTTAAGGTTCTGGAAGTCTAGCAGTTTCTGGTCATAGAAAGTCTGGGGTAACCATTGGTTCTTGAAGATGCATACGAACTTGTCCTAGCTAACCTCAATTGTCTTAATGTTGAGTTCGATCTTGGTGTTTCCCCACCAAGTAGTTGCTTCACCTGAAAGATGGTATATTCCCCATATTGCTTTTAAAGTTTTGGAAAAACTCCTGATTTCAAAGTATTGTTCTATCTTAGTTAACTAGGCTTCCACATCCCCTCCAGATTCATAGCCCAAGAACCTAGGTGGTTTGATCTTTTTAATATTAGAGGGCAAGTTGCTAACTATGTCAAGTTTCTTCTATTTCTTAGTTTGCGTAAGTGAGACTTGAGCACTCTTTTCACTGTGGTCAGAATTTTCATGTTCAATTCTAGGTGGAGGCAAGGATTGCATCTCCTCTTGACTTCGCCCTATCTAGTTTGTCAATTCGTTCATTTTCCTTTCCATGTTTTCCAACTTCACTTGCATGTCTTGCAAAATTTGAAACAACATATTCGAGGGAATCTATGGATTGTCTTCATTAGTTCGTTAACTACAGGAGATCCGTTGCTAGTATTTTAAATGCCCCTGAAATGTAAATGAGTTTCTTAAATTAATTTCATGTTCATACTTTATAAGTTTGTTTTCAAAGAATGTGCAAGATCGGTGAGATATTACCAATTTCTCATTTATTGAATTCACCAATTTTCCAGGTACATTCGTAACAAATTTTATTAACAAAAATCTCCTCTTCTAAAGATACTACAAAGGAAATACAAAAAATAATTTAATGATCAACTATTCTATTTCTGGGTCTTTCATTCATTGTCAATTCTGTGCTTATCCTGCACTATCCAAGTTTTGCTAAAGATCCTGAGAGGATCAGTCTGTCGGGCATTCCAAGCCTTGATAAGTTTGTCCCTTAGTATTGCCTTCCTAGCAAGAGTCCATCTAACCCTTTCCTTCTTCATTCGTTGCAAGGCCTGAGCTAGGGTTTCATCATCCTAGGGTTTGGAGCGTTAATTTTGTAACTTGCTATCATATTGGTTTGATAAGAGATCAATTTGATCTGATATAGCATGATAAGAATAGGACAAATTCTTTGCATTGTTCCCTTTATAAGATCGGGGCCTATCCTTAGGTTTTGGTTTAGGACTAATCTAAACTGCACTATTTATGTTTGTAATTGAACTTAATTATTCTTGGAAAATCGCCAACTTCTAGAGGTTAGGCAAATAAATTTGGAAGAGACATGTCCTTTCTAAGGACATGTCCCTTGATTCCTATACTTATAGAGGGTAAGATGAAGTCTAAGAGCACACAAGAACAAAGACAAGTCTGCTCCTTAGTCATTACTACCCACATACAAATTGCAGAATTAAAAGACAGAATTCTGAATTACATTTCTAATTCAATTAAATGCAATACTTTGAAGTTATTCTCAGCAAATCACAAGGAGAAGAAGAAGATCAAATCTAGTCTATATTCAGTCATAGAAATTGCAGAAACTTTACATGGAGCAATAGGAGTAATCATGATTCGGCAAGTTCTTTATCAAATAAGAGAATATGGGATGTCGGGTTTTCTTGTGAGGAGTCTTCCAGATCTACATTCTGCTAAATTTAAATTTGTATTTTCAATTTTCCTATTTTGTTAATTAATGAGCCCTAGGTTCAGAGTTGAACCCAACGCTCTGATACCATATATAAAATACCATTTTTACTAAACTGAAAATAAAGAACATATTCTAAAACTATAACCAAATATCATAACAGAATTACATTAGTTTGGAAACAATACATGGAAACTACATTATATGACGACTACATCCATTTCATATGAAAACAACTAAATTAACTTCCACAACTGAATTCTATGATTTCAATTGAGCTAACTACATATAAATCTATTCATTTCAAAGTAAAGAAAATAAAGATACATGCAAGTAAAAGTTTTAGAACTCCTACATGAATTGAAATAACTGTCGACAAGTTGTGCAAGCCTCGGCATCTACTAAAGAGGAGAAACATTGACATGGGCTTAACCTTCCAACAACAAATATTAACATATCCCCACACAATCTCTTACGAGAAAGGCCCTCCTACCTTGGGTTAGGCTTGGGTCACCATACTCCTGCCATCCTGAGCATACTGTTGTTAGTGTCGGCAAAGCAGCAAACAAGGCTAACGAATTCCTTCATCAACCTTCCCTTTTTCAGCTAGCACTCCTGACCTCTAGTGATAATTTTGTGGCAAGCATGCCTCTAATCTACCTTGGCCAAGGATTTAGATGGGCATTAATCAGCTTGATCACCAACGCTCGACTTGACAACTGATTATATCTTGGACAACCATTAGCTTTCTTGGTCTTAAGCATTTTCTTTCTTATTATGTTCATATAATAAAAAGACACTGATTAATAGCTTTATTTATTGCTGTATATCTTTCCTCTTCACCCAATTGTTCTTGGCTCTAACGGCCTTGGGTGTATCCTAGGAGACTGTTGGTATGTATATAGTTACATGGATATTAAAAAGAATACTTCAGGCTGTTATAGCCAATCATTTACAATGAAAGACTTATTATGCATTATCATTTACTGAAAACTTCTTCCTCACGAAATTATAACAATTCCAATTCCCACAAGCAAATACCCGATATGCATGGATGTGAACTTGTCATTTATAAAGAAAGTGCAAGACCGTATGCATCTAAGATGTAAAATTGAGTATGTGAACATGATACTATGTCAAATATATAGAATAGAGCGGATCGGTTGCTTCTCAAATATACATTCGAGGATATGAACATGATATTTCGTAAACTATAAAAAAGAGAGTAGAACCAATACTCCTCAAATATGATATCGAGCATGTAACATGATACTGTGACCTTCATAACTGTCACGATAGCAAGAAAAACGACATAGCAAAGAAATGAGAGCAGCATGTGAAATATTCATGACCTAAGAATGATTACAAATGCAGTCGCTGTGGCAATCCCACTATGCACTCTATGATTTTGGCCTATTTGGTTCGGTACTGCAAAGTGATCTGCTATTATGCTCCAAGTCACGAGCGAAGGGGTGTGAGTATACCAGCCTTTTGAGAAGAAGAAAGGCAGAGTGGAGTGAGAAAAGATCATATAATAATCAAGAATCCTTCGACCGTGGAGAGAAATATAGTCTCTCACTCAGTTACAAGAAAGAAGCTTAGTAGCAGTTTCAAGACTTCCATTATAATTTTTAAAAGGCACGTGCCAATAGGAAACATGTCAACGCTCACCGCTTGGAGTCGTATTTAAATATAAAGATTATATTTTATCATGATTTAAGTTATTATGTTTGTACATATATTTATATATGTATGTATATGAATACAACATCACAAGCTTATTGAATTCTATCTATATTGTACCTACATATATACATATATCTATATACGTGTCTATTTTTTGAGAGTATGCATAGCTATCATTATATTCTCTCTAGACACACACACACACACATATATATAGGTGCAATTCTTAGATATTATCAGAGTATCATGGTGGCATCATCTATATATATAATGTTGGTCACTTCCACAAACTCAAATAAGGAAAGGTAATAGTTCTTTTCGTGATATTATGTGTTTAATATTCTTTTTGCCTTTATCAAAGTTGACCAAATGGCTCATGACTTGTCCAAGGTATACTTCGTTGCCTAATCGATAAATCCTTCATCAAGGTAGTTTAGAACCCGTAGCTGGTAATCTGATGATGGACTAATTTGGTGATCTATTCCTTCAATCCCGTTTAGCAATGCTTCCCAACTTCATCTACTCCTGCAACCAAATTGCATATTCCACAATAATAACATGTTCCTCCATATACATTAAGATATCAAGAAATAAAATAACTGATAACTGTCACAATGGCTCTAACCATCATTAACCTTTATCTTAAAATATAAGCATTCATTTTCAGTTGAAATAACAATCATCAATTAACAAGTCATTTATACATGAAATAACAATTATTAACTGACAAGTCATTTATACATGAAATAACAGTTATTAACTAACAAGTCATGTATACATGAATCAAAACGGTTAATCATAACTTCCTTTTCACAAGATCATGATATCCAAGAGTTTCTAACTAACTCTTACAACAGCTATAATATTATTTTTTTAAAGATAAAAATTTGGGATGTAACATACATACATATATATATATATATATATATATGCAACTAAAAATTCTAATTCAGAATATTCAGAATAATGTTATATTTGCTGAGGAAGATGATCGTTGTATATATGAGTGCATATCACAACGTTAAAAAGAAAATTGCCAATGTGATTGATGTCCTCTCTACTTGATATATATATATATATATATATATATATATATGTTTGTGTTAAGGGTCATGACTACGTAAGGACATGACCCTTACATGGCATGAGCCACATAGGGTCATGACCTTACGGAGTCATGCCCAATAGTAGTTTGTTAACACTAATCAATATTACTATGATCTGCATAACAAATGCATGCCTTAAATCAACGGCAATCTAGGAATAGCAAAGTCTCGATCACTATACATATATCACTAATGTGACCTTCAGTGACTTTGCAGTATGGTGCCTGATTGGGCATGATTAAATATAATAAACAGACAAGTCTGAGAGGAGATATAGTAAATCAGTTAAATCATTGATGTATGATAAAGCACAAACTCTCAATGTAACATAATATGATTTGCTTACAGTCATACATACTGCTTTACAGTGATTCACTAAGAGCATCAATCTGACTGAAGCTTTAACTCTAATAAGACTGTAATTATTTTGCTACTGCAACCAAGATTATTATTCTCCTTGATGAAGATCAGACACTTATTTCTCATGACACTAATCATATATCGGCATGGATTAAATTGCCCAACTTGAGGAAAAGTTTTACACCTGGCCGACAACTTAATAAATCTTATTTCTAATAATATTGTCAACCCCAAAAAATTTGAACCCAAATGATACTTGCAAGTACAAGAGACGTCAGAATTGCAAGCTGAACAAAATATTTCTGTTCTGAAAATGTTAACCCTTTTATGTCCCAAAGGCTAGCAGGCTCGATGCTCTAATACCACTATAATAACTCGAATGGATATTCTACCAATTTTTCTCATACACAGATTTCAGCACATAATAGATAACTCGTGTAAAACACACCAGTAATATAAACCAGCAAATAAACCGATAATGCCCATTAAAATACATCAAATACATTATTGTATTATACATCAGCAATACAATAACCAAATATCAAAATCCAAAATCTTAAATACAGCTATGTAGTCAGATTGGAGAGAAACTATAAATGCACTTGTAAGCTCATATGTGAATTCTAATGTGAATCCACCGTAAATGATGAATCTGGGCTACGTCCAATCCACCAAAGAAGAACCTGAGGGTTTGCATCCTCGGATCCTAAATAGAAGTTGAAGCTTCCTTATGTTTTCCAAAGAGAAACTAGAAAATCAATCTCAAATTTAGGCATGCCCAAAATAAGTCTCCTTCCTTTTTTTAATGCATCAAGCTATGACTTTTCAATTTCCAGTTCTCTATCTTTCATCGTCGTCTTCTTTTGTCACCTTATAACCCCCTTTATAATATTATATTGAGCCATTTTATAAATTTGTTTTAAACTCTAATAAGCCAAATTTAATATTATGTGAGTTTAACTTTGGAATTCCTAATGTCCCAAAAGGGGGCATTACATCAATAGGCACTGAGCATGTTTGACACATTTCATGAGCATGGCCCAACTTACCCTCCACATGTTTCCAAGCAGTCACAAGGGTTTCATCACATGGTTGATGACATGGTTACATTACAGCCATTGTCTAAAGCCATCTCAGTACATCTGGATGTAGAGGCTGAGGAGGAAGTTCCTTATAATGTCTTAGTTTTTTCATAGCTAGATTTGATTGGACGTTCCAGAGGCCTGTGGCCGAGTTTGCATGCCCTGCATATTTAGATATCCAAACATTGGGAGCCTGTTCTAGAAAGATGCGTCCAAATTTACCCTGCAGCAAGGTGGTTTTCTATTGTTGAATCTGAAAATATTCAAGACAAAAATAATATTTTGTGTGAACATTTATGGAGTTGGGAGGATAAGTTTACCCTCATGCTGAAGCCTTAGCATCTTGCCTTTTGTCCAACTGCTGAAGCTTTTGACAAGACCCTATTTTGGGTTGGACTCCCTAAACTTCCATTATATTTCTATTTGATTCTTTCTTTGAGGCAATAGGAAACTCTTTATGAAGTTTGTTTTTTTATGCTGGATGAAGGATCTTCCAATCTCCTTCATTCTACCTTTGCTCGTATTTTGGGGGGAATGGATGTATCTGAGGTACTTCCTACAAAAATTTCAATCAAAACTTCAGAAGGTTGCTAGGTACAGCCCCTAGACTACAAAGGAGCTCCCCTCAGGTGTAGAAGATGCTTTCAAACAAGGGCATAAGGTTATACAATGTGTCAAAATAAGAGTGCATTATACGGTAGAGGAGGATGGGAAGCAAAAGAGTTTTTCTCAAGTTGTTTATGGGGAATTGGTGCATCAGCCTACAGAATCTTCGCCTCGGGACAAGCAACCAATAAAGAATAGTGTTGATACTAGTTTGGTTGGGTGTGAAAGGGAGCAGTTGCTGGACACTGGAGCTATTACTCCGGAGGGAAGGGAGAAATGTGGACCATTGGAGTCTCATGGTAAGGAGGATTCGATGTTAGTGGATGGTCTGTTCCAGCAAATGGATTCTTGTTCAGCAGATCAGACGAGAAACTGCAAGGTTAAATCTTTGGACTGGCAGAATGAAGCTGCCAAGCTTGAGGAGGGTCAGTGCATTGTGAAAGGGAAAAATGAGAGAAAAGTGAAGAATGACTCTATGGTCCTCCATTCTCAAATCAAGGGAGGAGCTAATTTAAACATCAGTTTTGCTTGTAAAGTTTGGAATGATTTTAGTGGATAATGGATCCCTTTGTCATTCTCTCTATTCAGAATGATGGTATCTCTGATAATTACCACCTTTTGTCCAGACGAAATTGTTCCTAGATTTATAATTTATAATAAAATGCAACTTTTACCAACCAATAGTTTATATATCTTATTAACTATTAATAAATTAAATATTTAATATACTAATAAAATTAATTTCATTAATACTTATATAATTACATATAAATATTAAATATTAATATTATATTATGAATAATTATTATAATATTATAAGGATTATACATATTTCAGTATATTAGAGCTCCCTATTGAACCAATTCAAACCTTGAATCATAGATTTGATAGCTTGACCCGTGGATTTAGTTATTATTAATGTTATAATTTTGTCGGATAAATTATATTATATATATATGAGATATATAAATAATATATGGCAAATATTATATATGAAATAATTAACTTAAGTGTGTGTGGGTGTGGGTGTGTATCTTGTTATATTACTATTATAATATATTGAGGGTATATTGTACTTGTTTTATAACTATAACTAATGTAAGTTAATATATTAAAGAGACATGTCTCTTCAAGAGACATGCCTCTTTGATATCATATATATTCACTCGTATAATAACTTGGAAAACACATAAAATATCCACAAGTGCTATTACAAGTTACAGAATAGTTTAATTGATCCTATTTCACTAACATGGTATTAGAGCAAGTCTTGCCTGCTAGCTTGTTGCAGAGAAATTTATTGAGCCCAAATATTATTTAGTTTGATAAAGGGTGCAGATACTTATTGAATTTATTTTCATTGCTGTGAATATCATTTGGCTTCCTTCATCTCTCTATGGGAAATAAATTCTTAGAAAACTTCAATAATGTTTCGCAATTGAAATAAAATCATATAAGAGAGTGAATATTAACATTCTGCACCTATTTCCTTAGCACCATCAGTTATATTAATATTGGTGTGAGAATTCTTGTGACCAACTTATTTCACTGTCAAACTAGTTTCAGGTTCTTGAAGGTTCTGAATTGTCATTTCACTCTAAAAACATTTTGTTTTGTGGACGCGATGAACATAATTTCTACCAACAAAGTTTAGATTTGAGGATTAATAATTATAGTTGGGCTTTGATATATAAGACTGGAGTCTAACAAAACTAAATATTACTGAAGTTAGACTGCAGAATGAACAAGGAATTGCAACACTAAGATAAATAGCCTCAGCAAAGTCTGATATATTGTAAATATATTATACTTAAGAACTTTATTTGGTGGGTCCTGATTCAGTCTGACAGCGAATTATTCAAAGGTTTGATGCATATTACCTATATTGTCGTGAATGTATCAATATCAGTTCTTGTCATTTAAAAGCAGTGACACACAAAGGCTGAGTATTAATAAGATTATACTTGGGGGAAGAAATATTTTTGTGTGCAAGCCTATTCTGTGAATTATGTTTTCTTCGATTTGTGATGGTCTCAGTGAGGAATCATTGTTGAGGAAGAAGACAGTGATCGCTACCAGTTATGTCTCTTTGCTTGTGGAACCTTGGAAGCATAGAGATTGAGATTGATGTGGTATTCCTACTTCCAGAATCAATGTGCATCTAAGCAACAGCAAGTCCGCATAGGTGGGTCATTTTCCATGTAAATCTGAATACTGTCATGGTGAAGAAGAAAAGGAGTTGAAGTCTAAAGTAGAGACAGGAATAACAAATGAAGCAAATGATATGGTGAATGAAGTGGCTTGTTATATATGGTCAGTTGAAACAAGCAGAAGTTGATGTATTGGTGGATTGGCATCATATAATTTGATATCTAGATGGTGTGCAGTGTTGATTACGACTTGCTTTCTAGGAAATAAAAAAAAAGGTACCATCCAGAAGAGAGCATCCATCTCTAAGGGCTACATATTTAGCAACTGCAGTTGGAATCATGGTTGAGAAGCATTATGAAACTCTGCGGTCTCTCTTCGTTGATGATGCAGAAAATATATCTCCACTGCCATCCAAATGGCAGAAGTGAGTGTTTAAATATATGATAATTTTAGGGCCTTTAGCCAAAGCAGTTCCTTGAGTAGCTTTATGGGAGATAGGGAGTTGAGGAAAAGACTTTCAACCTGCGTGGATAATCAAAGTGGAAATCTGGCTAGAGGTGGTGGATTCTCATTAATGCCACGAACTGGTCCGTCAATGCAGGAACTGACGTGGAAGAGAACATAGGGATTGCTGTGGGTAATGAAGCAAATCGTTATCGCCACCATGGGAAGAACAATTGAAATCAACGAAGACGTGGAGTATGTTCTTAACGGCAAGTATCACGTGAGGATGGGTACGAAATGAGTCATTCCAAATAATTGTGGAGTGAAAAGAACAATAAGGAGAGAACTTCCAAATCTACCTGCCATCTAGTCCAAATCTCATTGTCTGTACAAGTGGTATTAAATGGCATACTTTATGCTATTAGGTCACACCCCTTACAGGTCACCCCTGTTATTTCATTCAGCCTTATTCCCCTCATGTGGGCTGTACAACTATGATATATGTAAAAGCAAGCCATCAAAAGATATATATATTTTCTCAAGGCATTCATTACTTAATCCATCCCAGTCAGCGAAAAAATAAATCGAAATACATGGGGCACAATGTTATATGGTGAAAAAGCTATCGAATATCCATCTATAAGATTGTTTAATCATTTCACTATGACCACCTAATTCTGACATAAATTACTTAGTCATCTGGGAGATATAATCTACCAATTCCTCTACTCAGCAATAGGAAATATTTTGGCTTTCAAACAAATGGACATCAATAAAAGTTAATGTTTGGCATCATCATGGATTTAACGTGATGCCAATGGGTTAAGCCGCACATCCTATTTGTGCCTTATAAGTACATCATGGCTAATTGATTTTGGAATCAGTGACTCAGATTGACTTCTTTAAATGTAGGAATTGATAAAGTCAATTAAAGACGGAGGTATAAAGTCAATATATACAATAACTCGCTCGAGTTATAACTTTTTTAATTTGTAGCTTCTATTGTGGAAATATAAAGACACTTCCATCAACCTTGAAGAATTATCATGTACCAACAATGTATTGCATGAACAATATCTTGATTTGTGTATGGAGACATTGATTGATTGATTGACATAGCCAATCTGGTTGATTATTATTGCTCCATAAATTGATGCAACCATTATAACAGTGTTCATCTTATCCCGGTGATTTAACAAGTCTACTAAGTGTAAGGCATGGGTTGTATCAATATGATTTGGTGATCTATTATGACTTACTAAGGATCTCCGCATGGATTATCGGATTTTGGGAGATTTATGACTATTGCATGATTCATGAAAATTATTACTTCAATTTGCTTGTAAGGTGGTCGAACCTTCATTGAAGCAGCTTAAGTGTGCCATATTTAATGTGATACAAAATTGTTTGATGATATAAAAGTGGGAATTTTATATTGTGGGGGAGAAATAATAAACAATATTTCATTCCCACTTGAACCATCCTTAGTGAGGAGCTGATTCAAAAGAGGAAACGTCTCTAAAACAAACTAAGAAGACATTTTCAGATATGGACCTTCATTTTAGCAAACTCGTATCAAGGATGCGTAGATATGTATTTATTATCATTTAGTATTACACTTATCTACTCATTGTAGTCTCTCTCTTATTTGTACTTCTATATGTGCTATAAAGAGTCATTTGTATATTTGCCTTAATATTTTCCTTTGTCTTTGAGGATGTACTTGCAGGAAAGAAGATTGGAACATTAGGCATGCTACCAAATATTGTGCAGACTCAATCTTATGATAGTAGCTCCAAAGAAGTTGTGATTTAGGATTCACGAATCATCTGATGATTAGTTTGGATAATGTGAGGACCTTTAAGGGAATATCCTTCATGATTATGATTATGAGAGGAAGTCTGACAGTTCATTAGAGGCAACCTTGGAGAAAGAGAGGGAGCAAAAAATAAAAAATGCTTCAAATCAAACTTTTTATCATCTTGGTTCAGAAGGAGTTGACCTTGTTGATGGATTCAACACCAGTCAGAAACTATAACAGCTAAAGGACTATGATTCATGGGATAAAGTCTCATGTATGTCGGCTGGAAGGCCTTATGCTATCAGGATACCCATTGAACTAGGGAAGCATGACATGACTTGCTACCAAGAGGTTAGAAGGATGATAACAAATTCAAAGGAAGTCTGATACTTCATCGGAGAGAACCTTGTGCTAAGAGGTCAGAAAAGTTGATATCAAACTAAGAGGGAGCTTTAACACTTTATTAGTAACCTTGACAAGAAGATGAAAAGTATTCATGGAGACTTCATTGTCATGTCCCCTTTCTAGCAAACTAACTTCTACCAGGGATTTGCCTATCATCGGCTCTCGTAGGCAAATGAGTTTGGAAAGAGAGTCATTCAGTTGACAGATGATTACATTCTTGCTCTCAGAAAGTTATTATCCAGTAAGTGGGGCCTACTTGTTTAATGTCGAATTGAGATTGTACTTTAACTTTATAAAGTTATTTATTTAATTTTATAAAGTTAACTAATAATTAAAAACATTATAATAAGTTGTTCTGGAGGTTTCCAGCGACTTCTCAAAAAAAGTGAATAAATAGAGGACAAGAGGCACCCATTTGGGACAAGCGGTTTTGAGGATTCGATTTATATTTCAATCGGGGCAATTTGTAGTCACTGGTCTGCAAATTACCATTAGGTCCTTGGGAACGAAAACTTCCTTGGATCTGCATAACTGAGGAAGTGAAATATCTTCTGAAGGGTTGCACATTGGAGGTGATGCTGCAGTCATTTCATCAGGGCAAACATTCGGGCCTAAGGCCATTTGCAAGAATCACTACATAGAAACGGTTGGCAGTATTGGTCTATTATGAAGAAGGAAGAACAAACAGGTCTCAAAGCAGGAATTTGCGACTCTAGATCATTATTATGAAGCATCCTGAATATCGATTGCCTTAAGGATCGAAGTGTATTTACCCTAAAACAGGTCGCAGGCTTTAAGGAAGGATCAGAAGTCGGGGAACGACTTTGTCAGGGAAATCGAGCATGCCGAAATCGCAAATACAAGGGGCGGAAATCGTTCACCTAAAATACAGATGATTCCAAGTTCTATCCTCCTAAAACCGGCGAATCCATAGATCGGGCGTCATTCAGAAAATTGCATTTCCATTTTTTCCACCAATTCGACAGCCGCAGTAACGAGTCGGGTTTTAAAAAAAAGCATTCCTGAACCCTAAGACTAATACAGCAGTAACAGGCGAAATCTAGAGTAAATTATGTAATGACCAGTGCGTAGTTTTGGTTCTATGGCAATAGCAGAGGGACGTCAATCACAAAATCGAGACTTGTTGACAGGATTACCATCAGAACGAGTGCCATCATCTTGGAAGCTAATGTAATCTCAGGTTCTTATGACTGTTCTTATTGCCAAAATTTATCAGGTTCCTTTCCTAATATTGTTCAGTTGTAATTTTCAGACTCAGTTACTCTTCTGGATTGTTAATAAAATATAGTACTTGCAATTGAATCACTTTCCTGAATTTTTGTCATTATCCATTGCATAAGAATTAGTCTTGTTTCATGTCAAGTATTTGATGAGTAGCCACTCTCCAGTATTGTGACTTTTAGTGACTCATATAGTGAGGGTCATCTCAGTGGTATCAAAGCAGTACTCCTGCCATCCTGTTGGGTAGAATATTTTATGCAACCATATTCCAGATATTATATTCGCAGGAGAACAATATTTAAGGGCAGAGATATGGGTGAGAGACAGTCACAGAGTCCCCCTAGATTTCCCAGAATTGATGACGATGAAGCCAGAGAGTTTTACAGAATCATGACTACCGGACAGCAAGAAATAGCTCAGTCACTACAAGCTTTGACTACCATAATGGAGAGAGTTGTTCAGCCTAGGATTCATGAACAACGTAGAGGTACACCTAATCACGATAATAGAAGTGTGGCAGGCTCACAGGGTGCTCCTAGGCGCAGATCATGGACAGCAAATAGGCCTACTCGTCCCACTTTCCTAAGGGAGGAGGCTCAGGAGATAGGAGAAGACGAATTGCCAGATGATTTTCAGGATGATCTCAGAGCTGCTACTGCTGAATGGCAAGCATTACCCTTGCATGTGCGTAAACTATTGAATTTTGACCGCTACCTGAACCAAAGGAGAGAGCATATGAGGAGCAGCCGTCAGATTAGGAGGACTAGAGGAGGTCATGATAGTGAGTTGCAGCGAGCTATTAGCAAACTCACTTTACCATCTTTCAATGGTAGTGGTCAGATGACAGCATAGGCTTGGGTTCACAAGTTGGACACATTCCTGGCATTGAGGCCTATGTCAGAAATAGATGCCATCAGATATGCCACTTTGCATTTGGAGGGAGCAGCTCATGATTGGTGGTCACACGGGATGGTTACGTTGCAGCACAATCAGGTGACATCTTACCAGGACTTTGTGGACAGATTGGTTGAACGTTTTGATAAAAAGGATCCAGAGATTTATTTCCGCGACCTCGCTCAGTTAAGACAGTCAGGCAATTTGGAGGTTTATATTAGTGAATTTCAGAGGTTGTCAATTATGGTACAGGATGTGTCTGAGAGACGGTTGGTTATCCTATTCACAGAAGGATTGTCCGAACCCCTCAAGGGGTGGATTAAGGCTTTTGATCCACCGACATTTCAGGAGGCCATGAGGAAAGCGCGGAGTATGGAGCTAACAGCACCTTCTAGTAGGTTCACTTCCAAGAGTACTACTTCTTTCAGAGACAATAAGAAGTTTGATAAGAATAAAGGGAAGAATATTGAAACCAAAGGAAAATCCACTACACCCTTGGACGCAGAAGCATTAAACGATTTGCGCAGAAAGAAACTATGCTTCTATTGCAAAGGCCCATATGACAGGGACCATGATTGTCCTCTGAGACCTAAAGGGAAGGCCAACAGAGTTATGTGGGCATATTATGAAGGATCAGATTCTGATAATACGGCAAATGAGGATGATCGCAGTAGTTCAGAACCTGAAGGAGAAACAGGAAATTCAGAACAAAAGGAAGAAATTGAGTTACATTTACAGTAGGGGCGTTTGTCTAGTATCCAACAGGAGGGATCTTTTAGGTTACGTGGTGTTCTAGCAGGACAGAAGGTGATCACATTGGTTGATACAGGTGCTACACACAACTTCATTGATGCATGATTGGTTGAGCGCCGTGGAATCAAGATAGAGGAGTTTGAGGGTCTCCGAGTACAGGTTGCCGATGGGTACACTCTTAAGTGCAATAGAATGGTCAGAGACATGCCTTTACGACTGAATAATTATGAGTTTAAAGCAGATTACCATGTGGTCAATATGGGCGACTTGGATATCGTCTTGGGTATGGCATGGTTACGTTTATTAGGCGAAGTCACTTTTCGTCTCAAGGACATGGAGATCAAGTTTGAGGTAGATGGGAAGCAACATGTGTTGAGAGCTATCAGGAATAGTGATATCCGAACTATTTCTCTCAAAAGATTGGAAAGATTGGTGAGGCATAACGATATGGAATGGGCAGCAGTGTGTACTCTCATGCCTACAAAGGAGGAACAACAAAAAAAGGAATATCATCCAGACATCCAGATATTAAGGGAAAAGTGTTGTAAGGTATTCAATGATATTCCACCTGGTACACCACCTGATAGAGGGATTGAGCACATCATCGAATTAGAAGAAGGTGCTAAACCAGTTATGATCACTCCATACAGGCATCCAAACAGGCTCAAAGACGAAATAGAAAAAACCATCAAGGAGCTTCTCGCAATGGGACACATTAGACCTAGTAAGTCTCCTTTTGCTTCTTCAGTAGTTCTGGTAAAGAAGAAAGATGGTTCTCTTCGGATGTGCATTGATTACAGAATGCTGAATAAGAAGACTATTAAAAATAGATATCCCATTCCACGAATTGATGAGCTGATAGATAAACTACATGGGGCATGCTATTTCAGTAAGATAGACTTGAGATCGGGTTACCACCAGATTAGAGTCAGAGAACAAGACATAGAGAAGACTGCCTTCCAATGTCATTGTGGACACTTTGAATTTGTAGTGATGCCATTCGGGTTGACCAATGCACCAGCTACTTTCCAATCCACCATGAATAAGGTCTTCCATCATCAGCTGAGGAAATTTGTGTTGGTTTTCTTTGACGATATCTTGGTATACAGTCGGACATGGCGTGAGCATATGGAGCATTTAGAGACAGTATTGAATACCTTGCAGGCATTGTCCTTGTATGCCAAAGAGTCCAAATATGATTTGGGCATGACTGAGTTATTATACTTAGGTCATATTATCAGTAGAGAAGGAGTACGGATCGATCCTAATAAGATTCGTGCTATTGTGGAGTGGCCTATTCCTGAGAACCTAACTCAGCTAAGAGGATTCCTTGGTTTATGTGGCTTTTATCGCAGATTTGTTTGCGGATATTCACAACATGCGGCTCCTATGACAGATTTTCTTAAGAAGGGAGATTTTGTTTGGACAGCAAAGGCACAAGCTTGTTTTGATAGATTTAAGGAGATCATGACTTCATGCCCGGTACTAGCATTGCCCGATTTCTCGAAGCCATTTGAACTTCAGTGTGATGCCTCAGGAGATGGTATTGGGGCTGTTTTGATGCAGGACAAACACCCAATTGCATATGAGAGCAAGAAACTCCGTGGGCCAGAGAAAACATTCAACATTTACGACAAGGAGATGTTAGCTACCATGCATGCATTAGCTAAGTTCAGGCAGTATTTAGTAGGTGGTAAGTTTTGTATAAAAACTGACCACAACAGTTTGAGACATTTCCTTGGGCAAAGAGATCTCAATGATAGACAGCAGAAATGGGTGAGTAAGCTACAAGCATATGACTTTGATATATCATATGTTAAGGGCACTCAGAATGTGGTAGCAGACGCCTTGTCACGCAGGCCGCACCTTAGTTCGATGATTGAGATCTCTGAGGATTGGAAGCATTTGATTATTGCAGAATATGTTAGAGACTCTTGGTCATCTGGGATAGTTGGTGGGACAATTGTCGATACTAGGTATTCACTTGTGGATGACTTGATCATTTACAAGAGCAGGATTCTTTTAGTCCCAGGATCGAAGGTGAAACAGTCTATTATGTGGGCTCTTCATGATTCACCCATAGCTGGTCATCCCGGGTACTTTAAAACATATAGACAGGTGCGGGAACGGTTTACATGGAAAGGACTCAAGAAGGATGTTTTGCAGTATGTTCGTGAGTGTTCCGTTTGTCAACAGAATAAACAAGAGCACACCTTCCCAGCAGGACACCTACAGCCACTTCCCATCCCGAGACAGAAGTGGGAATGCATATCCATGGATTTCATTACAGGGTTGCCCAAGGCTCAGGGACGTGATTGCATTTATGTGGTGGTAGATAGACTAACGAAATATGCTCATTTCTTTCCCATCACCATGACTTATACAGCAGTACAGGTAGCCGAGATATTCTTCAGAGAAGTTCTCAGGTTACATGGGATACCCCGTAGTATTGTCAGTGACAGGGATAGCAGATTCTTGAGTCATTTCTGGAAGGAGGTGTTTCGATTATGTGGCATTGAGCTCACACCCAGTACTAGTTATCACCCGCAGACTGATGGACAGATGGAGATAGTAAACAAGAGGGTGGAAGGCTACTTGAGGAACTACGTGGCTGATCAGCAGAAGGCATGGGTAAGATGGATTTATTTGTGTGAATATTGTTACAATACCACTTTTCACATGTCAATTCAGATAACACCCTTTCGAGCATTATATGGGTATGATGCACCGAGTTTTATTGATTTGCTGATGGGGGATATTCGGGTTCCACATGCCGGAGATTTGATTCAAGAAAGTAAAGATATTATTAGCACTCTTCAGGATAACATTGCTTGGGCACAGAATCAATATAAGCAGTATGTAGATCAAAAGAGAACTGAGAGAAGCTTTGAGGTTGGTGACATGGTTTACCTCATGCTTCAACCCTTTCGGCAATCTACTCTTAAAAGAAGTGGGTCAAAAAAGCTTAAGCCTAGATATTATGGGCCTTTCAGGATCACCAGACGAATAGGGGAAATGGCTTATGAACTTGAGCTTCCAGCAGATAGCAAAGTATATAATGTGTTTCATGTGTCGCGCCTCAAAAAGGCACTGGGGCAGAATGTGGTACCTTCTACAGTATTAGCTCCTCTGGATGATGAAGGGAAATTGATCTTAGTGCCGGAATTCATTTTGGAAAGCAAGGAAAAACAGCTCCGCAGAAGGGTAATCAGGGAATATTTGGTTAAATAGAGAGATCTACCAGTTGAAGATGCCACTTGGGAAAATAAAACAATTTTGCAGCATCCAGCTTTGAGATTGCTTGAGGACAAGCAATTTCAGGAAGGGCGGACTGTCATGTCCCCTTTCTAGCAAACTAACTTCTACCGGGGATTTGCCTATCATTGGCTCTCGTAGGCAAATGAGTTTGGAAAGAAAGTCATTCAGTTGACAGATGATTACATTCTTGCTATCAGAAAGTTATTATCCAGTAAGTGGGGCCTACTTGTTTAATGTCGAATTGAGATTGTACTTTAACTTTATAAAGTTATTTATTTAATTTTATAAAGTTAATTAATAATTAAAAACATTATAATAAGTTGTTTTGGAGGTTTCCAGCGACTTCTCAAAAAAAGTGAATAAATAGAGGACAAGAGGCACCCATTTGGGACAAGCAGTTTTGAGGATTCAATTTATATTTCAATCAGGGCAATTTGTAGTCACTGGTCTGCAAATTACCATTAGGTCCTTGGGAACGAAAACTTCCTTGGATCTGCATAATTGAGGAAGTGAAATATCTTACGAAGGGTTGCACATTGGAGGTGACGCTGCAGTCATTTCATCAGGGCAAACATTCGGGCCTAAGGCCATTTGCAAGAATCACTACATAGAAACGGTTGGCAGTATTGGTCTATTATGAAGGAAGAACAAACAGGTCTCAAAGCAGGAATTTGCGACTCTAGATCATTATTATGAAGCATCCTGAATATCGATTGCCTTAAGGATCGAAGCGTATTTACACTAAAACAGGTCGTAGGCTTTAAGGAAGGATCAGAAGTCGGGGAACAGCTTTGTCAGGGAAATCGAGCATGCCGAAATCGCAAATACAAGGGGCGGAAATCGTTCACCTAAAATACAGACGATTCCAAGTTCTATCCTCCTAAAACCGGCGAATGCACAGATCGGGCGTCATTCAGAAAATCGCGTTTCCATTTTTTCCACCAATTCGGCAGCCCCGATAACGAGTCGGGTTTTAAAAAAAAGCATTCCTGAACCCTACGACTAATACAGCAATGACAAGCGAAATCTGGAGTAAATTATGTAATGACCAGTGCGTAGTTCTGGTTCTACGGCAATAGCAGAGGGACGTCAATCACAAAGTCGAGACTTGTTGACAGGATTACCATCAGAACGAGTGCCATCATCTTGGAAGCTAATGTAATCTCAAGTTCTTATGACTGTTCTTATTGCCAGAATTTATCAGGTTCCTTTCCTAATATTGTTCAGTTGTAATTTTCAGACTCAGTTACTCTTCTGGATTGTTAATAAAATATAGTACTTGCAATTGAATCACTTTCTTGAATTTTTGTCATTATCCATTGCATAAGAATTAGTCTTGTTTCATGTCAAGTATTTGATGAGTGGCCACTCTCTAGTATTGTTACTTTTAGTGACTCATATAGTGAGGGTCATCTCATTCATGCAAACTTTTGATGTCATACATGTATGAGCCTATCCCTTGTGTACATCATGAAGAAGTGATGACTTCTAAATGATTATCACTTGTATTAGGAGAAGTTATTGAAAGGTGACGACCTTACAATAACTTGTATCATGATATACATTTTGTGTAATTGTTGAAATAAATCATGAAAGGCTTTATCTCATAAATCAACAACTAGGTGTTAGATGTCATTAATTTGACTATCTACAAGTTGTTTGTATAGATATATTTTAGGTACTTGGTGAATATCTTGCCTTGATATTCTGATAGGCCATTACGGCATTGAGTACTTGGTGAATATCATTTAGTTGATGTTCTGACAGGCCATTACTCAGAGTACTTGGTGAATGTCATTTGATTGATGCTCTGATAGGCCAATGCTCATGTTACCTAATATGATATCAAATAGTAATTGATGAATATCATGTATTGATATTCTGATAGGTCAATACTTATATAATATCATATTCTAGAAATCTTCTGATCAAAGATTTCCTATATGTATTATTCTTGAAATATTACCTATGGTGTAATATCTATGTGTTTTATCCTTCTTTATTAAGAGGGAGTGTTAATATTATAATTTTGTCGGATAAATTATATTATATATATGAGATATATAAATAATATATGGCAAATATTATATATGAAATAATTAACTTAAGTGTGTGTGGGTGTGGGTGTGTATCTTGTTATATTACTATTATAATATATTGAGGGTATATTGTACTTGTTTTATAACTATAACTAATGTAAGTTAATATATTAAAGAGACATGTATCTTCAAGAGACATGCCTCTTTGATCTCATATATATTCACTAGTATAGTAACTCGGAAAACACATAAACTATCCACAAGTACTATTACAAGTTACAAAATAGTTTAATCAATCCTATTTCACTAATAGTTATACTTCAAATCCTTATAAATTCTTTATATTTTATAATTTTCAATTTACCAAATTTGATTGCCAAAATCAGCTTGCTGAGTCTCGTAGCTATGCTATATATATAAGCTTTTCCTCCAAGGAAATGTATTTCCTTATTCATACCCAAGTTGAATGAGTTTGTAAACCAGCAATTTTGCAGGAAAACTTGAGAGTATCCCATAAATTGACAGATTATTTTTCAAACACCAAAACAAAATTATACGTCATTTGTGCAGTTGTATTTCAATACCATATTTCTTTACCAAGAAAATTGAACTGTGTCGAGAGTTCAGATATAGAATAGGCAAATGGCGGCAGCAAGACTTATGGCGAAGCAGGTTATTTTATAATGGAAAATTTCAGATATATTTAATTATCCCTGCTTACACTAACAATATGATTAATATCAAATCAGAAACAAGCTTTTCTCAAACATGAGGTCTTATGTAAGAACTGTATGAAAAATTTAATTAAAAATTTCTCATGGAACAATACTATGAACTGGACTTTCTTCTCATTCAATAAGGTGAGTTCAATGGCTGATTTATTTCATGTCGACGAAAAAACTACAAGCAAAGAAATAGCCGACAAACTCAAACTACGATTAATCTAATTCTAAGCAGTTGAGAGCAAAATAAATATGGAAACCATGTAGCACCTGATGTGTCCTCCCTGTCAATAGCTTTATTTTGCATTCGTATCCAACGTCTCTTGGGGACCACCCACAGTCTTCAATGCCATACTGGGCTTCAATAGCAGCATCCGGCCAAGGTATCTCTTTGCATTCCAGTACCTCAAGTTGACACAATCGCCATCCTTTATAGGGCTCTGCAATAAAGTGAATCGTCTTCCTACTTAAAAAATTGATAATGTTGTATGACATCTTATAAATCGATATTGTAATAGTAAGGAACTTCTACTTGCTTGGCATCTAATGTTTATCTTCTCAAAAATGGTTATCTTAGAGCAAAAGGACTATAATTCCATAAGCACAGGTGATATAAGCATCAAATCTAGAAGAATAACCATTTTAGCCTTAATATTTTACCTTTAGAAAGAACTCGAGGAGCAAAATTATCTGGGCACATATAATGGGACATTATCCCATGTGGAACAGGTGCAGCAGTTAATGCAAGATATAACTTCTTGACTTGTTTCTCCTGTTTCACACCAACAAACTGGTTGATTTATTTGACAAGTAGAGCATCAAATGGTAAGTATTAAATTGAAATCACAAATTAGGCTCCAAATAAGTAAAGATCTTGGCAGAGATATTGATCAATTCTAGATTGTACATGGAATAAGGTAATGGGCAAACCCGAAGCTTTGTGTGAAACGCCGCAGAGAATTCTGCAGATTTAGAAAGAACAACACTGCCAGAAACAAAAGTAACATTATTATTTAATACTTTAACTTAATTTGACTAAAATGTCCAAATTATGGTCTCTTTGCACCTAGCTTATATGAACATTGTGTTGAGGTAACTGTTAGTATAGTGTATTACATTAATAATAAATGTATTACACTGATTAGGTTAAACAGTTGGAGAGGCAGTTTTACACAGTTAAACTGTTTAACTTCTTTCTACTGTCTCCACCACTTTATTTAAGTACCTGTCAAACGTGATATAATATACATGGGAAATAAAAGAATATTATGTCGATTTTCATAACAGTAACTCACCAGCCTTCTGTACAGTTGTCAAGCTGATGAGTAGTCCTTAGGGGTGAACTAAGCTTCATTGCCCGAGTTGTGAACATTGCACAAGTCTCCTCAATATTATCTGTTGTTCCCCCAACCTGATATCATGTCCAAATAAATTACATACAAACTCATTTGAACTTTGCATACAATGTACAAACTCTGGGAATGTGTAATTAATATAGCACCCCTGGAACAGTCTTCACTTCCAGACAACAGTAACATAAAATCACAAAGCAATCATCAATAACATATTAAGGAATCACAATATGACAATCATCAATAACATATTAAGGAATCACTTTATGACCGTGTAGGAATTTCTTTAAGCAGATAGTCTTGACATGTAACCCTCAAACGGAGGCCTAACAATATTAAATTCAATAAATCAGATACTAAACAAGGCTAAAACATAATATGACAGCAATCAGCAGGAATCTGAAAATAAAAATAATTATACATTGGGTGGAATATGCAATTCATACAATGGAGAGTAAAATATGGAGATCAAAAAAGAGGAATAAGCATGCCAACAACTGTAGGAGGGTGTTTGAAAGAGTAATTCCTTTTTTTAAATTTCTTGAATGGAGTGGTGATTTAAAAGTTTATTTTGTCACATTATTGAGTAATAATGACAATTATATAATTACCCAAAGTTTTGTTTAGCCCCATTTCAGTCAAAAACAGATTAATACAGTCTTCAGGTGAAATGTCCTAACTAATTTTGCAAAATCAGTAGAACTTTCCCAAGCAAACTAATAACAACACAATTACGATGCTTCTTGCAATAACTGATTTCATTATTACATGATTAAAGTGATTCTGATAAAAATTGCAATTTCTCAGAATTTATGAGTGGTTACATACAAACTGATATTGCCTTAACTTAAGCTTAGTGACTTCAGGTACAAACTAAGGTGATCATGCTAATTGCAGACATAACAAAATACTGGATACAGTAAGGCCAGTGACTGCTGTCTGTGAGCTCTTATCACTATGCCTTCCCAACTAGTAGCTGTGTCCTGCCATATTGAACTGGGAATGATGATTTCAGCCCCCGGCACTATCTGGATATACTCCAGACCAGACTGCTGTCAACTGCTCAGGCAACAAGGTCTATGCCATTGGATGTGTATGTATGTCAGTGACGATGAACTGCGCTACAAATGATTCACGTCTTGTGATTGCTGTAACTCAGGTCGCAAGCTTCTCAGGTTTCATCCAGAAGAGATGCTCCACAGGGCTTGCATCCTGGAGAAATCTTTGGAAAATTCAAGAGAGGAAATATAACACCATATCCGAATGAATCCACACCTTCACATGCAATTCTACAAATAAGCTCCAGCAGCTCCAAAAGACGGATTTTCTGCTTTCTTCCCACCTTTGCTCGATGCAATAGAAACTTTCCAATTTGATCCCCATCTGACTTGCCAAGGAAGCAACTGAGTCAGCAGCTAGATAAGTCTACTCCATCTCAATATGGCCCCACGACAATGACTGAAAAATAGGGGCTCAAGTTATGATGAATGATTACATATGTTATAATAACATAAGCTTTGACCAAATATTTAATTATCCGCCTATTCCCTTTTATTAGTTACTTATTCTAGCCTCAAGGGAACAAAAAAGGCTAGACACCCATTGCTGTTGGCTAGGACTCGGAATAAGACATGACAGTCCTCCCTTCCCAGGATTGCTGGTCCTCTAGCAATCCCAAATTGGGGCGTTGTAGAATTTCCTCTCCTTCCCAAGTCACATCCTCAATAGATAGGTCCTTCCAAATAATTAGGTATTCTCAAACAACTTTGTTTCTCATTTTCCTCTCTCCAATCAGTAATGCCTTCAGGAACTAGGACTAAATTGCCTTCTGCATCTAATGGTGGTGGCTCTGGAGACACAATAGTATGCTGGCCCAATGCCATCTTCAGGTAAGAAATATGAAACAGGTTATGAATCTTACTTCTTTCATAAAGCTCCAACTGATATGCAGCCTCACCAATCTTCTTGAGAATCTCATAAAGACCATAAGAATGCAGTTCCAGCTTCTCTGCATCACTACCCTTCAAGGATGACTACCTGTATGCTTGTAAGTGCAGGAAGACCAAGTCCCCAACCTGAATTGTTCTCTCAACTTTGTGCCTGTCTGCATACATGTTAGTTGATTTTGCATATGTTGGATGTTATCTTATAGTGCCCTGAGAATATCCTAATAACTTTGAATCGTCTCCTTTGCTCAAAAGGAGTGTTACTGCCATCAAATGCCAGGTCTATGAATAATAAAATGTCATACCCATACAAGGCCCTGAAGGAGGACATGCCAATTGACATATGCTAGGTGGTATTGTAACAATACTCACCTAAATGAAGTCATCTTACCCAAGCATGTGTAATGTCACCTTCCTAACTTGCCCTAAAATTTGCCCAAGCTATTGTATTGCCTTTCCTCAATTATTGTGTATTGGTGGACTTATTCTCTTGACTGATCTCAAATCATCTGTTGGTACCATTTGCTATGATGCTGGTTGGATCTTCTTGACAAAAGAATGTTTAATTTGTAGATTTTATTTTGTAAGTGAAATGAATCTGTGTATGTCCAAAGGCTTTAGTTATGCCACTACAATAGATTTTTGTGTGTTTAATAGAGACTTCTGAATACTTTATTGCCTCATTGATTAAATGATATTGCTGAGTATATATGATTCTCTCTTTTGCTGTTCTAATGTCTACAATTGGTAATGTTCCCAATTTTCTACTATTGATATTGAGCATCTGTATAACCTTTTCTTCACTGTCTAGTTTTTTTATTAGACTTCATAATTCTATGATCCTATTTTCTTATTGTTTCTCCTTGCATTTATATAGCTCTTTAGTGAGTTCATGACTCCTCTAATATTTCTACTCTCCAATTTATAATCTCTACATAATATAATCGTTAGCTTGACTAATAGGCCATTGCTCATTGTTGGGCCATGCAAGATGATAATCAAGATGATCTCACTCAACTCCATATTTCCTTGTAATTCATATCATCTATGGTCCACAGAAGATAATACCTACTGAATTGCTTCTCTCAATGCAGAGAATTAGCAAATAGTGATGTGCAACATATAAATGTGGTAATGGTGTTGTATTTTTTTGTTAGATCCTATAAGGACATCTTCAATTTTCCTCCAGCCATGTGTAGTTCGCTGACTTACCATGAGTGTAGTATTTTACTTATATGTTGATTTACCAATAGTATAGGATTTTCACCCTATGCATAATCTTCTATGATATTTACCCAGATGATGAAGCTCATGACCTCAACATAACTATCATTGCTTAGTATTGTGAATGTGATCTGCACAGACACTCCCGATGATAGACTACAATGCTTGAATTACTGAGATTATACAGCAGAAAAATAAAAAACTGATCTTTTGCTTATTACGGTAGACTATGATCGAGCATTATGTTTTGTTCGTGATATTCTAATTTTCTCCAATCGTATTACTTTTCCCATCACCTTCCCTTGGACCCAATTGAGGTTGGTGACCAGGAGTGTGATTCTTCCATTCTCCAACTGTTGTGTTGTCATGATGTTTAATAATGGTTGTCCCATATATATGTACGGTTTTATCCATCGCTTTGAGGAATAGTTATTCCTATTTCCTTTGATCCTTATTCCTTTCAGCTTTCTTAAGGAGCTTGTATCATTGCCATCCATTTGACATTTACTCTGCCTCTGCAGTGTGTGCTTGGATCCATGTCCAGCAAGATAAGTTTTCTCCAGTCGATATTGTAATCACATAAAGTTCAGAATGAAAACAGAATTCCCTTCTTACTGGCATTTGGTTTTTTAATTTCATTTGCTGATTCCTGGTGTTTTTTTTGCTGAAGACCTCCTCTCTTGTTTGTCGCTTTTCCTCTCTAATATATGTGCATGGGTGAAAGGTCATGACTATCCATTTGGTTGCCTGTTTAATGAAAGTTTATATTTGGTCTGTTTTAAATTTTAATATATTAGTTTAACTTACATTAAAAAAATGTAAGATAACTACTGTCATGTCCCCATTTTAAGATAGTGTTTTAATAATTTATAAATATTAAAAGTTATTAAATTAAAAATAATAAATTTTACACTAAGGTCTGGAGGAAATAACAGCAAACAAATGCATATGGGTCAGATTTATATCCAATAGGATCAGACCCAGGGCAAAATAAGATTGCTATTCAGAAGGATCTAGAAATCGCGATTTCATTTCCTGACAACCTCATCTCCCCTCATGTTATATTGTTGAAGGAGACTGCCCTGATAGGTAAGTGCTGGAACTCTGCATTGCAAATTGAAGATATTTTTATGTGGGCTAAGTCTAATTGGATAAGGATTAAGGAGGTCTTCTCATTAGAACCAAATTCTGGATTTTTCACTGCTCTGTTTGAGTCCAAAGGTCATAGAGACATTGTTCATAAAATGCAAAAACTGGTTTTGTCATGGATCAGGTTTATTCACAATCCCATGGACTTCAAATTTCTTCCCTGACCCTGCAGTTTGCAGCTTTATGCCATTTTGGATATCCTTTCCTTTATTGCCTTTAGAATATAGAGATCCAGAGATTGTTGAGTGTATAGCGAATTATCTGGGAGTGTTTTGGAAGCATGACTTGATTCCATTTGAGGATTTAAGTAAAGAAGTTAGCGTGTGTGTTCTTTTAAGTTTAACCAAATATTTTCCATCTCGTGTAAGGTTAGAGTCTAAATTTGGATCATGGATTCAAATCATTAATATTGAAGATGCTAAGTCAGTTTGGCTTAACGAAGAGAATTTGGGTCACTTTACTTATCAATGTTGTGATTTGAGTATTGGGGATGTTTTGGTATGTAAAGGTCCTTCTACAAATCCTTCTTGTTGTAGTCTGGCTCAAAAGAGTGATAACAATCAGTTTGTTAATCTGGGGAAATGTTGTGTTTTGGGCAATGGGGATGCATTGGTATGTAAGGAACCTTCTTTGACCCTCCTATCTGTAGTCTGCTTCAAAACTCATCCCGCTGTATGGTTTCTGTTGGTCATCCAATATGCATCTCTAGTCAAGAGCTATATGTAATCTTTTGGTTCTGCTGGTTTTTTTCTCAGTCTACCAGGTGTTGCAATCAGCTCACTAACATATTTAGTGAAGGGAATAATTATCTTAGGATAATGGACAAGGAAGCTCATGATTTCATGCATATTCAGCCTTAAGAAATCAATAATATTGTGCAAGAACTCATGCTTCAGGACAAACCAATTGAAATCCCTTTAAAATATTTGCATATCAAAGTTCAGGGTTTGAATAATCAGCAATTGGAAAAGCTTGCAAATGAGATTATGGTAACTTTGGCAACTACAATGATTAATGAAATAGCTATGGAAGAAGACATATGTGTAGCTTCAAAAGAATGCCCTTGTCATGAATGCATAGAAACACAGAATGATAATACCACTTTTCGGGTAGAGGTGTCAGCCGACTGGATGGTTCCGGCGGTGTTTCTGTAGCCGACGGATTGACTGTCGGCAGTGTTTGTATTTTGTAGCCGACGAGTAAATAGTTTGTAGCGGATGTAATGTTGTGGCCGACGGAACCCTTCGGGAAGGTTCGGCAGTAGTATTTATATCCCGTTTGGGATCATTGTAAAGGATTAATAATCAATCATCTACTATTACGGATATTATCAAGCATAATGTATGTCTGGCATATGCGAATAAATTCTGCTATTCTGTTCTATTGTCTGTATGCATTGATTTCTTTACCAGTACGGTAAACATTTGGCGCCGTTGCCTTATGAATCTGGAAGGTGGGAGGAATGAAGATTAATGCCAAATCAGCTTAACAAGGATCGAAATAAGGCGAAGGGAAAAGATGGAATCCGTACTGCGCAAGAGAATTTAATTTTGGCACAACAAGCCGAACGCCGACGGAGATTTCAGAAGATTGCCGACAGAAACCAAAGCGCGGAGGAATTGTTGGAGGAGACTCGGCAGCGGGTGGAATTGGTGGAAGAAGCACGGGAGGAGTTCTTGAATTTGTGTTCGCCGAGGGAAGAAAATTCAGACGAAAGAGCATCAACTCGTATGACTCGCAGTGCCAAGGGAGCACGAGCGTGGAGTGACCTCTTCATCCGGGATAGACTTCCGCGGGAAACAACTTCAAAAGATCCTTCTTCTTCACCAAGGTTCGCAGCTATCGAGACCTCCGATGTGGGAGAGCAGTCCTCCGGTGTGGGAGACCAGTCAGTCGGTGTGGGAGTGCAGACCGCCAGTGTGGGAGTGCAAACCGCCGATGTGGGAGACCAGTCTGCCGGTGTGGGAGTACAAACTTTCGTTGTGAGAGTGCAAACCGCCGGTGTGGGAGTGCAGACCGCCGGTGTGGGAGTGAAGAGCGCCAATGTTGCAGGACCGAGCAACGCCTGTTTACAGAAACCAATTGTGATGGCGGGACCAAAAGAGAAATTGCCGAAGTTCAATGGCGATGGTACGGCCGATCCCATTCGACATTGCAAAACATGTGAAACGATCTGGAGGGCAAATGTCATAATTGATGACGACGACTGGATGAGACAATTTCCGGCAACCCTACGAGGCGTGGCAATTGATTGGTTTTCGGATACGGATCCACAAAAGCTGGATACTTGGGATAACATTAAAAAGGAGTTCCTAGCAGAATTTAAACTCTTGCGGGATGACAATGAAATCGTAGCAGAGATTTTCAATACCAAACAAGGGAAGCACGAAACTGTCCGCGTCTACGCCAGGAGATTAAAAGACTTAATAAACAAAATGGAAAGCAAGCCGGCGGACGGATTGCAGAAAAGATGGTTTGTGGACGGCCTACGCTCAAAGTTGCGGAGGAAAATGAAAATTGTGCCACCGTCATCATATGTGGATGCGTATAACAGAGCACTGCACCTTGAAAGTGAGCAGAAGACAAAGAAGAAAACTAGCTCCTCTGATTCGGATGACGACGAGCTTGACGGAGATGATAATAGTGACGATGAAGGCAGTAGCAAGAAGGTTCGTGCCCTACAGAAGGATATGGTTCGCATGATGAAGGAGTTTAAAAACATGTAGAAGGAGCCAAAAGGCAATGAGCTGTGGTGCATGGAGTGTAAGACAGACAGGCATACTAAAGGATCGTGTCCAAAGAACCAATTCTGTGACATTTGTCAGATCATGGGACATTCAACAAAGGAGTGCCCCTTTAACATGAAGACAAGAGGATCTCCGCAGGTGTTTCTCACACAGGAGGCTTCCTCGTCGGGTAGTAGTGGAAACACGAATATCACCGGTGCTACATCCGAAGGATACAGGAATAATAACAGAGGGCAAAATAACAACAATACAAATAATAACAATAATAATAGGAGCCGAAGTCGAACTCAGTATGATGCAAATGGACGGCCGATCGTTCAATGCCGAGCATGTAATTTGTGGGGTCATTTTGCGCGGGATTGTACAGTGGCAAACACACCGAAATTATTATGCAGATGTTGCGGACCCGGCGATCACGAAGATTCCAAGTGTCCAAAGTCCGGAGTAAACTTGATCACTGTCGGCACGGATGTAGAGGAGGTTCTGGCAATTACACAGAGGCAAGCGGAGGAAAAGAGGAAATTGGGGGAAGCGCAGGTGGAAATTGCAAAGGCATCATCGGCAGGGACATCTCAGTTGAAGGACATCACCGGCACCTTGGCAAGGAACTTCGCAGAACACAACATTATACGACAGATCTTACAAACGGAGATACCGGTCAAGATAAGTGACCTCCTCCTCACAATGCCCCAATTACGGACGGTCATTTTGAATCATACACCGTTTTCGAAAGCACCGGAGGACACAGGAAGGGATAGTAGGGAAGTGATGACAATAGACCCAATGCTGCTGGCACTCACATCCGGACGGCACTCGGCGATCGTCGAGATGGGGATTTTGGGAAATGTTTTGACAGACACAATTGTTGACGGAGGGTCCGACGTGAATGTGTTGCCGGAGGATACTTGGAAGAAGTTGGGAAAGCCAACATTGTGGCCACCTACATTTCAGTTGCTCATGGCAGACCAACATGGAATCCAACCGTTGGGAATCTTGAAAGCGCAACCGGTAACAATTGGTACGCAACCATTTTTATTGGATTTTGTGGTCATTCCATTAAAAAGAAAAGGATATGATGCTATTCTGGGACGGGATTGGTTGGTCCAAGCAAAAATAAAACATAATTGAAAATGAAATACCCTATCAATGGAGCACGGAGGCAAAAGATTCACAATTGACCTGCATATACAAATGGTCGGTGAGGAGGCAGCATCGTCAGATTCAGAAAGTGACAGCGAAAGTGATGACGAAGCAAAGAGGAGAATGGAACCAGACGAAGGAGTATTGAGACTTGACGGAGGATCGAATGATGACGACCTGGACTCGGTGAATGGCCTATTCCACTGGCAGATAGAAGACTACGAACCGTTTCCGAGTTGCAATATGTTAACGGTCGACGAACGTGAAAAAACACCAAAAAATGAATGTCCGGAGGAATGCAGGGAAGTGGAAGAAGGAAAAGCTGCCATGGCTGAAGCTAAGGGGAAGAACATACAGTCTGAACAAAGAAAAACGAAAGATCCCACTATCCGGTACATGGTGAATGGACCGCGCAGAAAGAAAAGGTTACGCTGCAGCATAAAATTAGTGGAAGGGCACCGACAGCAAGGAAATAATCCAATTGCGCGACGACCGCAAGCACAGTGGGCGACAGAGGTGGCACAGAACAGACATAAGGCGTACAACGGTCGAAATGTAATCAAAGTGGAAAAGTTTAAGGCCAGATGGGTTGGACCATATCAGATTCGGAAGGTCGGCGACAATGGAGAGATCAGATTATCAACTTTGGACGGGCAGAAGGTACCTCCGGCAATCAACGGATCCAAATTCAAAAAATATGGTGCCAGGAAGACTCTGTCGTTGTCGCAGAAAGGGACTCCCCCGTCGTTGCCGAATGGCGATGGTCAGAGGCAAAGTTGAGGTGCTTTGTATTTTTTTGAATTTAAAAAAAAAAAAAAAAAAGTTAGTAATAGTCCCACGGGCAGATGCAGGTGTCCGCGGACATGTCCCACGGCAAAGGTCCGCGGGTGGCTCCCGCAGACTGTCCCGCGAGTAGTCCCCGCGGACTATTCCACGGCAGAGGCCCACGGACATGTCCCGCGAACTGTCCCACGGCAGAGGCCCGCGGACATGTCCCGCAGGTAGTCCCGCGACAGAGGTCCGCGGACTGTCCCGTGGGTGGCTCCCGCGGACATGTCCCGCAGGTAGCTGTCCGCGAACTGTCCCACGGCAGATGTCTGCGGACTGTCCTGCAGGAGGCCTTCCGCAGCGTGATCTATCTGTCTGTTTTCATTGCCGGATGAATTGTTGAGCTTCTCATTGCCGGAGGAGTGGTTTCAGTGAAAGATTGTTGGAATTTTGTTTCTCATTTGCGGAGGAGAGATTGTTGAGTTTGTGTAGAAGATGGGTGTGTAGGGTTTTCTACCAAAAAAAAAAAAACGACGACAAATTCAAGTTGTTCGGAATGAGTAGCAGACAATGCCGAACGGAAGGAGCAGCAGTGGTTACCAGAAAGAGTGCAGAATCGGCAGAAATGGTGTGTTCCGTGCAGTTTTGTGTGGGTTTCGAAGTGCTAATTTGGTCTTGGCGGCAAGGGGCGCCGGGGGCATTGCCCTCTGGACCGCCAGTCGTTGTGGATATCAGTCGTGGGAGTCTGACCAATTGAGAAGAGTTGAAGTTGCTGCAGGCATGGACTGTTTGTGTATCGAGGCACTGGGAGTAGGTGTTGGCCGGGAAGCTGTCTTGGTGGATGCGTAGAGAGCTCGGGAGGATCTAATCATCCAGTTGGAGGCAGTGCAGCAACACTTAGCTCAATGGACCCAGTGTTGGAAGCAGAGAAAGCAGCACAGGTGGCTATCAAGGTCAGCTTCATCAAGGAGGCAGTGTTGTGTTAGCAGAGGCTACAGGCACGGGACGAAGGTGTCAGTGATGTGTCAGAAGCAGATTTTTCTTGTTGCAATTAGTTCGTTAATGTATTTTGTTTGTTAATTTGTCTCAGATATTTTGTTAGTCGTCAGTAGACGACTTTTCTTTTTGGGGTTGATGGTGTCAGCCGACTGGATGGTTCCGGCGGTGTTTCTGTAGCTGACGGATTGACTGTCGGCAGCGTTTGTATTTTGTAGCCGACAGGTAAATAGTTTGTAGCGGATGTAATGTTGTGGCCGACAGAACCCTTCGAGAAGGTTCGGCGGTAGTATTTATATCCCGTTTGGGATCATTGTAAAGAATTAATAATCAATCATCTACTATTACGGATATTATCAAGCATAATGTATGTCTGGCATATGCGAATAAATTCTGCTATTCTATTCTATTGTCTGTATGCATTGATTTCTTTACCAGTACGGTAAACAAGAGGATTGTATGGACAGTGTATTATTAGGGTTGAAAGAGTGGACTGATCAGAGGATTATATCTCAAGCTACTTGGGGGACAAATGATCAACAAATCAGTCCTATGACTATCATGCCAGAAGATCAGAAATGTAATCTGTATACTGCAGAGAATGAGCATTTGTGCTTGGATCAAATCACTAATGATGGTCATGAAGGGGTGGAAGCAAGTCAGCCTGTTCTTGTTAAAGGACCTCCTCAGTATAAGACTGCTTTGTTGTCAAAAGATGTAAAGGTTCTTGATAATGAAGATGTATTAAGCACTACACAACAAGGCAGAATGAGGATTAAAGTAGACATTTCTGCAGGTAAATGTGTATTCTGTCAGCCGACTGGATTGTCGTCGGTGTTTCTGTAGCCGACGGGATGATTTTCATCGGTGTTTTTGTATTCTGTAGCCAACGGATAAATAGTTTGTAGCGGACATAATGTTTGTGGCCGACGGACTCCTTCGGGAAGGTTCGGCGGATAGTATTTATATCCCGTCTGGGATCATTGTAATTCATCTTCTATCATTAATCTTATCAAGCATAATGTATGTCTGGCATATGCAAATATAATTCTGCTATTCTGTTCTATTGTCTGTATGCGTTGATTCCTTTACCAATACGGTAAACATTTGGCGTCATTGCTTTATGAACCTAGAAGGTGGGAGGAATGAAGATTAATGCCAAATCAGCTTAACAAGGATCGAAATAAGGCGAAGGGAAAAGATGGAATCCGTACTGCACACGAACATTTAATTCTGGCACAGCAGGCAGACCACCGAAGGAGATTCTAGAAGATTGCCGACTGAAACAGGAGTGCGGGGGCATTATTGGAGGAGAAGCACGGGTGGAGTTTTTGAATTTGTGTTTGCCGAGGGAAGAGAATCCAAATAAAAGAGCATCAACTTGCACGGCTCAGAGTGTCGACGGAGCAAGAGCGTGGAGTGAACTTTTCGTCCAGGATATACTTCCGCAAGGGACAATTTCAGAACACCCTTCTTCACCAACGTTCGTAGTTGTTGAGTCTAACGGTGTGGGAAAACAGTTCGCAGGTGTTGGAGACCCATCTGCCGATGTGGGAGACCAGTGTGCCGATGAGGGAGTGCAGTCCGCCGATGTGGGAGTGCAGTCCGCCGGTGTGGGAGTACAGATCGCCGGTGTGGGATTGAATAGTGCCAGTATTGCAGGACCGAGCAACGCCTGTTTACAAAAACCAATCATGATGGCCAGACCAAAAGAGAAACTGTCGAAGTTCAATGGCAATGGTACGGCCGATCCCATTCGACATTGCAAGACATGTGAAACAATCTAGAAGGCAAATGGGATAACTGATGAAGACGACTGGATGAGGCAATTTCCGGCCACCCTACAGGGCATAGCAATTGATTGGTTTACTGATACAGATCCACAAAAGCTAAACAGTGGGGATAACATTAAAAAGGAGTTTCTGGCAGAATTTAAACTGTTGCGAGATGATAATGAAATTGTAGCAAAGATCTTCAATACTAAGTAGGGGAAGAACGAAACCGTCTGCGTTTACGCCAAGAAATTAAAAGACTTGAAGCTGCTGCAAGCATGGAGTGTCTGTGTACCAGAGGCACTGGGAGTAGGTGTTGACCGAGAGGCTATCTTGGTGGATGTATAGCGAGCTCGTGAGTGGGTCATCCAGAAGGCAGTACAGTGACACTTAGCTCAGTGGACCCAGTGTTGGACGCAAAGAAAGCAGCACGGGTGGCTATCAAGGTCAACTTGAGGAGACAGTATTGTGTTAGCAGAGGCTATAGATGTAACAGGATGAATGTGGAAGTGATGTGACAGAAGCAGATTTCTCTTGTTGAAGCCACTCTATTAATGTATTTTGTTTGTTAATTTGTTTCAGATATTTTGTAATTGTCATCCGGAGATGACTTATCTTTTTTGGGGGGGATGGTGTTAGCCAACTGGATTGTCGTCGGTGTTTCTATAGCCGACGGGATGATTGTCGTCGGTGTTTCTGTATTCTATAGCCGATGGGTAAATAGTTTGTAGCGGACATAATGTTTGTGGCCGACGGACTCCTTCGGGAAGGTTCGGCCGATAGTATTTATATCCCGTCTGGGATCATTGTAATTCATCTTCTATCATTAATCTTATCAAGCATAATGTATGTTTGGCATATGCGAATATAATTCTGCTATTCTGTTCCATTGTCTATATGCGTTGATTCCTTTACCAGTACGGTAAACATATTCGATCCTTTACAAGGCCTTTCCATTTTGCAATCGCCTTCCACAAAGGGAGATGTTGTTAGAACTCCTAAAACTCAGGCCAGGAAGCCGAAAAGTGCCAAGACCAAACAAGAAGTAGACACAGGTATCCAAAAAACATTAGATGCAAATATTTTCACTACGAAAAGATCTCCAAGGAGAACAAAGGGTTCTCCTTGGAAGCCATGAAGATACTATCATGGAATGTCGAGGGCATAAATGCCTCTGACAAAAGATCTAGAATCAGGCAAGTTCTTGATTCTTCAAAGGCTGATATTGTTTTATTGCAGGAAACTAAACTGTCACAAGATAATTTTTCCAAAACGATTGGTACTTGGGCACTTTGGAGTTCTGTTCATAGTCAAGGGATTGGGGCCTCTGGTGGTATGGCTGTGTTATGGAACCCAAGAACTATTCAGGGAAAGTGCATTCAGCAGTCTAGTAATTTCCAGTGGCTAGAAATTACATGGTTTGATACAATTTTTTGCTTGGTTGATGTATATGGCCCAACATCCACGCAGGAGAAGAAAAATTTGTGGGACACCCTGACTCAAATCATTAATTATCAAGATAATAGATTCTTCATCATTGCAGGGGATTATAATGCATTATTGGACTCTTCAGAGAAATGTGGGGGGATTGTGCTGCCTCTAAAGACAATGCAGGATTTTAATTCCTTTGTTTTAGACAATAATCTTAGGGATGTGAAAACAGCTAATGGATATTTTACCTGGACAAACAAAAGATTGGGGTTCCTTCAAATAGCTGAAAGATTAGATCATTTTCTTATATCCCAATTGTGGAATTTAGAAGATTTCAATTTTGAGTCGAAATTTTGGCCCATTCAGATTCAAATCATTTTCCCATATTACTGAATATATCTAAAGATTCTGCCCTAGCTAATCAGAACCAACAGCCATCTTTCAAGTTTAAACGTATGTGGTTTAGGCATCCTCATTTTCATTTGTTACTAAGGCAATGGCGGGTAAGCACCCCTAAGGTAAAGGGGACAAAGATGTCCAGTTTGCTTCCAAACTTAAGTTTGTCAAGTCCCAAATCAAAGAATGGAATGTGAAGGTGTTTAAGAATGTTTTTCAAGAGAACGATAGAGCGAAGCAGCAGTTAGCTGAGACTAATGAGGAGATTATTAAGCACGGGCTAACAAAGGATCTGTTTGAACAAGAAAAATGTTTTCAAGAGGAATGGTCAGAACTGTGCAGTTGGTAGGAAGAATACTGGAGGCAAAAGTCCAGAGAGTTATGGCTGTGAGAGGGAGATCAAATACTTCTTATTTCCATCCTTCTGCTAAGCAAAAGAGAGCTGCATCCACAATTTTTTCAATATTAGACAGCGAATCTGGAAACAAAATTGAGAGTGCTGCTGGATTTGAGGAAGGGGTTAATTTTTTCAAAAAACTATTGTCCTCTTCCTTTTCATTTGTTGATAATGAGGATAAATTGAATGAGATCCTTGATGCAATCGCTTCTCTGGTTTCAGATCAGGATAATGACAAATTATTGGCCCCATTCTCTTTATTGGAGCTGCAAAAAGTAGTGTTTTCCCTTCCACCAGATAAAGCTCCGGGGCTGGATGGATTTACAGCTCTTTTTTATCAAAAGTGTTGGGACGTTTTGTGTGGTGATCTTCAACAAGCAATTGAGGAGTCTAGAAGGAATAGATCAATTCTCAGATACTTTAATACCACCAACGTTACAATTATTCCAAAAATACAAAATCCGTCTACATTTGCTGATTTCAAACCCATATCTCTTTGTAATACTATATATAAGATCATCACGAAGGCTATTTATCTTAGACTTCAAACTATCATCCCTCAAATTATTTCTCAAGAGCAAGGTGCTTTCGTACCAGGACAGGAGACGATGGAGGGTCTATTGGTAGCACACCAGATACTTAATATCAGCTCCCTAGTTTTGTGATTAAATTAGACATGATGAAAGCTTGTGACAGAGTTTGCTGGTCCTTTCTGGTTAATGTCCTTCGTAAGTTTGGGTTCTGTAAAAAATGGTGTGAATGGATTATGACTTGTTTACTTTATGAAGGTGCATTCCAGCTTTGGTAGTGTGGGCTATTTGGTGGGAGAGGAATAAGATAATCTTTCGAAAAGAAAGTAAGGCGATTAAGCAGGTTCATGAGGGTATTGAGAAAGCAGTGGTTGAATGTGTAAATGCTAGTCTCTCAAATTGTAAAGGGCAGATTTATGTCACGTCTTGGGATGGAAAAATGTTGAGCTCATGTAAAGGTATCAGACTGCCATTTGGGTCAGTTTGACAATGGCAAATTGGGCAAGGTACAAACAGAAAAAAAGTTAAGTGGTCCCCTCCCCACCAAAACTTTATTAAAATTAATTTTGATGGTTCCTCAAGGGGGAACCCAGGTAAGTCAGGCATTGGGATATGCTTGTGAGACCATGAGGGCAGTCTCATAGCAGCAAAAGCTTGTCCTATTCCCTCTAGTACGAATAATACAGCAGAGGTGACTGCATTACTACAGGGTCTGGTTCTAGCCAAAAGAAAAGGGTGCAAATTAATTCATATAGAAGGTGACTCTATGATAATTGTTAATGCATGTGTCAAGAGATCCTCTGTCAATTGGAAGTTATTTTATATTCTGAGTCAGATTTGGCAGCTAATTGATTCATTCCAAGTCTGCAAGGTATCACATATATATTGTGAGGGGAATAAAGTCACCGATTTCTTAGCTAATTGGGGTTGTGATGATAATTATTTAGAAGCCCTTTGTATGGATGATGTGTCACATGTTCTTCCTCAAATTCGGGATATCATTCAGCAAGAGTCCCAGCCCAATAGTTAATTTTCAGTTTCAGTCATTTATGTGCAACATGCCCTTGTTCTTTGACTCTTTTGTTGCTGCTGCTATCACAAAGCTTGCTTGAGAAGGATCGACTTGGAGGGGCCCATTGGGGTATAATCATTTGAGTTATTTATTGTTTATGGGATGGGAATCAGAGTTTTCTTTCTAGTTCTTTCTTTGAGGAGCCCCTTGAACTAGTTTATATTAATAAATTATTCAAGTGCTCCGTCTCTTTTTGGTTTTTAAAAAAGAAAAAAATGTTAATTAATAAGTAATTATAATGAAAAATAAAATTAAATATATTAAATAATAAATCTATTATTACAATAATTCAATGATATATAATTAATATGATAATATTATGATTATATATAATTAGGGATATATCTAAATAGCCTATCCTAAATATAACAATATAAATACTTTATATATTATAATAAAGATATAGATATATATTAGTCAAAAAAAAAATATAAACTAAACCAATATATCAAAACAAACCAAATATAAATTGATATTACCCAAGTGACCAAATGGATAGTTGCAACCTTTTACCCACACACATATATTAGTGAGGGAAAATGGCAAACAAGGGGGTCATCAGCTAAAAAATACCATGAATCTGCGAATGAAATTTAAAAGCCAAATACCAATCAAAAGGTAATTCCATATTCATTCCAAACTTTATGTCATTATAATACTGACGGGAGGAAACTTATCTCGTTGGATATGGGTCCAAGTACACATCGATGAGGTACAATAAATGTCACGTGGATAGCAATGATACGTTCTCCTGAAAAAAGGTGACAAAAATAAGGATCAAATGAAATAGGAATAATGTGGCAGGAATAACAATCAAAGGAAATAGGAATAACGATTCCCCAACACGATGGATAAAACCATACATATAAACAGAATGACCATTATTAAACATGGCAACAACATAACAGTTGGAGAATGGAAGAATCGCACTCCTAGTGACCAATCTCAATCGGGTCCAAGGGAAGATGATGTGAAAACTAATATGATATGAAGAAAACAAGAACATCGTGCACAAAACATAATGCTCGATCATGGCCTACTATACCAAGCAAGTGATCTATTGCACCATCTCACCGATTCAAGCATTGTAGCATATCATCGGGAGTGTCTATGTTAATCACATTGACAATACTAAGCAATGATAGGCATGTTGAGGTCATCAACTTTATCGTCTCGAAAATATTGCAGAAGATTATTCTCAAGTTGGAGATCCTATACTATTGCTAAATCAGCATATAAATAAAATACTACACTCATGGGAAGTCAGCGAACTATAAATGGCTGGAGAAAAATTGAAGACAATTCAGGATCTAAAAATTAATGCAACACCATTACCATACTTTTTATGGTGCATGTTTCTATTGCTAATTCTCTGCATTGGACGAAGGACTTTAGTAGGGATTATCTTCGGTGGACCATAAAAGATATGAATCACAAGGATATATGGAGTCAAGTGAGACCATCTAGATTTTCATCTTGTGTGGCTCAACATTGAGCATTGGCCTATTAGTCAAGGAAACAATTATAATATATAGAGATTTTGAATTGGAGAATTACAAATATTAGAGGACTCGTAAAGTCACTAAAGAACTATATAAATGCAAAGAGAAAGAATAAGAAAATAGTATCATAGAGCTATTAAGTCTGATAAAGAAACTAGATATTGAAGAAAAGTTATACCAATGCCCAATGTCAATAGTAGAAATTTGGAAGCGTTACCAATTGGTGACATTACAATAGCAAAAGAAATTATGATATATACTTTGCAATATCATTCAATGAGACCATGAAGTATTCAGTAGTCTCTATTAAACACAGCAATCTATTGCAGTGCCATGATCAAAGCCTTTGAACATACTCAAGAGTATCACTTCACTTGCAAAAATATAATCTACAGCTTAAGCATTCATTTGTTAACAGGATCCAACCACCAGTATAACAATCAGTACCAATGGATGATTTGAGATTGGTCAAGAGAATAAGTCCAGAAATACACAATAGTTGAGGAAAGGCAATACAATATCTTGGGTAAATTTTAGGGCAAGTTAGGAAGAGGACATTCTAGTGGTATCAAAGCATGATCGTGCCCTCCTGCAAAAAAAACAAGACAAGGAGTTGTGAAGGCTTTCTTTGAGACTAAAGTGTCTCTACATAATCATACATATTCACGTCATGATAGTACAGAACAATCAAAGGATATAGATGAAAATAGTAATTGAAGCGATGTTGATTGTTCCAGCCAATTTTAGTATATACCCACTTTATTGAGAATACATATGCAGATATTCTCATCAAGGAAAGACAATGGAGCTTCGAAGAGATTCAACTATAACCATGATAACAACCCAAGAATTCGCTAATGTAGAAATAGTGATTAAAATATTTATGTACTCTATCGATTTATTTTAATTGTTATTAACAAACATTTGAAGATATGAAATAAATAAGGGGGGAAAAGGGACGCAGTGAAGGAATAATCATGAAAAGCACCCTATTGTAGTAGCAGTGCGGGAGAATCGCTATAAGGGCACCCTACTACGATGTAATTCAGGAAGAACTACTAAGGGCACCCTATTGCTAGCACCTTTCCAAGGCTGCAATCAAGGGAGAATTGCTAGGGCACTCTATTGCAAAAGCATGTTAAGGGAGAACTACTATAAGAGCACTCTATTGCTATTAAGGGAGAACTCCTAGGGAACCCTATTGCAAAAGTAGTCAAGGTTGCAATTAAGGGAGAATCAAGAAGGGCACCCCATTGCAATGGCCCATAAGGGTGAACTGCCATAATGGCACCCTGCTGCATTGGATTGAGGGAGACCCGCTAAGGGCACCCCATTGCAAAAAAAGTTCGAGGAGAACCGCCAACAGTACCCTATTGCAGTGGTTGTTAAGGAAGAACCACTATTAGCGCACCCTAATGCATTGTAATTAAGGGAGATCTGCTAGGCAACCCTACTACAAGGCAAAGATCAGAGCTCTGAAGTCCTAGGAGAGATAAATCTATCTTCTAAGAAGGATGGATATGAAAATTTTTGGAAATCCATAAGGACTTAAGGAGAGAGGATTCATGAGGAGAAGGTGTCATAGCTAGAGGACTGCTCTTAGTTAATTATGAAATAACTAGAGCCCAAAGAAGTTCTCCCGCATGGAATAAGAACCTGATCATGAACTCTCCCATAAGGATTGGGAAAAGATAAAGTCTTCCCAAATATTATCAAGATGGATATGTAACATGCTAAATTTCCCACTCCTAAATAATCTATCAATTATAAACAAAATAAACAATATCCTTCATATTCACATGAAACAGTTATAATAACTACTCTATGCATTCAGATGAAAGGGCTCAACGTCTATAATAGAATAATTGAATCCTAGTACAAGGAAAGAGAGTAATTGATCGAACAATAATAATCTACTCACATATCTTCAACTGAAATGAAATACATAAAGTGAAGTACTCGTTTTAAAAAACATAATTTAAGCGTGGAGCATATCCCTATTTTGTGCAGGTCTTGGCATCCGGTGGAGAGAAGAAGCATTGTCAGGGGCTTAACCTCCCAACTGCAGACTCTTACGTATCCCCACACAATCTCAACTAAGAAAGGCCCTCCTTACCCAAGATTAGAGGTGGGACACCTCTGTCATGTCACTGAGCATCTTGGTGTTAGAGTGTCAGCTAGGCAGACAACTTGGCTATGGAGTCTTTCCCATCAACCCATCTATCCAACTACTACAAACCTTGACCTCTAGTGATCACAGCAGCAAGCATGCGACTAAACCTACCCTGGCTAGGGATTTAAATGGACACCAAGTACCCAGCCCACCACTCAACTTGACAACAAAATAGCACCCCTTGATTCCCATGAGCTAACTCAGGCTACACTACTTAATAAGTTTATTAGTTGTTCATTACAAATTCTGATTTCTTTCTTCTTTACAAATTCTGATTTGTTTCTTTTTATCTTGCAGGCATAACTTCTTGTTCATATTCCATCAGCTCATACTCTTCATCTCGACCTTATTGATCATCCTTGATAATCCTCCCTATGGCTGTCTATATCCTTGAACAATCATGGTTCATCTTAGTCCATCATTTTCTACTAGCTTTGGGTTTATGACACATAATGAGTGCACGTAAACTATTAACAGTTCTCTTAACACACTAATAGTGCTTCCTCTTATCTCAGAGGCACATAGAGGGTGCCCCTGTATAAGTATTGCATGGGGTAAAAAATCCTTCCAATTCTGATTTCAGTTCTGAAAGAACAAACATAATAGTATGTAGTAACTAAATATGATCCTTATGCAGGCTTCATGTTAGAATCTCATGCAAACAAGGCATTTTTTTTAGAGCTAACCACCTAGCTCTATATGATACATAACATTATTTCTTTCTAAATTTTCAACTAGAACTTTCAGAGCCCTTCAAATATAATAAAATGGTAAGATAGAACCCACAACCCGACAAGGTATTATCACCCTCAAGTGCAAGGAAAGTAGGATTGCTTGATAAGGCTCCTTCCCTGTAGCTTCTACCAACATATATACAATTGATTTTGTTGTTGAGGAGTACGATGAGTATCCAAGAATCAAAAGGCAATCACCATGACATTGTAGGTGAAATCTTAGCCGAGCCAATGTGGAATAATTAATGAAAGGCTATAGTGGATATATGCACGACATTGAAAGAATTATTTGTGGCAAAGAATATGAATAATATCACAGATATGGAGAATGAGAGTATGAAATTGCAGAGGTAGAAAATATGCAAAAGGCAACATATATCAATCAAATAAAATAAAGATCGTTTTTACTTGCTCTCACGAGCATGTTCGGTTGCGAGCAAGATGAGAAACGTGGCAATGTTGAGTTACATTTCAAGAGCCTCCAAAGAGGTCAATAGCACATGTAGCTATTCCAAAGAAGAAAAGAAATATTAAATAGGCTTCTGAAAAATAAATAGGGTCAATGACATGAAATATAAGTAAAATATAGCCAAATGTTGGAAAATAATAATTCCACTTTCAAGGTGTTAATATAAGGATACCACCCTATATCTTTCTATACTCGTATATGCATGTGCACAAGTATATGTACATAGATGTGATATTCTAAGCATAAGTATCTTGGGTATATGTCTTATAAGTGGGCGTATGTAATGTCCCCACTATTAGGGTTAGTTTGGGACAAGTAACACCTACAAAATAATGGTTAGAATCACAACAATAATAAAACTAACTATATTATTCTACCCTCTAATTTAACCCCAATCTTAAGGATGTCTCCAGATCAGGCTTCCCAGCTCATAGCTACCTCACTGTCTTCCCGGGAGCCCACCCCTTAAGATTCTTTTTGGACGGGCATCCTCAATCTAAGGCCAATCACATATGCATATGTTGACAACATCAGAATATTCTGGCACATTGATACTCAACCATGGCGGACAATGGAGATCTTAATATCTCACATGCTCCATGCTTCAAGTCTCATTAATCTCCATGGTGTTAACCCCATGAGCCAACACAATATTATCCACAAGTATGATTCATTAATATAAATAAATTCATAAATATAATTAAAGAAATTATAATCCATAAACATACATTTCTTACCTTCTTTTCTTGGTCCATGTGGCTCTATCCTTAGTCGGCCCTTCAATGAATTATTCCTTCTAGATTATTTCAACTCTATATTTACTATCTACAATTCTTCCTTTTCTAATTATAAGGAAAGGACAAAATATACATTTTTGTTTCTTATTTTCCAACAGTCACAACCTTTCATAATACAAATCCTTTGAAAAGTCAAAGCACTTCATAGTTATAAACCTTTCAAAAAGTCAAAACACTTCATAACTAAAATTCTTTGGAAAAGTCTCAATACTTTATAATCAAAATATTTTCGAAGAGTCACAACTATTCATAATTATGACCCTTTCAAAGGTTCACATCCTTTCAATATCATTGATACTTTTTCAAAAAGTCACTTATTTTCTTCACATTTCATCTTTCATTTTTCATTTTTGAATGAATGAATGAAAGATTTTTAATGACATCCACGAGGCCATAAGTCTAAAGGACCCACATAAAACTCCTAGTCAGTCTGATGTGATTTCTCCAGATTGTCTCTTTTGTTGTGAATCTGAATAAGTAACATGGCCCCCTCGAGGAGTCTTGGTCCTTCGAAAAGGTCTTTTATGTTGTTCACTTTTAAAGTTTCTTTGTGTTGGTTGTGAATGTCCTCATATGCTGTACAATCCTTCAGATAGTGCCACTCCGTTTCTACCACACCCTTGTTGCAAAATCTACAAATTTTGTCCTCCCACTCTTCCTTAGGGCCAGTATCACATCTCAAACAGTGTGAACCAAATCTCAGTTGAGCGGTTAGGATTTTTGCCTTTCCCTTTGATCTCGGCTCCTAAATACTCTTTGTCGTCATGTTCGCATGTGGGATTAAATTCTTTAACATAACAATTTTTTCTTCTACCTACCTAGTTTGCCCACATAGCAAATCTGATTTTTTCTACCACCCATTTTTTTATTTCAAAATTGTTTTCCGAGCACTCTTGGTAGTCAATGTTCCACTTGTTGAACCATTTATCGTTTTGTTTCTTCCATGTCTTCTTCCGATGAGCTAGTTCTCCATCAACCACCCTACTAGGCCAGCGATGTGCATATATTTTACTCACTTTTTTTAGATAGCTCAACAATCTAACAATTGTCGAGGCCTCCATCGGGAACATGCCTGCCTCTACCAAAATAATCTTGTATAGAACTGTTGATTTGATTTTGAGATTAGTTGTGATGAAGTGTTTATGAATTCTTTCAATTTATCGCCATTTATGGTTTGATACATTGCTCCCCCATACCTCGTTGCCATATAAAATAACTAGTACACCAACAACCCAAAGAGGGTTTTCTTAGTCTTTCAGTCCCATAACTCTGTTGTCCTGCACCTGTTTTGAAGAAGATAAGATGCCTTCCATCCCCCTTTATCCTTTTTTATCTGCATGTTTTCCAACTAAGTCGGTAATGGAAATCTATCCCCAGATACTTGTATTCTACAATTTCTAGCTCTTTATCATTAAATATGAAAGTGCATTATTGTTTTATTTTCCTCAAGGAAAAGACCATGATCTTGGTCTTAGAAGTGTTGACCTCCATCCCTACCTCTGTGCAAAAAGTTTCTAAGTTCTTCAAATGTTCCCTCAGCCCATATGTTGTTTTAGCAATGAGAATAAGGTCATCAACATAAAGAAGCAATTTGATCACATCCTCAGCTGGCTCAATTCCCTCTTCATTGGTTTTGTTTAGCCATTCCTCTAACTTGTCAATATAGAGGCCAAACAAGGTAGGAGATAACGGGCAACCCTGTTTGACCCCTATGTTGCTGCCAAAACATTCTGACATGCCCACTTTGGTTTTGATTTTCGCTTTAACTTGTTCATAAAGTTTATAAACAGCAGCTCTATACTTTGTTGGGACCTCCAATTCTTCCATCCTATTCCATAACTTATCCCTAGGGATGGTGTCGAAAGCTTTCTTAAAGTCAACAATGCAACAAAAAGCCTCTTCCCCCTATTTATCCTACGCTTTTTCGATGAGGAACCTTAGGGTAATGCAATAATCAATGGTGGAATGTTTTGGTCTAAAACCCGCCTGTCTCGTAGCTCTTTTCCCGTCTTTTTCTGCCCATCCGTTGATTCTCCACTCTACCATACTCCTGTAGAGCTTGCTTAATAGGGGGTTCACCATGATGGTGCAGGAGTTGGAAGGGTTGTTAACATCCCCACTTTTATGGAGAGGAATAACTACATTGGTGGTCCACTCCATGGGAAAGCAGCCTTGCGTGACCATATTAAAAATGTTCCTAATGTGTGGAGTCAATAAATCTGTCCCCCACTTTAGAAATTCAGCCTATAGCCCATCAATATCTTGAGTTTTTCCACTCGCTAATCTCCTTATCCCTAAAGTAATGTCTTCATCAGAAAATAGTTCATCTAAATTGTTGATTGTGGGTAGTGAAACTTCGTCCTCCAGTCTCTCATAGAAAGTCTTTGCATATTCTAACCATTGAGAATCCATAATTTTATTTTCAACTTGTTTTCTAGCTTGTTGTAACTTCCTCCAAAAATCTTTAGGATTGTGTTTTCCTAACATGTTTAGCTCCTTCCTCCAATTAATCACATATTCTTCTTTTTTTGGATCTCATCAGTTGTTTGTATTCTCTTATGATTGTTTTGTTTTCCTTTCTCCCTTTAAATTTCCTTTTTGCAACCTTGCATTCTTCGTCATACCATGGGTTAGCCGGAAAGGTATTTAAGATGCTTTTCTTTATCCTTGTTCTCTTATAGCCCTTTAGTGCTTTCTAAATTAGTGGGATTAGTGAGCTGCTACTAATGTGACTTTTCTTATCACTATTTTCCTTGATATTCGTGATATCATGATGCATTTGGATCTATTGTTCAAGAGCAGTGCAAAATATCTTTTTATTTTCATTGTTTATAAGAATCTTGCCCTCTTTATGTCCTTTTGTGCTTTCAACTAGGACCTAATCACTTTTCAGCCTTATGACCTTCATATTGTATTTAATATAGAGGGGCATATGGTCTGAATTTAACTCTATAGGAAATTGTTTAATTATGAAATCAACTACCTTGGTGATGGTTGGTTGTGAACATATCATATAGTCCAACACACTTTGTCCGTTATACATTTTACAAGTAAATTTGTTTGATTTAGACCACATCTTCATACCATTACACACAACCAACTTGTGGAGGCTGCATAGCCCTAAGAGTTCAGCCCCAAAGAGAGACACACCACCTTTTTCATCCTATGAGGTCTGTTTATTGATACTGTCATCATCTTCTTTTAGCCACAAGGGATTGTTGTTCTTTGTTAGATCGTTTGCCCAGCTGAATAACTTGGTTACTCGTAGTCCTAGCATTAAAATCTTCTAAAAGGATTGTGTTACCAGTTTGATTAAAGGAAAGCACGTCTTTCTTTAAAGCTGCAAATGGGTCTTCGTTGTCTAGATGCCTCTTTTTATAGATTTTAGAGCTTTTTGGTGCAAAATAGCACGCTACTAGCCATGTGATCTCATCATCCTCAATCTTCAACCATATAAATTGTTTATTTGGGTCCTCTTTCTCCAATTTTATGTTTTTGCTCCACGTATCTTTTATCAAGATAGTAATCCCTCCATGACCTTTACCTGTCTTTGTTTCTTCATTCCACATGGAGACTTTATTGTACCGTTCGAAATCTGGAATCCTACACCCCTCATGTTCATGTGTTTCTATGAGACAAATAATGTCTTGCCCCTCGGCTATGGGCCCCAACCCTTGTCCTCTTCTCCATGGATATCCTCTACAATTCCAACTCACCATGTTTAGATACTCTCGTGGGGCCCTAAGTTCCTATTTCTAATTTGCTGATTTATCGACAATCTGTGTTTTTCATCCAAGCCCATTTGCCGGCAGCCCTTACTGATTTTACTTTCTCCCACTCCTTACTCCTTTCCTCTTGCTAGTTAATGGTTAAATCCTCATCTAGGTATATTTGGGTATCTTTGAGTAGCCCCCTATTCTTCAAGATTGCGCTCTTGTCTTCTATGTTGCCAAAAGTAACTCTCACATGTCTATTTTTCCCCATTCCCATACTTTTCCCAATTATGTTTGCTTACCGGATTTTACCCATCCAGTTTAGTTTGTCCCTAAGGAAGTCATGTGTCAAAATCTTTGTTTTTTCACATTCCCCATAGTCTTTTAAGCCTTTGATAATGATGTTTACAGCCTTTTCTTGTATTTCTTTCTCCTCTCTGATTTGTCTCCTGACTTGTTTTTGAATGACTTCCTTTTGTTCCATGAATGATTCATTGACCACTTGTGCCCATGATTTGGCTTCTTTTATTTGCTCTTTTAGCTCATTTTCTCTTAATACCATGCCTGCTAATGTTGCTTGAACTTCCTCAATTTTTGTTGTGGTATCTGATTTAGTTATTTTTTCCAAGTTATTTTCTATTGTCACTTTCCCTTCGTTCAAAGCCTGTTTGATAGTGATTATTTTTTGCTGCCATCTCTTGATGTCATCTTGAAGGTTTAAGACGTGCTTTTTCAACCATTTTTTTTCTCTTTCAAGTTGCCAGCTGGTTATTGTGACCTCCTGCAACTTTTCTCTATCCTGTTGTCCTTTCTCCTCCAAGTCCTCTATCCTTCTTTTCATGTCCATAAGGTCATTCACATACATTTTCAAAGACCAAAGCAAAGGAGAGGAGGAGTTGTACGATTCTTGTAGAAATCCCCCCTCGCAAGTTCCTTTGTCTACCACATCTTTTATTTTAGGAATCCCTCTCATAGTTTCATGAGCTTCCTCTTGTATTGGTGAAACATCGTTTATTTGTTCCTTTGTATCAGTTACTAGGTGATTTTTAGCTATCCTTGGTAAAATCATGATAAGTTTCCTCTTCTACAATTGTCTTTTCATATTTTGGATCTATCTTCGTTTAAGTATCCCTAGGTATTGCTTTTCATTGACGAAAATGAATTTGGTGTTTACATTGCGATGCTCTTCCTACTACATTTCTGGCATGATGTATTGACGATCTGCGATAGCCCTTGGTTGTGAACGCATTTGAGGGCTGCAGAGCGACCACTATGCTATCCTAAGATTGTTCAAACACTGGTTTGGGTTCCCATACTGTTGCTTGTCATGATCCTGGGTTTTTCGGTGTAGGGCCCCCTATTCTTAGTGTCATCATATTCTGCATTGCTAACCTAGATATAGAATCTCTGTGTGTTTGTGTTTGTTGTGTGTTTAGGTGGGGTTCTTGTTTTATTGTGAGAGAAAAGGTGAATGCAGTTTTCGGGTTCCAAACCGTTTATAAACAAATACAGTAGAAAGAGAGGATCTCGCTGCCTGATGATAACCTTGTTCTAACAAATACTGCTGCTAAACCCTACTTGTCCAATCTGCCCTACTTGTCGCTGCTAAACCTGTCACTGCAGAGAAGGAAAGTCTCGCAATCCAGTCAAACAAAAAGGGACCGGCTAAGGAAGAATCAATGACCTAAATAAAGAGGATGTCTTCAGGTGCGGTCAAAGAGGTTTTAATACTTGAAACAACTTGCGCACATAAGATATTATACTGACAACCAATTGACCAACATTTTTTCCCCTTACATTAATGTCAATTAATGAAGAATATTGTGCTCTGCCTTCACTTGAATGGGCATGCTTGAAGGAAGTATGAAGAGGAAACTTACAACAGGTGGGTCTGCAATAAGGATGTATCTTCCTTAATGAACTCCTATCTTCTCCTCTTCTTTTTCCTTCTCTCTACAATAAACTCTCCTCCCTTTTATATCTTGATTTTATGGAGTCATGTCTATTTGTTAAACATCTCTTGACTTTTCATTAGATTTAGTTAATTTATATTATTCTATATTATATTATTTATTTACTTATTTGTGTTTATTATTATTTATTATTAAATTCTATTTAAAAAGTTAACATACTTTCTACAATATTGTCTCTTGTATTTAATTTTAATTCTTTATTTACTCATTGAAATTTTATTATTTTTTAATTATTTAAAATATCATACTAAATATTAATTCATTTATAATATAGATTAAATAATTATTATTTCTCAATTTTATGTTTAGAATTAGTTTTAATATAACTTTATTATCATTATTTATTTAATAACATTGTATTATCTAATTATTATGAAAATTCTATCTTAAAATGGGGATATGATAGTTCGCCCTTCCTCAAATTTCTTGTCCTCAAGCAATTAAATAATTTCTTCTGTCGAGTTGAAATATATATTTCTTTTAATCTAAATTCTTAGATTGCTATCATGGATACATTTGAATCCTTTCTAATAGTCATTAACTTTCTACATTAGTCTTTCATACAAATTATTTTTCTAGATCCCCTTTAACCCTACAGGATGGCAAGATCGTGCTCTGATACTACTGTAATGTCCCCACTATAAGGGTTAGTTTGGGACAAATAATACCTACAAAATAATGGTTAGAATCACAACAATAACAAAACTAACTCTATTATTCTACCCTCTAATTTAACCCCAATCTTAAGGACCTCTCTAGATCGGGCTTCCTAGCTCATAGCTACATCGTCATCTTCCCAAGAGCACACCCCTTAAGATTCTTCTTGGACGAGCATCCTCTATCCAAGGCCAATCACATATGCATATGTTGACAAATCAAAATACTCTAGCACATTGATACTTGGCCATTGCGGACAATGGAGATCTTAATATCTCACATGCTCCATGCTTCGAGTCTCATTAATCTCCATGGTGTTAACCCCATGAGCTAACACAATATTATCCACAAGTATGATTCATTAATATAAATAAATTCATAAAAATAATTAAACAAATATAATCCATAAACATACCTTTCTAACCTTCTTTTCTTGGTCCATGTGGCTCTATCCTTAGTCGGCCCTTCAATGAATTATTCCTTCTAGATTATCTCAACTCTATATTTACTTTCTAAAATACTTCATTTTCTAATTATAAGGAAAGGACAAAAAAAAAATTTTTGTTTCTTCTTTTCCAAGAGTCACAACCTTTCATAATACAAATCCTTTGAAAAGTCACAAAATTTCATAGTTATAATCCGTTCGAAAAGTCACAATACTTCATAACTAAAATCCTTTGAAAAAGTCTCAATACTTCATAATCAAAATATTGAATAGTCACAACTATTTATAATTATGACCCTTTCAAAGGTTCACATCTGTTCAATATCATTGATACTTTTTCAAAACATCATTTCCTTATTTTCTTCATATTACTTTCCTCTTCCATTTTTCCTTTTTGAACTCTTATCTTCTCCTCTTCTTTTTCCTTCTCTCTAAAATAAACTCTCCTTCCTTTTATATCTTAATTTTAAGGAGTCATGTCTATTTGTTTAACATCTCTTGACTTTTCATTAGATTTAGTTAATTTATATTATTCTATATTATAATATTTATTTACTTACTTATTTGTGTTTATTATTAAATTCTAACTAGAAAGTTAACACACTTTCTACAATATTGTCTCTTGTATTTAATTTTATTTCTTTATTTACTCATCGAAATTTTATTATTTACTAATTATTTAAAATATCATACTAAATATTATTTCAATAATAATATAGATTAAATAATAATTATTTCCTAGTTTTATATTTTAGTATTAGTTTTAATATGACTTTATTATCATTATTTATTTAATTACATTGTATTATCTAATTATTATTAAAATTATATCTTAAAATGGGGATATGACAGCGTATATGCTCATGTATGTCTCATTTGAATTGCGTGTATATATATGTGTGTGTGTGTACATACATGTGCAAGTATATATAGTACCATGGTATCGATATATTTAGACACGTCAGTTATCACAGAAAGCTCTGATGTTCATATCAAAATATAAAGATAACAATTTTGTTTCATTTAGTTATTTTATCATCTTATTAAATGCTTAGACCAACCTAGCTCATGGTAATCACTTGGTACCCCTTTGTTGCCAAGTTTGATTTTTCCCTTGACCAAAGTAGTTTTAGGACCCATACCTGTTAGCTCAATGGTAGGTGGTGCCCTCATGCCCGTTCCTTTTTTGGCAATGCTTCCCCCCTTTTGCTGTGTTCCTTCAAGAAGAATTTAACCAAGGCAATCACATATTTCTCATCATTTAATCAAATTAAATTTACTATAACAAGTATTCAAATTAACTATCCTTCTCCAATTCAGATGACAACATAACAATTAACTATATTCCAAATCACATGAATTTATAACGAATAACCAACACTTCCATTTCACATGAATCATAACAATTGACTGACTTAACCAAATCTTACTTCTATGAAGTTCACAATGGCTATAAAAAGCATTTTATTTCTAAGCAAAAATAGGGATGTAACAAACATTTAAAGAATATTCAAACAAATACGAGGTTTATGTCATTATAAAATTATCATAGTTCAATTGAATTCACAATTTATCTATTTCAATCAATAGTTCAAGTTATTGGAAAAAGATGAGGAAATTTTTGAAAGATCTCATCAATCTTCCCATGAGGCATTCTCCTTAGCATATTGGTCCCATTGGACCTTGCACTGAGTAATAACTTGATTTCACAAGCAGAGCTTACGCACCTCAAGTATTTTGAGCGGTTTTATTTCCACCGCCCCTAGATCTTGCATCTGCAAGAGATTCCAATCAATAACATGTTCATGGATGACTATATACTTCTTAAGATAAGAAATGTGAAACACATTATGCATTCTAGCAAGGGCTGGAGGTAGATCAATTTTGTAGGCTATAGGATTTATGACTTCCAACACCTCAAAGGGTCCCACATATATCAAGGCTAATTTGGTATTCCTACCAAACTTGATAGTACTCTTCTATGGTTTAACTTTCAAGAGAACCTTTTCTCCTACTGAAAATTCTCTAGGAATCCTTTTTTCATCTGCATAAATTTTATGTTGATCATTTGCCTCCTTCAACCTCGGACAGATCTAAACTACTTGTTCCTCCATCTCTAGAAGCATCCCAGGCCCGATAATACTTTGGTCCTCAATTTTGTTCCAACTTGCACGAGTTCTACACATACGCCCATATAGAGCTTCAAAGGGTGTCATCTTAAGGGCAAACTGATACGAGTTCTTCCAAGAAAGTTCAACCAAAGGGTTTAGATCTCCCATCGATATTGTTGATCCATGCAATATACTCTCAAGAGATCTTCTAATACTTGGTTTACTCTTTTTGTTTATCCATCGGGTTTTGGATGGTAAGTTGAAATGGTGTTCAATTTCATTCCCAAAGCTAAGAATAAAGTTTGCCAAAATCTAGATGTTATCTTCGCATCTGTATCAAATATGATCTTTTCTGGAATTCTGTGAAGTCTGAAAATCTCTTTTACAAATTTATGGGCAATCTATGGCTCCCCATCTATTAAGTTCCCTGGGATGAAATGTGCTACCTTTATTAATCGATCCACTACCACTAGGATGGTATTATGTTTGTTTTGAGTCGTGGATAACCCCTAGATGAAATTCATAGTGATTATTTTCCAATTCCATTATGGAACCTCATTTGTATGCAATAACCTGACTGGGTATCAGTGTTTAGCCTTAACCCTCTAATGCCCGAGGAAACTTGCCACATACTCAATTGTTTCCTTCTTCATACCCTTCCAAAAGTACAAGGGCTTCACATCAGCCTTCATCTTAGCTACCCTAGAGTGCCCTAAGTAAGGAATGGCATGGATTTCTCCCAAAATCATTTTTAGAATCTTTGAATCCTTAGGAATGTACATCCTACCATTATATCTTAGGAGCCCATCTCCTTCAAGTTGGTATCCTTCATATCTAATATCTTCGGGATCCCTAAGGAGTGTGTGGCATACTTCAATATAAAATTTGTCTCTTGGCAGACACTGGACTACTTGCTCCCTAAGCCTTGTATTTATTGCTACCATAATCGAAAAATGTCTTCGTCAGGTTGGGGCGTCAGCTACTCTATTCTCTTTACCCTTGATATAACTGATCTCGAAATCATAATCTACTAGAAATTCTAACCACCTCCTTTGGCGAGTATTTAGATTAGGTTGGGTAAATATGTACTTTAATCCATGATGGTTGGATCTAAGCTCAATTGGTTTCTCAATTAGATAATGTCTCCACATTTGTAGAGAATGGAAGATGGCTGCTAGGTCTAAATCATGTAGTACATAATTCTATTCACAATTTTTCAACTTCCTGGATTCATAAGCAATGACCTAATCTTCTTGCATCAAGACAACCCCTAGTCCTTCTCCTGATGCATCAATTATGACCACAAAGTGTCCCTCAGTGTCTGGCACTTTAAGTATTGATACAATGGTCAGTTTCTCTTTCAAGTGTTCCAATGTTGTTTGGCATTTCTCGGACCAAATAAACTTTTTCCCCTTCCTTTGCAGTGTAGTGATGAGATGTGCAATCCTAGAGAAATCTCTATCATTTTTTTTGTAAAAATATGCTAGACCTATGAAGCTTTTGATCTCAAACACATTCCTAGGGATCAGCCATTCTTTGATTGCCTTGCTCTTGGTGGGATCTACTACTATTCTCTTCACTGAAATAATATGTCCAAAATACTAGATTTCCTTTTGGTAAAAAGAACACTTAGATAACTTCCCATACAACTTATGCTCGCACAATCTCTGCAAAACTACCTCAAGATGCTTCCAGTGTTCCTCCTTATCCCAGGAGTAAATGAAAATATCATTGATAAAAATCAATACAAACTTGTCTAAACAATCCTGGAATATACCATTCATGAGATTCATAAATGTTGCAGGAGCATTAGTCAACCTAAAGGATAAGACTGTGAACTCATAGTGTCTATAGCGGGTCCTAAAAGCAATTTTGTGAATATCCACTACCTTTGCAAGGCAATCTATCTTCGCTTTCTGCTCACTAAGCCAATTTATTCACATGATAATATCATAGGACCCTAGAGGTGCTACATACAAATTGAAGTCTACCTGAGCCTTTGACTGATTTGCATACTCAACAATCTAGGGTTTTGTCATAAATCCAGTTCTTATAGGAAATCTACTCAATAGTTTTGGGGATATAAAGCATTTTGTGGCTCCGATATCAATTAAGATAGAGATGGGGTTTCTGTAAATCTTACCAAGGGTTTCTATGGGGCCCAATTGTTGCTCTGCCTAGCGGTTATCAAGGGTTCCATCGATCTTCTGTTGAAAAATGGCCTACTAAGGCAATAAGGGAGGTCGTGTTTGCTGGTTGGAGATGCTTTTGTTAAGATGTTGGTTGGCATAGTGGTCTCCGCCACATGTAAAATAGCGTTTGGTTGGTCCCTTCCTCTCATTTCCCTTATTACTATTGTTACTGTTGAAATTCCCTTTAGATTCTTTGCAATTATTCCCCTTGGAATCAGAATTGTTGGGCTTAAAGTTTTTGAAGCTCTTTTTGTGAGCCCCAAATTCAAAATTGTTGTGTTCCAATTAACCTTTCTTTTGTTGTCTTAGATGAAATCATCCTTCCTGACCGATGGCCCTTTGAAGGGCTTCTTCCATGGTTCATAGAGCCAGCACATCCACCGCTCCCCCAATCCTGTTATTCAACCCCATAACAAATTTCCGAGCCTTGAGGTTCCTGTCCTGCTGATAAGTAGGGACATATTTTAGTAGTCTTGTGAATTTTTCCTAGTATCCATGTATTGTTAGGTCCCCTTGCTTGAGTTTCTAGAAGTCTAACAACTCTTGACCATAAAAGGTTTGGGGTAGCCATTGGTTCTTGAAGATGGTGACAAATTTGTCCCAGGTGATATCGGTAGTCTTGATGTTCAATTGTATCTTAGTGTTCCCCCACCAAGTACTTGCTTCCCTAAAAAGATGGTAAATTCCCCAAACCACCTCAGAGGAATCAAAGAAACTTTTGATCTCACAGTATTGTTCCATTTCTATTAACCAAGCCTTGGCGGCTTCACTGGATTCAGATCCGAAAAATCTAGGGGGTTTAATCTTCTTAATGTTAGTTGACCGATCACTGACTATCTCATGTTTCTTTTTCTTTTCAAATGGTGTTTTGGAGGTTTGGTTCCATGTGCACTATGAGAAGATAACTCTTGCTGAGTTCTAGGAGGCGAGGAGTGGGTATCCTCTTGTCCTTGCCCAAGTTGAGTTGTTGAGGCATTCACTCTTTTCTCCATGTTTTCCATCCTAGTTTGGGTGTCCCACAAGACTTGGACCAGCAGGTCCATCGAGGATTAATCCCACTAGCCATCTCATTCTCTACATTGTTTCTGTTGTTTTCGATGGTATTTGTTTCTAGAAATATACAATTGGTTCCTTTATCAATATTATGTTTTGATATAAATGCTCGGAAGAGAGAAGATACAATTGTTTGCTCAAAGAAATTAAATACAAAATGTCATTTGTTGAAATAACCCCAATAGGTTATAACTCCTTCAAACACCAAAAATCTTTATACTTTAGTTGTTTAACATTTCGCCAAACACTTTGCAAGCAAGGGTCATCTGACTGATATAACTTTTCAAATTGCTGCAATGATTCTTGTTTGGATTTGCCTCAAAGAGAATGCTTACAAAAGACTCCAAATTTCTCTAAACAATGACCTAACATAAATATGCAACTAATTTTTGGCAATAGTGAATGCATATATGAGTTCTAATCATGAAAATGATCACCTACAGCCAACTGGTATTTTAACAAACAATTGATATGCAAGCTAACTGGCTGATAAAAAATGATATATTAACGCTCAAAGACAACTATTAATGACCAGCAATTGTATCTCCCTTATTGAGAATGAGTATCCAATACAATATTCATATTAAGTTAGCCAAGACTCTTGGCATTTACAAAGATATCAAAATATGATGATTGTTGGTAAAGTAATATGCACCTACAGCTGCCAATGAAAACTAATGCAACACTAAATATCTAACTTCAATACTCCCCTACAGCAGTACGCTAATCACATGCATGATTAAATACAACTAAAGCCATGGATTGCTGATACCATTGTGAGGAATGTAAAAATGAATGATGTATCTATTAATGAATGATAGGTCTGATACGAAATGACAATTACAACAACACTCTATAGTGAAAGGCAACTATGAAAATACACATCAGCCCTGGCATATGAAGTCGCCTTAGAGAATAGATGTATTGCAATACCACTGAACAGAAAATAACCTCCTCAAATGCCCAAGTCGTGCCTCTCTAGCTGCCGCCCTTGATTGTAGATGGCTGTAATAATTTTCTTTGCTTTTTCGAATTTGCTTTTTCGGATTGCTTTTTTTTTTTGGACTGCTTTTTCGGCCTGCTTTTTTTGAACTGCTTTTTCGGCCTGCTTTTTCGAACTGCTTTTTGGAACTGCTTTTTCAAACTGCTTTTTCGGCCTGCTTTTTCAAACTGCTTTTTCGGCCTGCTTTTTGTACTCAAATATTTTTTCTCAATGTAGCACAAATAGAAGACTGAAGTATCTTCCTCTAAGCTGCAATAACTCAAGTGATATTTCACACCCTCAAAATTGCGTACCAATTGAGAGTTTTCGTTCTCAATGGCCAGTTGTGACTATTGCAGAAACCCTAGGCTCCACAATGCACATTAACAAACATCAACATCAACAACAACAAATCTGGATGATTAGAATGAAGCCCGGGGTGCCTATTTATTCTTTTTCCTCCACTTTCTCCAGAAGCTTCTAGAACATTATTTTATTTTATCTATTAAGTGACTTTATAAAATATTTTATAATTCAAGTCACTTTATTAAATTAATTAAATATAAAGTTATCTTTTAATATTTATTTATTTGATAACTTTATAAATAATTAACTTAATACCACCTATTTATTTAATTAAAATAATTAATTAGTCATCCTCATAAAATATTCATTATTTTGGACAACCTAATTAATTAAATTAATTAAATCAAATTGCCTCCAAAATGGGGACATGACAGTCCGCCCTTCCTAAAATTGCTTGTCCCCAAGCAATGGCTGAACAATAAACCAATCAATCCGCCTAAATCCCAAATGTAGTCATGTACTATACTGCTATCAATCAACACAGGCTCCTGCAATATCCTCTGCAATATAACCAAGAGGAATCCATAATCAAACTGACAATTACAACTCAACCAAACTCCAAAATCACAATTGCCATAGTCAGAAACCCACGAGACACAAACTCTTAGAAAATCAAAACCCAAGTAAAGTGGACAAATCAAACTGCCAACACAGTAAATACCATCAACGCATTCCACTGGCCTATACAAAATGTACAATCCAACTCTACAACAATGGTGAACGCTCCCAAATGAAACTGTACCAAGTATGAAGAATCCACACACTGAACAACTCCTGCAGTCAACACAACTCTGCAGATCACTGGCCATTATCTCATAGCCATAACTCCCATGCACTGCTGATGGTGAAAAGTCATCACAAGATAAACAGCAAGAAATGGAACCCAAACCAAATTTTCCTGCTATCAACTCTTCAGCACAAGGATCAAATGCTAACTGATGCACATACCCTGCAGTATAATGCTGATAAAAAGAACCAACCTCAGTCAACAGCTCACCATGAACAAGTGATACAACCCATTGTGACTGATCACCAGCTAAGTTAGGAGATGTCATAGCCAAAGGAGTAGAATCAATAACAACAACTGCTGAAGCATCACTCCCAAACTCCTACTCTAAGTCGTGCATTATCAAGCTGTCAACCGCAAAATCTATCGCCATGTCATGCTCATCACAACTCTCATCTTGAGGTGTCAAACCGTCCCATAACTGATGACAAGCACTAGGAACCAAAGTACATCTCTGTATCATCATCTCATCAACATGGTCATCAAAGGTAAATTGATGAGCATACCTCACAGTGTAATGCCAATAGAATGCACCAATCTCAGTCAATGGCTCAGACTGCAATCCAAATGAAACTAACTGCAATCGATCACTAACCAAGTTGGAACTGGCTACTACCTTCGAAGACATTGCCAAGGGAGTAGTATTACTAGCAGGAACCATGCCAACTGTCGGCTCACCAACATCACACATGATCTTTGATACAACATCTCTAGTCTCCGTGCCATCAGTACTAGAGGCCACCACCATGTTAGGCATACAACAATCTGCTGCAGCACCCAACTCAACTAAACCTGACTCTAGTGGGAACGAACCTGATATGCCAATGTTAGTATCAAGGATGGATGCATCCCCATCTCCACTGTCTCTGATAATTTCGACCATGGACATCCTCGGATCACCAGACACCACAGCTTGTGACTGTACAGAATCTGGTAAAGACTACAATCGCTCTAACTCCCTGGTCACCTTAGCCAAATGAAGCTGTGACTCCTCGAAAGCCAACTGTGTACTTTCAAGAATCTCAGAAGTCACCTCGAGCTACTGAGTAAGCTCACTCACCTCATCTTCCTTGGCCAATAATGCATCGTATGTTGTACTCCCCCACTCCATAAGATAATCTCTATCGGCTACCAGCTGCATATAATTCTGTTTCAGAATCCGAATAGCCTCCCATAAAGAGTGGATCTTTGTCAAGGAAAAATAACTGCCTCCCTGCTCATCACTAGTAGGAGAACCCCATCCATAAACTGCTAACAACTGACGAGCAGCATCGAAATGCTGGCAAGCGAGAGCAATGTCTCGCTCACTAACTCTAGACACATGATGACACTGGCTAGACTGTCTCCTACAAACTTCCTCTGACACACTGTCTAAGGGAGTATCCTCAAAGTTACTGGTCTCTAGAGTATTACCAACCATATCTTGCGAATCAACTCCAAAGCTCATATCAACATACGGAGTATCAAAAACTGTAGCACTGCTGTCCAACTCCTTTGTACCAAAAGAAACTACCAAGGAAGCTAAGTCTTCAAAACTACCCACTGCATCCTCCTGGATGTCATCAAGGCCAATATGATCGTGGGACTCATCTGTACACACTGCCAAATATGAAAGATCATCAACACATTCCAGCAAGAATGGTCGACTGGATATATGAACAAAGCCCAACATCGGTGTATAAAAACTAATACCAACATCGGACGAGTTGCTAGCACAAGAAAAGACAACACCGTGTAATCTGCTAATCAAATCCATGATAGCACCCAAACAATCACTGCTACCAAAAAGTGTTAAAGATCTCCAGTCAACTGAATCCCAAACACCAATATAACAATCTTGAGTCCATATCCGTAAACTAGAATCAGCTGGTAACTCAAGCAAACTCCTCACCTGAGTAATATGACCAATACCAACTAACTCCACATACCTGTCTGACATTGTCCCTGTATCCTGGATGTGAATGCAAGATGAACTCGCAACATTATCAATGACCGCATATGATCCGCCTACTGCAGAAAGCTAAGTATCAGGAGTGCAAGATGAATCTAAACTCAACTCCATGCCATGCTTATCCCCATGTCTCTCCCAGTTCTGTAATGCCAATGGAGTATTCACCAAAGAAGCTCGAGTGTCCTCAAGCTCGCGAGAAAGCCTATCAACTTCCTCCTCCTTCCTCCTCAAGGCATCTGAATAGTCTCCGACAAGGCTAAGAAGATGGTCACGATCTGATAGAAGATGTAAATAACTCAACTTCATCGTTCCCATTCCTTCCCTAATCACCTATAAGTCAACACAAGAAGACTTTCCCTGAACTCCCTTATGCCTACCCTGTAACTGAATCATCCGAAGGTGATCCTCTATCATATCCCACATCTTGCCATGATGAGATAATGAAGTCACAATACTGTCTTCGCTCACCTTCAGCTAGCTGGACAAATCATGTGAAGTACTACCAGCCTCAACCTCATGTGACGAAGCATCTAACTGTGCCTGATACTCTCTCTCAGCAAAGTCATGAATGCTCAATGTTTGCTCATCTCTACCAGGTATCTCACCATCATGCACAACAACATCCCCATAATCATCATCTGAACCCACTACGCTGTAGTCACTGCCTGTTGGAACTAAACCATCCCGAGTACTTGTGACATCACCCTCTGACGACCTGTATACAATTGTCTCAACTTGAGTATCAAGTTGACTGTTACTATCAATTTGCGTAATATCCATTCCCACTACCTTCTGAAGTATTGTGTGCCCAACATCTTCCTCCAAGCTAGTCTGATTTTTGTCCTCCCTAGATTCGGCTATATGCTGGTCACCAACTGCTGCAAACTCCTTGTAGAGGTTTCTAGATACCTCACTTGTAGAGACCTCTTGTTCCTCTTTCTCTTTGTTCTATGATGTAGTCCTCTTAAACATGGAAACCATCAATTCATTCATCCTTTTCTGACTTTCATCCAACCTTTTCAAATTTTGTTTAAGCTTCTTCATATCCTTGTCCCACTTCTTCTGGGTACTTGAAGTAAACATGATTAACTAACTGATTCAATGTCCAATCTACCCAACAGGATGGCAGGTCAATAGCTATGTAACCACTGTAATAACCCCAATAGGTTATAAATTTTTGATAACTTTATAAATAATTAACTTAATACCACTTATTTATTTAATTAAAATAATTAATTAGTCATCCTCATAAAATATTCATTATTTTTGACAACCTAATTAATTAAATTAATTGAATCAAATTGCCTCCAAAATGGGGACATGACATTTGTCCCCATTAGTCTTCAATAAACATTTAGAGATTTGTTTCTACTGCAACCATATTTATTTACAAAATTCCCCCCTATTCTAAGGGTACATAAAGACACTATCAAAATTTCTTAAGGAGAACGGACACCCTATTCCATGGCATCCTGTTCATTTCCTTCCTTGGGCTTTTCTTGCCCTTTACAAAATACATGGTACATCATAAGTGGATTGTTTGTTTGGCATTCCATGTTTGAATAAGTTTGTTTCTCATAATTGCCCTTCTAGCAAGAGTACACCTAATTCGCTCCTTCTTGATCAGAAGCAAAGTGTGGGCTAATGTTTTCTCATCCTTAGGCACTGTACAATAGGAGTAGTCAAATTTTGGCATGTTTTTAATTAGGAAGAAGAATACAGGATGATGGTGTTTCTTTCGAGAAGTCATTTAGGTGTACATCTTGTTTTCGTTTTAACATTACATTTTCAGTTATCTAAGCATGACAATGATAAGCCCAAGGTTCAGTGTTCAAATCCAGATCTCTGATACCATATGTAACACACTAAATTTCCCACTCCTAAATAATCAATTAGTTATAAACGATATAAACAATATCATTCATATTCACATGAAACAGTTATAATAACTACTCTACGCATTCAAATGAAAGGGTTCAATGGCTATAACAAAATAATTGAATCCTAGTACAAGGAAAGAGAGTAACTGATCTAACGATAATAATCTACTCACATATCTTCAACTGAAAGGCAATACATTAAGTAGAGTACTCGTTTTAAAGAAGATAACTTGAATGTGGAAGATATCCCTATTTTGTGCAAGTCTTGGCATCTGGTGAAGATAAGTATTGTTAGGGGCTCAACCTCCCAACCGTGGACCCTTAAATATCTCCACACAATCTCAATTGTGAAAGGCCCTCCCTATCTAGGATTAGGCATAAGACACCCTTGTCCTACCACTGAGCATCCTGGTGTAGAGTGTCGGCTAGGCAGCCAGCTAAGCTATGGAGTCCTTCCAATCAACCCATCTATCCAACTACTAGCAACCCTAACCTCTAGTGATCACAGCAGCAAGCATGTCACTAAACCTACCCTGGCCAAGGATTAAATGGACACTAAGTGCTCGATCACCCACAACTCGACTTGACAACAAAAAAGTACCCCTTGATTACTATGAGATGACTCAATCAACACTACTTAATGATTTTATTACTTGTTCATTACAGACTCAGATTTGTTTCTTTTTATCTTGTAGGTATAACTCATTGTTCATATTCTATCAGTCCATACTCTTCATCTTGACCTTACTGGTCATCCTTGATGAATCTCGGAATGGCTGTCTCTATCCTTGAACAATCATGGTTCATCTTAGTCCATCGCTTTCTGCCCACTCTGGGTTTATGACAAATATAAAGAGTGCATGTAAATTATTAATAGTTCTCTTAGCACACTAAGAGTCCATCTTATCTCAGAGGCATATTGAAGATGCCCTTGTATATGTATTAAACAGGGTTAGAAATCCTTCCAATTCTGATCTAGGTTCTAAAAGAACAAACATAATAGTATGTAATAACTAAATATGATTCTTATGCAGGCTTCATGTTGCAATCTCATGCAAACAAGGCATTCATTTTTGAGCTAACAGTCTCACTTTATATGATACAAAAAAAAAAAATCTTTCTAAATTTTCAACTCGAACTATCACAGCCCTTGGTAAGGCTCCTTGCCTGTAGCTTCTAGCAACACATATACAATTGAAATTGTTGTTGAGTACACTGAGTATGCAAGAACCAAAAGGGAATCCCCATGGCACCATAGGTGAAATCTCAGCAAAGCCGATGTGGAATAATTAATCTTAGCAAAAGAAAACGGCACAGGATGTGCGATTGGCAGCAATGTATGAAAGGCTATAGCAGATATATGCACGGCACCAAATGAATAATTTGTAGCTAAGAATATGAATAATATCACAAATATGGAGCACGGGAGTATGAGATCACAAAGGTAGGAAATTGGCAAAAGACAGCATATGCAAACGCTTCTGCTGATAAATATCAATCGCATTAAAGAAAGATCATTTTTACTTGCTCTCATGAGCATGCTAGGTTATGAGAAAGACGAGAAAGGTGGCAATGTTAAGAGTTACATTTCGAGAGCCCCCAAAGAGGTCGATAGCGCAAATGGCTATTTTAGTAAGGAAAAGAAATATTAAATAGGCCGTTGGAAAATAAAGAGGGCGGATGACATGAAATATAATTAAAACATAGCCAAAGGTTGGAAAATAATAATTCCACTCACAAGGTGTTAATATAAGGATACCACCCTATATGTATATGTGCTCACATATGCATGAGCACAAGTATATGTACATATATATGTTAATCCAAACATACGTATCTTGCGTATATGTCTCATTTTAAGTCGGCATATATGCTCATGTATGTCTCATTTGAATTACGCATACATACATACATACATACATACATACATACATACATACATACATATATATATATATATATATATATATATATATATACATGTGCAAGTATATATAGGTATCATAGTTTCAATATATTAAGAAATGTCAATTATTAGAGGAAGCTCTGAAGTTCATATCGATATATAAAGGTAACAAATTTTGTTTCATTTAGTTATTTTATCATCTTATGAAATACGTAGACCAATCCAGCTCATGGTAATCACTTGGTACCCCCTTGTTGCCTAGTTCGGGTTTTCCCTTGACCAAGGTGGTTTTAGGATAATAAATAACCTATACCTTCGATATATTTTAGTTTAACGTATTTCCTTCATAAATTTGCATTTATGCTTATGTGATCAATGTGAACTTGTGCACGTGTGCAACATAGCTTCTATTTATCTCAATTATCGTGTCTTCGATGTTATTTACTTAATGATGTATGAAAAAAAATTTAAATCCTTGAAAAAATAGAATTCTTGGGTTTTTCAATTTGTCGAGTCCTTGCCGAGTCCGAGTCCAAGCCTGCGCCTGAAGTTAGCTTGCCAAGTTGGGGGTGAGTCCAAGTCTTGTAACTGTGGTCTTTCCCTTCCGGACGATTCCTAACTTTGTCCTTATGCTGGTCCATAAAATGATTTAAATTCATCAGCTGCCTTACATCAATTGGAAGCTGCATGTAATCATTTCAAGCCTCCATAATATCATTTATTATGTGCCTCTCTTCTACCTCAACCTCAAGAATTGGCTCTCTTCTAGTTGGATGAGGGAAAAATGTGGGACGCAATGGTCGATCAAACCTTGTCTCTATTCTCACAATGTTAGAGGTTTCTCTATCTTGGTTCTCATGTTGGGCTTTATTTCTGTTATATTGACTGTTGGAACTTCCCAAACTCAAATGCCCAACTCCCAATTGTCCCAATGTTGCAATGATACGGTCCTAGAATTGTTGTTACTATTGCGCAAAATTTGTCAGTAAATCATTAAGTTAATTATCTAAATCTTTTTGTGCACTGTCATGTCTTCTTTCTCCCATCCCAACTTCAGCTGGGTTGATTTCAGTGTTTTCTTGTTGCCCTGACCTACTTCTCATGTTCTATATGTGCAGTTCAAACCCTCTGGAAAACATAGGACCACCTCAAAGCGTCATGCGTTAGGTTAGGCACCAAAAAGAAACTTCAATTCTGACATGCAATGGAGAATCTATGACATGCACTCAAAAAGAAAACCTGCAAATTGAAACCCTCACAGGCTGGCAGGTTTTGTAGCTCTGATACCACTGAAATATCCTAACAAAATAATCTTACAAAGTTAGTAGAACTTTCACAAGCAAACTAATCTCAGAATTTATAATATGAGTGGTTATTGGTTACATACCAACTCATATCTCCTTGACTTCAGCTTGGTGACTTCAAGAATAAACTAGGCAATCATGCTAATCGCAGACATAACATAATATTGGATACAGTAAGGACTGCGACTGCTGGCTGTGAACTCTTATCAATGTGCCTTCCCAACAAGTAGCTATGTCCTGCCGTATTGAACTGGGAATGATGATTTCAGCTCCCATCACTATTTAGATATACTGCAGACTATCGTCAACTACTCAGGGAAAAAGGTCTATGCCTTTGGATCTTCGTATGTCAATGCTAATGAACAACACTACGAATGATTCTCATCTTGTGATTGTTGTTGACTCACATTGCAAGCTTCTGGGGTTTCATCCACAAGTGATTCTCCATAAAGTTGGAGAAAATCTATGGAGAATTGCAAAGAGAAAATATAACACCATATCCAAATGAATCCACCCACCTTTTCATGTGATTCTACATATAAGCTCCAGCCACTCCAAAAGGAAAATGATTTTCTTTCTTCCCACCCTCACTCAATGCAATAGAAACTTTCCAATTTTGGTCCCCATCTGACTTGCCAAGGAAGCAACTAAGTCAACAACTAGATAAGTCAACTAAATCTCAACATGGTCCCATGAAAATGACCGAAAAATAGGGGCTCAAATTATAATGAATAATTAAATATGTTATAATAATAAAGGCTTTGGCCAAATATTTAATTATTTATTTATTCTAGACTCAAGGGAGCAAAAAGGGGTAGACGCCTGTTTGTTGTTGGGTAGGACTTGGAAGGGGGCATGACATTAAGAAAACTTAGCTGATGTAATGAAAAATTGCCAAGCATGAAGATGTGTTCATTACCTTGTGCCCATCTGTTTTAGCATTACTTTCCTATCCATTTCCACTCAAATGAACTTATGTTACTATGATCTAATTTCTTATAAATATGAGAATAATACTCCCATTATTATAATAACATGCCAATAAATCCTATATATAACATAATTATGTCTTAGATGCCCCCTAGGTTCGTATAGATACTTATCTATAGCACCTAGAACAACCTAGCAACTTATATATGATTCTAATAACGATTATATAACTTAAGGTAGCCACAAGCTGACTACACATTATAGGATTACGGCCATATTATTTCTCCCATCTTTACAATAGCATTGTCCTCAACCCTAACCAATTGCGGATGCTTTTGAATAAAATCTTCATCTTCTCATGTAGCATCTTTGTATAACAAATGCTTCCATTTAATGAGTTGCTTTAAGATTGGCATAGTTCTAAGCTTCTTCATGTGTATCAAGATATATAATTTAATCTCAAAGAAGTGTCTTCCATCTATATCTAGCTTTTGAATCAATGTTTTGATGTGTCTCTTTATAATGTTTTGCTCTATGCCTTGCTCTCCTTGAGACTAAAAGATAATGTAATGTCCCCATTTATAGCAATTTCCTGCAGTTGGCTAGGTCAGTTCATCATCGCAACCCTCCTGATAACAAGGGTCTCCTATTAACAAGTTACTAGGCTTTCCAGTGGCCTATGGTGAGTTTTGGCTCCATTTTGAGAGACTTACTATTTATAGTAAGTCAATAGTTGGTTTTGATGACCCCAGTTGAGTTAGAGGAGTTGAGTGATGCTCTCAGTTTTTATTTTTGGCTTCTGGTTTGGGCTCCAAGAATCTTGGAGGGGGCGTCTATTTTTAGTAAGTCACCTCGTCAAGTTCATTCATTGTTTTTCTTCATTAGGATCACTCATGTGTTGTCAAATTCCGATTTTGATGCTTCTTCAACTGTTTTCACAAGACAGGTGAATTATTATTATTATTCAACTAAATATATTGAGGTTGCTATTTTTGTCAGTATTGTATGTTGACCATCTCAAGTTGGAATTAGGGTGAAAAGGTTTAAATCTTGGGCACAAGAAACAATGACCTTGTCCATTGGAATATCATGATATGGTTGAAAAGGTCGTTTTGGGAAGACAAAAGGAAATTAATAAATTATATTATGTGCCTAAGTATAAAGCAAAAGGCTTTTCAATGAAAGGTGTGTAGTTGAAGGTAAGTTGCACGATGGAGGTTATTAATATGGCTCCCATTATGAGAACTGATCATTCTTGTCTATTGCTTTTAATCACTTGTGAGATTCCTTGAGGGTTTGAAGTTTGAGAAATCTTGAGGACTGATTCCTCTTGATTTGAGCATCAATTTGCTGTTGTATAGCAAATTGATTGGCCTTCTAGTCTGTGGCTACTGTGTTTTAGAAGGTAATTTTTATGTTGCATTGTGGCGTCACTTTTCACTGCAGTTTGGGTGTTGGTTTGGACTGAAATTCATTTCAGACTGGGCAGTGTTTCAGTGGTACCAGGCATTGAGTTTGGGCATCTGAATTGTCCTATTGCCAGGCATAACACCACTAATTGGCGCCTTTTTCCCTAGTTAGCTTCTGCACTTTGTTGAGGGTTGGACGTGGGAACTAGTGTGTATGAATTTCATGGTTCCTCTGCTGCAAATTGGACATCTACAGTAGCCACCACAGGTTCATTTCAATTTGATTGTAATTTCCTAACTGCGAAGCAATTAAATGTAAGTCTTTGGCTTTGTTGACATTTCATGTTGTTATCAATTGCATTAAATTTTAATATCATTGGAGTCGCAAGGAGCTGAATATCAAGAATTGTCACATAATATTTAGCTTCCATGCCAACTGTTTGTATTAATGCCAAGCTGTTGTAGGTGCATATCTACTTTGTGTATGACACCTATATGCATTTGAAAGGGCAAAAGAATTGCAATACCACTATAATTAAGTGCATAGTCATCTTAGTAACCATTTGAAAGTATCTAAATCACATTTGACATCATTGCAAGCAAGCAAAAGTAATCTGAAAATAAAGGACAACGAGATAGAGGTTTCATGCACAGTGTTTGACAAAATGTCAAATATCTAAAAGTGAAGTAATTTGATGTTGTTAGAGCTAGAACCAATTAGGGTTCTTTATAGTGGTATCAGAGAGGTCTCCTACCATCCGATGGGGTAAGAAATTCATTGTTATTTCACATCTGCTGTTATAACTGGAGTGACCAGCACTCTTGCATTTTCTAGTTTTAGACAGACATAGGAGGACTAGTAGTTTATGAAGTCAGCGGAGTAGTGTGAAAAATAGTGAGAAAATAAATGCTTTAAGGGAGAGTATGGAAAAACTTAAGCTTCATCATAAGAGCTAAGAGGCAAGAATGTTGGACCTAGCGACAGTTGATAGAGCAACCCAGTACATGGATTCTGTTTTTAGTAGACCAGCACCGAGGATGCAAGGAAGGAGGCTTGAGTTTTCCCCGGTGGGTTTTCATGATGCTGATGTATTTGTGTTTAGTATAGCAACCACTAGTCCTACCCTTAATCTTGATGATGGACTTTCCACATAGAGACGTGGATATGCTAGTACCATTAGTGGACAGCAGCACTAAGCTTCAACAAGTTGAGGATTTAGAGCTGTTATTGTAGAGGCTATTAAGGCAAGTTGTTACCACTAATCGTTCAGACTTCTCTTGAGGATAGAATTGTTATTAGAGAGTATGCAAAGAGTGTGAGTACTGAAGTCTATGATAGTTGCAACGATGATGATTCAATACATGAGGCAGTGGCTTCCTCAAGTGGGACCAATGCCTGTATTGAGTCACCCAGTTATGATGTTAGTGATCTGACTATTACGGAAAACTCAGCGGAGGTTGGTTTAGGCCCTGGCATTATGGATTCACGACATAACATTGAGTCATGTATGCAAGATCAGGTGATAGGAATGGATGGTCAATCGGGAGTTGTGGATACGGACAATATGGATACCTTTGATGATTCATTTAAGTATGATATTAGTTGTTGTGGGTCTAACATTCTTTGCCACATGTTATGTAATGACTCTGAGGGGTTTTCGGATGGGTCCCAGGACCAATGTTTACTAGGACTTACTATTGAGGGGGAAGCTGAGGCATGCAAGGAGTTCAATACTATGAAGGCTTCCACCTCTTCAATTAAGGAGTTGGTAGAGATACTAAGTAGTTGTACCTCAGTTATTGATATGTGCGAGGATGGGAGCACATATAAGGTTAGCAATCATGAGGTGAATAGTTTAGATACAGTCTCCTATCACAATGCAATTAGTGAGGCAATATGCTTGCAGATGAATCATGGGTTACAGAGGCATCATGTGGCTAATCAGCTGAAGGTGAGTAACACTGACATCTCTTCAACTCTTGAGCACTACGATGCTATCCAACAAATGTTACTTGCATCTAGTTGGGGTGCTCCTAGGTCTAATGAGCACGGTGATGGCAATCTTTCTCTAGCAAAGGTTTATTCACTTCGAGAGGTCGTCAAGATCTTGAAGCATAATTACTCACAATTGGTAGCTGACAAGGATTACCTTCTGGAGTGGGGTAGCACCTATTATGAGACTTTGTTAAGGAAGGAGGAGGAGGTGGTTGAGCTCACCCATGAGCTTGAGGTGACTATGGACTCTCTGTAGTGTGCTCAGTGGCTTTCCTAGAGTCATAGTCACAATTGGAAGAGGTTATCATGGAATTAGAGTAGATGCAGTCGACACCAGCTCCAGACCTAGTTCAGTTACATATAGTGGTGGTTGATGATGAGTTTATTTCCACAGGCAGTGAGGATGGATATGGCGATGAGGCAGGTACAGCAGTTTGGGGTACGTGTGTAGTCGATGCAGAGGAGATGAGAGCATCAGAGGACTGTGGTGTGATTCTGATTGTGTCAAGTTCTCTAGTAGTTAGCACACTAACAAATGGTGTATAGCAAGTTATGAATAGTTTGAATATGGTAGAGAGTCGTTTGTCAGTTCCTAACACTACTCTAACTTGTTCACAGGACTTGGACAAGTTACCATCCGATTTGGGGATTATTTCTCCTAGGGATTTGTTTCCTTCTAAGAGAAGCAAATCTATCATTTCATCTCATACAGCTGATACCATTGGACAATTGGCTTTGCCACGATTTCAGAGGGATTAGCTATGGGTTGCAAGGAAGCAGGTTGACACTTCCACATATAATTTCTACTGCAGAGAGTCTTTCATGGAGTATCTATTAGAGAGTGCAGATTTGTGAGAGGGACCATACAGAGTGTCTGAGGGTACTCTCATATGGGGCTCTCGTGGTATTCAGTGGTTGGTGGGAACGGTTGTAGAGACCTTGTCTACAATGCTTCCCCTCAAGGATTTTGTGGTTGGGTTTGCTAAGAGAGTTGCCCAAGATCATGCCTGACCAGTAGTTCGGTGTCGAAGATCGAAGTCATCTCCTAATTCCCAGTTTGGTACTGATGAGCCATTGACAGAGATTGGGGCTTTTTACCAGCATTAAACAGTGAGGAGTGCTCATCATTTCACTTTGGACCCACAAGTAAAGGATTTGGTTTCACGTAGCTGCAGGTTGGCTCCGTTTTCATACCATACATTATGAGATTGCTCCATTTTCATAGTAATTTCCTATTTGTGAAGCATTGATTGCAAGTCCTTGACTTTGTTGACATTTCATATTGTAATCAATTGCGTTAAATTCTAATATCATTGGAGTCACGAGGAGTTGAATATCAAGAACTGTCACGTGATATTCAGTTTTCTTGCCAACTGTTTGTATTAATGTCAAGCTGTCGTAGGTGCATATTTACTTTGTGTATGACATCTATATGTATTTGAAAGGTCAAAAGAATTGCAATTGCACTATAGTAAATTGCATAGTCATCTTAGTAACCATTTGAAAGTATTTAAATCACATTTGGCATTATTTCAAGCAAGCAAAAGTAATCTGAAAATAAAGGACAGCGAGATAGAGGTTCCATGCAAAGTGTTTGACAAAATGTCAAACATCTAAAAAGTGAAGTAATTTGATGTTGTTGGAGTTAGAACCAGTTGGGGTCCTTTACAGATAACTCTTGTTGGTGTTGATATTTTCATCTAATCCTTCATGTCTGTGCAACATAATTTAATCCTTAATCATGAACTGAGGAAAAGCAGAATTACAGGGCCATCCATTTGTCCCAACCATTCCAAATTTCAAAAAATGACGAAACTGCTCTAAATCTGTTTGTACTTTGCAAATCTGCCGAACAAATCTGGAATGCTATAGCGGCCACATCCATGTGACTACCAAACAAGCATGAATGAAACTGCTATTTCTGAAACTCATCTATGAAGTTACTCCTAGCTTGTCCTCCAGCATATTTATAAGAAAAACTGCAGAATTTTTGACAATTCAAATTGTCATGGAAATAATTACTCAGCATTGCCAACCAGATTGAGCATATTGGAAAAATTTACTCTATACAACTCAAGAAAATTTAGATTTCTTCTTGCCAAACCTCAAAGACTTCTTTACAGCTCGAACATATAGTGGAACACAATATCCATTACTGCCAGGATTTCAAATCTGTGCACTCTCTCTGAGTATTGACAAAGCTCCCTCCATGTATTGTCAAAGCCAATGACATATTAATTCATAATGACTTTTGATACTACTCTATGTCATATGATTGACGTGTACTTTTGTGAAGATCTGTTTCATGTACATAGTAGTAATAGTACTCATTCCCTATTTAAAACCTGATGTACTCATTTTGTAAAAACACAACATATTTAATTCTTTCATTCCATTTTCAATCAAATAGTTTATATTTCTTAACAACCTTAATTTGCAGAGCAATTTTGGAAAATAAAAAAGCAATTCCAATAGAAACTATAAATACTAATCAACTTTTCAGCTTCTACATCACGAATCAAAACACAAACACCAACAATTTGAATGATCAACAAACTAAAAACCAGAACATGATGTCAATAGCACTAATATGAATCACGTTCAAATTAAGTCCAAGATATGACTTCATTCCAAAGTTTTTGTACAATGTTTCTAATGTTTTTTAACAAGAAAAAGATGGCTAAGAATGCAATAATCTGAGTACTTACTGAAATACCAACAGGTTTGTCTAGAACAACATATGATTCAGTCTCTGCAATAACTCTTGAAGCCCAATCAACCTCATAGCATCTAATCGAACATCAAAAAGAACTATTAAAATTACAGAATGAAATTTCAACTACCTAGCATAATAGCTTGCACCGGATACATTCTCAGGCAACAAACTAAGTTCCAGGATATTTATGTTTTCGAAAACAAACTGGACAAACCAATTTTTAACAAAGATATCTCAATATCTGATTTGATAAGAAACCATTACACACAAACATTATACAGTGCTATAAGTACCTTGGAAAGCGCTTTGGATGTACATGAACACGTAAATACGACCCAGCTTCTATGTATTCATTAGGACTGGTTATTCTGAATGTATTTTGTGCCTCTCGAACTGTTTTTCCTTTGAGAGCTGGTCTTTTCTTCAACATAGTGGGTGCAGTTACTCGTTTAAACAACCGAATTTGCTCAGAACTTGCAGTTGAAGGTGGTTTTGGGCACACTAAGGCACAGTGAACAGCTCCAAAATGAATGAGATCTGCAACATAGCTTTGGAAAATAAAAAGGAGACCCTTAACTAGATTTTTTATTGGTTTACTCATAATGGATACAACTAAATAGCATCCAAGAATCAATTCAAACATTAAATAAATCATTTCCCTTACAGAGGAGGAAGATCGAGCATTTCACAGATATGATCGACAACATTTCCTGATTCCTCCATCACAAGGTGTTCTATCCTTGGTGGTTCATTTTGATGAGGACAAGGAAGCAAGCGGTTGTACTCTGGATAACTGTCATACAAACACCAATTTATAAAACAATTTTGAGCTTTCTTCTACAAGTTATGCTACAGGAAATAAATAAAAAGAAGGCTACCAAACTAATTAAAGACTAACATACTCTATAGTATATACAGCATATATCAATGCATCTACTCGGACTATATTTAGACATGGTAGGCCTACAACATTGGAGCTTTTGCTTCAGAAATTGTCTTTCAATATAAAACTTTTGAAACCGTCAAAAGTATCTTGTCAACTACTGAAAAAATGATCAAGATTTACAAGCTGTGTAATGAACAGAGGAATTCCAGAAGAATAATAAGAGAACACAAACAAGTGATAAGCTATCAGAGGATGCTGTATACCAAGGGCATACAAGTTGGTTATAGTTCACTTTAGACTAAGAAAAATAATTTGCCAATCACATGTAGGTGTGGTAAGTTATCAACAAACATTGTGGCCTCTTACAAATGTTTAGGAAGATAATAAGCATTGACAAATTGCATCTACCCTTTCATCTCAAGATATTTACACTCTTCAAAATGAGTTATTTTAATTTTAAAAAGCACCCTGCCATGTGCATCATGTTATCCCGACTTAGGTGGATATAGAAAATGTAAAACAATAAGTGCAAGAACTTGTCACAATTTCATGTGACAGCTGTTAAACTGAAAAATAAGGCCTGGAAAGTGATTTTGTTAAACGATGAAATAAATCATTGTAGGATGAACAAGGAAGTTTACAACTTTTTCCATAGAAATGACATGAAATGTACCAACAAGATTATAGATGTTGCAGCCTTCATGATTAAGAAGGGGATACACCACTATCCAACACATTAGGAAAATTTAATTGGAAGGCATGTTATGAAACATTGGCAAAAGGTAAGAGAGAATGTTACATACCAAATTTTTGCCCCAAACTTTTGCCTATTTTAAAATAATCTCATAGCCATTGAGACATGTGAAGTCAATTGAACGGTAAAATTGTTGAAACATTTGATCATGTGAAATGGAATTTTGGTTGTTCATATTATTTCTATGACATGTTAGTTAATCGTTATGCTTGAATTTCATATGATATGTTAGTTAATTGCTATACTTGAAATTGAAAATGAATATTATGGAATTGAAAATGATTTATTAGATACTTTGAAATTAAGGAAATATGTTACTCTGACACCTTTCCTTTTGTAGGAGCATGATGAAGCGGGGGAAGTATTGCCAAAATGGGAGTTAGGAATGGGGCGCCAAATCCACTGATGGACCATCAGGTATGAAATCTAACTACCTTGACCAGGGATGAAATGGCTAGGCAAGCAAGAATGTACATAGGAATACCATGAGCTAACTAGTTGAAATTATAACATTGAAAAATATAAAAAAAGATTACCTTCATAATGCGATGACCTTTGAATATCTTGCAATTTCTATCATGTCTTAATATAATAATGCCGTAGCTATACTCATACTTGTGTGGGTATAAAATGTGTACATATGTATATACATACATACATACATATGTGTGTGTGCATAATCTCTAATAATATATATATATATATATATATATATATATATATATATATATATATATATGTAATATCCCAGTAGGATACTATCTCCAAATTTTCTTAAAATAAAATTTAGAACATAAACAAATAAATAACACCATGTAAACCAGCAATATAACCAGTAAATTCTCATTAAAATTCCTCAGAATATGTTATTGCATTATACATCAACAATACAATAACCAGATATTAAATAATCTAATCTTAAATACAATATTGCAGTTAGATTGGATAATCAGAAAAGAATCTAAACTGCAACTGTGAACTCCGTCGCAAATTCACCACAAATGATAAATCGAGGCTACGTCCAATCCACCAAAGAAGACTTGAGGATTTGTGTCCTTTGATCCTAAGTAGAAGCTGAAGCTTCGTTATGTTTGCCAAAGAGAAACCAAAAAATCAATCTCAAAACCAAGCATACCCAAAATGAGTCTACCCTCCTTTTAATGCATCATGTTGTGACTCTTCAGTTTCCACTTCTTTGACTTCCATCATCTTCAACTTTAGAATTGCTAATGTCTGAAAAAGGGGACATTACAAGTCCTCCCTCTTTAGCCAATACCGGGGCCCCATATCCATCTACTAGCATCTCTACAACCCATACCGGTAACTTTGAAGTCATGATCAGTCATGTTGTAGTACTCAAGGTGAGAATGCAACCCTTCTATCACTTTGATCCCTGGATCCCAAGTCAATCTATGAAGTACCAATGCATCCATAGGCTACACAATTCTGATCATAAATCGTCGGGTGTGAAGCATCATAGTATAATCTGTCAAATGTTAAACCTACATCCTGTTAACACTTGGATCCCAAACCAAACTATTGATACGACCCTAGGTGTAGAAATAGATGATCGGTGAATCACCAACCAATAAGTAAGCAGCGTCCATATCATAAGAACTTGGTGATAACTCTCTAGGTAAGCTTAAAAAACCCTCAGGGCACACTAAAGACAACTCTGAATTATCTTCTTCATCATAAGTATCATCACTAAAATCAACATCTCCATCAATGGAATGATCACCTCCACACATAGTTTTAAAGTAAAGTCACATGATTCATCTTCTACCTCATGATATGGTGAGATCATGTCACTGTTGTTAAACAGATCAGAACTTATGTATTTGACTTCTTGCCGATCCTTATGGTCTTCATTAATATGTGCCTTACTAGGATGGAGAATAGTGGAAATGGTATTGATTACTTCAACAATTTGTGCCATCTCCATAGTGCTACTTTTATGTTCATCTTCCTTGTGAATGGCTGCAATAGAATTATGATATTCAACTTGATATAAGGAGTAATGTGTAATACTTAGTTGAAGACAACTCATCTATCTCCTTCTCTTTATCTTCAGCATGTTTGATAGCTATATCCCTATCATTGAGCAATTTCAAGTAATTTGATTTCATTATTTCTAATGCCTCTTTAAGAATATAAAGGTATGCACTATTAATTTCATTTGTTATTCCCTTCTCCTTTTCAACACCTTTAACTTCCCACATGGTTTCTTCAATGTTTTTATGGGTTGTGTCAAAATGAATTAAGGCTGCAATGATCATATCATTTGATATTTTTAGCTTATCCTCCAAACTATATGCCCCAAAATCATCAACCTGAAATGAATTTTCTGATTGGTCATTCGAATCAGCCCCTATAGTAACATCATCATGTTCTAGATTGTAAATGTTTACCGTACAGGGTAAAGATACTTAACACATGTAGTATAACATGATACAACACAGAACAGATACTTTATTCATATGTGCAATATGCACTCAATGATTACAATGATGATCCAAAGTCCATTTCGGACGGTGTACATATATCTTCCTGAAGGGGTGACTCAAGCATCACACAACTGTTTGGATACTATTCTACCCATCAGCTATACTATAGATTTTACCAACATCATCCCCCCCCCCCCCAAAAGAAAAGTCGTCTCCAGACGACAATACAACAAAGCTCAAAATTAACCAATTAATTACATCAATGCATAGATACTAAACAGAGGGATGCGTCCCTAGTGTAGTGGACGTCCGCACCCTCAGTTCATTCAGCTTTGCCCATAGCTTGTAGACTTGCTCCTTCCTGACTTTCAGTTCCACCTCTACCTCCATCTGAAGCTCTAAAGCTGATTGCATCATTCTAGCAATCTCTCCCAACTCTTTCTCCTTCTCCTCTGCTACTTTCTCCTTCTCTGTCGCTGCTCTCTACAGCTAACTCTGTTTGTCTAACAAGGCTGCCCTCTCGGATTCCTAAGCTGCCCTCTCCATGGCTAACTTGGCAGCTGACTCCTCCTGAGCCCTCTCAACTGCTACCTCGTCTGCCTAGCTCCTTCATAGGGTATAATATGCCTGCCTGTGTATCTCTACTATCTTGTGAGTTAAGGTCTCAACTCGGCTCTCCATACCAAAACTTTTTGTCGTGGCCCAATCCTGTCGCATCTCTACAGTCTCCACATCCGGTCATCTCCACTCCTCAAAAAAAACTGTGAAGGCAATCGGGCATCCTAATCTCATAAAGGATATTACTCCCTCCAGCTCCTGTTTACCGTACAGGTAAAGAAGTCAACACATACAGACAATAATAGCAGAATAGCAAAATTATATTCGCAATAGTAGATGAATCATCATTTACAATGATCCCAGACGGGATATAAATACTACTGCCGAACCTTCCCGAAGGGGTCTGTCGGCCACAATTGTTCTATCCGTTACAAACTATTTACCGCCGGACCGTCGGCTACAGAAACACCGCCGGACCGTCGGCTACAGGATGCAAAATACTGCCGGAACCATCCAGTCGGCTAACACCATCCCCCCCAAAAAGAAAAGTCATCTCCTGACGACTGACAAAATATCTGAGACAAATTAACAAACAAAATACATTAACAGAGTGACTACAACAAGAGAAATCTGCTTTTGTCACATCACTTCCACATTCATCCCGTTACATCTGTAGCCTTTGCTAACACAATACTGTCTCCTCAAGCTGACCTTGATAGCCACCTGTGCTGCTTTCTCTGTTTTCAATTCCTTGGTACCCTAAGCCAAGTGTCGCTGCACTGCCTCCAACCGGATGATCAGCTCCTCCCGAGCTCTCTACGCATCCACCCAGACAGCCTCACAGCCAACACCTGCTCCCACTGCCTCTGGTACACAGAAAGTCCATGCCTGCAGCAACTTCAACTCTTCTCAACTGGTCAGACTCCTACAGCTGATATCCGCCACGACTGGGGGTCCAGGGGGCAATGCCCCCGGCAGGGTCGAGGGGCAGCGCCCTCGCGGGGTCCTGGGGCAGCTTGCAGTACAAGGCGGGGTCGAGGGGCAGCGCCCCTCACCGCCAAGACCAAATTAGCACTTCGAAACCTACACAAAAATGCACGGAACACACCATTTCTGTCATTATCTGCCGATTCTGCACTCTTTCTAGTAACCACTGCTGCTTCCCCTTTCCTTTGGCATCATCTGTAACTCATTCTGAACAACTTGAATCTGTTGTCGTTTTTTTTTTTTTTTTTAAGTAACTGCTTCCTCGACAATCCACCACAAATCCCTCTGCACACAGAAATTTTTCTCCATGCTAGCTGCCAACAAACTCTTCCACGGCTTCTGCTTGCCCGCTGACTCCATGCAAAAAAAAAAATGGTTTATTCAGCAATTCTACCACACACAGCTTCCTCATGTGTCTCCAGCAAGTCCCATAGGCTGCAAATATCATATCCTTGTTGTTATATCCAACGTATTTTCCAACAGCAAAACAGGCCTGCTTGCAAGAACCAAATCGTGCGTTTTCAAGAACTTCGCCATGGCAGAATCGGGAACAAAAACGGAGCCCAATATCATGAAGATCACCCACGGCTAATCTCTTTTCCGCCCGCGGCCTTTCTTTCTTTACCCGCGGCTAATCTCCTTCCCGCCCGCGGCCTTTCCTTCCTTACCCGCGGCCAGTGTCAGAGACGAAATTGTTTTAGAGCCCGTGGGGCGTTACCTTCTTCTCCCACGGGGCTTATCTTCTTCTCCCGCGGACCGTTAGTTGCCCGCGGGGTTTTTTGCAAAGGCTTTTGTTTACCGTACAGGTAAAGAAGTCAACACATACAGACAATAATAGCAGAATAGCAGAATTATATTCGCAATAGTAGATGAATCATCATTTACAATGATCCCAGACGGGATATAAATACTACTGTCGAACCTTCCCGAAGGGGTCTGTCGGCCACAATTGTTCTATCTGTTACAAACTATTTACCGCCAGACCGTCGGCTACAGAAACACCGCCAGACCGTCGGCTACAGAAACACCGCCGGACCGTCGGCTACAGGAACACCGCCGGACCGTCGGCTACAGGATGCAAAATACTGCCGGAACCATCCAGTCGGCTAACAGCTCCTTCACTACTAAGTCCAACGCTTGAGTCTCTGCAGACGCCAACACCTGGCGAGCCCGAGTTGCTAGAGCTGCTACATCAATAAGAAATGCCTCTCTCATCCCTACCTCCTGCGCTACTAGATGTTCCTGTTGCACACCCATAGCCCTCTCCACTGCTTCCACCATACGCTCAACAGCATTATGCGGTAATCCCTCACCCTATGTTTGCCCAACCTCCTATGTCTGCAATGGGTTCTCCTCTAAAACTACTTCCCACGTGGGTGTTTGAAGGTACACCACTCGAGGTGCTGGGGTATGATGGAACTACGTACTCAAGTACGCGCTCAACTACTGGGTTCGGCTCTCTCTGTCCCACTTTGGTGATGCTATCAGTACCATATCTACTGTAACCACCGCATCAAAACCCACTATGTCCAATCGGACACTCGATGCCCCCAAACCCTCGCCTGTCAGTACCTCCATTACCCCTATCTCTATGTCCATCTTAGTATCAAGTACCCATGTCTCATCTCCAGCCTTTAGTAAAGTCTCACGAGTTGGCTCCATCGTTACCTTCGGAGCAGCCATTTCCATTGGTGACAGATGCGCCTCTGCTACTGCCTCCGTAATAGCTCGTGTCTCTACAGCGAGCGGCATCGCAGCCGAAACTAGTGTCATCACTACTGGCTTCCTGAACCGACCAACACTCAGAATGCCATGAATGCCAACAGGAGCCCGCTGGGGGCGATGCCCCCTAGACCCCCAATCAATTCAGTTATCAATTGTGGGAACTGTAACTAGTTGATGTGACTTGGAGTTGTTGCAAGCATAGAGTGTCTGTGTGCCAGAGGTGGAGAAAGCACTAGAGCAAACCTTTCGAGAAGGATGCTACGCTTTGAGGCACTTGAAGTAGGTGATGGATGTGAGGCTGTCTTGGTGGATGCATGGAGAGCTCAGGAGGAGTTGATCATCCAGCTGGAGGCAGTAGAGCGACACTTGGCTAGAAGCTACGGATGCAACGTGTTTTGGAGACCAATTTGGTGCAGGCACAGGAAAAATGTGAATGTGATGTGATGGAAACAAATCTATCTTGTTATAATTAGTCAGTTAATGTATTCCATTTTGTTAATCTATCTCGAATATTTTGTAATTGTCATCCGGAGATGACTTTTCTTTTGGAGGGGATGATGTTGTCAATAAATTCTATATTGTAGCCAATGGGTAGAATTATATCCAAATGAGCGCGTAACAGTTGAGTCACCCCTTCGAGAAGATCTATGTACACCATTCAGAAGGGACTTTGTAATAATGATTGTAATCGTTGTAATCACTGAGTGCATATTGCATATATGAATAAAGTATCTGTTCTATGTTGTATCATGCTATAATACATGCATTAAGTATCTTTACCTTGTACAGTAAACAGTGAATAGTAGATTCATTTTCAGCTGCACCATTCTTTGAATTTCCTTCCATCTTCGTTTGTATTGTCTCATCAACTATTATGCCAATATTTTCAAACAGCCCATTCTCATGGAGAAGTCTATTTTCATTTATAGACATCATGTAGATAGACATTCTCATGAAAATGCTTGTCAACTACCACTTCCAATTCACCAAATAAGATGCTAAAACAATCCTTACCACCATTCATAGCAGGCTCCCTCTCATGGTCCTCATTATGTTGAAGTTGGACTAACAAATCCTCAACTTCCTCAACGCTGATCTGTAAAATATTATGAATAGAATATTTTGTATATATTTTATAAAGAGACAAAGGCTCATATATACAAAACGAATGTTACAATAAATAGCAACTATCTAAAGATAGATTGCATAAGGATCATAGCAGATTGCAAAAGAATTGCAGCAGGAAAGAGCATTAAAAACAGAATCTACCTAATATTAGAAACATTCTAATACCCTCCCATAATGCTCAATCGGTCAATAACACCAATAGCCTCCCTGAGTTTTACAAATTTATCAGAACCGAGAGACTTGGAGAAGATGTCAACAGACTGCTCTACGGTAGGAACATACAGCAACTAAATAGATTTGTCTTCAACCAGCGGACGAATATAATGGCAATGTGTTTCAACATGCTTGGTTTGTTCATGGAAGACCGGATTCTTGGCCAGTTTGAGCACTCCCTGATTATTACAGAATAGAGGAGTCAGTCCTGACTGAGGAACATGCATATCTGCAAGCATCCGCGGAAGCCAAACTGCTTCACAAGCTGCTTTTCTTCTTCGATGGACGAAAAAGCCACTGCCTATTGTTTTCTTACTCATCCATGTGACAGCACCGGACCCCAAATTGAACACATATCCAGCGGTAGACTTACGATCATCAACAGAACCGGCCCAGTATGAATCTATGTAGCCACATAGTGTAGGATTAGAACTTTAAGTGTACAGAAGACCATAATCAGGAGTACCACTAACATAGCGCAGGACATGCTTTGCAGCTGTCCAATGATCAGCCTTGGGCGCTGTCATAAAGCGGGATATGTAGCTTACCGCAAAACTAATGTCAGGTCTCGTGGCAATAAGATAAATGAAGCTGCCCACTAGTTGTCTAAACAAAGATTCATCCACAATAGGTGAATCGGACTGAGCTGATAATTTGAGCCTAGGTTACATAGGAGTGGGAGCAAGTTTGCAATCCTGCATTCTGAACCTGTCCACAAGACTTCTGGCATACTTGGAACAAGAAAGAAAGATACTATGCTCAATCTACCAAACCTCAACTCCGAGACAATAGTGCAAGAGTCCCAAAGGTGCAACACAAATCCTGTTTGATTTCAGTGATCAAATGTGTTGAACTTCCAGTGATGATCAAATAATCCACATAGACAACTAGAAACAATACATCATCACCTTCATGTTTAATATACAGATTTGAATCTGATGGACTCCTCTCAAAACCATGATCAGTTAGGTATTTATCAATTTTCATATACCAAGCCCGAGGGGCTTGTTTCAAACCATAGAGAGCTTTGACAAGTTTATAGACTTTGTGTTCCTGACTAGCAACCTTAAATCTAGAAGGTTGCGTCATGTAGACCTCTTCCTGTAAGTCACCATTCAAAAAGGCACTCTTAACATCCATCTGATGAACTTTCCAACCAAACTAAGCTGCTAAGGCAAGAACAAGCCGTATGGTACTCATTTTAGTTGTAGGAGCAAAAGTCTCCTCATAGTCAATACCTTCCCCTTGTGAGAACCCTCGAGCAACAAGATGAGCCTTATACTTTTCTAAGGTTCCATCAGCTTTGTATTTTACCTTGTATACCCATTTGCAGCTAACAGGCTTCTTCCCTACAGGAAGATCAAAAAGGACCCAAGTGTGGTTTTTCTAAAGACTCTGAAATTCAGCTTCCATAGCCTATTCCCACTTAGGGGTACCTTTAGCCTCGGAATAGGTCTAGGGCTCATAAACACTATGAATGTTAGCCATAACAGCAAAATTAACTATAGGTTGTTGTTTGCTCTTATTTCTAGCAACTCTACCTTCAATGAGCTCATCATCCCTGAGATCACTAATAGTTTTAACCCACCATTTGGATCGAAGAGTAGAAGAGCCAATCTCTAGAGGAGCTGGAGGAGGTTCGGGAGCAGCAATAGAGGCAAGAAGAGGATCATGTTCGGGGGCCTCAATAGGATCAGCATTAGGTGCCCCAGGGTGAGCATTATCTGTATCATCCCTCCCATCAAATGGTGCTAAAGGAAGAGGAAAACTATGAGGTTGTTCCTCATAACAGTGTTCAGAAGAAGACAAAAAAGGTCCTCAAGTTTCATCAAAAACAACATCACGAGTAAAGATAAGATAATCAGTGTCAATATCTATCAATCTGTAGGCCTTATGGTTGTCACTGTACCCTGTCATCATGAGTCTCTAACACTTGGAATCTAATTTGGAGCGTTTAGCATCAGGAATCCAAACATATGCAAGAGAGCCAAAAATCTTCAGGTGGTTGATCTTGGGCTTATGACCAGACCACAACTCTTCTGGAGTTTTGTTCTTGAAAGCCTGAGTAAGGGAACGATTAAGAAGGTAAACAGCAGTAAACACATTAGGAACACTCCTATGTTGTAACATAGAACAAGCCATCTCAACAATTGTACGATTGCAACGCTCAACAACATTGTTTTGCTAAGTGTAGGGTTTGGTGAATTGGCATTTGATGCTATGTTCAACACTAAAATAGGAGAATGCAGTAGAATAAAATTCCCCTCCATTATCTGTTCTAAGAGAAATGATACTGCAGCCAAACTCGTTTTCAACCAAAGATTTAAAGTTTTGAAATGTACTAAATGCATCTGATTTTTGTTTAAGAAAGTACACCCACATCTTTCTAATAAAATCATCAACAATAAGCAAAAAATATTTGCAACTAGTAACTGAAGGTGTATTCATAGGACCACAAATATCAGCATGAAGTAATTGAAGTACCTAAGATGCACGCCAAGAATCTCCATCTTTGAAGGGGTTCTGATGTTGCTTGCCAGCTTGACAAGCGTCACATACTCCAAGATGCTGCGTCTAAATCGGAGCTAGGCCAGAAACAAGTTCCTCCTGGGACAACTGAGAAAGATATTGGATGTTGAGATGTTCATATCGCTGATGCCACAAAGTACTGAGAGATAAATCACGAGCTGCCATAGCTATTTCAGGAGAATCACCGATGTTGGTAAGCAGATATAGGCCATTATCCTCTAGACCAATAGCAACAATAAGATGATTCTCTCGATCAATAATGGAACATTTGTGGGCACTGAACACCACATCCAACTGAGGAGAATTTCTCATGACTTGATTCACAAAGAGCGGATTGAGTGCCATACCAGGAATGTAGCATACATTGAAAAAGATGAGTTGACACCCACCAAACTGTATCTAAACATTTCCTCTGCCAATAATTTTGAATTCCTCTCCTCCGCCAAACACAACTAAATCACTGTAGGGATAGAAGTCTGTAAACCAATCACGCCGATGAGAAAAATGATGTAAAGCACCGGAGTCAATATACCAATCAGACGACCAAGCTAAATCAGAAAGGCTTTTAGCCATAAAAGCATAGAAAGAAGACTCCTTTTTCTTAGAATGTTCAGCAACATTTGCCTGTTGATTTGACCCTCCCAGCTTCATTTGTTCGGAAGCGAGTCGCTAATAGCAATCTTTCTTCATTTGGTCGTGCTTATGACAGTAATGACACTAAACACTCTTCTACTGAGAACTACCTAAGGATTGATGTGAGCTGCCCTGTTGTGATGACTAAGAAGGCTGAAATTTAGCTGCAAAGGCTTGTTCTAATGAGGACGAGGAAGCATAGCTACCAAACTGTTGCTTCCAACGATCCTGCTATAGAATTTTGGTGCACAACTCTGGGAATTTCAAATCAACATTAGTTGAGGTAATGTTGAGAGTCTCTATGAAATGCTCATCAGATGTTGGTAGACTTTTTAGAGTAATAACTACCATATCTTCTTCCTTCATCTTCCGACCGATGGCTTGAAGCTGATCATGAATGTCCTTAATCTTTGTGAGGTGCTCCTATAAGGACATACATTCATCCATCATGATGGAGAACAACTGGTTCTTTAGAAAGAACGTGCAACTCTTGTCGGATGTTTCATGCAGCTCCTTCAAATATTTTCAAATGTCTAGAGCCGACTTGCAAGAGGGAATCTGAGATAAATGATCATCTATAACAAATAGCTTGAGAAGCATAACAACTTCTCGATTTCGATCATCAAACTTATCTTAATCTGTTTGAACGGAGATCCCACGAGGCGTGCTAGCGGAGGTAGGATGTGATTCTGTGCTTAGAACAAGTGCACCCAGACAACAGTACTCGAAGATGGTTAACATTCGCTGCTTCCAGGTGTTGTAATTGCTGCCATTAAACCACTGACTATTTTCCAACATCAGGTTGGTCAAAGATGCCATTTGCACAGATTTCAAGGCAAATTTTAGACTAACCCAAAAAGATCCGACAAGTACCCAAAAAAGCATATAGAAAACCCACAAAGAATCTGAAGTTAAAATTCAAATCCGTTGGCCCAAAAAATCGAGGCACGGAAAATGAGGTACATAGAAAATCCTGACGAAGACCCAGATAAGATCTCAAGAAACCCACCATAAATATGTTATCAAAAGAATTTTCGGATACTGAAAATTAGGGTTTAAAAGAAATGGCTCTGGTTAAGAGAGAACTACGAATAGGAGCCCGAAAATTACAAAGAGTAGCCGCCTCTAGAGATGTGAAGGTCAACCGATTCCAAGAGAGCCCAGTCACTTGCAGAGCCAAGAGAATACGGGTCACACTTGAAGGCAAGCAAGCCGCGAACATAGAAGAATAGGTTGTAAACAAAGTGTGAATGTAAGAAACTTAGAACACAAGTTGCACAGCAAAATGCGACAGTAGCAAATGCATGACCAAAGAGCTGCAAATGAAAAGGGAAAAGAACAAGAGCTGTCCCGAAAAAAAAACTTTGCGATTTTTGCAGTCTCTCTCCCAAAGAGAACGATTTCGAAAAAATTGGAAAAATAATTTCCGAAAAGAAATTATAATTTTCTTCAAGAAAGTTTTAACCTCGCTCTGATACCATAAAATATTATGAACAGAATATTTTGTATACTTTTTACAAAGAGCTAGAGGCTTATATATACAAAACCAATGTTACAATAAATAACAACTATCTGAAGATAGATTGCATGAGGATCATAGCAGATTGCAAAAGAATCGCAGCAGGAAAGAGCATTAAAAAAAGAATCTACCTAATATTAGAAACATTCTAATAATTCGCACTTCTTGAGCTGACCCTTCCTCCTTGTTACCCTCACAAGTGTGACCAAGTGACCAAAAATGTTTGCATGTGAAACAAATCTGCTCTTTCCTCATTTGGTTCTTGGTTATTTTCTGAGATTCTACAGCCTGTAATTCCCTTGCCCTTAACTCTTCTCCAGCTCGCTATTGCTTATACTTCTCAATTTTGGCTCACATTGTTTGAGCACTTTGTTGACCAACTTACAAGAAACTTTTATAGCCTTTTGTTCTCTATTTGAAATTGTTAACAACATTTGTAGAAGTGGTTGGAAATGAGCATTACACTCATTAATTGTTATGACCATAATGTTTTCCATGGTTGCAACAGCATCTGCATTGTGTTCTACCTTGATTGTGCCTAATAGATTTTGAAAAATGGTATGTATTAAATCATACAGTCCCATGTCAAGCATAAGATTGCATAGCCTGATTTCTGCAAATGCTTTTAGAACGGCAGCCCTTCTTGAGAAATGACAACTGCTGGTGTCTCCAAGATTTTGAAAAATATCAACCATTAACTTAAGTACCTCCTTCATTACATTTTCTTTGTAAGGTTCTTGAGGTGCTAAAATCCTTGTAACCTCCATCAAACAAGAAGTACTAGCAATCTTATCTCACTATCTAAGTGTTTCAACCACTTGTGGGGATTCAATGGGGTCACTACAAAAACAAGAGCAATCTACAATAAATTAGAGGGTGATTGGTTGACCATGCTTAAGCATCCTTCCAATTTGATCAACGTGATGGAGTATATTCCTTGTTGCTAATCTTGATCACAATTTGCTACCCATTTCATAAAGTATCTTGGCCAAACTTCTTTCTAATTCTAATGCCACATTTTATTCTAGAATCCTTTGAATCTGCCTCAAATTCTCAGGGGATTTCTGTTGCAGAATATAATTGGAACTCTAATTTGTGAGCAACTAATAGAATTCTATCCCCTCCAATGCAATATGCTTTCATTTGTGGTTGTAATACTCCCCAATATCACTTGTCTAATCATTTCTTCACATGCTCCCCTTTGGGCTGATTATATGTTTGTGCCTCAAATACTGTCATTGTGTGCAACCAAAGCACCACTGAATTTCTGAATAAACTTTTCCCAAGTTTCAGTGGACCGATATCTCCTAGAATTCAATTACACTGTGTTCTCTGCTGCTATACAGGGACTTGTTTATCTTCCTCATTCCTATATAAATCACCAAAACTGTAGCACCTCTCCCATTTGATTTCTGTAAGTCATCCTGATGGATGCAACCCTGTTGATCTCTCCTTGAGAAGGGATCATGATTGGAACCATGAGTGATCTACACCCTTGAGGTGATTGGATTTATGTTACTATATCAGTTGCTTTGATTATGCTTATGGCTGATTATGAGATTATGATGTGTTAGATAGTTCACTGAGGTTTGTGCCAATGGTTACCAAGATCGATGTGGTATTATGATGTTGTTCCATGATTACCCAAAGATGTGTGCAAAGATTGCACTTTGTACTATTATCTTGCTACATTGGACTAGGTTTTTGTAGCAGTGGTTCATCATGTGTTTGACCATTTTCACTTATGTCTTTTAAGTGTCTTTTTAATGTTATTTAAACAACCATTATTAAATGCTTAAATAATTAGAAATGGATTGTCCATGTTGGATTCATTCGTTATGTGCTACGGATATTTACCTTGTTATATTTTGATCCGAAAGATACTAGTTACTCATGTTATGTTTTACGTTTGAGATGACCCGAGGGTCAGATGTTATACTTTGATTTCAGTATCATAGTTGTTAGACTACTATGTTGTTCAGTTGATCATATCTACATGATGATGCCATTTGGAGATGACAATATGTTTTATGATGATATCTAGTTATCCAATATTTGGACATATCTCTAATTATGTTATGTGATGGATTTAATGCTATGGTTATTTACTTCATTCTTGCTTCATTATGCTATATGCGAATGTGAGTGATGTAAATAGATTATTTTAGTATAATTGAATAAATGGTTAAATTAGGTGATTTAATGCATTTATTGTTTTGGCTAAGTTATCATATGCAATTGCACTTGATCATGTATTTTAGTGTGCAAGATTTATATCCCTAGCAATGGCACATGGAGTTAGTGATTCAGCCATTCATATTTACCAATGTCCTCCCTGTATGGTCGACGTATCTTATTTAAACGTTTAAATTAAACCTTCTAGTGATTTGATTAAATCCGGAATCATTTGCATTATGTGACTAGACCCATAAGTGTGTCCGTGCATTTAGAGAGTCACATTGTCGTGAAAGTTGTTAAGGAAATTTCTGTAATTTTAGGCTTTCGGGCTTTATTTTTATTGTTTTTAATTTTTGGTAGCTTTGCCATAGATGAATTCCAATTACTTGGAATAGCCTGTTTTCATTTGGGTTGATTCGGGATTTAACTAGTTCTCCTAGTTATTTTCCCTAATCCATTATTCACTCACCAAAAAAGATTTTAACTTGCTAATCCATTATCCAAAAAAGAATTTACTTCCTCACTTCTCACTTTTGAATTAGAAAGTTTGAGAATAAAACCCAAAATCCTCTTCATGAGGAATTATTGTTCTGTTCGTTATGGCAACTACAAGCGTGGGATCGTCGCGAGATTGGTCTCGTTAGATCTAGCTTAAGGAGACCTTGGATTTCCACGATTTTCGGCTACTTCTGCGAGATTTTTATTTTATAGTTCAGATTCTCGTTTTGCCATTTTGGCTGTGAGGTAGGGCTCTCTCGTTTTATTGTTTCGGCTCTGTTTCTACTTCTGTTTTCGGTAGTCGTTTGTTAAGAGGCTGAGAACTAGTGTTCCCCTCTATTTCTGTATGCTAGCTCTACCCGGTTGGGTGGGTATGAGCATTTCTCTATTTTTCAGGATGAGGGTTTGGGGTTTTGCACCATTATGCTGGCCATTTTTTGCATATGGACTCCAAACCCAGATTTTATTGGATTTTTGCGGCTTGTGTGCCCTAAGACCAAACGGGTTTTAATTTTGAAGTTTGAGTTTTGAGGTTTTTGCCTCGATTTGTGTGCCACCTAGTTTTCTTGGGTTCTCTTGGCATGATGTTGGTCATAGACTTGGATTATCTGTAAGATGTCAGTCAGACCATTGTTGCACTTTTATGGTTGCATTGAGATGCGCATTGCATCTGTACTCTTGACTTTGTGTTCGGTTGAGTGATTTTATATCTGGTGTTATTGTTTCTTTTGGACCCTTGTTATTTCGTGGACACTAGCATCCATACTCCTGAATTGAGGCTGGTTGAGTGAGTTCATGATGTTTGGTCTTGTTGCATCATTGGGATATGTGTAGAATCCATACTCTTGGACTAAGGCCAATTGAGTGAGTTTATGATGTATGATTTTATTTTTCTTGAGATTCATGTAGAATCCGTCCTCTCGAGTTTGTTTTCAGTTGAGTGATATTTTGCTTGTGTTCTCATCTAGTTCTTGTGTTATGATCTTCATGATGGTGGTGCATCACACACGAGTACGTGCACGTACATTTTTCGGGTGACTTGCAAGGCTCGATCTTTCGTCGTACTTCCAAGAGTTATGATCATTTGGGGTTGGGTTGGGAATATGCATGCCTACGGGCACTCGTCGTTGGATGAGCATGGGTAGGGTAGGGTAGCACATGGAGGGGCTTCTATCTTGCAGCCTAGTGACTATTTCCCATTGTTTGGCAAAGGAAGTTTTACATAAGTGATAATTAAATTAAAATACTGCGTGGTAATAAATATAAAAAGTGGGTTGTGCACCTTCCATTGGGAAGACTTGTGTGCCTCCCGTTGGGGAGAGTAGCTGCCAATACTAGCTTGGGCTTGTCGGTGCCAAGCGACTCTCCATGATGTCAGCCCCTACATAGTAGCCCATTGAGTGTCTGACCAGGACCTATTGTACTTGCATTGTTTCATGATCTTGGTTTCAGTCATCATTACTGTCTAGTGTGAGTGTTAGCCATGGACGTTTTCTTTGAGTGGTTTTGTGGTTGGATCTTTATCTCCATCAACACAGCCGAAGTGGACCTATGGGTTTCACATGGTTGGGAGGTGTAGCTACCTTCACCACTGCTAGGGACCGGTGTATAGAGATGGTCTATTGTCCCAATGCGACCGTTGTTGGATGTTTTCACTTGGTACTTCGGGTTCCGAAGTATGCTTTCTTGTGATTTATGTTTTTATTGGAATGCTTGGATATCATGTTTAGATGATGTTAGTTTATTTGACGCATTCCCTTATTATGATGTTTAGCATATGATTAGATGATGTGATTTGCTAAGTTGGATTATCTATTGCTTATTGGATTAGCATGTTAGATTTCCTATTCTTATGATGTTATTACGCTTTAGTAGTGACGTCCCCATAAGATAGCTCTGACTATCTAGTTGGCAGTTTGGGATGTTACGTGTAGGGATGGCTAGAACCTTCGAGGTCTCGTGATGCTATTATGGTTGGGAGGAATCACACACAAGTTTTAGATGTGTTGGTGCTTATATGTTCATGTTTACTTCATATGATGTTTGATTTATGAACCTTGTATGTACATTGCAATGTTGCTTTCTGCATGTTGTTGCATACGTTGTTATGGTTTAGATGGATAGATGTTCCTCTTTCTTGTTTCATGGCATCTTGCCGTTTATGCTCTTGATTATTCATTCCTTGATCTACGTGGATCCGGTACTCACTGGTGTGGAGGAAATCTTCTTTCTACCTTTTTATTTCATGTTTTTCTAGTTTGTTGTTGTGGATCCTCGCACGAGATTGTACTTTCTCCCGCGAGAGTGTAAAGGTTTGCATGGTGTGTTGAGTTTCCTCGTGTGGCTCATGGTATATCCTCGCATGAAACCCAACACCAGTGCAATGCTTTTGACTGATGATCCTGACATTTCCTCGCATGAGATGGCATTTCCTCGCATGGCTTGGTGTACTTTCTCACACGAAGAGGTACTTCCTTGTGCGAGACTATCAATTGTAATTTCTCTCTTGCAAAAAACGTGGGGCATCTCCGTTGTTTTTCGAAGAATGCAAGTTGGACTTTTGAGTACTCTTTAGGAATGCTAGTGTTGCCATGCTTCAACAGATCAGAGTTTTTAGGTTCTGTTGTCGTCTTGGATTTTTCGTCGTCAGTTTGAGTATGTCAGTTTGGTTGTGGCATCTGGAGATTCGTTGGTTAATGGAATTGTTGGTAAAGTCTTCCGTTGCGATCTTTGTGATCCCTATATGATGATGTCATGTGCATTCATACTTGTAAGAATATATATATATATCTTGGCTTGTATTGAATCCTTGTTCCAAGGATCTCCGGGCGGGGCATTACAAAAACCCACATTCCACAAAAGTTGCTCTCCCTAGTCACAAGTAGGCAAGTAAATACAATGTCCTTTACATGTGTTAACTCTGTTAAGAGGCTCCCGTAGCAACACTCTTCCACTGTTTTAAATTAAACACCCTCAATGCATCATCTTATCCAGAAACCCACCAGAAGTCATATATTCAATCTTAATGTCACCATACAACAATGATTTCTATTTCATAACACCCGATATGTCATATGTCAACATTCAGGTGTTGTCCAAAGACAACAATCTCTTCACATACACAATCTGATAACATACATATTAGTAATTGCATGTCAAGTTTATTGAGTGTGAGCATTGATGTGGAGGCTATATGATTTGTTGCTGACAAAAATGCCAAACAGCTATGTGGAAAAGGTTGTCTTTTGTCATAGAATTGGCTAGCCAAAAAACAGCCACCTCCGAAGCGCCAATTCGTATTAATCAATTTGTTTAACACAGGCATACAAGATTTTGAATATTGTCGCTAATTGGCTTCTACCTCTTGGTGAGAATAAATTGTCATTCCCATATCGATAGCCATATGTTCACAAACCCTGTCTTTCAACATCAATGTGTATTCTCTTGAAGCTCATGGTTTCAATACAATTGTTACAAAGGAATATGGTTTATGTAACACCTTCACAAATTCGAATTTCGGCTTGGCATGCCAAGATAACAATTGCTACCCAACCTCGTCATCTTCTTACATAAGATGATTAATGGACCCCAAAATATATGTCGCCAATTTCTATGTGACTCATGTCAACTGCGATTTCAACTCAAGAATAATTTTTAAGCTCTGCATAACTTATGAAATGATATTATATTCTGACTGAGTCGTCAAGCTATGAGAGTATTCTAAAGTTGTGCAAAATCCCGACCTGCACCTAACACCAATGTTGTCAATGCTCTGTCATTATTTGTATTCTTCCCCAAATTTACACATTCTTTCTAGGTGCAAATTGTGATCGAGCTTGGAGATGTCTTTGCTAAACTTCCCCTTAGCCTTCAATATAAGTGGCAATTACACTCTAATCTTCATATACCGTCTGCTTTTAAGATATCTACACGATTGTTAGTATTGCTCCCATTCCTTACCTGCCGTTATACCAACTGACTATTCTGAGTGTAACCCTTATCTAGGTGTGATAATATCTTATCTCAAGTTTTCATCATTGCACATTACGGCAATCATAAGGGCTCTGGATAGATTTTCCTCCCTACTGCAATGACAAGGATGGAACTATTACCTAAATCAGCTCAACATTGTCTCCTAGTTTGAACTCTTGACACTGTCAAAACTCTAATATCCACCATTGCAAGGAGATTTCAAATGCAAAAACTTGAAGAATATATCAAAACACCTTCAGAAGTATTTTCCTCTTGTCATAGAAAATTTACTCAAACTCACGGCACGACCAAATTAATATTTCAACAAATATAAAGACGTGGTTGAATATTTACGGTTCTTGTACATTGAATGTCATTTAGTGCGAATAACTCTCCAAATTCTCTGCAATGCCACCAGGCAAAGGCATTTCGTTTTCTCTAGTTTAGAAAATTGGCAGATGTCTAGTGATTCAACCATCAATTGAATTCTTCAAGACTTCAGTCTATACGTTGGAAACCATGAATAGTTTTCAAGAACATCACAGCACAATAGTGGAGAATTTCCTCCACATAAAAAGGTATACTCTCCAACTCCAATTTCAATTTGTTGCTACAATTCCCTAGTTTTCCTTGGTAACGCTGATACAGCGTCCAATGGGAATAAGTAGACATGTAACTCTGTTTATACTTGCTCAAGTCCAAAACAATGAAGCCCATCCAAAATTGTATTTAGCCTAACAAATTATTTGCCTCAAACATTCACGGCTTGCACCTTTTCCCTGTTGGTGGATACCCCTGCATAGCCTTAGCGAACTCCAACCAACGTGAAGAATTTTTTGAACAGTCCACGATTCAATAAAAAATATGTTCACTCTTTCCTTATACTCTATGCCAAAGTTTTCTTGTTTGTATAATTCGACAACTACAAAATTACAGAGGCCCAATGGTATTTGAGCGGAATATTTAATCCTCCTTTCCAACTGTAGTTTCGTTCACCCAATAAATATTCCTCCACGGTGATAAAGACTTCAAGTTTAGACTATTAAACTATTATAACTTCATAATCCATGCAACTTCATCGTACCCAGCCTCTTTTTGCCTCTGATAAAGCTTTCACTAAATTTATTTTCGAATAAAACCTTCAGTAATTTTGTCTCTAAATTAATTTTCACAGGTTGGTAGCTTTATATAGAATTTTCTGAATAAGCATCACAAACTAGCAAGAAAACCAGCTCTGATACCACTGTAATATCCCAGTAGAATATTATCTCCAAATTTTCTCAAAAATAAATTTCAGAACATAAATGAATAGATGACACCATGTAAACCAGCAATATAACCAATAAATTCTCACTATCATGCCTCAAAATATGTTATTGCATTATACATCAGCAATACAATAACTAGATATTAAAAAATCCAATCTTAAATACAATATTACAATCAGATTCGATAATTAGAAAAGAACTTGAACTACAACTGTGAGCTCTGTCACGAATTCACCACAAATGATGAATCGGGGCTACATCCAATCCACCAAAGAAGACCTGAGGGTTTGTGTCCTATCCTGAGTAGAAGCTGAAGCTTCCTTACATTCTCCAAAGATAGGCAAGAAAATCAATCTCAAAACCAAGCATACCCAAAATGATTCTCCCTTCTTTCTTTTAATGCATCATGTTGTGACTCTTTAATTTCTACTTCTTTGTCTTTCGTCATCTTCTCCTTTGTCACCTTATAGCCCCCTTTATAATATTAAATTGACTCATTTTATAAACTTGCTTTAAACTCTCATAAGTCCAATTTAATATTTTAAGAGTTTAACTTCAAAATTCATAATGTCCCAAAAAGGGGACATTACAATATATGTATATATAGAGAGAGAGGCTACTCATACAAGCATGAATATAAGGGGCGATATCATTGTATTAAGTCACGAGCATGAAACATTATTGTTGATATCCTTATAATTTTGGACCTTGGCAATAGCTTTATTATTTTTACCTTGAGCGGCCACCTTTCATATTTCTTCTTCTTCCATCGGGCCTTATAATTGTGTAATGATTCTTCTAATTTATTTTGAACCGATGGCCTTCGCCAAACACCTTGCCACCTCATATTTTGCTTGCAAAACTAAGCATGCAATCAGTGAGCTTTTTATGCTACGCTATTATGCTCCTTTTCTTATCGTATGGTGGGTTGGAGAGGTGGCTTATGAGTTGCATCTGCCTGAGAATACCAAGGTTCATAATGTATTCCATGTTTCTTGCCTTAAGGGAGCTTTGGGCAGTCATGTGATACCATCACCTATATTGCCTCCGTTGGATGAGGAAGGGAGATTAGAGTTGATCGTGAGTTGTTGGTTAAGTGGCAGAACTTCCCAGAGGAGGATGCTACTTGGGAGCCTAAGGATATTCTACAGCACCCTAGATTGTGATTGCTTGAGAACAAGCAATCTTGGGGAGGGAGGAGTGTAATGTCCCCGATTTAGCAAGTTTCTAAAGTGTGGTTTTGTCAACTCATCATCGCGACCCTCATGAGTTGACGTTTGGATTTGGGGGTCTTTGTCCAGATATTGCTATTTTTGGACTTACTATTTCTAGTAAGCCACTCTCGAATGGCTACTATTTTGGGTGTGCAGTTCAAGCAGGGTGATCGTACGGTTTGTTATTTGATCTCTCGTTGAAATATTATGGAAGTCATATTTATTTGGAGGATTGTGGTTTAATGATTATTTATGATACACTTTATTATCATTGTGTTGCCCAACTTTTTGTTGTCAAACCAATTGGCAAAAGTAAGTACTTGTGTTTAAGTGAAAGAGCGAAATCTTTGAGTTTAAGTCTAAGTCCTTTTAGGTTAGGCGAATCTCTATCGGATTTTCCCTTTTCTCCCTCTCCTCACTCCTAGCCAGGTGGGTTTTCATTTTGTCGAATGATCTTACGGGTAGGTTAGTGCGTAGTCCAATAGATATTCATTTTACTCATTCAAAGATCAGCTATATTCTATATCCATTTATGGCATTTCACTGTTTGAAAAACTGATGCTGGCAGAAATCTAGAAAATTTCTTCTCCTTGGTGGGTTTCCTACCCATGAGGACGATTTCTCGTGAAAGGCACTAGATGATGCACATGTATCAAAAACATGCAAATAACAAGGCATCCTGCAAACAATAATGTTTTCATTTACGATTATGACTCCCAAATATTGCTCAGATTCGTCATGGCCCACATAATCGTTCTTGGTGGAAAACTCAAATTTAACTTCTCCTCGATGAGTTTTCAACGCATGAAGTTAGTTTTCTGAAAAGGCAGTTTGAAATGCAAAGGGATGTTAATTGATCCTCGAAAAGGTCTGATGGAACACAAAATTTTGAAAAAAATTTAGATTCCCAAATGTCTAGCGAGCAGAAGAATCTCCATGTGTAACTATGTGAAATCTCATCTTCAAAACTTTCATGAAGTGTCAATGCTTTCTACAATATAAGCAGCCTAAGAACAAAGTTTTGTAGAGTTATGATGACTATATATTGCAAGTTCTTGAGGATGATAGCAACAAAAGAAAAGACAAGACATGGGGGATTGAAGTTATCAATTGCAAATGCTGCTTGTGGTGTCTATCTACATACCTCTTTGGACAATGCATGTCATATCCTTAAAGATGCTTTCCGATGGTCCTGATCTATATTTAAATCTAACTACAATCTAAGTCATCACAGATTAATATTGCCATCAAAATACTGATTTGTTGTCAGAGTTATAATGATTCCAGAATATGTTCACTGCATATGTTCAATCTATTGTGATAGTTGATCTGAAGGCAGATAACAATCGAGTGATACATTATCTCACGGGAGACTGTTTGAACCACACAAAGGGGCCAATTCCAATAGCAGCGTTGATGAAAAGATAAGGAAAATAGATTAGTTAGAAGCAAATAAAGAAGGTATTGGGTTCATAAGTTACAGATTATTCTAGAACAATTTGATGAGTGAATTATATTCAATAATTGTCTCATTAAACAAAATAACAACAAAAATATGGTAGCCCACTGGTCTGAACAATAAAATAGTAAAATAGTGTAGGGAAATGCCACAAAATATCATTGGGCGGAGAAGGATAAAACCTACGCATTCACTCGATTTGATGATTCAGCCACAAACCATGAACAGTGGAGTATACATGAAACCCAACAACAAAAATTCTAAATAAAGAATGAAACAAAGACGCTGAAGGAAAAATGAGGCGTGACAAAATAGGCTCCATTCACCACATCGCCGATTAATGGAAGAAGGCAACTTTAAATACACTATAGAGGGGTAAAAGGATGTTCGAATAAAAACTCATGCCTTAAAATGTCGAGGGTCAAATCAAGCATGGAAAGATGTATGGATGAAATACATGTTTGAACGGGAGATTGGAAGCCGCAGACGATGTTTTTAAAAGAATATGAAAAGAGCCTGATAATTAAAATGATTAAAGGGTATTTTTGTGTGCCACCTTCTCCAATTCGAGAGATAGTTGTGTGCTGCCAAGAGCATGCCATGTGATCTGGTCATTAACCTTCCAGAAATAATTCTTCCAATATTGCTAAAGAACAACTATGGAAAGTGTCAAGTATTAAAAATGAAATTGTTGTCAGTTTGGGAGGTGATTAAAATCTTTTATCATAATCAAGCATTCAGAAATGCTTACGCAGGATTAGTTGCAAGGAGAGAGGCAATTTATTTCTGAAGAGATATGATTTTTGAATGCAAAAGGTCATGTCCCTTCGTATTTAAGATATAAAATGGAGAAAAGACAAACAACATTCTAACATAAAAAAAAATACAAACATTCATTCAGATATTGATAAGAAGCATTTTATATTTTATATATTTTTGTAAGGAGGAATAAGGGCTCAATATGGCTTTGTAATATAAATTCCATTATTTTATTTTTAAAATAAAATAAAATATCTTTTGTTTATTTTTAAATGGCGTGGAGATTTAAACTGCAGGCAAATCGTCCTTTGTAATTATTTTTTGGAATTCTATATACAATTTAAATATCGGATAAGTGGACAAGGTCATTTCGCATTTAAATTCGATCATCACAGATACTATGAAATATTTAATTGTTTCTATATCTGTGTCCAATTTGTCTCTCAGAATAGTTAAAATTCAATCTAGACTAATTTAAAGATTGCGTAATAATTGATCTGTTGCATCTTGATTATTTAATTGTTGGCAATAAAGTGTGTAAAATATTATGTTGTATGTGAAAATTCACTGAAGTTGACTCTATTGCCCGAATGAGCAGAGGCACTGGTCTTTTTATTGAAGTTAAAAAATCTATAATTTCCTTCCTGCAAGCATCAAATTAATTATTATTCAATTATACAGAACATCCAACCATTATTCAACATCCAGTTTCATTTTGATCGAGTTTGAGGACTTTGCCAACTGGGAGAACTCCAAAAGTTTAAATTCGCTATAGAAAAACCTTGAACTAGACAGTCGGCATTCGAGGTGAAGGTTAACCCGCTTGGGTGTAGCAAAAAGCCTAAAGTGCAAGGGAATCGAAAAGTATTCCGTTTGTTGGCTAGAACTGGTTGAGAAGTCCTATCGAAGAAGTGGCAAGCGCTTGGATTTCTAATCTATGATTTTGGGAACCAACAAGGTCTTTGCACCTCATTTAGACATTTCCGACTTAAGAAGAGCAATTGTCCAAAATCCGACTAAGAAAGGAAACATTAGCGGAGAAACAGAAATGGTCTTCTCCTTAGCAAGTTTTCAACCCATGAGAAAAATTTCCCAAATTTCGAAGAAAAATCAAGTTAATGGTCGAGTTTGATTCACAAGTTATATTTAGAACATGTCAAAACGATACTAAAGCGAATCGAACCATTATGGAAAAGAAATGATGGTCAGAATCTCAATTGGCTAACATTTCCCCATGGAGTACCCTAATGGTAACTTTTCGAAACTTAAGGAAAATGGAAAAGTAAGAAATATGTTTACGGAAAGTTACCATTGAGTTCAACGGAATAGTGAAAAGACCCCTAAAAGGTCCGTTGAGCTTTCACATTTACTAGTCAACGAGTATTTCCTTACATCTCATCCGTATGGCGTGAATTTTGAAGAATGGATGAATCAAGGCTATCACATATAGAAACATAAAAAGTTGAATGAGCTACCGCTTTTTCTTTGAACTATTATTCTATTAAACTCGCATAGCTTTTTGAAAACAGTAACTATTGCATTTGTTATCCCTTTCATCTCTTCTATTCAAATCTTGTTCTCAAAACCATGGCAACCAGGTTCGCAGGTTTCAACGGATAAACTGGAATCAAATCCCAATTACAAAATTTCACAAACACTTCTCTTCACTTCTACAACATGGAGGATTTTCAAAAGAGAGTAAAGTTTGAACAGATTCACCCCATCACCGAGAAACTTCAAGGATGCGAATTAGTTGAAGTTGTTGGTTTTCCAGTTGCAGTTCAAGCCCCGGAGCTGATTTACGAGTGCATACATCATTATAACCCAGAGACGAGGCAGATTGTGTTGCATGACGACATAGTGTTGATTTCAATTGATAGGCAAACAATAGTAAATTGCCTCCCTGTGCCTAAACAAGAAGAATTCTCAGACTTGACCTTTGGGGGAGTCGTTTCTGAGTTCTCCACAAAGAAGATGAGCTAGAAGAAAGAAATCATGCAGACATGGTTCCAGAAACCACGAGGTGCTAATAGTAAAGTTCCTAAAACCTTGTTTGGGACCAACCTCAAGCCAGAGATTATTGATATTTTGGTTCTCCTACATAGGTTGAAAGGTGAGGTAGAAGCCTTGAATTTTGTTGAGCAGTATTTCTTTTTAGTACAAGTCATTTGCTCTGACACTCAATACATAGATTAGGCTCAAGAGGTAAGCAAAATTTTGTCCAATGCTCTCCGAGGGGCCAAATTTTATAACACATTCTATATGTCTTCTTTCCTAATTTATATGTTGGCCTCGTTGCACTTATGGCCAGTCCTCCCCAGACTAGAGAGTTTTCCTTATGCTGTGAAATCTTATGAGTTCTATCCATGCTTACAGTTACAGAATAGTTAAGCAGAGTATGTGAAAGTAAATGATGCATTTACTATGAGGATTTGCAGGGAGCTACAAGGATGTCCAGAGAGGAGATTCATTTCTGAAGCCATGGCCGCTATCAGCCAGTTTGGAAGTTATTTCATTCAATTCTCATCTATCTCTTATTTGCATCTTGTAGCCTTCGATGGATTCCCCTTGAAGCTACCAAGGTGTCCCAGTGACATGCTCGTGCTGATCGAGATTGTGCGGCAAGCCCTTCAAGTGAATATTTTGAGCGGGAGCTTGAAGAAGAAAGGATATGAATTTCCTATGGTGGGGACTTTTAATTGCGACACCTGCTCCGATGCCAAGAACATGTTGAAGGCATTTGAAAAGAAGTATAAGTTGGACATGTACAAAGTCCTAAGGCCCATGTTCGACCCAAATGGTGTCATGTCCCCTTTGAAGCGACATAATTCCTACGGTAGATTTGCCTATCATCGACTCTCGTAGGCAAATGATTTTGGAGAGAGAGTCATCTCGTCGCCAGAAGACTGCATCTTGCTACATCCGGTAAATGGGACCTACATGTTCTAATGTCGAATTAAGATTGCACTTTTAATTTAATAAAGTTATTTAATTTTTAATAAAGTTATTAGATAATAAAAGTGCATTATAATAAGACATTATAAAAGACGATTCTGGAAGCTTCCAGTGACTTTCCAAAAAAGGTAAATAAATAGAGGGCAAGAGGCACCCATTGAAGCAAGCAGTTTTGAGGATTCTACTTCTATTTCAGTTGGAGCAATTTGTAGTCATTTGGTCTGTGAATTCTCAATTTATCTTTGGGAACGAAAACTCCCATTGATAAGCAATTTTGAGGGTGTGGAATATCACCTAAATTATTGCACATTGGAGGTGACGCTGCAGTCATTTCATCGGGGCAGAAATCTGGGCCTAAGGCCAACCTCAAGGATCACTACATTGGAGGCGGTTAGCAGTAAAGGATTGCCCGAATAAGAAAAAACCAGAACTTATAGAGGAAATCTCCCATACCATTTCGAAACTGCCAAGGCACCCTTAGACGTATTTTAGCTGGAGTACTTATGGGCGTCGATTTACCTTGAGTATTGAGACGCATTATTCCTGGATATCGGGCCGAGAGCATTAAGGAGAATCAGAGATTGGGGAAGCGGCCGAGATTATATGTCCCATAGAGGAATTTCGTGGGACTGCTCATGAACTTCCAATGCTGAAATCATCATTAGAAGACGGGAAGAATATTTTAAACTTGCTCCAAATTATATGCGACCCAGGGCACGATTCTTCTAATGCCAAGTGGATTTAGTCACAACAGTTTGGGCTCCAATTGAAGGTTGCGAATTATATTAAAATTTGCACACAAAATCCAGCAGCAGCGGTAAACAGAGACGAGGGAAAACTGGGAGATACAACTCGGGTTCACCGGCTCTAATCATTAACATAGCGGTGACTCAGCCCAGGTTAGACCGTCGGATTAATTGAAATGATTCTGTACAAACCCATACGACAGTCCGAGATAAATTTAGCAGTATCGATATTGTTCTATAAATTATGAAGGGCAGACAAGGACAGACCTGAATTCACCAGTAAATCTTGACAGTAAGATTGCAGCCAGGCAGGGAGAAGTCCCATTCCAAGGATTCATGCTTAAGCGAGAAAATCCCAGGTTCTTGATGTTACTTTATTATTTAGCTAAGTCTCTGTTATGCATTTACCTTCAAGGATTTGTTATTACCATCGAAGTTTGTAACAGACCAGTTCCTCAATGCAAAATACAATAAGATTTTTCTGAACTTGTTAGTGCCACTGTTATTCATTACATTTGTTATAACCATCTTATTTGGTGGATTGTTTGAAACATTACATCTGTACTCATCTAACGGTTGCATACCAAGTATTTGACAAATTGCCGCAGTTCAGTTTTGGTGTGATTCAGTAGCCTTTAAAGTCAGGGTCATCTCAGTGGTATCAGAGCAGTATTCCTGCCATCCTGTGGGTAGAACATTTTATGCAACCATATTCCAGATATTATATTCGCAGGAGAACAATACTTAAGGGCAGAGATATGGGTGAAAGACAGTCACAGAGTCCACCTAGATTTCCCAGAGTTGATGACGATGAAACCAGAGAGTTTTACAGAATCATGACTACCGGACAGCAAGAAATAGCCCAGTCACTACAAGCTTTGACTACCATAATGGAGAGATTTGTTCAGCCCAGGATTCAGGAACAAGGCAGAAGTACACCTAATCATGATAATAGAAGTGTGGCAGGCTCCCAGGGTGCTCCTAGGCGCAGATCATGGACAGCAAATAGGCCTACTCGTCCCACTTTCCTAAGGGAGGAGACTCAGGAGATAGGAGAAGACGATCTGCCAGATGATTTTCAGGATGATCTCAGAGCTGCTACTGCAGAATGGCAAGCATTACCCCCACATGTGCGTGAACTATTGAACTTTAATCGCTATCTAAACCAAAGGAAAGAGCATATGAGGAGTAGCCGTCAGAATAGGAGGTCTAGAGGAGGTCATGATAGTGAGTTGCAGCAAGCTGTTAGCAAACTCACTTTACCATCTTTCGATGGTAGTGGTCAGATGACAGCACAGCCTTGGGTTCATAAGTTGGATACATTCCTGGCATTGAGGCCTATGTCAGAGATAGATGCCATCAGATATGCCACCTTGCATTTGGAGGGAGCAGCTCATGATTGGTGGTCACACGGGATGGTTACGTTGCAGCACAACCAGGTGACATCTTACCAAGACTTTGTGGATAGATTGGTTGAGCATTTTGACAAGAAGGATCCAGAGATTTATTTCTGCGACCTCGCACAGCTGAGACAGTCAGGCAATTTGGAGGTTTATATCAGTGAATTCCAGAGGTTGTCAGTTATGGTACAGGATGTCTCTGAGAGACGATTGGTTATCTTATTCACAGAAGGATTGTCCGAACCTCTCAAGGGGTGGATTAAGGCATTTGGTCCACCAACACTTCAGGAGGCTATGAGGAAGGCTCGGAGTATGGAGTTTACAGCACCTGCTAACAGGTTCACTCCCAGAAGTACTACTTCTTTCAGAGACACTAAAAAGTTTGATAAAAATAAAGGGAAGAGTATAGAAACCAAAGGAAAATCTACTACACCCATAGATGCAGAAGCATTAAACGACTTGCGCAGGAAGAAACTATGTTTTTATTGCAAAGGCCCATATGTCAAGGACCATGATTGTCCTTTGAGACCTAAAGGAAAGGCCAATAGAGTTATGTGGGCATATTATGAAGGATCAAATTCTGACAGTACGGCAAATGAGGATGACCACAGTAGTTCAAAACCTGAAAAAGAAACAGGAAATTCAGAGCAAAAGGAAAAAATTGAGTTACATTTACAGCAGGGGCGTTTGTCTAGTATTCAGCAGGAGGGATCTTTTAGATTATGTGGTGTTCTAGCAGGACAGAATGTGATCACATTGGTTGATACAGGTGCTACACACAACTTCGTTGATGCACGTCTGGTTGAGCGCCGTGGAATTAAGACAGAGGAGTTTGAGGGTCTCCGAGTACAAGTTTCCGATGGATACACCCTTAAGTGTAATAGAATGGTTAGAGACATGCCTTTACGTCTAAACAATTATGAGTTTAAAGCAGATTACCATGTGGTCAATATGGGCGACTTGGATATCGTTTTAGGTATGACATGGTTACATTTATTGGGTGAAGTCACTTTCCGTCTCAAGGACATGGAGATCAAGTTTGAGGTAGATGTGAAGCAGCATGTGTTGAGAGCCATCAGGAATAGTGACATTCGAACCATTTCTTTCAGGCGATTGGAAAGATTGGTGAGGCATAATGATATTGAATGGGCAGCCATGTGTACTCTCATGCCCACAAAGGAGGAACAACAAAAGACAGAATATCATCCAGACATCCAGATATTGAGGGAAAAGTATAGTAAGGTATTCAGTGATATTCCACCTGGTACACCACCTGATAGAGGGATTGAGCACATCATCGAATTAGAAGAGGGTGCTAAACCAGTTATGATTACTCCATACAGGCATCCAAAGAAGCTCAAAGATGAAATAGAAAAAACCATCAAGGAGCTTCTCGCAATGGGACACATTAGACCTAGTAAGTCTCCTTTTGCTTCTTCAGTAGTTTTGGTAAAAAAGAAAGATGGTTCTCTTCGGATGTGCATTGATTACAGAATGCTGAATAAGAAGACCATTAAGAATAGATATCCTATTCCACGGATTGATGAGCTGATAGATGAACTACATGGGGCATGCTACTTTAGTAAGATAGACTTGAGATTCGGGTACCACCAGATTAGAGTCAGAGAACAAGACATAGAGAAGACTGCCTTCAGATGTCATTGTGGACACTTTGAGTTTGTAGTGATGCCATTCGAGTTAACCAATGCACCAGCTACTTTCCAATCCACCATGAATAAGGTTTTCCATCACCAGCTGAGGAAGTTCGTATTGGTTTTCTTTGATGATATCTTGGTATACAGTCGAAAATGGCATGAGCATATGGAGCATTTAGAGACAGTATTGAATACCTTGCAGGCAGAGTCCTTGTATGCCAAAGAGTCCAAATGCGATTTGGGCATGACCGAGTTATTATACTTAGGTCATATTATCAGTAGAGAAGGAGTACGGATGGATCCTGATAAGATTCGTGCTATTGTGGAATGGCCTATTCCTGAGAACCTGACCCAGCTGAGAGGATTCCTTGGTTTATTTGGCTTCTATTGCAGATTTGTTTGCGGATATTCGCGACATGCAGCTCCTATGACAGATTTGCTCAAAAAAGGAGCTTTTGTTTGGACAGCAAAGGCACAGGCTTGTTTTGACAGATTTAAGGGGATCATGACTTCATGCCCGGTATTAGCATTGCCCGATTTCTCAAAGCCATTTGAACTTCAGTGTGACGCCTCAAGAGATGGTATTGGGGCTGTTTTGATGCAGGACAAACACCCTATTGCATATGAGAGCAGGAAACTCCGTGGGCCAAAAAGATCATTTAGCATCTACGATAAGGAGATGTTAGCTATCATGCACGCATTAGCTAAATTCGGGCAGTATCTAATAGGAGGTAAGTTTTGTATAAAAACTGACCACAACAGTTTGAGACATTTCCTTGGGCAGAGAGATCTCAATGATAGACAGCAGAAATGGGTGAGTAAGCTGCAGGCATACGATTTTGATATATCATACGTTAAGGGCACTCAGAATGTTGTAGCAGACGCCTTGTCACGCAAGCCACACCTTAGTGCGATGGTTGAGATCTCTGAAGATTGGAAGCATTTGATTGTTGCAGAATACGCTAGAGACTCTTGGGCATCTGGGATAGTTGATGGGACAATTGTTGACACCAGGTATTCACTTGTGGATGACTTGATCATTTACAAGAGCAGGATCTTTTTAGTTCCAGGATCAAAGGTGAAACGGTCTATTATGCGGGCTCTTCATGATTCACCCATAGCTGGTCATCCCGGGTAAATTAAAACATATAAACAGGTGCGGGAACAGTTTACATGGAAGGGACTCAAGAAGGATATATTGCAGTATGTTCGTGAGTGTCTTGTTTGTCAACAGAATAAACAAGAGCACACCTTCCCAGCAGGACTCTTATAGCCACTTCCCATCCCAAAACAAAAGTGGGAATGCATATCCATGGATTTCATTACAGGGTTGCCCAAGGCTCAGGGACGCGATTGCATTTATGTGGTGGTGGATAGACTAACGAAATATGCTCACTTTTTCCCCATCACCACTACTTATACAGCAGTACAGGTAGCTGAGGTATTCTTCAAAGAGGTTTTCAGATTACATGGGATACCCCGCAGTGTTGTCAATGACAGGGATAGTAGATTCTTGAGTCATTTTTGGAGGGAGGTGTTCCGATTATGTGGCACTGAGCTCACACCCAGTACTAGTTATCACCCACAGACTGATGGACAGACAGAGATAGTGAACAAGTGGGTGGAAGGCTACTTGAGGAATTACGTGGTTGATCAACAGAAGACATGGGTAAGATGGATTTATTTGTGTGAATATTGCTATAACACCACTTTTCACATGTCTATTCAGATGACACCTTTCTGAACGTTATATGGGTATGATGCACCGAGCTTTATTGACTTGTTGATAGGTGATGTTCGAGTCCCACGTGCCGAGGATTTGATTCAAGAGAGTAAAGACATTATTAGCACTCTTCGGGATACAATAGCTCGGGCACAAAATCAATATAAGCAATATGCAGATCAGAAGAGAACTGAGAGAAGCTTTGAGGTTGGTGACATGGTTTACCTCATGCTTCAGCCTTTTCGGCAATCTACTCTCAAAAGAGGTGGGTTAGAAAAGCTTCAACCTAGATATTATGGGCCTTTCAGGATCACCAGACGAGTAGGGGAATTGGCTTATGAGCTTGAGCTTCCAGTAGACAGCAAAGTGTATAATGTATTCCATGTGTCGTGCCTCAAAAAAGCATTGGGAGAGAATGTGGTACCTTCTGCAGTATTACCTCCCTTGGATGATGAAGGGAAATTGATCTTAGTGCCAGAATTCATTTTGAAAACCAAGGAAAAACAGCTCCGCAGAAGGGTAATCAGAGAATATTTGGTTAAATGGAAAGATCTACCAGTTGAAGATGCCACTTGGGAAAATGAAACAATTTTGCAGCATCCAGCTTTGAGATTGCTTGAGGACAAGCAATTTCAAGAAGGGCGGACTGTCATGTCCCCTTTGTAGCGACATAATTCCTATGGTAGATTTGCCTATCATCGACTCTCGTAGGCAAATGATTTTGGAGAGAGAGTCATCTCGTCGCCAGAAGACTACATCTTGCTACATCCGGTAAATGGGACCTACATGTTCTAATGTCGAATTAAGATTGCACTTTTAATTTAATAAAGTTATTAGATGATAAAAGTGCATTATAATAAGACATTATAAAAGACGATTCTGGAAGCTTCCAGTGACTTTCCAAAAAAGGTGAATAAATAGAGGGCAAGAGGCACCCATTGAAGCAAGCGGTTTTGAGGATTCTACTTCTATTTCAGTTGGAGCAATTTGTAGTCATTTGGTCTACAAATTCTCAATTTATCTTTGGGAACGAAAACTCCCATTGATAAGCAATTTTGAGGGTGTAGAATATCACCTGAATTATTGCACATTGGAGGTGACGCTGCAGTCATTTCATCGGGGCAGAAATCTAGGCCTAAAGCCAACCTCAAGGATCACTACATTGGAGGCGGTTAGCAGTAAAGGATTGCTCGAATAAGAAAAAACCAGAACTTATAGAGGAAATCTCCCATACCATTTCGAAACTGCCAAGGCACCCTTAGACGTATTTTAGCTGGAGCACTTATGGGCGTTGATTTACCTTGAGTATTGAGACGCATTATTCCTGGATATCGGGCCGAGAGCATTAAGGAGAATCAGAGATTGGGGAAGCAGCCGAGATTATACGTCCCATAGAGGAATTTCGTGGGACTGCTCATGAACTTCCGATGCTGAAATCATCATTAGAAGACGGGAAGAATATTTTAAACCTGCTCCAAATTATATGCGACCCAGGGCACGATTCTTCTAATGCCAGGCGGATTTAGTCACAACAGTTCGGGCTCCAATTGAAGGTTGCGAATTATATTAAAATCCGCACACAAAATCCAGCAGCAGCGGTAAACAGAGACGAGGGCAAACTGGGAGATACAACTCGGGTTCACCGGCTCTAATCATTAACATAGCGGTGACTCAGCCCAGGTCAGACCGTCGGATTAATTGAAACGATTCTATATAAACCCATACAACAGTCCGGGATAAATTTAGCAGTATCGATATTGTTCTATAAATTATGAAGGGCAAACAGGGACAAACCCGAATTCACCAGTAAATCTCAACAGTAAGATTGCAGCCAGGCAGGGAGAAGTCCCATTCCAAGGATTCATGCTTAAGCGAGAAAATCCCAGGTTCTTGATGTTACTTTATTATTTAGCTAAGTCTCTGTTATGCATTTACCTTCAAGGATTTGTTATTACCCTCGAAGTTTGTAACAGACCAGTTCCTCAATGCAAAATACAATAAGATTTTTCTGAACTTGTTAGTGCCACTGTTATTCATTACATTTGTTATAACCATCTTATTTGGTGGATTATTTGAAACATTACATCTGTACTCATCTAACGGTTGCATACCAAGTATTTGACGAATTGCCGCAGTTCAGTTTTGGTGTGATTCAGTAGCCTTTAAAGTCAATGTCATCTCAAATGGGTATGCCAAGGATGTTTTGCAAATAGGAAGTGTGATAAAACATATCACCACCATTGAGGATTACTGGGCCGACTGCAAGGATGAGTTCGTGAGTCGTGATCGAGCCTTCGCCAGATTAACAGTTGATCAAGTGAAGATATACAAAGTTAACATTGATGTAGAAGGGGTGGAAGACGACGGCCAAAATATGTATAGTAACACTTACCTGACTAAGCTCAAAAGCACTCCCATAAGCTCGGAGCCTTATGAAGACACCGAAGAGGAGCTGGAGGTAATGATGGCTTGAATCTACAAGAGGACCAGAAAGTGGGTCAAATGGACCACGGCACAACGAAGCAGGAGCAAAGGTATAGCCACCCAAGCATCTCCAAATGTAGTCGCAGCCCCCTCTTCCCAGAGTGGTGCCTCAGGCACAATCTTGCCTATCACTCTAGGGCCTACTCAACCAACCGGTGGAGGTGACCAACCTCCTGACAAGAACATCCCCCTTAATAAAACTTGTCAAGATGGTTCAGTACCAGTGATAGGAATTGAAATAGAGGCTGAGAAGAAGAAGGCGAAGGAATTGAAAGATAGTGCAGTCACAGTGGCTCTCTCCCCCATAGTAGTCTAATCCCATCTGTGAATGCTGCACTACTACTACCAAGTAGTCCCCAAGTGCAAGTGGTGGACCTTGGAGATGGTGGAAGCAATGAAAGCGAGTCTACTGAGTCTAACAAAGAGGCAAAGAAGACTACAAAAACAGAAAAAGGTCCCAAAGCTTCAAAACTCATTTCCCAGGTCTCAAAGAACCCTTTCTCTTTAGCTACGAAGACATTGACCCTGCTCAAAAGAAAGATGTTCAGTATAGACACGCTCGAGACTGCATCCAAGGTGATTGGCACAGAATCATGGTTGGAAGACACCTTGGACAGAAAGAGGAAGAGGAAAGAAGGAATTCCCAACAAAGAAACTTTATCTCTGGCTATCTATTCTAGATCAGCATTGAGTAAAGTCAAGAAGTAGAAGACCCTGTCAATTCTTTGACAAGATCCTAGCACAGGGCATCTAACTATGGAGATTGCTAAGCCCACTAAAGAAGGGAGAATTGAAGACATGTCTACAAAGGATTTTGCCTTACATTCTGTGGATCTCAGAGAATTAGACATGACACTAAGGTGGGCCTATGGAAGTCAACAAACGATGTGATAGAAGGACAACTCGAAAGTCTTAAGCTAGCTAAAGTCAGAAAGAAGGCGGAGATTCATGAACTTAATTGTTTCATCAGGCAATTAGTCACCCCGCTGGCAAGCATCTCAGGAATGTCAACCACCAGTGATCCTATAGCCACTAACATTCAAGCTATCATCTCCCAGTTGCGGGAAGACAAGCACTTCGGACAAATCGATAGAGAGTGGAGCGAAAAATTCAAGTTTGAGGGACTTGCAATCATAGAGAAAATCGATAATGCAATACTGAGGCTCAAAACAAAGAAGGATAACATCTCAGCTAACCAAGCTACCCTGGCAGTAGAGAAAGCCAAAAGTGAAGATTGCATGTCCTTATTGAAGATGATCGTTCCATTGAAGGCTAAGGAAGCTGTAGAGGCAAGGATTCTACCTAGGGGAGATGAGCCCTTATTTGAATGGCTACAGAGCATGCAGTTCAAATCTGAAATGATCCTAATGGCAGAAGAAGGATTGAAGGAAACAGAAGCTAAAGTTAAAAAGGATCAAGACAGAGACTATGAATTATTAAGAGGTCTACATACAAATTCCCAAGCTAGTGAACAAGGAAAAGGGATAATTGGAGTAGCTGTCATGCAAAAGAATTTCTCCAATTATCTAGATAGCTTGACGGAGAAATCTTCTGATCACCGGAGCAGAGTGTCGGAGCTCCAAAAACTTGGCGAGTGTATACACTTGGCTATGGAGGAAATACAGGAGCGGTTGAATTTCGTCAAAGATCTAGCCAAAGAGCATTCAAAGTGGCTCTTGAGATACACTTACGTTTATGTTCATAGACGTGAAGAGTTGATCCCAATCATTGTTTTTGCCAAAGCCTATAGGGCAAAGTCAGAAAAAGGAAAGAAGGCGAAGTGATTCTTATTCCACCCTTTCACATTTTGATGTAATGTTTATAACTAACAATTGGCTCCTTGTCATTTGTCAATTTTGAGGAGATGAACCAATTTAAATCCCATTTTGTAATGGTCATCTCAGAATCCTATATGTATCTAATTGAAAGATTAATAGAAAGTTGGCTAATTTTTGGTGTGAAATACTTGATGGTGCAGAGACAAATTGAGTGTATTTTGTATTAATCATTTTCTGTTCCATTCATTTCCATTTTAGTTTTTGTGTTTCTCTTTTGGTCTGAATTGAATCAAGGAATGAACAAAGTTTCATTCCCCTGTTTCGAAACAGCAAGCCAAAAATAATAGTATTGTTATTGGAAATTCAAGAGAGATTCTTTTCTGTGTTTTTCTTTCAAATTAGTTTTTTCATTCCTAGAACTTGAATCTTGCTGATATCAGTTTAATTGTAGATAGCACTCATTGTTGAACCATTAAACTTTGCGGGTTTATAAGATGTGTGAATCCACAAATTTGACTAATCCTAAGACTGAAATTCTCGCCTAAGTCCCTGTTTAGGCCTAACTTGGTTCACCTTTCCTATTCTCGAGTTAAGAACATACGCCACTTAGAGTTAGGAACAAACATAATTCATTGCAAATTATAAATACTAAAGGGAGTTGTACCTAAGAATTGAGAGGGAAGTTAGTAACTTAACAACAACTTCCCAACTATTGTAATCAATTGTTGTTCACAAATATTGGACATCTAAAGAGTAAAAGAAAAGAACAATCTGTTTAACAACACATTGTATTTTATAATATACAGTATTATGACTTTATACTATTAAAGTTGCTTTTAAGTGAAAAGTGTAAGCATAAAGCTAAGTGGCTCAACTTTGTATTATAGATATGGCTTTTTGGTGAAGGAGAGATCATCTTGAATTATATATTTTCTTTGCTCATTTCATCTGGCTGAGGGTTTGAAGAATTTTCGAGATCGTCTTTGATAATTGTGCTGAGGTAAACAATTATCATATTCTCCTACTGTGTCTACTATGGCTTGGAGAATCATGTTACTGATTAATTCTGGAAGTGTGGAAATTTACGATTTCTTGTTGGATGGTTGTACTGGAGGTCAAGATAGATATTGGGAGTTTATTTATCTATCAATATCAGCAGCCAAGGTTAAAATGCAGGCAGATTACATTGAAAGAAGGTAGCCGTTAACAACATTGAGGCCCGTTTTTTTCATTCCCAGCCTTGCACTGAGTTTGAACGGCAGTCAAGAAGCTGTGTAACCATTGCTGGAGTTGCGCAATTATCTAGCAGCCCGTGATAAGGAATTATGGGAGTCACTCCATAATTGTCATTATTTACTCAGCTATCTAGCGTATGTAATGAGTTATTCAAGGTCGGCTATCATCTGCAAAGGTGTGGCATTAAGGAGTCGTCATAAACAATAGGGAAGCAGTTGTGATTCTCGGCTTGACACAATAAATTGCAGTCTAGGTGCGACATTCAAATTATATGAATTTTTTTTATAAAGAAATTTGCAAATAAATATTAAGGAAGTTTATGTGGCTATTATCTATTATCATTTCAAACTCCTTGAATTTGTTGATTCTGATTTTCATACAAAAATAAAAGCAAATACATTATAAAATTGTTCAAATTGCAAAACAATAAGTTGTGCTCAATATTCAAGTTGGAAGTCAGTTCGGAACTTTACATCGACACCGCTACTCTTATCTGGCCTCTTGCTCTTTGATTGCCATAGTCGATGCTAACTCTACCACCAGGGCTGGTTGTTGGTACACTCAGACCACTACTTTGTTGGGTTTCATTGGGATTGGGATTGACAACCTCCCCCCCTTCCAATTTTCGTTAGATGCTCCTGCTCACCTCCTTCCTTCACAACAAGAGTTGAACGGGCATGTCAAACATCTATAGATGGTATATTGCCACTACTTGGAGTAATCCCCCCCCGGGGGGGGTTACGTCTACGGATGGCATTCTACATTGAGAATATTTTGGATATTCAGGATGGGATTATTACACGTCCAAGATATATTTGTCACAATGTTGGAGCCATGCTCTGCGTATTGCCCTGGGTTCCTTTCAAGTAGGTTCTCACAAACTTTGAATGCAGACCGATTGCCACATTGATAGTGAGGACCGGATTTGTCGGCTATATCCCTTAGCGGAGGCAACAACGAAGACCTACTTCATTTTCCAATGCCCCACCTACTATGAGATTAGAGGGAGATAATATTGCTTGTTCAGAGATTGTCGGTCTCTCCACCTTCTTCAGTTATACGAACCAAACGTGTCTCGTGCTATACCTTCGAGAGACCATGCAACTCCGTGACCATACTTGGCAGCTTCTTTTTCCCTAGAGCCAGGCTTTAGATCATCTTATCACTGCCTTCTTTTCACCCATGCCTCCTTCTCGGGGTGTGAAGCGTACGGTCGACACTTCTACCATTGGTCATTCTAGATCTGTGAGAGCTTGCAACGGTCTTACTCGACAGTGTCACCCCTCCAGGAGTACTCAGAGATGCACTAGGATTCTTAGTTGCCCTGAGCCTTACCCTTTTTGTTCTGAACTTCTTTAAGCCAATGAAGGATCCCTAGTCCTTGCCTTGTTTATGTTCTTGTTCTTGCTCTTACTTCTCTTTCGCTTTCTTGTTTTATTTTCCTCTGCTCTTTTCAGACACCATTTGGTGATCTTGTTGTTGTTAGCCTCCTTGGTTGTATGCTTTTAGTCCCTTAAAACCTTTTCGTGGTCTCTTGTTGGACATTAGTACATTTATCTCTTATCTTATTATCTACTTAAAGCATCAACCATTACATTGGTTTTACTACTTCTATGTTGCACAGAAAATGTTTAAGCCTCCAAAAATGAATCCCATTTGGCATGTTTGTGAGATAGTTTACCCTATGAAATCATGTATTCCAAAGCTTGATTGTTGTTCATCAAAATGTACTCTTTATGTAGAAGATAGTGCCTCCAATATTTCAATGCATCTACCATTGCATGGACTTATTTATAATGAGTGGTAAACTTCATTTTTAGCTTCATTTAATTTCTCATTAAAAAAAGCCACAGATTTTCCATCTTGGCTTAACAATCCCCCAATAGCTACTCCTAACGCATCACACTCGACTTTTAAAAAAATCTCAAAGTCAAAAAAAGCAAGAACAGGTGCTTCAGTAACCTCTCTCTTGAGTTGCCCAAAACTCACTAATTTGCTCTTATCCAACTAAAAACTATTTCTTTTGCATAATCAGTTAATAACTTATGCAGCTAAAATTCTTGATGAATCTCTTATAGAAATTTACCAACCCATGGAACTTCTTAGACTCGGTAAAATTTTAAGGAGCACACAACTCAAGAATAGACTTCACTTTTTCCGAAACCATTTGTTGAAATAAGACTGACCATAAATGTCAATCTATATTGGTGAAATTCACTCTTGTTAGGGTTGATAAACAATCTCTCTACTCTGAGCACGTCAAGAACCACTCTAAATCTTCTACATGCTCCTCCATATTTTTACTTAAAATCAAAATATCATCAAAATAGACTATAATACATTTTCCAATGTGTAATCTAAATAGCTAGTTTGTTGTTCAATTGGACAATCCAATAGGCATCACTATCCAATGTCCATTTAAACAAGCCATCCATGGTTTTGAAGGCAGTCTTAGATTCATCACCTTCATGATCCAAATTTGACGGTAAACACTTCCAAGTTCAATTTTGGAGAAGAGCTTGGCACTTTAAAGCAATCTTATAGATCATGCATTCTAGGCACCAGATTTTGGTATTTCACAATGATTATGTTAATGGCTCAAGAATACATACATAATCTCCATTTTCCTCCTTTCGTAGGGAAAATTACAGCAAGTGTGGCACATAGACTCATGCATTCTCTTTCAAATCCCTTTTCTAATAATTGAAATTCAGTAAATTTCTTTCCCATTTCCTCGTTTTCTCTAGGAGTCCTTCCAATAGAAAATTTGGTAATTTTGGCACTTGAAATTATATCAATTTGATGAGTAAAGAGATCTTAGGGACTGTTGCCAGCAATGATGGATAGGCGAATTGCGGATGAGATACCAAACATGCCAAAAGATTGTCACATGGGATAGTCTAGTGGTGAAGAAATATGTGCAAGAGTTTGCTAAAAAAAATCACTTCTTTTGGAAAAAAAATGTGGATTTTTTAAATAGAGAAATCTTGCCATCTTCTTTTTTCAAATCATGTGACAGTTTTTTGCTAAAAATCATAATTTTATTCAGTTATAAAAAATCATGTCACTTTTAACTAAAGAAATTATGGTTTTTTTTGGTAAAAATCATGCTATTTTGCCAAAAAAAAGTCATGCAACTTGATTTTCTAGATGGTTGATGATTTTTCTGCAAATTTTTTCTGCTTGTTAGCTTGCAACAAGTCTGGAAGCAGCAATTTGCAGTTTGGTAATTTTTTCCTATTATTTTTGGCAATTTTTTTATTAATTGTGGTCTTTGGCCCTAGCTAGGATTTCCAAAATCATCAAACTTTCATTAAAATTTTCAGCAATTTTAAACACAAGGCAGTGGAGTTTCCCACTACGTTGCACAACACCTTGTTTTCATACGAATTAGTTTTGAAGTCAACTAGACATGATTGATTCAAGAGCACACACATGATCCTTTTTCAACAGAGAAAATTTATAAGAATTTGGTTTTAGAATACAAACAAGCTATAATTTTTGAACCATTCATACACTTACCAAGTTATTGACAACCCACTATCCACAATAATTTTGCACACTTTATCTTTACACGTCAATTGCATCTTAAACACACCATTTCTTCTCCAATCAGCAATGAGGAGCTTCTATCACATCGAATTCTCACACATTTGTACTCCAACTTCTTTTGTCAGGGTTCTCCTTCCTTGCTGACCACTGTTCGCATGAGCTTTGTGTCAGCCGACTGGATGGTCCCGGCGGTGTTTTTGTAGCCGACGGAATGACTGTCGTCGGTGTTTGTATTTTGTAGCCGACAGGTAAATAGTTTATAGCGGACATAATGGTTGTGGCCGACGAACTCCTTCGGGAAGGCTCGGCGGATAGTATTTATATCCCGTTTGGGATCATTGTAAAGCATCATCTTCTATTATTCATCTTATTAAGCATAATGAATGTTCTGGCATATGCGAATATAATTCTACTATTTTGTTCCATTGTCTGTATGTGTTGATTTCTTTTACCTGTACGGCAAACATTTGGCGAGTGAAAAAAAGCCACGTGGGCAGAGTTTGTCCACGAGTAGAAAAAGTCCCGCGAGCATTAAAAGAGAAGTCCCGCGGGAAACAAAACCTCCAAGTCATCGGCTGCAGACTTCTATTAAACCTTTTTGTTTTCTTTTCATCTTTTGCTCCCCGCAAGAAAGGAAAACGAACCCGCCTAGTGCTGTCAACTCCCTCCTCCAGCCTATCTTGTCCGCGGAAGCAACCTGGAAGGCAACTAAAAAATCAGAACCCGCGTCGTTCTTTTGGGATATGCCGGCATTGCGAACCCTGTTCTTCTCGCAACCACCAGTCCACCGTTCGCAGGGAGTTTAGTCGAAAAGAGTTTCAGCAGGCCAAATCGTCACGTCCAAGTGCTAGACACGAGCTTGTGACAAAACCGAAGGAAGCATTGAATAAACTTCACGGGAAATTGAGAGCGGTGTGAGTGTAAAGAAGCGAGTTTCGACAGAATCTGAGTTGGTTTTCGGGATGCCCTGCAGTTGTTCAGGCTTGTTTTGCCAACAGATCGGTTTGGATGATTTCCTGCAAAGTATACTTTGTAGATGAGTGAGGAGATTGTGAGGTGTCCGATCTTGCTGTAAATACACTAGGGTTGTAATTCGTGGACGGGCAAGTGTATAGATTTTGTGGAGTGATAATGGCGACAAAGAGTCCTGTAAAGATGTTCCTAGTCATCTTTGCATGTCGAATGAAATACTTTTGTACATGACTGTTACCTCTATAGGCATTCTTGTAATCATATAGTTCCATCGGACAGAAGCGAAGTTGTTCTGCGAATGAGAACGACCAGCATTGATGGACGTGTTCCTTTTTGATATTTTCATAAGTGGAGGCATCTCTATGGAGGATGCAAAAGCATAATCGGCAATCTCGAGTCGTATCACTGGAAATTTCAATCGCATTGTTGAAGGAAGCAAAGGGGGAACTACCTACGTGTAAGCCGTAGGAGCTCAGAGTTTTGTGAGTGGAAAAAATTGCAGGAGTTAAGATTCCTTCCACGGGAAGGGTATACCCAGCGTATTCCTTTGCCTCTTCCGCGGGGTCGAAGTTGTTCTTGTAACGGACGGAGGAACCTTCTATAAAGGGAGATGAGCGGATATTTCATGGAATCGGCAGGCAAGCGGAAGCCGTGGAAGACTCAGCTAGCGGCTAATATGGAAAAGAATTCCAAAGTTTTGGCATCAGGGGTTCGAGTTGCTGGCCCCTTGAATTCTAGTAGCAAGAAGCAGAAGACTAAGGAGGAACTCACGTATCTCACCATCCAGTTCAAGAGACTTAGTGGAAGCGAATGCCGGAGGTGGTGGCAGGAGACCCCAAAGGCAGACCAGATTAAACAAATTTTGATACGGGCACAGGTACATTGGGCCATCCAGCTTCCCATATTCTCCATCCAGTTGTTCGAATCAGTATTGCGCACCATGATAAAGACATATAGCGCCCGGAGCAAAACAAGTACATTCTTGTACAAGAAGCAGCAGATGACGATGTCCTTTAAACCTAGAGATTTCACTAGGGTTTTCGGCATCCCTGGCCCCGATGGGAGGAAAGTGGAAATCAAGAACCATAAATTCTCGCGGGAACGGAAGGAGCATTGGATAGATCTAGTGTGCCGGGACCTTACACCCGTGGAGCGGGAGGTAGCGGTTCAGGGGTCAAAGTGCAGAGGGCTTCGTAGGGACTCTATTCGGGAGGGTCACTGGCAATGTATCACGGACGTCATCAAGAGCAGGTTGACAGGTGCCACTCGAGCTTCAGATATAGCATTTCCGCAGATTGTATTTATGAATGGCATCATGCAGGGAGTGGTATATGATTGGGCCTCAGTCCTGGCTGACAGGATGGAGGAGTTTATGACCCTTCAGCAGCGAACATTTTTTATGCCGCGCCATGCCATCGGGCTGTTTCTGAAGGCTGCAACTAGCTAGATTCCACTGGATGATTTTGAGGCTCCTCCAAGGGGCAAGTTGGCAGAAGGGGAGCCCCCCATATTCTATTGGCGACACTTGGATACAAGAGGATCAGCAGCAGACCACAAGAAAGTACTCTGCGGACTGGATGCTTCCGAAGAGACAAATAGCGGACGGGAGGGCACTTCGATGAGTGACGGGGCTGAGTCCGTGGAAGAAGAGGAAAGCACTTCGACGGAAGTTGGCGATGAGGCAGCAGGTAGTGGGCCCACATTCTTTACCCCTCCTCAATTGTCAACTTCGGCACATTTGACTACCTTTCCAACAGTCATTCCGCCATTTGGCCAGCGCCATGCCCCAGTCCTCATGACTCCTCCAGCGGAGGCCGATGTCCCATGGACAATGACGAAGATGGTCCTTCAGACAGCGACAGATGTCCCTCGGACAGTTGCCGAGATATTGCCGACAGTTGTAGCAGAGGTGGTTCCAGTTGTACCAGCAAAGCAAGTTTCACAACCAGATGTTGTTACCGTTGCAGTCTCACAGAGAGCACAGTTGCCACCGCCGGAGCCTCAACCTCAGGTTCGATTGGATGTGATTGATTGTGATGCAGTTGTCATTGTTTCGTCATCTTTGTTAGCAGAGGCCGAGTCAGCCCAGCCAGTACCAGAGGAGAACATGGAGCTCGCGCAGTCAGACCAACCGGAGGTGATGGATAGAGCTAGTGTGTTTTTGAGGCAGCAGTTCCGATTCACTCCGGCCAAGCAGGGTCCGTCCATTCAGTCTCCTAGGCGTTCAAGAACATCACCGGCAATACCAGAGCCTCAGCTTCAGGAGGAGGGAATGCCACATGTCGTGGTTGCGCCGACAGTAAAAGAGGCAACACCGGATGTGGGCATGGCTTCCGCTGATGAGGAGGAGAAGAGTGATGCGGAATGGTCATTGGAGGACTTCGCAAAGGAGGATTACGGGTCGGATGAGGACAGGTGCCGGGATTACCTCAGGACTATGAAGTCTGCGTTGAAGAAGGGACACGATGTGGCAATTCAGGCCCTAACTCGGCGGAGGGAGTGGCATTTGATCAGAGCATATATCCGTGGGATCTGTTCTCGATGATTTCAAACTTATTTTGTCAACAGGGGTTGGCCGGCGATGGAGACAGCTGAGATGTTGGCAAATTGGGCTACTGAGCCGGAGTTGGGACCCAGTGACACCCCTCTGATGAAGCTGGCACATGAGATTGTGAGATTGTACAAGGATGTTTACTATGGTCGTCAACGTGCGGAGGCAGACAGGGTTACAGCAGAGAGATCATTGGCAACTGAGAGTGAGGCTAAAAAGAAGCTAGCCACAGACTTGGCCGACCAACAAGCAACCTGGGCCGCAGAGCGGGCGGCACTACTAGCAGATATGGCAGCAGCAGTGCAGGAGAGGGACGTGGCTAGGCAAGGTACAAAAGCGACGGTCCGAGATAAGGATGCGGCTGAGCACGAGATGCAATTAGCTAGGAGGGAATCTATGGATGCTGCGCTTCTTCTAAAGGAGGCTGTCGAGGTTAATTCTCAGATTCAAACAAATCTCCACATCAGGACAGAGCAGGTGTATGAGTTACGTCGCCAGCAGCACTCTTCTGGGACGCCCCCTTCTTTCTAGTATTTCTTTTGTTGTCTGTAAGTTGTCTCCTCATTTTGTTAGTCGTCAAGAGACGACTATTCTTTTTGGGGGGATGGTGTCAGCCGACTGGATGGTCCCGGCGGTGTTTCTGTAGCCGACGGAATGACTGTCGTTGGTGTTTGTATTTTGTAGCCGACAGGCAAATAGTTTATAGCGGACATAATGGTTGTGGCCGACGAACTCCTTCGGAAAGGTTTGGTGGATAGTATTTATATCCCGTCTGGGATCATTGTAAAGCATCATCTTCTATTATTCATCTTATGAAGCATAATGAATGTTTTGGCATATGCGAATATAATTCTGCTATTATGTTCCATTGTCTGTATGTGTTGATTTCTTTTACCTGTACGGTAAAGACTTTGTGGTTAGTCCATAGTCTTGTGGGTCACACTACAAATAAAGCACCCCAAAAATCTTTCAGTCTCCATAAGATTGTTCTCTTTGTCCTCTACCTCTAAAGCCACCACTACCTTAGAAGTTTGGCTTCAAATTATCCTCTAGCTCTTCTTCAATGGTTGATTTGAAGGAACTTCCTCTTCTTCTATTTGAACTGCTGCCAACTCTTTGGTTAGCTAACATGCCCAACCTATCCAGTTGTTCATTTGCTTTTAAAGCTAATTGATAAGCTCTGTCCATTGTATTCACCTTGAGCAAGGCTAACTCAGTTTTATGTTGAAACCTAAGCCCATTAATGTATCTAGCCACTACATGTTCAACAACTTCTTGTAAAGTTGTCCTAATTTGAAACTTTAAATATTCTTTGGTGTAGGCTGGTATGAAAGACTTAGTTTGTTTCAAATCTTCATTTAGAAATTTTGTAAGAAGTTTTTGCTGCTAATCTGAAGACAGAAATTTAGCTTTCAAATGTTTTTAACATCTTTGGTAAGCATTTGATTTTCACTTTCCCTTGTCTTCTCCTAACACATTGAGATTTTCCCATCATAGAGCAGCATGAGACTTCATTTTTAGATGCCGCAACTTTGACTCTTGAATCCAATCTAAGAACTCTTTTGGATTCGAGTCTTCTATGAAATCAAGGATTTCAACTTTAACTCTAATTTATTGTTTGATAATAGCTTCAGTAAGTCTTTCCATGAGATCCTTTTACCGATCAACAAAAAAAAAAAGTCTTTCCATGAGATCCCAGCCTCCACCCTTACCCTTTTAAACCTCTCGTTTTTCCTCAGATATCCTCATGTGGCAACCTAGCCTCCAAGGCCTGCAAACTTCTTAGCACTTCATCAACTGCATTACCTCTCTGTCTAGCATTTTGGCCTCCTCTTCCCGATATCAGATGGGCTCCCCTCTGGAGAATTAGAGTTATGCTCTGATATCAAAATGATGTGGACTGGTCCCTTGAACTTGCATAGAAGTTTACAAAAAAAAAATGTACCCTGTTCTATGTTAACTCATGCATGTGAATACTGTCAAATGGCAAAGAAATAAACAATGATTAAACCAACTATTTTGTAACCATATGAGTATACAGCAAATTATTTCAATATTGTATGTTATATCAATACTCAGAAAGTACTACAACACATAGTGGTAGAATAAAGAAACATTGACTAATAAGTGTTCAGGCTCTGGTTGTGCATTTCCTCCCTTTACTTCTCTATTCTCTACTCAGAAGTAAAGCTCCCCAAAAAATGACTCCCCTAATTACCTATCAGCTCCAGCCTGTACTGCCAGAACAATTATTCAATTCTACTTTTATTCTTCAATCTAAAAACAGTAAGATATAACAGCTGTTAGCTAAAAAATTGATGGCCACAAAACTGTCAAACTGTGAACTAAAATTAGAAAAAACAAGATCCTAGAAAACTGAGCAACATTCAGCTAACAGGTCATGGGATAGAGGAAGTTAAGGAAGATGCTCCACATCATTCCTCTTCTTAGAATAAAACTCCAAGTTCCACTTCTCAACCTCCTAATTCCTCTTTATTGCGCAAGACAAGCCACAGTTATAAATCCAAGAGTCCACATGACTTACCAAGTTTGATTTTAAGAATTGCATTTATTTGCACCAAAAGGTAAAGTAGGCTTTTTCAAGCAAGACAACAGTTTGTGGTGTTTGACACTCTTGAAGAAGCCAAGTAAGAGATTATTCTTGCCAATTCAAGCCCAAGGCATGTTGCACATCCATGGTCTAACAAAAAGATATGACAGCACTGCCAAGTAAAAAACCAAGGAAAATTTAGACCATTATTTCCAGTTGGCGTGAAATAATAAAAGTGAAAATATCAGATTAAGATTAAACAGGAAAGCCCTCAAGAACAAAGAAGTTACAGAAAATAAGATGAGAAATGTACTAGGTTCCTTGATGATTGCAAAATCATCAATTATAAACTGATTTCTGCCTATCAATGGGGAAAGGGAGGTCAATTTTACAATCTAAATAGTTCCATGCATTTACATTTATATTGTGTGCTGATTATTTAATCAATGTTTCCAATCAAACTATATCACCTATTGTTAAAAAGAGGAAGAAAATGATAAGATTGTAGACATGGCCAAGAGTTAAGTATAGCACATGGGTATTTTATCCTTTGAGCAAAGAACTGTTTGACGGCTTTTATAGAAATGCAGAGGAGCGTTTAATGGGTTTAAGGAGTGTGTAGTCATCTTTATGTAGCAGACAGCAAGCACAGGGGTCCCGTAGATCAGCAGCAAAAGGCACTGAGTAAACCAGTGGAGAGAGTAAACATAGCACATGGCTTTTCTTGCTCTCCTAGCGGGTTGGAAGAGATTGTTTTCAGTGATCTAAAGTGTGCTTGACGTTTTTGAGAAGTGATTATTCAGCCTTGAACACAGTGTAATGGGGACTTGGACAAAGATTTTGCAGTGAGGGCCCTGCAGACTGGCCCTAAAAGACATTCAGAGAGGGGCCCATGGACCAATGGAGGAAGACAAAAAGAATATCAATGGGTGCCTAATATTGAAGATAGTGATAGCAGGTCAGTGAATGTGGATTTCAAGACTGTGGCTGGCCCTTTTTTGGTCGACTCCTGAAATTTTGTCTCCTTTTTCTATGGACCTTCTCTTTCAGTAGACTCCAATTTCCCCTTCTTTAAAGTAAAGTTTTTCTATTTTGGCTGCCTCCGATAGGCAGACATGCATTTAGCTTTGTTCCTTGTTTTTTGTTTTTTCTCCTATCTTATGGAAATGGAAATACAACCATCTTTATACACAAAAAATGGAGAAGAGATCACTGACTTGTAATGTCTCCATTTTTTGCCAGCATCAAAGTTTGAGAATTTAGCCTATTATTATGATCCTCAAAGGCTGATTATTGTGGATAGAAGGTCTTCTGAGGCAGTGGCTTGGCTTGGGAGGGTCTTGTCTTCTCCACAACTCAATAAGCTATAGGTTAATCTTCATTTGGCTCAAATTGGACTTCATTTGGGCTTAGTTTTGTGTATTTACTATTTGTGGTAAGTTGGATGTTGATTGAGATGGGCCTTTCCTATTTTTGGAAAGTGCATTTGGTCACATGGAGAAATAATAAATGTGACTCCTATTTTAGACGGCATATTTAAATGATGAATATTTTGGGAGTTATTATAGTTTTAGTAGCCAAATTATTATTAAATCATTAAATGGCTTATTATAAAATTATAATTTCACTTAAGTTGAGGGTTGAGTCATCATAGGAAAGGGGCATATATTTAATTATTTATATGCCTAAGCCAAGTATTGAATGTTATAAAGTTTTGTTGGAGAAGCTTCGTGAGTGAAGTTACATTTTGGAAGCAAAAGGAGATTTGGAGATTATAAATATGAGCTCTTCATGAGAAAAAAAGGCATTTGATTATTTGATTACCTTATTTACTTATTGTCTTTGTGACATTCCTAAAGGACTGATTTTGTCATGCCCTTGCTGAGGTATAAGGGTCTGATTTCTTAGTGCCTTTGCAAGTTTGCTGCTAAAGTATAGCAAAATTGCCATTACTTCTCTAATGTATCCACTGTGGCTGAGTAGAGAATTTATTTACATCTTCCATTATTGTTCAACTGTGGCTAGGAAGATATTGTGGTGCTGAAAAAATTCAGCGATTTAGGTTACTGATTTGAATTCCTTTTATATTTGTTGTTGCAAGGGTTTATAATTTTGTTATCCAGGGGTTAGAAATTGGTGAATACTACAAGAGTTTGATGTTTTCTTTATTGGGACAGCATCTATTACATGCAAGTTGCAATCTGCCTTAAGCGAGAGGGAGCATACTGATGTGCGTGGTTCCTCATACAAAACTGTTGCAATTTGACATCTACAGCAATCACCTACAGGGTCTTCATTTAATTACAAATTTCATGAGTTGTAATAATAATTTGCAAGTTTATAATTGCAAATCAATAGTTTCATATTGGCATTATTATTTGTGGTCCATTGTAAACAGTTTGGTCTCAAATAAGGAGTTATAAGGTTGCACAACAATTGTTTGTTAAAATGCATGCGAAGTGTTTGTAGAAATGTCTATTGGCTGTAGTTGCACATTTCACAAGCTAAAATCATATGGATATATCTAAATGGTCAAAAAATAGTGCATTTGTACTTCAGCTTCTTTGTTTGGACATCTAATGACCATTTGCATGCGTCTAAACTAAATTTGATCCATTACAAGCAAGCTGAAGTAATCTGAAGATAAAAGACAACGAGATAGAAATTTCATGCAACATGTTAGACGAAATGTCAAACCATTAATCTTGTGAAAATAAAATTGATGTCTAATTAAGCTATCACCTATTGAGGGTTATTACAGTGGTATCAGAGTGATTTCCTATCATCCTATAGGGTAGGAGAGTTATTGTTATTTCAGATCTGCTTAGTATTGGGAATGACCAGCACTCTCGCATTTTCTAGGCATAGACACAGGAGAATTAGGAGTTCTATGAGCCGATGGAGAGATGTGGAGAATAGCGAGAAAATAAATGCCTTGGGGGAGAGTATGGAAAAACTTAAGCTTCATCAACAGAGGTTGGCGGAGAGCTTGTCGAATCCAAAGACAGTTGAGATAGCCACGAGGTACATGGTTTCTGCCTTTAGAAGGTTGACAAGAAGGAGGCTTGAGTTTTCCCTGACAAGTGTCCATGATGCAGATGTACCTACATTTAGTATGGCACCTACTAGTCCTATCCGCAGTGTTGATGATGGACTTATTTCACAGGGACATATGATTGTGTCAATGGCAGCAAAGGATAGCGGCACTGAGCTTCAACAAGTTGAGGCTCCCAAAGCTGTTGTTGCAGTTTGTGCAAAGACAGTTGATGCAATTGTTACTACTGATATTTCAAGCTCACTTGAGGAAGGGATTATTATTGGAGATTTGTATGTGAGTTGTCATAGTGTTGCTCCAGTGCAAGAGATAGCTTCTTTCTCGAGTGGAACTAAAGCACGTATGGAGTCACCCAACTGTGATGTTGGTGATCTAGGTGTTACAGCGAAATCAATAGATGTGGGTTTATGCTCTAGTATTACTGATTCACAGCCTAATGTTGAGTCATGTGGGCAAAGTCAAGTGTCTGCAATTGAGGCTTTGTTAGGAGATGTGGATGCATGTAGTATGGACACATCTGATGATCCATTTGATGATGTTATGAGTTGCACTAGGTATGATACCCCTTTCCAATTATTGGGTGATGACTCCAAGGAGGTTTCGGATGGGTCCTAGGATCGGTGTTTACAAGATCTTATTATTGAGGTGGAAGCTGAGACATGTGAAGAGATTGATACTGCAAGAACCTCCATTTCTTTAAAATGGATGTTGGTTGAGGTGCCAAGTAGTTGTACCTTGATTGCAGATGTGTGTGAGGTCAGTAGCACTCATGCAGTGATTGATCTTGTGGTGGGCAGTTCTAATTCGATTTCCTATCATGGTGCAATTAGTGAGACAAAGAGCTTGTATAGGAGGCAGGGGTTACAGAGGCATCATGTGACCAGTCAGCTAAAGGTCAGTGACAGTGACATTTCTTCAGCTCTTGAGCATTATGATTCTATTTGTAAAATGCTAGCTACATCTGGTTGGGGTGCTCCTATGTCAGATGAGCATAGTGATAGTACTCTTTCTCTAGCAAAGATTCATGCCCTTCCAGAGGCTGTTTGGATCTTGAAGCATAAATATTTGTTGTTGGTTGCTGACAAAGATTACCTTCTAGAGTGGGGTAGCACTTGTTATGATACATTGTTAAGGAAAGAGGAGGAGGTGGCTAAGCTCACCCAGGAGCTTGATGTGACTGTGGACTCTCTTCAATATACTCAGTTGGCTCTTCAGGAGTCATAATCACAATTGGATGAGGTTACTGTGGAGTTAGAGCGGGTATAGTCGACACTAGCCCCAAACTCTGTTCAGTTGCATATTGTGGTTGGTGGTGAGTTTTCTTCCACGGTTGGGGATGAGGGGTGTGATGATGTGGCAATCACATCCACTCAGTATATGGGTGCAGTAGGTGCGGAAGAGGAAAGAGCATTAGTTGAGGCCTGCAGTACGACTCCTGTTGTGCCACATTTTCGAAGGGATCCATTGTGGGTAGTGAGGGAGCAGGTTGATGCTTCCACATATAATTTCTACTGCACAGAGTCATTAATGGAGTATCTTTTGGAGAGCTTGGATGTGCGGGAGGATTCATACAGAGCCTCTAAGGGTACTCTCGTGCTATTCAAAAGTTGGTGGGAAAGATTGTACAGACTCTATCCACTATGCTTCCCCATAGGAATTTCGTGGTTGGGTTTGCTGAGAGGATTGACCAGGATCCTCCCCAGCCAGTAGTTTGAAGTTAGAGTTTGGAGCAGTCTCCTGATTCCCAGTTTGATATTGATGAGCCCTTGACAGAGATTGGGAGTTTTTATTGGCATCACACTGTGAGAAGTGTTCATCACTTCTTTTTTGACCCAACGGTAAAGAATTTGGTTTCATGTCGACATGTGTTGGCTCTAGTTTCATAACATCCATTATGGGGTGGGTTAGACCCATCTTTTGCAGATGGGATTGACGGTTGCAAATTAGACCGCTTGCAGTATCTACACACTCAGGACAGTTTATTAGAGGTTGAAGTTGGTGATAGCGATTCAAGTACATATGATCGTTGTTACCTCCACAGTGCGATTGGGTGTCAGTGTCAGTTTGATGGGGACTCAGGTGTGGACAAAGTTGGTATTTCAATTGGACTAAGTTCTGATGGGTTGTTATCACCATCAACGCCTACAGTCATTTTCCAGATGATTATGTCATTGATATCATTTTTTGGGGTGTTGATGCTACAGGAGTTACCTGTACACATCAAGGATAGTGCATTGTTCTACCCTTGGGATCCAGGTGGACTATAATGTTCATTTTGTTTCGGGATTGCTTAGGGACAAGCAATCTTAGAGAGGTAGGATTGTAATGTCCCCATTTTTTGCCAACATCAGATTTTGAGAGATTAGACTATTATTGTGATCCTCATAGGCTAATTATTGTAGATATCGGGTCTTCTAAGGCAATGGCTTGGCTTGGGAAGGTCTTGTCTTCTCCACAACTTAGTAAGCTACAAGTTGGTCTTCGTTTGGCTCATATTGGACTTCATTTAAACTTAGTTTTATGTACTTACTATTTGTGGTAAGTCGGGGTGTTGATTGAGATAGACCATTTCTATTTTTGGAAAGTGCATTTGGTCAAATGGAGAAATAATAGGTGTGACTCCTATTTCAAACGGCATATTTAAATAATGAGTATTTTGAGAGTTACTATATTTTTAATGGCTAAATTATTATTAAATCATTAAATGGCTTATTATAAAGTTATAATTGAACTTTATAATTTTACTTAAGTTGAGGGTTGAGTCATCGTAGGAAGGGGACATTTATTTCATTAATTATATGCCTAAGCCAAGTACTGAATGTTATAAATTTATGATGTGTTAGAGAAGTTTCGTAAGTGAAGTAACATTTTGGAAACTAAAGGGCATTGAGAGATTATAAATATGATCTATTTGTGAGGGAAAAAGGCATTCGATTATTTGATTATCTTATTTGCTTATTGTCTTTGTGACATTCCTAAAGGTCTGATTTTTTCATGCCCTTGTTGAGGTATAAGAGTCTGATTTCTGAGTGGTGTCTTTGCAAGTTTGCTGCTGAAGTATAGCAAAATTGCCATTACTTCTCTAATGTATCTACTGGGGCTGAGAAGAGAATTTATGTGCATCTTCCATTATTGTTCAACTGTAGCTAGGAAGATATGGTGATGCTGAAGAAATTCAGCGATTTGGGTTAATGATTTGAATGCCCTTTATATTTATTGTTGTGGGCATTTATAATTCTGCCATCCAGGGATTAGAAACTGGTGAATGTTGCAGGAGTTTGATGTTTTCTTTATTGGGGCAGTGCCTATTACATGCTAGCTACGATCTGCCTTAAGCTGGAGGGAGCATATAGCTGTATGTGATTCCTCATAGAAAGCTGCTGCAATTTGTCATCTACAGCAGTCATCTACAGGTTCTTCATTTAATTGCAAATTCCATGAGAGTTGTAGTAATAATTTGCAAGTTTATAATTGCAAATCAATAGTTTCATATTGGCATTATTATTTGTGGTCCATTGTGAAAAGTTTGGTCTTGAAAATGAGTTATAAGGTTGCATAACAATTGTTTGTTAAAACGCCAAGTTGTAGTTATTTGTTTCAGTCATCAGATTGCATGCCAAGTGTTTGTAGAAATGTCTATTGACTGTAAATGCACATTTCACAAGCTAAAATCATACGTATATATTTGAATGGTCAAAAATTATTACATTTGTACTTCGGCTTCTTTGTTTGGACATCTAATGACCATTTGCATGCATCTAAACTAAAATTTGAACCGTTACAAGCAAGCTGAAGTAATCTGAAGATGAAAGACAGCAAGATAGAGATTTCATGCAACATGTTTGATGAAATGTCAAACCATTAATCTTGTTTAATTAAGCTATCACTTGTTGAGGGTTATTACATGGCTCTATTGAAACAAACCATTGAGGTCAAGTGTAAATAGCTTCTTCGGTCAAAGTGAGGAGTTAGGTTTGGGTCAATGCCAAGCAGTTCCGAAGTATCTTGAAGCAGACTTGCATGTCTAAATGGGACTGAGAAAAGAAAAAAGTGCATATACGAGAAAATATTTTGGCCCTTTGGAATAGACACTATTCAAACAAGTCTCTTTTGCAAGGGTGTGGCAGCAATAGGTCCAAAGGCAGCAAAAACATCTACACCTCTCACTAGGTCACCTGATCTTTATGTGCAAGAGTTGCTAAACGTTAAGGGGAGGTTGAGGCTTTGGAACTCAAAGAGCTGGAAAGAGATCATAAAATTCATGCGTTAAAAGATGAAAATGATTCACTAGCAAAAAATACTAAATTTTTGAGGGAGCAAACGGCACTGTTGCAAGATGCCCTTTTAGTAAGGAAGACCGAATGGCAAGACAAGAAGTTTGCCTAGCAAATCATGAAAGATTCAGCAATGGTAAATAAAGATGTGTTGATTTCTAAAGTTTCTCAGGCTGAAGTGAAAGTGGTTGACCAAGCAAACAACAATGGAGTGGAAGAAAGAAGAGAAAAGAAAGGAGTTCTACAAAACAATTAAAACTTGGACACAAGTTATTAGCAACTCTTCTAATATGAAAGAAGAAGAAAACACCCAGGTTGGCAGTATGCAAGAGAGAGAAATCAAAGAAAGTCAAAAGACAGCAGCAAGTATAATTATCAAAGGACTGAAAGATTACGGAAAAAATGAATGGACTCTTGATCTTGCAAGTGACTTTATAAAAGACAAGTAGACAAATCTACCAAGCGTGGAGGGTGGGCAAGCTTAGCGATGAGAGAGCTAGGACCATAAAAATCATCAAGTCAAGCATACGTGACAAGCAAAGTCTCCTAAGCAAGAAACAACTCTCGAGGAGGTCTCACTCTGTTTTAGATGAAGAGTGGTCAAGCAAGGTGGTGATGTTCATTTGGGGGAGTTTGTTATGAGGCTTCTTTTGTAAGCGGATGACCTTATCCTGACCGCTAAATTTTCTCTTGGCTTATAAGAGCACTTACTTTCCCTTGAATTTTTATAGAAGAATGGGGATGAAAGTCAATATTAACAAGACAAAACTCATCATTTTCTCTAATAAAAGAAAACATAACTAGCATAAGTTTTTCTTAAAGAAGTGATAAATTTACAAATACCTCATAATCGACTTCAATAAAAATTTAAGTTGGGAAAGGTGCAAAAAGAAGTGAACTTTGGTTGGTTGCAAATAGATGTAGAGTGTAGAGCTTTGGGATAGGGAAACTACCCAAACTCTTTTTGGGTTTTAGTGCTTCCAATTGTTCTCTATGGTTAGAAATTGTGGGCCAACAATACTTCCGATTTATAGTGGAAGGAAATTGAGAATTAATAACGTTTGATTACAAACAAGTTCAAAATTAGAAGTTCAGTCCCCTATGATATCATGCTAAGTGAGGTGGGGTTGCTCCTATTGAAACAATTGCTATTGTACAATTCATAAGATAGATAAAAAGAACTGAGAAAAAGGAAGAGCGTTGTTGTTCTATGATTGTCTTTAATGACATATTGTGCAAAAGAAAGAAGACTTGGATGAAACAAAAAAGAAAATGGTGTTGGACTAACCACCAACATTCCCCTTTGAGATTCGTGACATGGCTTAACCACCTCCTTTGTTCTATAAGTCTAGTGGTTGTATAGGGCATTGAGAGGTCAATCTTTTGGTGCAACGATAACCCAAGCTTGTAACAAGTGGTATCAGAGCTTGGTCACATGTTTCAATATCATCGGTCAACGTGGGGGGGGGTTGGATTAACCATCAACGTTTCCTTTCAAGATTCATGACATGGCTTAACCACCTCCTGTGTTCTATGAGTCTAGTGGTTGTATCAGTCATTGACAGGTCGATATTTTGGTGCAATGACAACCCTAGCTTGTAACAAATGGTTTAGTAAATGGGATCATAGATGGCATACTCACAGAGTACTCGGCAAGTTGCAAAAACTCACCAAGTTTTTGAGTCTGGCGAGTTTTTGTGAATTTTATTTGCACAAAAAACTCATTGAGAAGACTGGTTGAGTTTTTGGTGAATACTCGCTAAGTTTTAAAATGAAGCCACGGTCTAAATTAAGATTTAAAGGCAAAAAAATGACCCATATCAATTTCATTTCTGATTTCTTCACTCGTATTTTGCTGAGATGGGGAAAAATAACTCCCAACGCCTTTGAACAATTATAAAAGTCATTTTTGGCTCCACAGGACATTGCCCCTTGACCCCACCTTGGGGGCGTTACCCCCAAAACCCCAATGAAAAAGTCTAAGGGGGAACCACACAAATAAAAATGGGGAAGAATTAACCTCCAAGTCTGATTAGGCTCCATACAACAACACAATCAAGCCCAATGCAAGCTTCTAGGACTAGACCCTTTATTAGTTGTACCTCTCCGTTAGTTTATACTAGACTTGGGAAGAGGAAGATGTAATAGTAATGATGTATTTACTTTTATTTTTATAGAAACTATTTACTATTTTGCTTCCAGCCATCAGCATTCCTCATGCAAATGTCATTTTGTACCCACTTTGCATTTCAATACATCTAGACTCGGCTTGTTTCTTTTTTATTCTCATTAATTGACTCATTTGATGCATCTTCTCATTGAATTTTGAAAAAAATAAAATGCATTTTAAGTTGTTTTTTAAGTTACCGAGTGTTTTCCGAAAACTGGCTGAGTTTTTCCCAAGTTTTCTTTTTCAGGCTTTGGCGAGCTTTTGACTTTAGCAAGTTTTTGGTTTTGGCAAGTTTTCCACTATGAATGGGATATTTACTTAAACACATACCCCACAAATAGTAAAGAGATAAAGGCTTTGCTATGGATAAATTCCACAAACATTTTTGGATAAAGGACTAAGGAAAAAGAAAAAGTATCATATTCAAGAGTTTGTTGTCGGTAGAAATTGTGTATCGGCCGACGGGTCCTTTCGGGAAGGAAATTGTGCATCAGCCGACGGATCCCTTCGGTAGAAATTGTGTATCAGCCGACGGGTCCCTTCGGAAAGGAAATTGTGTATCAGCCGACGGATCCCTTCGGAAAGGAAATTGTGTATCAGCCAACAGGTCCCTTCAGAAAGGAAATTGTGTATCAGCCGACGGATCCCTTCGGAAAGGTTTTTATGTAACGACATGTATGTGGCCGACGGACTCCTTCGGGAAAGTTCTTCGGAAAGTATTTATAACCCCTTCGGGAAGCATTGTATTCATCTTATCATCAGATCTTATCATGAAAGCATAATGTAATATCTTGGCATATGCGAATAATAAGAAGAGTTCTGCTGTTTGAGTTCGTGTTAATTATCTGTGTGCAATTCTTAATTAACCTATGCGGTAAACATTTGGTGCCGTTGCCGGGGATCGAACCCGGGTCACATGTTCATTATCTGTGTGCAATTCTTAATTAACCTATGCGGTAAACATTTGGCGCCGTTGTCCGATGGACCTGGTACGTAGGCAAGCGAATATGAATTAAATGCCAAATCAGTTGAACAAAGATAAGAGTAAGCTGAAGGAAAAGGATGACATACACATTGCGCAGCAAAATTTAATTTTGGCTCAACAGACAGAGCGTCGAAGGAGATTTCAGAATATTGCCGACGGAAACAAGAGAGCGGAAGGATTGTTGAAGGAGACTCAACAGCGGCTCGTTTTGGTGGAAGAAGCGAGGGAGGAGTTTTTGAACCTGCATATGCCACGAGAAGAGAATCCTGATGGAAGGAGATCGACTCGCACGGCTTGGAGTGCCAAGGGAGCACGAGAGTGGAGTGACCTCTTCGTCGGAGATATACTTCTGGAACGGACAGCTTCGGTTGACGAAACCTCTTCTTCACCAAACAACGCGGAAGTCAAAAACAACGCGGGTGTTGAAAACAGCGCGGGTGTGCAGAACAACGCAGGTGTCCACAACAGCATGGGTGTTGGAAACAACACGGGTGTGCAGAACAGCGCGGGTGTTCAAAACAGAGCGGGAGCTCAGAACAGCGCAAGTGCTCAAAACAGCGCGAGGGTGCAAAAAAGCACAAGTACACAACAAAACCCTCAACATACAGTGATAATGGCAGGTCCGAAGGAAAAGTTGCCTAAATTGATGATGATGAAGCAGCTGATCCCATTCGACATTGTAAAACATGTGAAACAATCTGGAGGGCAAATGGCATAACAGATACAAACGAATGGATCCGACAATTTCCCGCTACCCTACGGGGTGTTGCGATTGATTGGTTTACTGATACTGATCCACAAAAGTTAAACAATTGGGATAACATTAAGAAGGAGTTCATCGCAGAATTTCAACTTCTGCGCGACAATAATGAAATTGTAGTGGAGATATTCAATACCAAGCAAAAGAAGAATGAAACAGTACGAGTCTTCGCTAGGAGGTTGAAGGACTTAATCAATAAAATGGAGAATAAGCCGGCAGATGGGCTCCAGAAAAGATGGTTCATTGAAGGCCTTCACCCGAAGTTGCGGAAAAAGATGAAGATCGTGCCACCATCGACATTTACTGAAGCATACAATCGGGCATTGAACCTCGAAAGTGAACAGAAGACAAAGAAGAAGAAGAAGACCAGCTCATCCGATTCAGATGACGACGAGCCTTCGGGAGAAGATAGCAACGATGATGAAGGCAACAGCAAGAAAGTTCGTGCTCTTCAAAAGGACATGCTTCGGATGATGAGGGAGTTCAAAAACATGAACAAGGAGACTAAGGGAAACGACTTATGGTGCACAGAGTGCAAGAAAGAAGGCCATACGAAGGGATCATGCCCGAAAGATCAATTTTGTGAGATTTGCCAGATTATGGGACACCCGGTAAAGGAATGCCCTTTCAACTTGAAAACAAGAACACCGCAGCAAGTGTTCCTGACACAGGAGGCATCCCCGTCAGGAGGGAACGGGAACACCAATATGGAAGGTGCCACATCGAGCGGATACAGAAACAACCGGCACGGTCAAAATAACAACAATAGCAGCAACAACAATACAGGTGGAAGGAGTCGAATTCAGCATGATGCGAATGGTCGACCGATTGTTCAATGCCGTGCATGCAATCTGTGGGGTCACTTCGGCCGAGACTGTACCACGGCGAACACACCGAAGTTGTTATGCAGATGGTGTGGACCTGGTGATCATGAAGATGCTAGGTGCCCGAAGTCCGGAGTAAACTTGATGGATGAAGAAGAAGTTCTGGCAATCACACGGCAGCAAGCGAAAGTGTACCCCGACCCGGAGGAAGCACAGGTAGAGATCCAGAAAGCAACACAGGCAAAAATGACACACCTGAAGGACACGCCGAGTACCTCCGTACAGAACTGCGCAAAAAAAAACATTGTACAACAAATATTGCAAGCCGAGATACCTGTCAAGATAAGTGATCTATTGCTCACTATGCCTCAGCTCCAATCGGCACTCACAAACATCGTTCCCACTGCTCAACTACCAGAAGAATATGAAAGGAAGCAGGAAAGTGGAGCAAGTACAACAGACAAAAAGGAGAAGGAAAGTGGCGCAAGTGCAAGAGACCCGATGCTGTTAGCTCTTTCATCCGGACGCTATCCGACGGTTGTTGAAATAGGCATTCTCGGGACTGTGCTAACGAACACAATCGTGGACGGAGGATCCGATGTCAATGTGCTGCCAGAGGATACTTGGAAAAAGTTGGGACAGTCGACATTATGGCCACCTACCTTCCAGTTGTTAACAGCCGATCAACATGGAATCAAGCCATTGGGAATACTCACAGCGCAACCAATGACAATTGGAACACAACCATTCCTGTTGGACTTCGTTGTGATTCCTCTAAGGCGGAGAGGATATGATGCCATTCTGGGCCGGGGGTGGTTAATACAAGCCAAGGCAAAACACGATTGGAAGAAAAATACTTTATCACTTGAAAGCAAAGGCCGGAAGTATGTCATCGATCTACACACTCAGATGGTTGGAGAAGAAGCTCTATCGTCGGATTCCAAAGGAGAAGATGATGAGAAGAGGCAGAGTATGGAACTCGATCAGGAGGGAGTCCTACGATTGGAAGGAGATGACGATCTGGATTCAGTAAATGGTCTTTACCACTGGCAAATAGAGGATTACAAGCTCTTTCCAAGTTGTAATATGCTAAGGATCGACGAATGTAAGAAAGAAGAAGGAAATGAATGTCTGAAGGAACACAGAGAAGCCGAAGGAGGAAATGAATGTCCGAAGGAACACAGAGAAGCCGACGGAGGAAATGAATGTTTGAAGGAACATGGAGAAGCCGGAGGAAGAAATGAATTTTCGAAGCAACACAGAGAAGCTGAAGAAGAAAACGCGGATATGACTGAAGCTGAAGGACAGAACATACAGTACGAACCCAAAATAAGGAAAGATTCTACTATACGACTGCGCCGGAAGAAAGTATTACGTCGAACCACAAATATAGCAGAAAGGTACCAGCAGCAAAGAAGACACACGATACGGTCTGCACAGGCAAAAAAGAGGAAGGGTTCAATAAAAGTTGTAGTAGTACAGAGTGAATGTGTTATTGACGGACAGAAGGGGCAACTGACGAAGTCCATGGTAGCGAGCTTCGAGAACAAACTGGGCGATATGGAGATGACACAGAACAGGCATAGCAAGTTTCAACTCGGATAGTGGGTGTTGAAGTACGATGACCGGAATGAGATCAAACCAAGCAAGTACAAAGTTAAGTGGGTTGGGCCGTATCAAATTTGGGAAGTAGGGGACAATGGAGCAATAAAATTATGGACTTTGGATGGACAGGAAGTGCCTCAGGCGGTGAATGGCTCGAAGCTGAAGGTATACCACGACCGAAAGACTTCTGCATCAGAGAATGGCCTTCGGGTGACCCCTTCGACGTTGCAGCCCGACGATGCCAACAATCGGAGGGAAAACTGACTTTGCTATTGAAATATATATATATTTTTTTTTTTTTTTTTTTTTTAAATTTTTTAAAAAAAGAGAATGAAAAAAAGTACCGTACGGATTTTGTCTGCTCACCGTATGGTTTTTGCTTGGTTTTTGAGTTGTACGGTTTTAAAATTGGGAGCTACTGTACGGATTTTAGAAACAAAGCACCGTACGGATTCTTAACTGTTCACGTACGGTTTTGGAGGAAGTACGGCTTTTTCTTGCAGTGTACGGTTTTCTTTTTGGTGTACGGGTTTCAATATTTGAAGAAAATAGTACCGTACGGATTTCATAGTTGAAGGGAAGAATACCGTACAGTTTCCATATTTGAAAAAAAAAAAGTACCGTACGGATTTCATAGTTGAAGGGAAGAATACCGTACGGCCTCCATATTTGAAGGAAAAAGTAGCACTGTACAGTTTTTCATATTTGAAGGTGTATGGTTTTGCTGTAGTACGATTTTTAATACAATGTACGGATTTTAACTAAAGGCTGATGTACGGTTTTAGTATAGTACAGTTTTTTTAGCAGTGTACGGTTTTTAAAGAGCTACATATTGTAACATTGGGACCACCATACGAATTTTAATAGTTTGAGAAGGTTAATGTACGAACTTTATTGAAATCACCGTACGGTATCCCAATACGAATTTTCGACAACAGTTGTACGGATTTCTAGTATAGTGATCGTACGGATTTTTTAGGGGTTTGATCAATACAGATTTATGAGGAAAGCCATTGACACTGCGGATTTTGGCCCTACGGCATACAGAATTTGGAAGTAAAGACAGCGTATGAAAATTATAATTTGGAATGCGAGGTAATTGTACAGATTTTTCAAGCATATCATGTGTACAGATTTGGATTGCAAGATTACAAATTCTGAAGAGTGGGTTTTTGACATGCGGCTTCTATTGCATTCAGACTTTGGAGGGAGGACGTTACAGGATATTGCATAAGGAAGGAGTCGATACAGTAGCAGGATGTATGGTGTAAGGGTGACAAGAGGTTTTCTAAAAAAAAAAAAACGTCGACAAATCAAGAATGCTCAGAATGAGTATCAGATGATGCCATAGGGAAGGGGAAGCATCAACGATTGCCAGAAAGAGTGTAGAATTAGCAAGAAATGACAGAAATGGTGTGTTCCGTGCAGTTTTGTGTGGGTTTCAGAGTGCTAATTTGGTCCTGCCCCTCGACCCCACCGGGGGCGTTGCCCCCTGGACCCCTAGTCGTTGCGGATATCAGTCGTGGGAGTCTGACCAGTTGAGAAGACTTAGAGCTGCTGCAGGCATGGAGTGTCTGTGTACCAGAGGCACTGAGAGTAAGTGTTGGCCGTCAGGCTGTCTTGGTGGATGCGTAGAGAGCTTGGGAGGAGCTAATCATCTAGTTGGAGGCAGTGCAGCGACACTTGGTTCAGTGTACTCGAAATTGGAAGGCAGAAAACGGCACAGGTGGCTATCAGGGTCAGATGTCAGATTGGCTAAGGTGACAGTGTTGAAGACCAGTTAGTCAGTCAATGTATTTTGGTTGTTGATTTGTCTCAGAGATTTTGTAATAGTCGTCAGGAGACGACTTTTCCTTTTGGGGGGGATGATGTCGTCGGTAGAAATTGTGTATCGGCTGATGGATCCCTTCGGAAAGGAAATTGTGTATCAGCCGACGGGTCCTTTCGGTAGAAATTGTGTATCAGCCGACGGGTCCCTTCGGAAAGGAAATTGTGTATCAGCTGACGGGTCCCTTCAGAAAAGAAATTGTGTATCAGCCGACGGATCCCTTCGGAACGGTTTTTATGTAACGACATGTATGTGGCCGACGGACTCTTTCGGGAAAGTTCTTCGGAAAGTATTTATAACCCCTTCGGGAAGCATTGTATTCATCTTATCATCAGATCTTATCATGAAAGCATAATGTAATATCTTGGCATATGCGAATAATAAGAAGAGTTCTGCTGTTTGAGTTCGTGTTCATTATCTGTGTGCAATTCTTAATTAACCTATGCGGTAAACATTTGGCGCCGTTGCCGGGGATCGAACCTGGGTCACGTGTTCATTATCTGTGTGCAATTCTTAATTAACCTATGCGGTAAACAGAGTTTAATCCTACTAGTAATCATCATCAAAAAGCCTACATAGAGGTCAATTTCTCATAGAGTGCTCAAATTCTTATTGCCCACGACTATTTCCCATGGTGACTTTGTTGTGAAACCAGACATTGGAAAAGATCAAAAGAAGCTTGGGAAATAAGAGTGTGTTTTTTTACACTCAAAAAAAAGTGGAAACCAAAATGCATTGCATTTTAGAGTGTGATGTCTTCAAGAATAGCAAGAAGGCAGTCATGTTAATATGTTGACAGCTAACTCTTGGATTGATTTCTTTAGAAGAAAACCGTTGAGCAGTTGGGGATACTGATGCACAAAAGAGAGTCCAAATGCAGAAATCAGTTTGTGAGGCAGTCTGTGCCATAGTCTTTAGTCTTGTGAATACTGATAATAATTTATTTCTTTGTTTCTACACATGGAGGTTGGTCTGAAAGGCTGGAACGAATTTCAAACATTCCCCGATATAAATGTATGTCGGCAGAATCCGTTTACCACTGACAGGGTATCAAGTCAACACGATCGTTTGCGACCAATATTCTAGTTTTATGAGACAATTTTTCAAGAACTCACGACGACGATAAGAAAAATAGTGGAAACGAATAAGTACCGTTTAGAAGGCAAGATATTGGAAGTTGCTACATTCCCACAAAATACAGGTGCCGCGGGATCAATGGCAACTCTAACTCTGTTTCTGCTTCTGCTTCTGCTTCTTTTCCAAACATTCCTAAGAATTGAAGGAGCGGGACAAGAGTACGTTGATACGCACACCCTCATTCTCGTGCCAACAACACCCATCATCACGGTTTTGTCCAATTCGCATCCTATTCGATTATGTTGGGATTCTAGTTATACCCCATCTTTAAGAGAGAGTGCTTTAGGAGAATGATAAGAGCTACGGCAAAATTGCCATGAGATAGCGTTATCATTTATAGTTTTGGGATTCTAATTTGTGGCCCAGTGGCAATCATGGTAGGAATCTACAATAAAATGCTTTAGTGAAGTGAGTATAGGTGACTCAGGTTTTAAAGAAATGTAGGCCTAATAGCCGCCTTTCTCTTTCTTTTTCTTTCTTTCTTTCTTCTTCTTCTTCTGTTTTTTTGGGTTTTTTTTGGCATTGTTGTCTTTGTCAATAAGGTAGTTTTATAATGTTTAAAGATTCACAAGAGAGTTGGCTTGAGGTTGTAGACTGTCTAATAAAATAAAAATGTATATAAGATCAATTTGAAATCTTGTCTTTTCAAAGAGTTTATTTAAACAATCCACTTCAAAATCAATTTTATATTGAACAAGATGACATAAATGCATCATGTTCAAGTCATAATATTGTTATATTGAAGTTGAAACTATTGTAAGTTGTAGTAATAATATTATAACTTTGACATTTTAAATCTTTCGTTGTTATCGTTGTATTAAAGTTGAAACTATTATAGATTGTAGTAATAATATTAGAATCTTACATCATAAATCATATGTTAGATTTATTTGAATAATAACTGTAGTAATGAGAATGTCTAAGTTTGAATCAGTTACATTTAAATGTGGAAACATAGAATCTTTTTTTGGTAAGTAAACAAAAGATGCATTGTATCTAATTCATTTTAGTGAGTAAAATTTATGTCATACTTCTAGTTAAACAATATTGTGTAAAAAAAAATTAACATATTACTTAATAAGTCATGAGTTATGTTTAGAGCAGAGTCAAGGATTTGAGTTTTGTTGGCCAACAATTGAAAATTGCAAGAATAATGGTTAAGAACAGTTAGAGGTCAAATAACAAACGCATGTGCATGATATCGATGTTGGCATAAATTTTATTCATGGCGCTTCGATAGCAATCACCATAGATTGCCACAAATCAAAGATTCATGCACATGGCGAAGCACAAACATTGGTCAAAAATGTATCCACAAGTCAACAAAGAGAGACACGAAGAAGTGTGGGAGATATCTTGACATCGTGGAAGGAGTTATTTGGGAAACATAAGGGAGATAGTTGAAGAGATAAGAGGTTGTATACAATGAGCAAGGTAGATATAAGGAGATCTAACGCTAATAGAAAAAACTTATTGTCATATTCATGGTTACTAATGTATACTTTTATTTAAAATAATTATCATCATATTTAATAGTAATAGTTATATAATATTAAGTATTAATTACTCAACTAAATATTTGTTAGCTAATCAAATATAATAATAAATGTATCACATGTAATTACACATGTAATAATTAATCTATATGACAGACACATATTAATAACTTTGTATACTATTAGTTATCCATGACACCTATTATTATTTATATTAATAATTCTACAATTTATTATGAATAATTATATATTTTTAATAACAAGTATTCATTATGCAATTATATGTAATGTATATTAAATTAGTGTAGTATATTTATTTCATTAATATTTATAAATTAAATTTCGTTCTTATTTATTAGTTATTATGTTTTTATCTAATGAAATTATTTTATTATATAATATTATATAAATAATAATATATATTTTTATCACTAAATGAGTTTATTAAAATAATTCAATAATATATATAATTTTATATATGTTAAATTAATATTATAAAAAATTAAGTATTTTTTATCATTTTCAAAAGTAATAGAACAAGAAGATATTTGTTGAATTGTTATTATGGAAAATGAATGATTTTATTATTCACATGTTTTAAAATGAAATAGTGAAAGTACTATTGTATGAAAATGATTTTTTTTTTAAATGCAACATAAGAAAAGTTGGTCAATTGGTTTTAATTCTTGCTTCTAATAGATTGGTGGGTTGATATTGGGGTGAGAGTACTTTTAGCCAATAGAATTACAAATAAATTTATTTGTATATTTGTAAAAACATTGAGAGAATTATAAGCTTTAGGAAATGTTGCAAACTTATTTAATTTTTAAATGATAATTGGTTGATATAATTGAATCAAGGGAAATGCATAAGTATCATGTATATTGTAAAAACTAATAAGATATATATTTATCCAACAAATTATGTTATAAAATCTCATTTCATTTCAACCACACATTTATCACAAAGTCAAAAAAAACTTTGCTTAGGTTAAGAAAAAATGACCCAATAATTGAGATCAATGAAATGAACTAATTACTATTGAATTGATTTGGATCGTAGGTTGATTTACACATTTTTGTCACTTTGAGTGTGTGACGAACAGATGACTTAAACATCACACACTAAGCTTCATTCCAACACTAAAAGTGTTAAATAGTCAAAGTTCACTTTTTTTTCCAAGCTAAATTTTCTCCTTAGTATGTGATGTTTAAGCTGATGACAAAACCCCACTTATCTTGATATATGCACAAACAAAAGACTTCAAATTTTACAATGCATTTATTATATGTATTACCATATTTCCTAGTACTCTTCCTTTTATTATGCATTTGAAAGTAGACTAAAAACCTCCCCACGTAGGGTTCCTTATTCTGAGAGAGTACCTACAAAGATCATGTGCAAGGCCCAATAGAAAATCCACAAAGATTCTTATTATGGGAATACGAATACATGGGAAACTCGTTCAATGAATCTTGAATCTCTCTACGCAACTCATTATAGCTCACATTCATCTATGTCAAATTCATCATATTTAATATCTTTGGCAGAATTATTATAGTAAGCCCATTCTTTGACAAATCCAAAGTTGACAAATTAGTCAAGTTGCCAATAGAAGAATAAATGATTCCGTACAAATTAAATAATTGTAGGAAAATGATTCCATACAAATTTGTAGATATTATATCTAGAAGCTCTTGCCACAATTTATTCAATGAGGAGTACAATAAGAAGTTAGGGGGGCTCATCATCAGCTTGCACAAAAAAATATCTAAATTACTAAAGTTGGTTTAGTCGGAAAGCTATTCCATAGGCTATTCTTAGCCTCATAGATGTTAATAATCTATCTATCTATCTCTCTTTGAATGGAGATCAAATTATCCAGCTAGCGAGAAAATCTTACTCCAATACAGAAGTTCTAGATCAACTAATTGTTTCACAAATTTGCATAGTGTATGAATGGCTTCACCTCAAAAAACTTGAGTGCATTGTCATTAATATTGTTGGAAGAGAGATCGACTGAAAGGAAAGGTTGGGTGATTATCCAATCCTTGAGAATCGGCTTCCACTCCTCCAACCACATGTTGACTCCACACCCAGCCAAACTCATCTCAATCCTAAAGTTTGAATTGGTGATCTAGGCGGGAATAGAATTACCCATCTTGAATTCATTGAATAACAAATCCAAGAAGACAAGAAGTAAAGGCAGAGAAGGAAGTGGGTGACTTAAACATCACACACTAAGGCTTGATTACTAGGCTAAAATTGTTAAATAGTCAAAGTTGACTTATTTTTCCAAGCTTAATTTCTTGCTTAGTGTGTGATGTTTAAGGCTTGCTAGAAGGAAGAGGATTCATGAACCGATTGTTAGAGACCTTGAAAGCATCGAAAAACCTCAATAGCCAAAAAGAGCTCAACATAAGGACTCTCATAAAGCTTCTAGAAAGATCTAGATTGTTCATTTGTGAAAGGTTGCCCAGGGATGTTAGAATGTAGCCCATTGACAAGTTATCCTCCAAATATAACCAAGAATGCCTTCTCAAATGACCAAAAAAAAAAGGAATTATGTAGGTCAACTTCTTATTGTTTAATGACAACATACTAAGTTGTAAGAGGTTTACGTAAGACAAATGAATACTGGCCACCAATTCATTATGTGAAGCATCTAGTAGAAAGAGTGAACGGATGGAACTGGTGGACTCAAAAAAAAAATTGTAGAATAGATTATTGTTTAGCTTGACACTATCTAGCTACCTCATATTCCCCATTACATAGGGAATTGTGTCAATTATCTAGTTCGCTTCAATTTGCATCACCACTAGATTGCTCATTTTTGTGATGGATGCCCAGACAATCCCCTATAGCCTATTACCACCTAGTTTGAGTACCCTCAACTTTATCAATCTATTTATCCATGATAGAGAGAGAGAGAGAGAGAGAGAGAGAAATAAGTAGAAATAACAGAGATAGAGGGGGAGATAGAGAGAGGAGGGGATAAAGTGAGAGGAGGGAGAAATAGGGATGTTTTGGAAGAGAAATGGATTGAGTAGTAAAGATAGAGGTAGAGAAGAAGAAGAAGGAGAAGAAGGAGAAGAAGGAGAAGACACCTCTCTCTCTATAATGTCCCCATTTTTGGCAGGTCTACACAGTTGATGGAGTTAGCTCATCATACCAACCCTTGTGAGTTGACAAGCCATATTGGGGGTCTCAGTTGTAGGCTAACTATTTTTAGTAGGTATATTTTTGGTAGTTGTTATTATTGGCAGTGTAGTGGGTGGCTTGGCAATTGGTCCTTGCCTGCAATAAATAAGTTTAATAATTGCAGAAGCTCTTATTTATTAATTATTAAGTTGTATTATTATAATAATATTTATATTATTATAATAATGACATTAAGAGATATTTCTAAAAAGTGTGTTGGAAAGTTTTAAGTGTTGAGTTCTTTTGGGAAACTTCCACAATTTTTCAAGTGGAGTTTTTTAGGAAACTTTGGCCAATGAAAGATTATAAATGAGATCTCATTTCATTGAGAAACACAAGCTTGAATATATATATTTTGCTTTTGTTGCCTTAGTGGCTTTTTCTTGAGATCTAAAATTGCAAGCCCTTGCTGATGTACAACGATTTCTGAGTTTTTGGAGATTGTCTGGAGTTATTGCTAATGTATAATGATTTCATTGGTTAATTCTCCTATCTTTGATTATTTGTATCTAGGAGATTGACATTATCATTATGAGATTAACTAGAAGGTTGACTACAACTCGTTGCTGAGGTATAACATCTTGTACATTCTCCAACTATTTTCACTCTACGTTGGAGATTGGTTGACGGTGATAGACTAAAAGTTGGAAGAGGTTCAAACTACTCTTCATTATGATATTTGTCAGCTGGGAAGACAACTTTTGACATAGAGGGAGTGTCAAATACCATCTGGGGGCAACATCTTATGTCCTGGCATAGTTCTGAACCATAGACTTTGATTGGAAGTTGGGTGACAATAAAACAGGGTTTGCAAATTGCTACTGGTCATGTGAATGATCTATTACCAATTGTGGGGGTAATTGTTGGGTTTGTATTTTTGATACACAAGTCTTGGAAGGTGTATATGTTGTGGCCAAGTTGGTTCTACAATTCAATCAATGACAACTTCATTGGAGAATTTTGGGAATGTAAGATTGCATATATTGGCTACCTGCGACATTTTTGAGGTAATCCATTTTGCATCCTTGTGGCATTTGACCCTAGACATGAGTATTCCATTTAACTATTGCAAGTTGTTTCTCAAACCAGGTTCATTTGACATTGTCTTTCTTTAGTTTATGTAAAAAAGTAAATAAAATTATTGCATATCTCAATAAGAATTTTGAATAATACGTTGTTTCCTTCAAAGCAATCTTGTTAAACATAATTAACAATCTATGGAAAATTGAATCATTTCAAAAAAAAGACAAGAGAGGTAAGATTACAATTTCGTAATCCCAATAGAAGCCAGTCGGAGTTTTTACAGTGGAATCATAGCAGTCTCATGCTAGCTTGCAGGAATTGGGCTCCAAATCAATTGTTAGTGGTCAGTATGTGATCCATTATTTTCTATCATGACTAGCGATAGGAAGTTTGTGCCAATATGCATTATACCCGAAGGGGACGCAATTCTCCTCCTATAGAAGGAGAGTCTGAGATCCAGTTTGGTTCGGTTGGTAATCTGAGTAGTTCTAGTGGCATTGGACTATGACCCTCAAATGGTGAGGTTGATAGAGATACTCAGTAGGCATTTAGAAATATTGTTGTCGAGAAACAATAGATGATAGGTGTATTGTAGTAGTTTTCTAGTACTCTGCAACAGATAGCACTTACTCAAGGAAGGAGTAGGGAGAGAGCTTGAGATGTTTCTATTGGTTCTCATAGATCTCAAGTTGAGGATAGAACCCAAGATGGTCTTAGGTAAAGAGATGTAGATCAAGTTTGAGTTGAGGATCATGGTTGATTAGCTGATAGAGCTGACATACATACTAGCACTCATGATAGGCTACAGAGGCTCATGTTTATGAGACCTGAGGTAGATACAATCAATATTGAGTCTGAGGATACTCCTTTTTTCAATGACGTACAGGCACACTTTATAGAGTGGGATGCTTTACAACATGTTATTAAAGATCATTTGAATTTTGATAGGTTCCTAACTCATAAATGGGAGCATTCTAGAGTGAGGTCAACACCTAAGAGACAATGACCTTGAGAGACTAAGTTACAAAAATTTGTCAGTAAGATGATGTTGGATCACTTTGATGGTACTAGAAGAGTTACAACTCAAGCTTGGATTCGTAAGCTTGACGCATATTTGGCTTTGTGTCCTATGTTTGAGGTGGACACTATTAGATTTGGAGTGTTGCATTTGGATGGAGCTACTCATGACTAGTGGTACCATGGGTTAGTTTCTTTGCAACATGATCGGATCACTTCCTATTAGGAGTTCATGGATTTCTTGATCGAGAGATTTGATAGGAAGGGTCCGGAGGTGTAGTTCCATGAGTTGACTCAACTAAAGAAAACTGGTCGATTGGAGAGTTACATCAGTGAGTTCCAGAGGCTTTCAGTCATGGTTTATGATATTTTAGAGTGTAAATGAGTAATGTTATTTATGGAGGGATTGGTTGAGCCACTTCATGGATGGGTGAAGTCATTGGATCCATCTTCTCTATAGGTAGCAATGCAAAAGGCATAGGACTTGGATTCCTCTTCTTGAATCAAGGTTGCTTCAAAATCTTCTACTCTTCTATTTGATGATGAGGAGCCCCCACCAATTGTTGAGAACAAGAGAAAGTTAATAAGGAGATCTAATGTCACTTTGAGAGAGGATTTGAGGAGGTGTTAACTTTGCTATTGGTTTAAGGAGCCTTTCTCTAAAGGTCATACTTGCATGTTGAGGCTGAAGGGAGCAGTGAATTGTGTCATATGGGTTTACACTGATGAGATTGAGGATGAGTCATCATAACAACATGAGGATGTCGATGAAGATGATCATGTTGATGATAAAGTTTATACTTGATGAGTATTTATAGGTTGGTATTTGACTCACATGTTTAGGATTTGCATCAGGTACAGAGTTGGTATGAACCTAAGCTAGATTGTCTACAGGATGATTGGATAGGTATAATGAAGGAGAGTTTGTTGAGATCTCCTAAGGATTTATTAGTTAGTAATGTTCTAACCTTTACATCACTAGCATAGGTACTTGGTGTTGTGTTGCAGGTCATGTTATTGGCTCTGATGATGGTATTGGCATTCAAATGGTTCAGTGAGGATAGGGACATCACTTGCTTCTTATGGGATCCCAATAAAGGTTTTTGTATGTTGTCGGATTGCTTGAGGACAAGAAATCTTGGGGAGGGAGGACTGTAATGTCCCCAATTTTGGAAACTCTGTGTAGTTGATGGAGTTAGCTCATCATAGTGACCCTCATACGCTGGCAAGGAATTTTGGAGGTCTAAGTTGTGGACTTACTATTTTTAGTAAGTCTATTTTTGATAGTTTCTATTCTTGGAAGTGAAGTGGGAAGCTTGGCAGTTGGTCGTCACTTGTAATAAATAAGTTTAACAACTGCAAGAACTCTTATTTATTAATTATTAAGTTGCATTATTATTATAATATTTATATTATTGTAATAATGACTTTAAGAGATATTTCTAAAAGGTGTGTTGGAAAGTTTTAAGTGTTGAGTTCTTTTCGGAAGCTTCCAAAAATTTTGAAGTGGAGTGTTTTTAGGAAACTTTGGCCAACAAAAGATTATAAATGAGAGGTCATTTCATTAATAAAGACATGCTTGAATATATATTTTTCGTTTGTTGCCTTTGTGGCTTTTTCCCGAGTTCTAAATTTGTGTGCCCTTGCTCATGTATAAGGTTTTCTAAGTTTCTAAAGATTTTCTTGAGTCACAGCTCATGTATAGTGATTTCATTGGTTAATTCTCCTATATGTGATTATATGTGTCAGGGACATTGGCATTATCATTTTGAGATTAACAAGAAGGTTGACTACAATTCATTACTAAGGTATAACACCTTGTACATTCTTCTACTATTTTCATTGTAGCTAGGAGTTTGGTTGATGGTGATAGATTAAAAATTGGAAGAGGTTTGAACTACTCTTCATTCTGATATCTGTCAGCTAGGAAGACACATTTTGACATAGAGGGAGTGTTGAATACCATTTGGGGGCAACTTCTTAAGTCCAGGCAGAGTTCTGAACCATAGACTTTGATTGGGAGTTGGGCGGCAATAAAAGAAGGCCTACAGATTGCTACTATCCATGTAAATGATCTATTTCCTTCTATGGGGATAATTGTTTGATCTACATTTTTGATACACAAGTGTTGGAAGGTGTATAGATTGTGGTCAAGTTGGTTTTGCAACTCAATCAGTGACAACTTCATTGGAGAATTCTGGGCACATGAGATTGTACATGTTGGCTTCTTGTGACATTTTTGAGGTAATTTGTTTTGCATCCTTGTGGCATTTTGAATTGGCATTTGACCCTAGATGTGAGTACTCCATTAAGCTATTGCAAGTTTTTTCTCAAACTAGGTTCATTCGACATTATATTTCTTTGGTTTGTGTAAACAAGTAAATAAAATTATTGCATATTTCAATAAGAATTTTGAATAATATGTTGTTTCTTTCAAAGCAATCTTGTTACACATAATTGGAAATCTATGGAAAATTGAATCATTTCAAACAAAAGACAAGAGAAGTAAGATTAAAATTCAGTAATCCCAATAGAAGCCAATTGGGGTTCTTACAATGGTATCAGAGTGGTTTCCTGCTAGCTTGTAGGAATTGGGCTTTGAATCAATTGTTAGTGGTTAGTATGTGATCCATTATTTTCTATCATGACTAATGATAGGAGGTTTGTGTTGGGTATGCACTATACCTAAAGGGGATGTAATTCTCTTCCTAGAGAAGGAGAGCCTGAGATCTAGTTTGGTTTGAATGGTAGTCTGGGTGGTTCTAGTGGCATTAGACTATGACTCTCAGATGCTAAGGTTGATAGAGATGACCTACAGACATTTAGGAATATTGTAGTTTGCCAACAATAGATGACAAGTGTACTATAGTAGTTGTCTAATACTATGTAATAGATAGCACTTCCTCAAAGACGGAGTAGGGAGAGAGCTCGAGATGTTTCTATTGGTTCTCGTTGTTAGGATTAATCTCAGACAGAAATAACAGTTACATGCAAATATAACCAATGTTAGATAATTGTAGATCCCATAAAAGAGAACACAAGACACCAAGATTTAACGTGGTTCCAATTATTACAATCTACAATCCCTTACAACTTAATACCACTACAAGAAACTACAATATCACCATTACATTATCAAATCCCTAACCCTAAGCCTTTTTATACAAGCTTTTTCCACTTACAAAATTAGGGCTAGAATAAGTTGTCCAACAAGAAAAATAGTAGCTAATGTCTTTTACAATATAAGGGCATTTTTGGCTTTGGGGGCACTGCCCCCAAAAACCCTCGCAAGGGCGTTGCCCCTCAACCCCACCTTGTATTGCAATAGGGAGCGCACCTGGGGTGCTACCCCAGGACCCCAAAGGGGTGCTTCCCCTTGACCCCATCTTGGGGGCACTACTACCAAACCCTTGTAGAAATAATATGGGTAGAAAAACCACGCCAAATAAACCTCGAAGTCTAATTAGGCTCCATATCACAACACTCATAGATATCAAGTTGAGGATAGAACCCAAGATTGTGTTAGGCATAGAGATGCAAATCAAGTTTAAGTTGAGGATCATGGTGGATTAGCTGACAGATCTAACATAAATACTAGCACTCATAATAGGCTATAGAGGCCCATGTTTTTTAGCCTTGAGGTGGATGTGGCCAGTATTGAGTCTAAGGCTACTCCTTTTTTCGAAGATGTGCTGGCACACTTTACAGAGTGGGATGCTTTACCACATGCTATTAAAGATTATTTGAATTTTGATAGGTTCTTAACTCAGAAGCAAGAGCATTCTAGAGAAAGGTTATGACCTGAGAGACAACGACCACGACAGACTGAGTTACAACAAGTTGCCAGTAAATGATGTTGGAGCACTTTGATGGTACTAGGAGAGTTATAGCTTGAGCTTGGATTCATAAGCTTGACACATATTTGGCTTTACGTCCTATGTGTGAAGTGGATGATATTAGATTTGGAGTGTTGCATTTGGATTAAGCTACCCATGACTGGTGGCATCATGGGTTAGTTTATTTGCAACATGATCAGATCACTTTCTATCAAGAGTTCGTGGATTGCTTGATCAAGAGATTTGATAAGAAGGATTTCGAGGTGTACTTTTGTGAGTTGGCTCAACTGAAGTGGCCTGGTGGATTGGAGAGTTACATCAATGAGTTCTAGAGGCTTTCAATCATGGTTTATGATATTTCGGAGCACATACGAGTAATATTATTTATGAAGGGATTAGCTAAGCCACTTTGTGGATGGGTGAAATCATTGGACCCATCTTCTCTATAGGTAGTACGATAAAAGACACAAGACTTGGAGTCCTTTTCTCAAAGCAAGGTTGCTTTGAAATCTTCTGCTCTTCTATTGGATGATGGGGATCCCCCACCAATAGTTGAGAAAAAGGGCAAGTCAATAGGGAGATTTGATGTCACTTCGAGAAAGGACTTGAGGAGGTGTCATCTTTGCTATTGGTGCAAGAGGCCTTTCTGTAAAGGTCATACTTGCACGTTGAGTAGATTGAGGATGAATCATCACAACAACATGAGGATATCGATGAAGATGATCATACTAATGATAGAGTTTATACTATGATGAGTATTTATAAGTTGGTATTTGGATCACATGTTCATGATTTGCACCGAATAAAAAGTTGGTATGATCCTAAGCTGGATTGGCTGTAGGATGATTGGGTAGGAATAATAAAGGAGAGTGTGTTGAGATCTCCTAAGGATTTGTCTGTTAGTAATGTTCTAGCCTTTACATCACCAGCACAAGTACTTGGTGTTGTGTTGTAGGTCATGTTACTGGTTTTGATGATGGTATTGGCGTTCAGTTGGTTCAACGAGGATAGGCACAACACTTGCTTCTTATGGGATCCTGATGGAGGTTTTTGTATGATGTCAGATTGCTTGAACAAACAATAATGTCCCCATTTTTGGTAGGTCTACGCAGTTGATGGAGTTAGCTCATCATAGTGACCCTCATGAGCTAACATGGCATTTTGGGGGTCTCAGTTTTGGGCTTACTATTTTTAGTAAATCTATTTTTGGTAGTTGGTATTATTGGCAGTGCAGTGGGTGGCTTGGCAACTAGTTGTCACTTGCAGTAAATAAGTTTAATAATTGCAGGAGCTCTTATTTATTAATTACAAGTTGCATTATTATAATAATTTTTATACTATTATAATAATGACTTTAACAGATATTTCTAAAAAGTGTGTTGGAAAGTTTTAAGTGTTGAGTTCGTTTGGGAAACTTTCAGAATTTCTAAAGTGGAGTTTTTTAGGAAACTTTGGCCAACAAAAGATTATAAATGAGAGCTCATTTCATTGAGAAAGACACACTTGAATATATATTTTTCTTTTGTTGTCTTTGTGGCTTTTTCCTGAGTTCTAAAATTGAGAACCCTTGATAATGTATAAGGGTTTCTAAGTTTTTGAATATTGTCTGGAGTCACTACTAATGTATAGTGATACATTGGTTAATTCTCCTATCTATGATTATTTTTGTCTGGGAGATTGGCATTATCATTATGAGATTAACTAGACGGTTGACTACAATTCATTGCTAAGGTATAACACCTTGCACATTCTCCTACTATTTTCACTGTAGCATGGAGATTGGTTGATGGTTATAGGCTAAAAATTGGATAAGGTTCGAATTGCTCTTCATTATGATATCTGTTGGCTAGGAAGAAAACTTTTGACATAGAGGGAGTGTTGAATACCATCTAGGGACAATGTCTTAAGTCTTGGCAAAGTTTTGAACCATAGACTTTGATTGGGAGTTGGGCAGAAATAAAATAGGGCTTGTAGATTACTACTAGCCATGTGAATGATCTATTGCCAACTATGGGGGTAATTGTTGGGTTTGCATTTTTGATACACAAGTGTTGGAAGGTGTATAGGTTGTGGTTGAGTTGGTTCTGCAACTCAATCAGTGACAACTTCATTGGGGAAGGAACGTGAGATTGTATATGTTGGCTACCTACGACATTTCTAAGGTAATTCATTTTGCATCCTTGTGGCATTTAGAATTGGCATGTGAGTACTCCACTCAACTATTGCAAGTTATTTCTCAAACCAGATTCATTTGATATTGTATTTTTTTGGTTTGTGTAAACAAGTAAATAAAATTATTGCATATTTCAATAAGAATTCTAAATAATACATTGTTTCCTTCAAAGAAGTCTTGTTAAACATAATTGACAATCTATGGAAAATTAAATCATTTAAAACAAAAGACAAGAGAAGTAAGATTAAAATTCAATAATACCAATAGAAGCTAGTTGAGGTTTTACACACACACTCTCTCTCTCTCTCTCTCTCTCTCTCTCTCTCTCTCTCTCTCTCTCTCTCTCTCTCTCTCTCTCTCTCTCTCTCTCTCTCTCTCTCTCTCTCTCTCTCTCTCTCATTATATCTGTCTACCATATTCATTTTTTAACTACCGAGTCTTACACAAAAAATAAATACTTATATCTTACATTAAGAGGATTACACTTTTCAACTCATTTCAAATATTGAAATGTATATCCCCTTCCATATATCTTAAATTAATTGTAAAGATATGTTGAAACATTGTAGGAGCATACAAAATGATTGGACACTTGACTATTGAACTCATAGTTGAGTTTTAACTTGCATTAGAACTGGCAGAAAATGGTGTCAGAATTGACAATATTCAGTCACCGAAAAATCAATGTACAACACTTTCATAAAATTACTATTGTTGGACAATATATCATAGCTAAAAGATAATATCTTGGTGAAGAATTTTTGCTCATTGATGAAATGTACTTCTTCTTGTGACTAGAAATTTATACTAGATACTTCAAGCCCAAGAAAGTGTGCAAAAAATTAACCATGGAATTTAATCGAAGAACCAAGTTAGACCTAGCTATGTGAAATTTGTGAAGCTAGGTGTAGATATTAAAAGCTCATTGTGTTGTATTTTATTTGTAAACATAAATTTGGATTATTATTGTTAGATCAAATTGTATTATGTGACTAGACATGTCACTTGTATTTGTGAAGTATATTGTGTGATGTCAGTTGACACTTGTATTGTTTATATGATAGTGACATGCCCACTTAGAGTTTGGAAAGAGTTACCTAACATAGGGTTAGACCTAATAAATTACCTAAGTAAACCCACTTGATCAACTAGCCTAATGGGTGTACTATGAGTTAGGGGTTAAATTTTGGCTATTAGGATGTCAAAATCACATTTATGACCCTCCACAAGGACCACTTTTCAAAAGTAAGAAAGAAAGGGTCATGACCATTCTCTTTCTCCACACTCTTAGTTTACCTGTCATTTATTAGAGAGGACAAAATTGGAAGAGGAAGGACTTCTAGTCACTTATCATTTATGACTAGTGGTTGGGTAGTGGATTGGAGGCCTTTTTAGTGGGTCTTGGTAAGACTTAGAGGTTGTTCACCCACTCTCTAGTCTTAGAGACTTGGCTAGTTATAGAGGAGTTCAAAAAAGACATAGGAAGGAAAGGTCTTCATTCATTTTCCATTACATTGGATCAAGGTTGGTGCTCTTTTCATGAAGGAGATTTGTTTTATATTTCATGTTTATAGCTTAAAATACTATTGTATTGTACACTATATATGTTGGATTGCATTGGTTTTCCTTGTTATTTTTTACTTGTATGTAGTTTATGGGTGTCCAATCCATCACTCACTCTTGGGAGGGAAGTAGTGGCCTTGTGGATGGATGAGTTAGTTGGGCCTTATGTTCAAGTGTAGAGTCTCTTCTCTTGGAGAAGAGGGATTTAGCGTGGAGTATGGGATTCATGTTGGCATCTTTGTGGTTTTGCACTTTGGGGTTATAAGGGAAGAAATTGTGATCTTGAAGCCTTATAAGGCATGTATTCTGGCTAATATTTGTTCTTTAGAAATGTCATCTCCTTTTGGGTGTGATCCACCTTCACCCTCTCTAATGGGTTCTTAGGTAACCAATTTTGTGAAGCTTGGTATATGGGTGTAGATTGTTTGTATTGTGGTTTTGTTGCATTTGTGAATATTGCTTGGTTGTAAACCATTTTACCTTCATTCTTCAAGCTTAGGAGTGGTCTCATAGAGACCTAGGTTGGGAGGTGAGCCTTCATGGTTAATTGTGTTTTATTGTAGGTTTTTTTTTACCTTGGGAGCCATGTTGAAAGGGAGGAGATTATATGTGCATAGTGTTCAAGTAGTTTGTAGCACTGAAATGAATAATGCAAGAGAAGTTCTCTAGTATTGTTGTGTAAAGAAAATTGTGCAAAGAAGCATTTGTAAATGTAATCAATCTATGCAACATGTTGTATTTGTAAGAAAAGAAAAGATGGTTATGTTATAGTAAATCATTTTTCTTCAAATTGTAGATAGAATGAAAAAAGTAGCTTACATTTAGATAGCTCTAGTTGGAGATATTTCTTTGTATCATGAGGTTAAAAGAAACTTAAAATTTGAATAAAAAAATGAAGATAATGTTTTTAAATGACTCATTGTACAATATGTTTAGTTTTGAGAAATGGATATTCATCTTACTTTGGAATAAAATTTGGATTTAAGAAGTTAAGTTGAATAATACTTGTTTAAGAAAGTAGACATACATATAGACTTATAAGTAGAGACACATGTTCATATCTTAGTATGTATTTATAGAAAGGATACATGGGTTTTCTTAAGTCTTCCTTTCTTTTATCTAAGTTGTTTTAGTTTGTAATCCAAAAATTTCTTCTTATTGTGATATTAGGTTATGTTTTTTTTGCGTCAAGACAAAGTTCAGATTTTCTTTGAGAACATTTAAAGAATTTATTTATTTTAAAAAAGAATGGAAATATATTTATGCTTAACCTATTGTAAACAATCTACCATTTAAAGTATATTTATTGTAATACCAAATACATTCTTTTTCTAAAACCTAATATTTCTATTTAGTATTGTTTAAATGGTTTTGGCCTACTCAGCTCAACCCTATGTAGAAGGCGCATCAATGCTCATCTTTGTGCCCCTACTTCTTGTGTGTCACGTCCAAACACCCAACCTTCATCACTACCAACACAAATTTTCACCACCCGTGACTAAGGCTTATCGACATGGTCATTTTTGCCACCTTTCCAATTCTCTGCCAATCCTACGATAGTGGATGTGGCTACCATGAACCCTCTTGCCCTATCAAAGCCTAATACCTTCGACTTTTTTGGCAACATTTTTAAAAATGGAAATAATAATGAAACAAATGGAATAGTTGGGTAAGAAAATACCTTGATTGGGACACAAAAATAAAATGGTAGGAAAATATAAATTGAACTGAGGAAGCTATGTTTATCCTTTTGAGAAAAGAAATTGTCTTTTTAATGAGACCTCTTTGTCATTCACCAAATCAGGGCATTTGGTTGGACTTTTAGATTAGGGAAGCTAGTAATAAATTAACATCCTCAATTTTGTGCATTCATTTTTGGGGATTTTATCGAAGCATGGATGTATAATTTATATGTTTTATTTTTATTTTGTTATACTTTAGGATTAGAAAGAAATTATTTTATTTAAACTAAATATGTATCATCTTTAGTAAGGAAGAGATTAAAATTAAATCACGGATTTCACTTGAAATTTATTAAATTGCCTAATCAATTATAATTAACTAATGAGTAACTGCCTTTTAGGGATATTCTATAGTTATATTTAATGGTAAAAAAATAATATATATTGATTTGAGTTAATAGACAATGCTTATTATTCTATAAGTGAGGGGTGGTTGGGGGAGGGGGCTTTAAGTATTAGGTTCTATTAATGTTAATAGAATTAGTATGTGGGATTAGTATTAAGTGTATCTTTAATTGAGTAAGATGATAATGTCATTTAACTGAATGGTGGAATGATAGTCAAGATGTATTAAAGATGTATTAAAGTAGGTTAATGTTTTGGGGGGGTTATATTCTTGGAGTATTTTGAGGGACTAATTATCATTCAAAAAAAAAAATTAAAAAAAAAAATATATATATATATATATATATAGAAACTTAAGGTTAAATTAACAAATATCTAATTGAAATCATGCATTAGGTTATGGAAAGTGTTAGTATAAGGAAATTATTTCAATTTTTAATATAAGCATTAACATGGAGTAAATATTTAAATGTTTAAGTACACTAATGACATATGGTAAACAACTATATGTATAGGTTAATTTTTTTAAAGAGTTAATTAATTAGAATCTGATTGGTTGGATGTGTTGTTAACTAGCCAAAGTTTTACTATCTGCTTGCTAGTGTTAACCAGGTATGAAAAACTAACTTAATGCTGACCTTGCAACAATCAAATCTAGTTAAACAATCATTGGCCCTATTTTCATGACAACTATGATCAACTGTTTAAACTTAACTCAAGCTTTCAACCTATCAATTAACATCGAGGGAGGTTGATTGTATCAATCATGGTGATAGGACATCCACCCAATGGATGGTAGTCATGATGCCCCTCACATTAAATTCTTGATCCATCATCTATCGATTGCAATTATGTTACAACCTTTTTTGATCTTCAAATTAGTACACTTTGTTCATCAAAAAAATTGTTGGCATGTTTTTTCCCCTAATTTTGTGTATGACATTTTGGTATCAAAGATAGGTTTCAACATTGGGAACCTAAACCCATTAAATTTCAACTCATTAAAATTTGAACCTTTGTGTAGGATGCATGCCATTACACAAAATGATCACTAACAAGGGAGAGGCCCTAGAGTTGCTTGGGCAACACAGGTTGACATAGAGTAGGAGGTTGAGCCTCCCCATGGAGGTCAAGTACCCCCACCTGAGCTATCTTAGAACCTCAACTAAGATATTCTAAATGGCCTTCTAAATCCTATTCAGGTAGCTCAATAGAAATTTCCACCTGTAGCTCAACGTCTAGATAATAAGATTTATAATGATCATAGGACAGTTGACAGAGAAATGAGTAGGGTCCCTCTACCCAATTGTGCTAAGGGTTAGGCCAATCATGAGGTAGAGTCAATGCATCAATTAGAGCCACCTCCTAACCTAGGGGCATATATCATGGATAGAGTACGTTGAGAAATAGGGGATGGGATCAAGGTGTTGTTACAACTCCAACCACCCATATTTATGGGAGCTACTTACAGTTTAGGAGAAAAGGAGTGGTTATTAAGGTTACAATGATGCTTTGGATTACATTCTTTTGAGAGAAATCTAAAGGTGTGAATTTCCATTCATCTTCTATGAGAGTCAACCTCTAACTAGTGGTAAAAAGAGGAGGCCATGGGTGGCATGAGTATAGATAAACTCATTTGGGAGACATTCATGAGTAGATTCAAAGATAGATATCTATCAAAGCACTCTAGACAATGTTAAAGGAGTTTCATGACCTATAGTAGAGAGGCCTTACTGTGATGTAGTATGAAAGTATATTTCTCAAGCTCCTTCCTTATGTAGATTACATGAAGGATAAGAATCAATAGATACATCATTTTATTAAAATCCATAATATGTCTCTTCGAGGCATAATTTGCCTAGCTTTTCCTACCACTTTTAGAGAGGTTGTTGAGAGAGCACTAGTTACATAAGATATTTGTGACATGATATAGGATTCATGGGATCAGTCTTAAAACTAAAACCCCATTGCCAAGTCATTTAGACATTAGAGATCCCCTTGGAAGGGGAATCACAAACATTCAGTAGGGTCCTTTAAGGCTCCATAGTCTCAACCAAAATCTTAGAAGGACACTAGGAATATACCTTCTTAGGGTTATTAGGGCTCTAAGCCCAACTAGTGGAAATCTTAGGGTCCTAGATGAGATTAGAGGTCATAGGCTTCATATACATAGCCAACTAGGATCAACACCCCTCTAGGAGTGGTTATAGTGGATCTTGTAGGATTGGAGGATAACAATAATCTAGGTCATAGGAAGTACATATATAGACACAGTGGATATGTTACACTTGTGGTGGCATGGGACACATAGCAAGAAAGTACCCACAAGGACAAACACTAGGCAACTAGTGAGGGGCTACCCTAGAGCCTATAATGAGTGATATGGGTTGATCCCACAAAGTATTTGTAGTCATTGATAACTACTAGGTAGAGAATTAGGCCATGGTCTTTGAGGTCATAGGTATGATAAGAGGTACTATTATTACAATTTTATTTGATTTAGGATGTTAGTTGGGAGGTCGTGTTAGCCTTAGAAGCTAGAGTGTCTATTTTTTCCATTGTCTATAGTTGTTAGATTCATATTGGAGATACGAGCACGATGTTAGGCCTTCACATTACCTATCAAGGTTCTTGTGATGTAGTCCTTAGTGTGGATTATCTACATGCCCACAATGACAAGATGGATTCTCAACAAAAGAGGGTAGAGTGTGCGAATGATCATGGTACACCTATGGTGATTTCAATGGTGCAAAGACCCATATCCCTTCATATGATTTTTGTAGTGCAAATTAGGTGGTGCATGTGAAGGGGATGCTAATTATTCTACATCACCATCAATGATAAAGAGAAGGATGCATAGAGAGTGAACCTTCTCTGGATGACTATCCTATCTTATTTGAGTTTGTAGTTATTTTTCCTCCAGAGCTTCAGAGTATGCTACCACCTAGGGCATTTGATTTCCAAATTGACCTTGTGTGAGAAGATGAACCAGTAACTAGAGCACCGTACATGATGACTATGTATGAGCTTAATGAGCTCAAGATTCTATTAGAGGAGCTTTGTGAGAGAGGGCATATTCACCCTAGTGTGTTACCTTGGGGCACACTAGTGATCTTTGTGAAGAAGAAGGATAAAAACTTAGATTTTTCATTGATTACCAATAGTTGAATAAAGTAACCTTAAGAATGGGTATCCACTTCCTAGGATTGATTATTTGTTTGATCAATTATAGGGTGCCCAAATATTCTCAAAGATAGACTTGAAGTTGGGGCATCATCAATTCAAGATCAGGGAAATTGATATGCACAAAATTATATTTTGTACAAGGTATGGCCACTAAAAGTTCATTTGGGTGCCATTTAGCCTCATAAATACTCTAGCTATACTCATGAGTCTCATGAGTGGAGTATTTCATATGTTCTTGGATAGATTTATTGTTGTATTCTTTAACTATATATTGATATATTCTCACAATGAGAAGGAGCATTAGGAGCACTTGAGATAGGTTTTACAATGAGAAGGAGCACGGGGAGCACCTAGATTTGCACCAAGCCATGAAATATTGAGCATTAACAAAATACAAATAAGCCTCAAAATAATCCATGTGCAACAGTGATTGTAGAAACTGGATAAGAAACTAGTAACCACAAAATGATATGTGAGGAATGAAAATAAATGTGAAGCTTCTTATCTAACAACACTTCTTAGTGACAACTCATTAATCAGGCAGTATAGACAAGGCACACAAACCATTTGATAGAATATTATCATGATATTTGTTAAAACGATTGTCTAAACTTTCATTCAAAATTCAAACATTAGTAGGCATCATGGTGGAACTAGAGGACATCATGCTCACATGGAATGGAGAAAGCTTGCAAAGGTACCATAGTGAAGGGAGGCATGAATCATTTGTTACAATGTGTCAATAGAGAGTTCATCCCATGAGATGGATAGAGAGTGGAGTGATAATTACATAGAATACACTGATTGTAGAATATGCTTAATATGGAAGCATAGTCCAGCACATGAACAATCAAGCAAGAGACCTCAACAGACTAAAATTTTTGGAAAATTGATTGGTTTTATGAGTAATATTCATACAAAATGTGGCTTACAGAAATACAATGGAAAACTGTATTTGATCCTGCTAGATGGGAACAATTGATTGTTCATTTTATTGTACCTAATCTGATGATAGTTCTAGAGGAACTTGTAATCAACCCAGCTAATAAACAACTAGACCCAACTTAATAGGTTATGGCTAGTTTCTTTCTAAAAATATTTGATATGATGTTGTTGGAAATGATTGAAATGATCATAAGAAAAGTTGTTGGAATAATATATGGAACTGGTAAAGAATTTCCTCAGTCATTGTTTTGTCATTGATGTCAAACTTGCTACTTGGAGGAATGACAATTGCTTTAGTGATCCAAATACTATCAATTAGTTGATTGTCAAGGAGGAGGCAATCAATAAGATGTAACTAGAACACCTAGAGAAAGGTTGAAGTTATGATGTTGTAATGAAGTACAAGGATCAGCTAAGCCATTGATGAAAAAGTGTATTTGATGGAATACTATAAGATACACAGAATGGGCACACTGAAACATATCAAAGATTTAAGGTTTTAGCTAAGTCTTTTGTAAAGCTCAAACTAAGTTCATTAGAGAGAAAGAGCCGAGCAAGCTAGTAAGAGCCGAGCAAATTCTTAGTTAATGCCGAGTAAACTTCAGATGCTGAGTGACACAGAGTTAATCAAGTGCCGAGCAGAATCAAGTGCTGAGCGGAACCAAGTGCCAAGCAGAATCAAGTGCTGAGCAGAACCAAGTGCCGAGCAGAACCAAGTGCTGAGAAAAATCAAGTGCCGAGCGGAACCAAGTGCCGAGCAGAACCAAGTGCCGAGTGGAACCAAGTGCCAAGTAGAATCAAGTGCCGAGCAGAACCAAGTGCCGAGTAGGTATAGGTGCCGAGTAACACAAAGGTGCCAAGCACCAATAACTCAATAATGCCGAGCTGTTGCATTATTTTGGAAATTGAAGATTTTCCAGATCTAAGCTGACAAGGTTGTTATTTAGAAATTTGTGAATTAAAAGGAAGATAAGAATGATGAGCTGGTGGCACAGAACACCATGTAGAACATTTTTCTTTTAAGGATATAACTGGCGAAGTTTCTAGAAGAGAACAAGATATGGGGTAGATACATTGTATCCTACCTAATCCATTTTGAAGCCCTAAAATTGGAGAGGGAGAATTGAGCGGCAAAGAGAAATCAAACTTCTATTTAAGAAGACATAAGTTAATAGAAAAAGAGAGAGAGGTGGTCAAGCATAAAAGCATGAAGTGTTGTAGAATGTGCTAAGGAGAAGAAAGCACAGGAACTCTGTTTGGATAGACGACCACAAGGATGATTGCATTGGCAGAATGAGTAAGAAGACTCAAGGAGATGAAGCTTGAGAGGGAGACAAGCAGTCAGAGTTGAAGTGATTGAAGCCAAGCATAAGGATTGAATTGAAAGTGTGATCTGAAATCTGCAAAGTATGTTGTAAGTTATATCAGATCAAAAGACCATTATCGTTACTTTCTAGCAATTGTAACAGTAAGTTTAAATCCTATGGACTTAGGTTGGTTTAATAGCCATAAGATAAATCCTTTAACAGGGTGACATTCCAAGTGAATGTTCTAAAGACCTTTTACCAGGCCCATTCCTAATAGTTTGGTGAAATCCTCTAACAAAGTCACATTTAACAGTGTGTTGTAAGCCTTTCACAGGGCATCACTTCAGAAGAGTGAAAATCAAGTAGCATGTTACTGGTGGTTTTTCCCAAATTGGGTTTCCACGTAAATCATTGTGTCATGTGTTGATTTTGGATGTTTTGTCATTGCATATTGATTTACTGTAACTTGCTTATATGATTGATTTAAGTATTGGATGGATGAAAAGTATATGGATACATTAAAAGTAGTAAAAAGGTATTAATAGGGAATTTTGGACCTTAAATAACTAATTCACCCCCCCTCTCAGTTATTCTAAAGAATTCTAACAATTGGTATCAGAGCTAACTGCTGATTCAGTTTAAAGGGACTACAAGAAGAAAAGATCAAAATGACAAAGAGAGAAGTTCCCAAGCTCAGCAAAGACAACTTTGTTGCATGACAAAGTTTGATGAAGCTACATCTTGGATCCATAGGAGATTATGCCCAACATTCAATTGTTACTGAACATGTAGATCCAATAGGTGCTCCTATTGCAGAAGACATGAAAAACAAGCAAGAATACAACCAGACAATGCTGGAAATTGCCTCTGCACTCAGCTATGTTGAATTTGATGATATCAAAGGATGTGACACTGCATACAAAATGTGGAAAGCCCTATCAGACATCTATGGAGGAGATCATAATGTACAAAGAGCAAAAAGAGAAAGTCTCAGAGGAAAGTTTGATGACATGAAAATGGAAGAAAATGAGAATGTTGCTCAATATGGTGCAAGAATAAAGGAAGTGGTAAGTGTAATAAGATGCTTGAGTAGTCAACTGGATGAAGATACTGTTAATAGTAAGTTCTTAAGAACCTTGCTCCCTATCTATGCTATTAGAGTATCAGCAATACAAGAGCTAAGATGTATACCAGGAAATAATCTAAATTTTGACGGTATAATAGGTAGACTCACTGCATTTGAGTTATCCAACTTTGACAACTACAAACCTGAAAATGTTGAAACTGCTTTTAAGGCCAAGTTATCACTGAAAGATGCCGAACAGGTGAAATCAAAGAAAGGAAGAAAAATGAAGTATGTATCCAGTGACAGTAGCACTGATGAGGAAGATGTGGAACAATTGGAAGCATTACTTGCTAGAAGATTTCACAGGGGGAAAGGAAAATTCAAAGCTAAGATGCCTATCATTTGTTTCAATTGCAATGAAGTAGGTCATACTGCTGCAAGATGTCCACAGAAAAAGGATTCCAAGGAAGGCAACAAATACAAGAACATAAGAGATGATGACAGGAGAGATTACAAAGAAAAAAGTAAGAAGTGTTATATTGTTGAAGAAAATTCTGATGATAATGATGATGAAGTTGTTTATGTAGCTATGAAGGACCAATCTGATGAAGAAGAGACCATAGCACTGGTAACATGTATAAACAAGAATGACAGATGGATCATAGACAGTGGATGCTCACATCACATGATAGGAGACAAAAGTAAGTTTATTAACTTTACTCAGTATGATGGAAATAGTGTCAGATTTGGTAATGATGCTCCATGTCAAATCAAAGGAAAAGGTTCCATTAAGCTCATAGAACAAATTTCATGTGACAATGCATACTATGTTGAAGGATTAAACTACAATTTACTAAGTGTCTCACAGTTAGGCAATATAGGCTGCAAAGTGGAATTTGGAAACAAAACTGCAAAAATCTATGATACTAATGGTAAACTGATAGGAAAAGGAGATCAAACAAAGAGCAATTTGTTTTACCTTGATATGGATGATGTTTTTTGTTTATTTGCAAAATTTGATGATGAATGGTTATGGCATAGAAGATTATGTCATGTCAACTTTGATAATCTAGTCAACATCAATAAAATGAAGAAAGTCAGAGGTTTACCAAAATTGAAGAAGCCTGATAATATCATGTGCAAACATTGTCAGCTAGGAAAGATGACAAAATCAAGTTTCAAAAGCAAAAACTATACATCTAAAGAGATACTTGAGTTAGTTCACACTGACTTATGTGGTCCAATGGAAATACAAAGCTATAGAGGAGATAAATACATAATGCTATTTGTTGATGACTATTCCAGGATGATGACTGTTATGTTCTTAAAACAAAAATCTGATGCCTTTCAAATGTTTAAGTTGTATGTGGCTAGAGTTGAAAAGGAAATTGGAAAAAGCTTGAAATGCCTAAGATCAGATAGAGGTGGTGAATTTACATCAAAGGAATTCGAGATATTCTGTAATGACAAAGGAATCAAAAGACAACGTCAACTTCTAGAACCCCCCCACAGAATGGAATTGCTGAAAGAAGAAATAGATCTATAATTGACTGTGCCAGAACATTAATGATGGAAAAGAATGTTGCTCTAAAATATTGGAGAGAAGCTGTAAGTGTAGCTGTTCATACACTGAACCGAGTACAAGTCAAGAAAGGTACAAATACAACACCTTTTGAATCATGGTATGGTCACTCACCCAATGTAAAACATTTCAAAGTGTTTGGTTGCAAATGCTTTATCCTTAAAGATGTTAGAAATGGAAAATTTGATGCAAAAAGTGATGAAGGCATATTTCTTGGTTACTCCACTAGAAGTAAGGCATATAAGTGTTTGAATATTAACACTAACAAAATTGTGGAAAGTGCAAATGTAAATTTTGATGAGCACACAGAAGTCCAAGCTGAAAAACCAAAGAAAATGGAAGAGTATAGAACCTTTGTGTATTCTTATGAAGGAATGACTATTGATGAGGATGATGTCAATCAAATTGGAAATCAACAACAAATGTCAGTTTCAGTCGAGTCACAACCAGTGAATGCCGAGTTGCATTCAAAAGCCGAGTTGCAGAATGAAGAAAATGCACAATCTGATTTTGAAGACAACATACATGATGAAGAACAACCTGACAACGAAGTGCATAGTGATCCTGAATCTGGAAGATCAAACATGGAAACAAGGACAGAGCCAAGATTATCCAAATATGTAAAAAGACATTACCCTGCTGAACAAATAATTGGTGACAAAGATGCAAGACCAATGACAAGGAACAGACTAAGACATGAATCATGTCTGATCAGCAAATCTGAACCCAAGACAGTATATGTTGCATTACAAGATGATGAATGGTATAAAGCTATGGAAGAAGAAATTGATCAAATAAGAAAAAATAAAACTTGGAGTTTGGTTCCCAGACCAATTGACAAGAATGTGATTGGCACTAAATGGGTATTCAGAAACCAACTAGATGAGAATGGTGAGATTACCAGAAACAAAGCTAGACTAGTATGTAAGGGTTATGCTCAAGAAGAAGGAATATACTATGGAGAAACATTTGCTCCTATTGCTAGAATGGAAGGAGTAAGAACTTTACTTGCATATGCTTCTTACAAAGATTTTAAAGTCTATTAGATGGATGTAAAATCTTCTTTCTTAAATGGTATACTAGAAGAAGAAGTCTACATTGAACAACCAGAAGGATTTGTTGATGAAAACAACAGGGATATGGTGTGTAAGCTACATAAAGAACTCTATGGTTTGAAACAAGCACCTAGAGCATGGTATGAGAGACTTCACAAGTATCTAGTGCAAATTGGATTTGAAAGAACTGATGATAATAGCAACATGTACATCAAAGAAAAAGAAGGTAAAGACATTATTGTATCTGAAATCTTTGTGGATGACATAGTGTTTGGAGGTAAGGAAGTACTTTGAAAAGGCTTTGCTGACAAAATGAAACATGAATTTGAGATGTCTATGTTTGGAGAAATAATTTTTTTTGTTGGATTGCAAGTACGTCAACTCAAACATGGAATATTTGTTACATAATCAAAATACATCAAAGAAATTCTTAAAACATTTGGATTGGAGGAATCCAAACCAGTCAGCACACCAATGGCCACAGGAAATAAGCTATCCAAAAATGATGAGTCAGCTGAAGTCAATCAAACAATGTATAGATCCATGATTGGAAAACTACAATATGTTGTACATAGTAGACCAGACATAGCATTAGCAGTTGGAATAGTGGCTAGGTTCTCTACTAATCCTAAAGAAAATCATCTCATAGCAGTAAAAAGAATAATGAGATATCTCAAAGGAACTGATGACTTTGGTCTATACTACAAAAAGAATGGAAAATTTGAGCTCAATGCATATATAGATGCAGATTGGGGAGGAAACATTGATGATAGAAAAAGCACAAGTGGAGGTGCATTATTTCTAGGCAAAAGGCTGGTTACCTGGACTAGCAAGAAAAAAACATGTACATCACAGTCCACTGCAGAGTCAGAATATGTGGCAGCTACAGTCAATTGCACAAACATTGTATGGCTCACACATCTATTGAATGGAATGAAAGAAGAAGTAACAAAACCTGTGATATTGTATTGTGATAATACAAGTGCTATAAACATATCCAAAAATCTAGTGATGCATGCAAAAACCAAGCATATTGCAATCAAGTATCATTATGTCAGAGAATTGGTAGAAGACAAACAAGTGAAGTTGGAATACATTCACACAAAAGAACAAACTGCAGATATCTTCACCAAACCATTGCCCAAGGATGCCTATGAATATCTTAGAGGCAAGTTGGGGGTCATACCCCTAACTCAAGCAGTTTAAGGCAACATGGAAGCTGCCTTGTATCAACATGAATAAATCATTGAAATATTAACAGGTTGATGCAAAGGATGACAGCAGAAGTAGAAACTCTAAATCAGTCACAAGCATGGTGACAGAGGGAGAAAATCAACAAGAAGCCAAAGCTTATATTTTGCATGATAAAGATGCTACATCTTTGGCATTTATGTCAAAGAGGGAGAAATATGCAAAAAATTGATCAATACAAAGAAAGAGGGAGATATATGAGATCAATAGTAAAAATGCAACAAGACAATATATACAATCTTGGTGGTAACTGAGTTGATTAACTGATCAGTTTGGTTTGCCATCAATGCCAAAGAAGGAGATTGTTGGAAATGATTGAAATGATCATAAGAAAAGTTGTTGGAATAATATATGGAACTAGTAAAGAATGTCCTCAATCATTGTTTTGTCATTGATGTCAAACTTGCTACTTGCAGGAATGACAATTGCTTTAGTGATCCAAATGCTATCAATTAGTTTATTGTCAAGGAGGAGGCAATCAATAAGATGTAACTAGAACACCTAGAGAAAGGTTGAAGTTATGATGTTGTAATGAAGTATAAGGATCAGCTAAGCCATTGATGAAAAAGTGTATTTGATGGAATACTATAAGATACAAAGAATGGGCACACTGAAACATATCAAAGATTTAAGGTTTTAGCTAAGTCTTTTGTAAAGCTCAAACTAAGTTCATTAGAGAGAAGGAGCCGAGCAAGCTAGTAAGAGCCAAGCAAATTCCTAGTTAATGCCGAGTAAACTTCAGATGCCGAGTGACATAGAGTTAATCAAGTGCCGAGAAAAATCAAATGCCGAGCAGAACCAAGTGCCGAGGAGAACCAAGTGTCGAGCGGAACCAAGTGCCGAGCAGAACCAAGTGCCGAGCAGGTATAGGTGCCGAGTAACACAGAGGTGCCGAGCACTAGTAACTCAATAATGCCGAGCTGCTGCATTATTTTGGAAATCGAAGATTCACCAGATCTAAGCCGACAAGGTTGTTATCTAGAAATTTGTGAACTAAAAGGAAGATAAGAATAATGAGCTAGTGGCACAGAACACCATGTAGAACATTTTTCTTTTAAGGATATAACTGGCGAAGTTTCTAGAAGAGAACAAGAAATGGGGTAGATACATTGTATCCTACCTAATCCATTTTGAAGCCCTAAAATTGGAGAGGGAGAATTGAGCAGCAAAGGGAAATCAGACTTCTATTTAAGAAGACATAAGTTAATAAAAAAAGAGAGAGAGGTGGTCAAGCATAAAAGCATGAAGTGTTGTAGAATGTGCTAAGGAGAAGAAAGCACAAGAACTCTGTTTGGATAGACGACCACAAGGATGATTGCATTGGCAGAATGAGTAAGAAGACTCAAGGAGACGGAGCTTGAGAGAGAGACAAGCAGTCAGAGCTGAAGTGATTGAAGCCAAGCATAAGGATTGAATTGAAAGTGTGATCTGAAATCTGCAAAGTATGTTGTAAGTTATATCAGATCAAAAGACCATTATCGTTACTTTCTAGCAATTGTAACAGTAAGTTTAAATCCTATGGACTTAGGTTGGTTTAATAGCCATAAGATAAATCCTTTAACAGGGTGACATTCCAAGTGAATGTTCTAAAGACCTTTTACCAGGCCCATTCCTAACAGTTTGGTGAAATCCTCTAACAAGGTCACATTTAACAGTGTGTTGTAAGCCTTTAATAGGGCAGACTTTTAATAGGGCATCACTTCAGAAGAGTGAAAATCAAGTAGCATGTTACTGGTGGTTTTTCCCAAATTGGGTTTCCATGTAAATCATTGTGTCATGTGTTGATTTTGGATGTTTTGTCATTGCATATTGATTTACTGTAACTTGCTTATATGATTGATTTAAGTATTGGATGGATGAAAAGTATATGGATTCATTAAAAGTAGTAAAAAGGTATTAATAGGGAATTTTGGACCTTGAATAACTGATTCACCCCCCCTCTCAGTTATTCTAAAAAATTCTAACAGATGTTTTTTTGCAAAATTTTTTATGAACTCTACCCTTTTTTCCTGGTCTGCATTATTTTTGTGGAGGATATTGAGGTAAGTCACTTAGCACGGGTTGAGTAAGTTTTATTGTTTTATTATTTTGATTCTGGAATATGTATGTAGCTGGATCAATTTTTTGTTGTGCTAAGATGTAAGAAGCACCTTCAAAAAGATCTCTAAATATACACAAATAGAAGGAAATATAAAGAGATACCTATTTAGAAGGAAAATAAATGAAAATTTTCATATACCTTGAAAAAAATGGCAGAGCTAGGGAATGACAACAAAACCATAGAGCATGGGCACAAAGATCACGAGGGCATGAAAATGAAATCACAGAGCAAGGGCACAACAACAGAATGCAGAGATCACAAGGGCATTACAACCAAATCATAGAGCAAGGGCATGCCAACGAATTGTAGAGATCTCATCAATGAAATTGCAGAACAAGGATGAGACAACAAAATATAGAAATCATAGAAATGAAATGCTGAGATCACAACAACGAAGGACACAACAACATTCATAGCTCTCCACCCTCGTTCAGAGCTCTTAACCCTCTTTTATGTGTAACTCTCCACAACCAAAACAAATGGGAAATGATTTATGCCATGTTTTTATTTTTGTTTATAGTCATTGGGCATCACAAATATGAATTTGACATTGGTATTGTGATGTCGAGGACAATTGCAAAAAAAAAACATGAAAATTAACACAAATTACACCACCATTACAAATTGTCGTCGCAATTTGACCCCAAATGTTGCAGAGTTGATTGTTGTTTTTGTGAAGTAGACATTTCTCTAGAGCAAGATGGAAATATAATTTGAGATTTTTTCACATTTACTAAATTGAAGCTAAAAATACTACCAACCATATTTTAGATTTCAAGGCTAATGATAACAAAGTTCTCTTAGTCCCAACAACCAAGGCTAATGGCAGTTGGGTCTTTTTAGTCATAGAAACTTCACATGTTATTGATAGGTTCATTTTCCTTGATCTATTTTTAGTTTTGGGTCATGTTACTAGTTTCATCTTACTATATTGGCTATTGTTCCAATGAAGCAAATAGTTCTTTAGAGTGAAAAGAATAAATTGCTAGAGATGGAAGATATATCAAATTAGCACATAGATTTTTTTTCATTTAATTTGATTCATATGTAGTGCTTGCCTCTAGTTTGCATTTCTGTTGTCATTGCCAAACACTTTTAGGCCAATTTTATGTTGATGATTAGTAGCATTATTTTGAGATTTTCAGATATTGTTTCACATTCAGATGATTATATGATGAGATTACTTGGTACTCTATACTTCATGTATGCATGGTGATTATTCAGTGATTTCAGTTATTGTTGATGATTAGTTAGATGGATTATCATATGTGTTTTCTTATGGATACTTACCCCATACTGCATGTGTATGGTGTGCATGTATGTTTTCTTTATGTATGACATTTCTGATGTGATTAAGGAAGGGAGTTGTAGTCACCTACTAGTCATGATCTACACGATGCATCACTTCCTGCCATTGCTTGTTTAGTTTAGAATATTGTGTTTGTACATGCGAGGATTTTTATGCAGATTGTAGGTACCAGTTATGGACTTCCCTAAATTGCTAGGATGAGCATACCTTATTGCATTGTCTCAATGGTAAGAGAGGGGAGATAAATTCTTAAATCCAAATCCTAACCTTTAAAGTCATTTGTCTTAGAAAATTAGGATAGGTATTTGGGTTGTTTACCTTTTGAATGCGTCAAATGATGTTAATTCGTGATTATAACCCTTTAGTTTGATCTTGTATGTGTTTTTCTATGATGGGTTTTCATATTTTGTTTTATGAGTCTTTGGTTTTTTTCTATTAATTAAGTCAAATTAAATCATTAAATTAATGATCTAATTTAATGGGAAATTATTATGATATTTTAATATTTAATTAAATTTAATTAATTGGGAAATTAATTAAATAAAAAGAATTAAATTTGAAGATAAAAGTTACAAGTTTAATTTTAGGACGTGATAATATTTATTTAATTTAATAATAATATATTTAGAATTCATTTTTAAATAAATGCTAAATACTATTATTATTTAAGTTAATAAATATTTTATCAATTAAATGTTCGAAAATAAATTAAAAAGTGAAAAAAGATATTAATTTATTAAAAGTTTCAAAATTGCATAATGTGTGCATGAGATTAAAATTTAATAAATTAATTGAAAAGATTAGTCAAGTAAAAATTAAATAAAGTTATTTTATAATTCAATAAATGTGCATGAAAAAGATAAAGAAAAGATAAAAGAAAGATTAAGAAAAGTTAATAAGAGTTAAAGCTTGGTGAGCAAAGAGCTCTCTCGAGTGAATGTACAATTAGTGCCTCGATTTAAGGAGAGAAATTGTTATCACAATTAAAGGTTCATTTTCAAGGGACAAAATTTTTGGGAAGGACCGCAAATTTTCAAAGAGGAAGGAATTTCGAAAAAGAGGAGGTTTTGTGAGGAGGGATTTCTCTTCAATCTTCTTGGGTGTAGCAATTAGCATCAGTGTCTAGGTAGACACTTGTGATTATTCGCACAATTTAATTATGTAATTTCTTTTCCCGTCTTCTTTGTGTTTGTGAAATGATTATATGAATGATTATCTATGACGAGTGTTTCAATATAGTGAATTTCTATTATGCATGTTAAATCTTTTGAATATGTAGAGATTGAAACATCTTAGAATCCTCATCTAATAATTTTGCAAATTAAATTGTAAATCGAGAAGGATTTTGTATTGAAATTGGAAATTTAAATGGAAAAAAAATCGATCGGTTGGCCGTATTTTTCCTATTAGAGATTAGTTAGGATTGTTATAAAAAAAAAAAAAATTTACAAATTTTTATTGGGGGGGTGGGGGTTTCATTATTTTATTTTATAACAATTTTTTTTTAAAATAAAATAAATTAGGGAGGGTTAGGTTTTACCCACCCCCTACCCCCTTACCTTTTTTGTAGGTGGCTAATGATGCCGTTGACTGTTGTTCACAGTCGTACCTGCGACTGCGATCGCAGTACGATTGTTACAACAACTATATACTGGCCTGCAACGATATTAATCGCTTTGAGTTGATTTTGTTTTTTAAAATATACATTAAATTTTAAATATTATAAAGTTTTTAATAATAAGTTTTATTTAATTATTAATTTACATATTATAAGATTTTTTTAATAGTTATTAACAATATTAATAATAGTTTTTTAAAAATATTATTGATAATTATTATTTTATTAATAATATTTATTAATAAGATTTTAATATTACTTCTTTATTATTTAATAATATAAGTTTTATTATTTATTAATTTAAATAATAATGCATTTAAATATAGTTAATTTTTAATTAATAAAATTATTGATAATTTTATTAATTATTAATAACTGATAATTGTTGAGATATTAATATAAGTATTTAGTTTGATAATCATTAATTAATTTAATTAAAAATTAGTTTAATTAAATTTAATTAATGATGAATATAGTTAAATGAAAATTGTAGATTTATTTTAATATTATTTTTAATAATATTGTTTAGATTGGAATTACTTATTTATTTTAATAAGTTAAATAAATAACTTGCCTTTAGATCATTTTAGAAAATTGATTTAAATCAAGTTGGGTAATTGGACTTTTATTCAAATATGGGAAATGGGTTAAACTATATGGATTAAGATGTAACCCTTTAAATTTGAAAACTCACACTGAAATGAAAATTGAAACCTTACTATGAACTGACACTATTTGTATTCAAGACTAAACCAAAATACGATCAACACTGTTGTTTGTATATTGTTTGTGTTTTTTTTGGGGGTTTGGGTTGACTAGAGTGTTGACCAGTTTAGGACGTTTACCAAAGGCTTGGGAGTTATGTGATTGTGATGTTATGATGTTTTGATCTCGATTCTTTCTAAACCCAACCATGTAATGTGTCTGGTATGCTCTATGAGATGTTTTGATGCATTGATCATTTTTGCTTCCAGAGTTCTCTTGTGAAACTAAGGTGAAATGTATGACCTACTTGACTTAACCATTTTTGAGTCCTCGATTAGTTATATTTGAATTGCTTTCTAGTTGCTTTGATAGGACTGAAGTGTTTGTTTGCTTTGTTCTTAGTGATGTCATGTTGTGACAACTTAACTTGCTTGAATGTAAACCATCCCATCCTTAGCCGCTTCCTCTCTCCCCTCTCTACCCTCCACCCTCTCTCTCTCCCTCTACATGTCTCTCACTACAAACCATGTCTATGGAAATAGAACCTTAGAAAGTAAGGAGACATGACAGTATCCAAATTGAAATCACCAAGGATTCCCTAGTTTTTGGAAGTGGATTTGGCATGTATTCAATCCATATTGATTTACCTCCTTCCATTCTCTATCCATCACCAATAAATACTATTTCTAATGCATTATATAGGACTTGTTTTGCTGGCATGAGGTCAACATAATCCATTGTTGTCACCTAGGAATAAAATAAGATGGAGGAAGTTGATGAAGAGGTTATGCATATGTGCATTATGGAGTTGGAAAAAACTCTTTTTCCTAGGGATTCAAAGAACTCATTGTGGCTTGTGTTTATAATTAAATTATGTTTCCTGCTCCTCAAAACACATGTTTCTAAGAAAGAAAAATTGTGTAGGGGAAAATGAGCAAATGAGAACCCTACTTGTTAAATGTTTTTGAAAAATAGAGGGTTCTAGGTGGCCTGCTCATATATTCTTTCTAGAGCACTCTTTCATAGTGCATTGTATATTTTTTCTACTTGGTTCACCTAACATTCTCACAATTTTTAGAGATACACAACTTCGTGATTTCCAAATTCACCATCTATGCAATTATATATAGCCATACTACCAAGGAGATTAATTTCATTATAATTATTTTTCTTGTCAAATTATGTATTCACCTTGAAATGCATTAGGTATATTAGGATTTCCCTATTTTCATGAATGGTACTTGTTGACATAAAAGAAACTAAGAGTTTCAAGATCTACATCTTCATGTAGCTAATTTGTGAGAGTTGTTGTGTTTCCTCTTCAATGTGTGACATCTTGATTTGGTTGATAGAATAAAAAGCACAATTAGATTTCTAGTTTTTTAGAATGTTTGTTCTTTGTTTGGTGTTGACTACATGTTATTTAAAACAACCAAATCAATTTCTTGAAAAAATATATATGCACATACTCGATCAACTTATTCTCATTTAAAAAACCCCATATGTATTCTCTAAGTCATAAGACATTCAAATCATTTGAATTATCAAATTACCCAAAATTATTAGTTGAGTTTTTAGACTTTCTTTAGGTGAATGACCACAATTTTGTTCACCATCTTAATATGCATGCCCTCTTTCCAAAAACCAAATTGCTAGTTTATTTTGTTTTACTTTTTAAAATTGATTTTCAATGGTTTTTTAATTCTAATACTTGTGTAAATTATTTTCACAAATCATTTCTAATATTAAATAAAAATTAATACACCTTTGAATCCAATCAAATCATATCGACTAATACTCTCAATATAACAATATCATATATACCCTCAACATAGATTTTCATGAATTTTATTCCACTACTTAAGGTTATGTTCATGTTTTTATTCTCGAAATGTAAAGAGTTGCAATCATAGTTGTAGATAATTGTAAATGGAACATCCTAATAAGCATTTTTTTTACATAATAATGCAAGGTTGTTTAATTAATAATGAACACTAAAATTGTTGGAAGTGACATTAAAATGAATAAAACATGGAAAATCTTAATTTGAAAACTTTACCTTAAGTTATGTAAATTTTATCTAAAAAGATGATGGGAGTTTTGATGGGAAGCAATCCCCTATAATCCCTTAAGACTTATTGTCCATTTCTTCAAAATTGGTGTCCATAATTGTAAAGATAATTTAATGGATCATCATGAGTTTACAATGGACTTTAAGAGCTTGTTATCATTGAACTAGTAAATTTGTTGATATAATTTATTCCTATAATATTATTTATTTACCTATAATGAAGATCCATAAAGATTGTATAATTAGAAATGTTTTTGAGAAAATTGTCAAATCTTTTTCAAAAGATCCAAAATTGTAGAGCATAATTTTTGCACAGTTTTTAAAATATTTTTTTAATGATGGAGCAATCAAAGTTACCCCTCTTTTTGGTTGTATCATGATACAAGAAAACCATATAATTCATCACCCCAACATTATTGATTTCAAAATCTAAATCTCATTTCATAGCTAACATAGGATGATGACACGGATACAAATACAAAACTATTTTAGTAAAAGACAATCAAAAGTTAGTTGGTTGATGGTGGAATAAAAATTTAGTGTTATTTAATAATAATTTTTTTAAAAATCATTTAATATAAATAAAAATTGATCCTTTTTATTAGAATGAGTTAAGGGGATTGCTGATCTTGTTCATAACATATATAAATATCTAAGTTAATTAAATATTTAAAACTATAAATTAATGATTATTTAGATAAATACGTTGGACTAAAAATGCAATTAAAATTATATTATTAATTGTATTTTGAAACTTAGAAAATGATATGAAAGATATATAAATCAATTTACTACAATATCAAGTTTTTAGGGATTACAAAGTTGACTATGTTCGAATATGCAAACTAGCCATGTTTTTAATGGGTGTTGATTTGTGACTACAATATCAAAGTCTCTATTGTAAAAAGGATGTCGCATACCACCTTGACTTTGTACTCATAAAATATAAAGTAGTCACAATTAGATTTCTCTCAAATTAATCTTCTGACATCTAACATTTAGTTATGACTAACTTCTAAGACAATTTTGAAATAGTCATATTTTGGTTGGTTTTCTCTTATATTTTTTGTATTATTTTTCTTAGGTCTTTAAATAGACATATTTTGATTCATTTTCTCTTACATATTTTGTGTTACTTTTCTTTGGTTTTGAAATAGACATATTTTGATCAATTTATTCTTACATATTTTATATTATTTTTCTTAGGTTTTGAAATAGACAGATTTTGATTGACTTTCTCTTACATATTTTGTATTGTTGGTATATGTAATGATCACCTATCAATGTAATGATGATTTGTTTAGTGAGCTATCATAGCTACATCTACATCTATGAGTTTCTTTTTTATAATTGTTAGTTGCATAGTTAGTTATTAAGCACTTATTTCTCACTTGTTACTTTATGAGAATTTAACTTCTTCAATTTGACATTTATATTATGTGACAACTCTTTCTTTATTATTTGAATTAATGGTGAATTTGAAAAAGTCACATGTTAGTTGATTTTCTTAGATATTTTAAATTGTTGGTAAATATTATGACCACTTATACATGCAATGATGATATTTGTAATGAGTTATCATGGCTACATGTAGGGGTTTAAAAAAATTGGTTGCATACAATTAGAGCTATTGGATTTCCATAGTCCATGTAAATATTTATCTTTTTTCTGAATTTGATTGTGTAATAATTTTTTAACATAAAAATGAGATTTTCACAATCCATGTAAATGTTGCATGTAATTAGTTATTAACACTTATTTTTCACATAATACTATTTAACTTTTTCAGTTTTACATTTATTTTATGTGTTGATTCTTTTTATAATATTTAACTTAATGGTAGTTTTTTAATAATCTTATGCTAGTTGGTTTTCTCTTATATATTTTTGATTGAGACATATATATAACATATACATATTAAACACTTAATTTTTGACATACATATGAAAGCTTAACCTGTCTCATTTTATTTTTTCAATCCATTCTGTAATTTTTATACATTAATACATATATAAATTATATTTATTAATTACTTCCATTATTTAATTAAAAAACTTTACATGTTCAAACTCAACTAAAATTTCACCCATCATCTTCAATAATGTTCCTAATAAAACACCAAAAATAAAACAATCATGAATAACACAAAATCATTAAGATTCTCCACTTAGATTTCTATGGAATTTTGCTTTACAATTGGAGTGTCATATTCATGTTGGAGTTCTCTAGGTCGCAGCCATAATTGTAGAGATAAAATTTAAAATGGACTATCTGTATATTCAAGTCGTCGTACATTATAATGCAATGTCGTTCAATTAATAATGAACACTAAAATTGTTGAAGATGCATCAAAATTAGCAAAGCACGCGGAATCATAATTTTAATCTTTCCAATCACCTTTATGTATGTCAAGGTTAGCACTCAGCTTGGATCCCATTATGTCTCTATTTCTTAGAAATTGTTGTCCGCAAGTGTAAATACAGTTCGATAGCCCATCATAAAGCTATAGCGAACTTCCTCTTTTCCTCTATTTTCTAAACTAGTAAATAAACTGATATCAATATCACAAACTGATATCATTCATTACTGTAAAATAATCTCGCCACCCGTAAAATCGGCACCCACTCAGTAGAAGATTATTAAATAAAACTAGTCTCAATTTTTGCACAAGCTTTAAAATGATGATTTTGTATTGTATTCAACAATACAATCGGATCCACTTCCTATCACAACATCACAAAACTCATCAACAAAGAAAAGGAAAAGCAAGCTTTCTGATTTAACGCCCGTTCTGCAGATATCAGAAGATGCAGACAAGAATAGAAATAGGAAAACGTCGAAGATAAAAGTAATCGACTTAATAATCCAAGACCAATTTCAATGGAACGGGGAAAAAAGCGAGGAAAGAAGAGAAATTGTGCCAAAGTTTAACATATGGGAAGATCTGGAGGAGGCTGCTCAAGAGTTGATAAGTAATCTCCTCCATTTTCGACGACGAAAACCATGGCCAAACCCCATCCAATGTGTACATCCAAGTGACAGTGCAAAAACCATGTTCCTGCACACCCACACAACCATAAAACAAATTAGACTACTACAGGATTATGAAAAAACATAGTGTGATTCGAAATGTCGATGACAAAAAATATATACAATCGAATCTAGAAACAAAATTCTAATATTGTTAACCATTATGAAAAAAACACACAATCGAATCCAGAAACCAAAAACAATCCTTACCAGGATTGTCAGCGACAAATCGAATAGCAGCCCAGCCATTGACTGGAACATTGACAGTATTACGCATGGGCGGATCCAGAAGATTGAATTTTGAGGGATCTGTTGCAGCATTATAGTTCCCAAACCCTGATCCTACTATATAAAAGTCATATCCATGCAAATGAATTGGGTGGCTTTCGCCCATGAAGATATTAGTCCCCTGAAGAATCACCTGCACCGCCGTGTTATATTTCAACACTTTCACAGTGGTCGTCTTCAGGGGAGCCCAAATGCTCCTGCTTATGTTTTGTCCAGTGTAATTGAACTGCACCGGAGGAGTGTCAGGGAAGCCATTGCTGAACACTCCCTTTATCCCAAAATGATGGGCTTGGAGAATTGATGTAGTGGATGGAAGAACAAATGAGTGGTTGTTCATACTCGCTGCAAATCTTGTTCCATTGGGACCTCCGCATGAATTGTTTGGGCATGGAATGAGTCCCAATCCCACCGTGAAGACAAGACTCTCATCCACAGTCTGAGGAACAAAAACAGGGTGGTCTTGTGAGGCCAAGCTTTTAAGGCCCCTAGCAAACTTGGTAGCGGTTTGTGTGTCATTATACAATGGAAGTTGGGGCATAACAGGGGAAGAGCTTGCTTTGCTGTATTCAAAGATGGCAGTGGTGGTGGTGTTATCAAATGGGGCTCCCTGAGCACTGGCATATGCTCGGGCTGCAATGTAGTAACTTCCTGCTGATTTGTCGAAAGATACGAGTACATCTGTGGTTTGGCCAGGACCCAACATCAGAACACTTGTTTTGTAGGGCTTCGTATACGAAGCATCCACGCCTACTACAGTCATCTCGTGGTTTGCAATCACCACGAACAGATCAGTATTGAGTGCAGCGTTGATCACACGTACCAGATTAGTCTCTCCTGCCTTCACACCAACTTTAAATGTTTCTGCATTCATCAATCTCATCTATCAGCAAATTAGAAAAAGTTAAGGAATCAAAGATTCAATAATAAATATGACCACGCTCACTTGAGCACTTGTAGAGATCTCCTGTCTTCCCATTGATAGTGAAAGCATTTGAGACGTTGGGGTTCGCCCCTGTTTTCGTTGCGTCATTCACCACATCTATAGGATTTCTATTCCACCATTCCCCTGCTTACAAATACATTAGGCGAGGAAGGTTATCCTTAAACATCATACACTAAGCGAGGAAGGTCATTCTTAAACATCACACTAAGGAGAAAATGAAACTAGAAGAAAATAATTCAATTTTGACTATTTAACACTTTTAATCTTAAAATAAAGCTAGTGCGCGTTCTGGTAAAAAAGAAAAAGGTATATGGAGATTAGAGTTTGTATAACAGATAAGATACACACCTAGCAGGAGGTGAACCTCTTGATCGGGTTTTGGGAAGGGATAAGGTGTTCCTGTCTTAGGACGGACAATTAAGGCTCCATAAACGGTAGCTCTCAGCCATGAACTGTGAGCGTGCCACCAGAGAGTCCCTTCTTGACCGCTAATGGTGAATCTGTATGTGTAACTCCCTCCAGGCCGAATGGGGCATTGAGTTATGTACTCTGGCCCATCAGCCCACGCTGTACGCATCTGCCTCACACCATGCCTGATACAATTGGCACGCAAGTGTCAGAAACATAATCCTAACACATATTACTAAACCAATATGTAGTATGATTCTGCACTTTCTCATTCTGATGATAGATCATGTAGTATGATCTGGAATGTTGATGATAAAGAAATATACACAATCGAATCTTAAAAACAATTTATTTTATTTTACAAATAGATTGTGGAAATCTGATAATATGAACATATTACTAAAACAACAAAAATGTTGGATTAGTGTTAAACACACCAGTGAATTGTAGCGTTGTACTGAGCCTTATTAATTACTTTGACAATAAGAGTCTCTCCATTGGTAATAGAGAGCGTTGGCCCTGGAAACCGATTATTTACAGTGATTATTGTGTGCCTTTGACACATTCTCACCACTGACTTGGATTTAAGCTGCAATGGTGCAGAAAAGCCTCAGTATCAACATAAGTGACAGTCATGGGCACACATTATTCTTTACGAGTTCAAAAACATGAAATCTTATATAGCTTGTGAGATACTTACAACAAAAGTGTGAGTTTGAGTGTGATTGTGCACCGAGTTAGCCAGGGCCGTAGGAGCAAGAAAGACAATGCAGAGAAGCACCTGAAAAAGCATAGGCAGAAAAGCCATGAATCCAGAGAAACGCTGATTGAACAGTGCATAGTCCATACTAGAAATATAATTGATCCCTAGCTTAACTTTGAGCACTGAATTTGCGTTGCATTATAGTGAGGAGGGATGAAATATTTATATGTGAAATTAAGGCTTGTAGAGTGTCGGGCAAAGTGGATTTGTTGGGTAGGTGAGCGTTTGGATGGGATGGTTCGCCAACAAACAACAAACATTATATTCCATCTCGCCCGCGGGGGCCGCTTTCAAGAACTAGGTCAGCGGCAATTGAATTTTTTAATATGAGACATGTTTCTACGTGGATCTTATTAGAGACTACACTGCAGGTTGTTTGTTTCCCTCATGAAGTTGACACTGATGGGATACTTACCTAGCAGCTGATGTTGAGAGCAAAAACTAAAAACTAAAACTAAAATTTCCTCACTCATCATACTCAATGATACTAATTTAGCATGCTTTTATTATTTTTTGATGTGCCTATAGGATATGATGTCTCTAGTGCATATAGCATCCAAAGTTAAACTTGCACTCATATATGAATGGGTGGGTAAAAACATGATAGTTGAACTTTTAGTTTCAAAGTATACTAGTTTAGTATGTTTTGTTTTATGGATTTTAATTTGTTTACCATTGTCTTGGGGAATCTACTAAATTGGGGGAGAATGTTTTGTTTCATTAGATTCTTAGTTACATTGATTAAATAGATTTGGATGAAAATTTAGAAATTAATAGAATGAGTAATATATCTAATATGAGGTATTCTTTTTCATACTTGAATAAGAGCTGCAAAGCATCATGTCCCTACCACTAGAATATTTGCTTTCTAGGTGGTAGAGGTTAAAAGTAGAGATTCAGTTAGGGAAAAACTTAAAGCTTGTATCTTCAAATGTTATTGAGTTTCAAGAGTGATTAAAGAAATGAATTGAAAGTGAGATGATTTTGTAAGAGCATGTATTTATAGGAAAAGTTGTTGCATTTACTTCTTCTAGATTTTTCGTTACTTGCAAAAAAGAAATGGTCTACCTGAAGAAAAAAGTGTTGAAAGATTTAATTATAGTAGGGAAGTGTAACATAATGGTTGTGTAATTTATATACCATTTTTTAGAATTAAAGATTGTACAAATTTCACAATGTGCTGAAAAAATGCATTTAAAGACAAGTGTGAAGTAATAAATTGTAGGCTTATGTACATGCATGTTATTCATTTATTGTAATTGTTGTTAAGTATTAAAAAAATGATTAACCATAAAAAATAAATTTAATTAGAATAGCAAAGGGTGATAGAATGGTGAATGTAAATTATTTGGATTATTTAGAATTAGAGAATATTTGAGTTTCATATTTAAAAAAAAAAAAAATTTAAATACAACTGCACAATAATATATTGCACGTTTATCTATTTAGTTATGTTTCTGTGAGTAGAAATGATTGGTAGTCAACAAATTTTTGAATAATTTTTTTAAAACACAATTGAGATAAAATTTGTAGGTCTTAGTTGATGCGACAATTGCAAACTAAATTATTAAAATTAATGGAGTAGTGTAATTCTTATTTCATTTTCATTAGTTTCTTTTTCGATGATACAAGAGGTTGCAGTTTAATGTTGTGATTGAAAAGTTGTGAAAATAATACAATGAATACCTATATTTAATTGATGATGGTAAAAATATTGTAGGACCAAATCGAGAATGAAATGTGTAAAGTTAATTACTATGGTATAAATAATAAATGAGGAGTGTATGGATGAGAAGACACTAGGACATTGTGGTTGATTTTATTTTTGTAACACAATTAAATGAATGGAGATAAAATCATTTTTGTGGAATGTTTAGATTCAAAACACTTTCATACTTTGTAATAGAAGCTTGAAGATAATTGTTTGTGGTTGGTTGTAATTAGGAGTGGTATTATTATTACCTTAGATATTATGCATGAATGTTTAGAATTTTGACTTTGTTGGTATAGATTTATGTTTTCTTTCAATTTAAACCTAAATTATATAGTTGGGTGTCACCAAGAAGTTGAGTCCACTTTTTGTCATCAGAATGAGTGGGTAAAAATGTGAAAATAAAACAAAAAATCTTATTTTATATTAAGAACAAAAAAAAAGGCTATAGGGAGCTTCAAGCAGAGTCCCCTTAGCGAAAAATTGGCAAAGTCAAAACTCGCTGACCTTTTGACAAGCGTCTTGGCACGAATCCCCCTTCGTGTGAAGGGCCCTATACCCCTTTGAGTGAAGGAAAGGGTTCTTTTTTTGAAGGGGTCCACAAATCCATAAATTTTTTGGAAATGTTTTCCCTTTGGAAGGCTCAAACAATGACTAAATAGGACCATATTTTGAAATAGAAAATACAAGATTATCATATCCTGAATGAGATTTCCAATGCATATGCTTTTATTGTTATTATGTTTATTATAATTTTCTATTTTTAGTTCTATTAAACATAGGTTACCTGACTATTTCACAAAGTCTGTTTAAAGCTTCAAGAAAAATAGAAAATGAGAGTTTTTTTCTTCAAAAATATGTATTCTAGAGATATTTGGGTGACCTTTCAAGAAAAAAAAGAAAAAAAAATTTGGATTTATACAAAGAAATGAATATTGATCTAAAACAACCTATCTAAAAATTACGGTTAATGACACTTTGTAACTCAATAATATATACAATTTTGAACCAAATTGAACGAAGCCAACTATAGTTGGTAGATATCAATGTTACAATTCTAGTCATGAAATAATTTTGTCATTATCATATTTTAAAAATAGTTATGTCAATCCAAATAACTATCACTTTTTAGAAATGCTAATTTTTTCATATAAACCACTTTTCAAAGGAGAACGAAAAATAGACTCAGATCAATTCAAATAATTTTAAAAAAAAGTTAGAAACTAGAAAGTAAATGCTAAAAATCAATAGTTTATATCATCTTCAATTTCTTATGATTTTTTACTAATACACATTTGAAAGTAATGTTTAAAAAAAAATTTGCTTTAGTAGCAAAGTTGGCCAAAAAGTTGGAAACTATTATTGTGGGACTGATGTTGATGTGATAGTTGAACTTTTACTTTTAAAAATGTTCATGATACTACTTAGCATGCATTTTTCCTATTTTTAAGTATGTATCTAAAATGTGATCTTCTTAGTGTATGAATACTTTTGTATATATAAAACTAAACTTTTATTCATATAAATTGTAAAATTATGATAATTGGACTTTATTCACATTAGTCTTTTCGTGTCTAGCTATGCACATGATTTGTAATGTTTACAATCATCTTAGGGAATCCACTAAATTGTGGGAGAATATTTTCTTTTGTTAGAAGTCTAGTTAAATTGATTCAAAAAAATTGGATGAAGGATTAGAAAAGACAAGAATGAGTGCAAGAGACCTAGCATAATGCATGTTTTTATCATACTTTAGTAAGAACTAGATAGATTTATGTTCCTGTCACTAGGATATTTCCTTTTTAGGTGGTATAAGTAGAGGTTAATGGTAGAAATGAAGTGCGGAAGAGGGAGATATGAACTTAAAACTTGTAACCTAAAATATTTTTGATTTTCAAGATTGATTAAAGAAATGAATTTAGGTGTGATGATTTTAAGAGTGGATATATTCACAGGGAAAGGTATTGGATTTATTTCTTATATTTTTTGTTAAGAAGTAAATAAATGGTCAACAGATGATAAAACACAAAGATGTGCAAGATCTCAAAATGCAATAGAGTGGCACTTCATGTCAACACATTTGCATAAAATACTACAAAAAGATGTCAATAAAGATTAAAAGAGACATAAGGTTAATACAAAAGATAGTAATTGACCTATGAAAAATAATTTGAAGCAACAAAATTGATCTCCAAACCTGAAACAACCAAGATATCCACTATAATGCAAAAATGCAAAAAACTGAATAGAATGTTCCTAGAGTATAATCTTGAAAAAAAAACATCATTAGAAAGAGCATTGAAAGATGTTTCAAATGATTTAAATAAGTCTCAAATCAGGGATTGGATGCTCAAGATATGTCTCCCAGAGTGCAAAATTGAACTCTTAAATTTGATGAGAAAAAAAGCTATAGAAAGACATCAAAACTAAAATATAACTATACCATCACAACAAGCTCAGAACCAAATTTCTTGGTGGTATCTTTTTTGTGAAAAAGGGAGACAATATGCTCAAGATATGAGAAAAAAATTGAAGGTAGGTACAAATAGAGCCAAAGGGGTTGACAAGAACACTGATACAATGTTGACATGAGCAAGTGATGAGCCCAAATTTGAAGTAAAAGGGTAATCATGGAAAAAAATTCCATAAAAATCACAATAGCTAGAAAAAATAAAATGGATTAGCCAAAAAATAATAAGCTAGCCTCAAAAAATATTACCAATGGCCATAAAATGACGTGCTAAAAAAGAATAGCGAAAAAATGCCAAGAGCACAAGAAAAAACCCTGCGTGGGCAAGAAAATTGCTAAGGCATGCCAGAAACCACTGTGATAAAGGTAAAACCACTAGAAAATTTTGAAAAATGCCAAATAAACCTTGTGAAACTGCTCATCGAGAGGTCGAAAAATATCCTATCAAGGCCTCCAAAGCGCGGATCATACCCCAAAACTACTAGAGTTAAAAATTACCTCTTAAAACATCATATGCTATCAAAAAACACTTTTACATGAATATAGGCAGGTATTGGTGATGGAGGTAGTCCAAGTCCAAGCGCAGGTACTTGCTTGTGCAGGCCTGACAAGTGGAGTGAGGCCTACTAAAAAGCGTCGCCCTCCATAAAACACTTTTGCATGCATTGACATGGGTTGCAGGTGGGCACTGATTGGAGTGCATGTAGGGTCCAAATAGAATGCTTCTCCACCACACAGAATGACACATGGGCCAAAAAATGGTGGATGTGTGATCAAATTAGGTGTAGTCAAATCATGCATATTGAACAGAACCTCCATTTCAAGTTTGAATTGAGTGTTGGCACCAATATTGAAGGTGTTGATGAAGTCAATATGCAAGCATAGAGGTCCAAAAAATGAAGGAGGCCCTCACATTTTGGCCATCGCGTGGGGCAATGACTACCCAGCCAGGTATTTCAACATGGCTGGATGCCATACCATAAAAACCATGGTACCTTCCCCATATGATGTTGTGCCTAGGTCAAATCATACTTTGTTGTTTTGCATGCAAAGTAATAAATATATAGAGTGGCTGTGGAAAAGGAAAGTTTGGCTTATTTGTGGGTTATAACTTTTTTGTTTTTTTAATATCTATGTGACATTAGTTCTTAGTTTAAATTAACATTAAAATTAGTATTGATATATGTTTGATCATTATATAGTTTTAAAATAAAATTATTCTTATTATTAGTTCCTGCCTTTAGGCAGGAATACTTATGCATCCATTCAATGCTATTAGTTCGGTTTTTTTAACCAATGAATTGTGATTATTTTTTTCTAACCTTGAGTTGTATTAAAAGTTTAGTAATTAGAGTATATTCAAAACATATTAAAATCCAATTTTTCTACCATGTCATTGGTTGTCAAGAATTTTGGCAAGGAAGAAAATATTTTTCCCTCACTCAAAATTAGGCTGAAATTGGAAGGCGGTGCCATAAATCTTTATCAGATATATGAATCTTCCTGTTTCCGCTCTGCTAGATACCTGGACCACTTAAATTTTTTCACCTGTATTGGGTCAGTAGAGGTGGTTACAGCCTTATTAATGTTAGCTGAAAATGATAAACGATCCATTAATGCCTCTAGTCGGTGGTGCCTAATATATTAAATTTGTTTCAGTAGAATTTCCTTCCGCAGTTGGCGTTGATATCTTGAGCAGATAGCGAAGAACAGTTTCCCATCTACTTGTATGTTGTTTCTGCATCATTTGCTAGTGTATTGGTGCATTGACAGGTTGCCTTCTGTTTGAGCGACTACAGAAACAAGTAACATTTCCAAATATGACCAGTATTTTATTTTAATTTTGCAGCCCCTGTTTACTGAGCTTATAAGTAATCATAGTGGATTTCATTCCAGCATCAACAAGTCTGCATGGAGACTTGACTTACACATTGGCTTCAAATTTGGGCATTGAAATCACGGCTAAATACATATCCAGCTCGTATCTGTCCCTCTTTATAATCTAATTTTTTTGGGATTTTTTAGGAATTTATCATATCGATTTTTGAAAGCTTCATTTGCAGACGACTCTTAATCTTGCAAATTGTTCTTTTCTTCCCAAGTTTTGATTTGTATGATTCTCCCAGTTTTGTTTGTGTTAGGGAATTTCAGCCTATGCATGGCGGCATATACCTCAGCTTGAGAACAATCATAAATACCCTTATATGAGCTAAAGGGTCACAACATAACTTGTAGTTGCTCAGTTTCTCGTATTTGGGTTTCATTTATTTGAAGAGTGGTGGTAGCCTGCACTATGCAGACCCGCTTAAATCTGTGACCTAGTGAAGCTTATCTGTTGGGGTGCAATGGGAAGCCCATATTCTTACTGTATGGTTAAGTATGTCTTTTCCACTGTCTTGCCTTGCAAGGTTCCAGTAAGCATGATACTAGAACTGTAGTGTTTAATTGTTTGTAGGCCTATAGTTGATTGGTAAGAAGGGAATAGGTGCTGGCTGAGAAGCAACCAAGGACACAATCTCATTTCCCAGAGTCTTACTGACAAATCTTTTATGTTGCATAGATTGTTGCCTCGAATGGAACTCTGGTTATTATATATAGTAAATAATGGAATAAGAATGAAACTTAAGTCCAAAGAATGAGATATTACTGGCTCCTATTCTGCTTAAACTGTTATGAATACATAATTTTATAGGTGAGTTTGGCAGGGATCCCTGTGTTGTGAATGGACTGAGAAGTGTTCCATAACTAGTGTTTCAACTTTATGTGATAGCCTGTCATATTACTTGTTGCTAACCCTGCAACTCTATGTTCTTTGCCTACAGACTCCCTTCTGTTCTTCAGCCTCTCACGATAATAATAATTTCTTGCTTCTTCACTAACCTGCAGGTGCAATCCGGCTATAGAGCTGGCTTTCAAAAGAAGTAACTATAAGAGGTGGCATAAATATTTTTTGAACTACCAAATTAGATATTTTCGTCACATCAGATAATTTATTTTACACTCTACAATAAGTTTTCTAGTTTTTATTCACAGCTAGAGTGGGAGGAGATATGATTCTCTCTTTTTACCACAACCTCTGTATGTATAAGGGTCAAAAGTGTTAATTTAATGTTCTTAGTGTTAATTTAATGTTCCTCAAAGTGTAAATTTAAATTTCATTGTAATAATGTTTCTGAAACATTATTATTATTACTAGTTGAATTCAATCTTTGTAGGCTTACAGATCTGTGAAAAAATTGCTTGAATTCAACTATTTATTTATGTTAAGCGAGTACCAAATGCCATCGTTTTCCAACCGAATATGACCAGACTAAAACCCTTGATGCAAGGCTTTAGTTGGGAAGCATGGAAGGGCAATTCATGGTACATAGTGCTTGAATCCATCACAAATAAAAAATTTAATAAATATACTCTGCAGAGAGGCTTTCAACCTCCTTAATTGGTCCCTGCAATGTCGTTGCTTTGGGCAAATATCCGTACTTATCCACTTTATATTAGTTGAAGCTTTTTAAAATTTGGACGAATTTAAGCTTTCATTGAGGCAATCAACGACATTCAATTATTTGTGCTAAATACGCTTTCCTTCTATTAAATTCAAATACATCGATGTTTTTCTTGAATCAAGCATTAAGTTCAACGTTTTAAAGACTTATTCACAATAGCTTCTAGCATGCCATCAGAATGATTATTTTGAGGCAAATTTGATAGTTTGGAGTCTAAAACTATGCATAATTTTGCCCTATTTTCTTAAATGAGTTGTTTATTTGTTCTTCCATTTTTCTTTTTCTTGAAGTAAACATTGACGTTGATTCTTTAAAGTTAAGATTTACTTAGTTTTGTTATTCATTGCCTTGGCCAGTGAGGGTACAAACGTTAGCGCTGTGTTTCAATTCACGTTGCTGGATCAGAGCAAGAAGGAAAAGCGCAAGACTCATTTGCAATTTGATTGGACGCTCAACAGCGGAACTTATACGTTGAAGTGTCGTGGCAATATATGGTATGTTGAAAACTTGAAATAGATTTGTTCCTATTGAAAATAATTACATAGCAATTGATTTTATCTTGACATAAGCAATTGATTTTATCTTCATCAAATACATAAATGTTGCATGCTATCAATCTTTTTTTCTTATAAATCTTGCTATAGGTCATTGATTTTATCTTCATCAAATAGGTAAATGTTAGATGTTATTAATCTTTTTTTTCTATAAATCTTGATATAAGTCATTGATTTTATCTTCTCCATTTTAATTGACTTCTTATTCAATTGTCTTCTCTTTTTTGTTTTATTAGAAGTTTGATCATCTTCCCCACTTCAATTCACTTCTTAGTCAATTGTCTCCTCATTTTTATATTTTATTAAAATTAGAATTCGGCATCATTTAATAAATGTATTGTATATTCTAATTATATAATTTTAAAATTTTAAAATTATAATCCTATTTATACTTTTTATGATAAAAATAAACTTAATCAAAATCTATAATTTTGTTTTTAGTCTCATTTATAATTATTATGGTAGAAATAAATAAATTATAATTATTTGAACAAAAAATTAAAAACCTTATATTCAAGAACAAATAAATGATTAGTATTAAAAAAATCAGAAATTTAAAAAACAAACATTAATTTGTTTAAAAAAATTATTTATAGATTTGTTAAATAATATATTGATTTTTGTCTAGGATAAATATTTATAGGTTTGAAAACAAAAAATACTACATTTAAAAATTAAATATGAAAGCAAAAAAATTTATTATGATATATTAAAATGTTACAAACCATTTTAGTAAACGACTAATTTGAAAAAGTGAAAAAAAAAAACTTAAAACATTACATATAAAGGTGAAAAAGGAAACAAATTTAAATGTTATAATAAAAATATCTTCATTTACTTATGTAGTAAATAGTTAATAAAGTAATAACTTAAAAAACACTCTTTTCTACTACATTTAGATTTCCTTTTAAAACATTGCTAATTTCTCAAGCAACTTGAATAATAGTATGACTTCTTCACCTAAAGCCAAGATTACATTTATAAAAATGATAAATCGATAATAACTTATTGGAACTTGGCTTGATATATGAGGGTTTAGTGTGATACACTAGAAGAAGCTAAATATACTATGGAACACCCTCTCACCTTCTAAATGTTCCGAGTTAAATATAAAGTTATAAGATTCAATCTCTTTGAAAAGAATAACATTTAAATAATGTTATTATTATTAATTTAAAATGTACTTGTGACTCATAATTAAAAATAATAATAGAATAACATAGCTTTCTAAAAATAACTTTATAAAAGAATAATTTTAATTATTTTTATATAATTAATACTTTAAAATTGGCAATATCTATCTTTTAAAAAATCTATGTAAAAGACATATGATTCGTCGAGTTTCTATTTTTTATTAAATTTTTAATAAAGTCAAATGAGTGGGAAATGATACTTCTAGTGTCTTTTACTTTAAAATTATTTATTTTCCACATTGCTCTTGTTGCTTAATTTTTTTATTTAACTTTTAAATTATTTAATAATTATTTATTTTCCACATTGTTCAAGTGTTATTTATTTTATTTTTCAAAGTGATTTATGATATTATTTAAATAAAATAATAAATTATTATAAACTTTATAAATAGAAATATAATAAAATTGATCATTAATAATATATTTTTTAATTTCATACTTGTAAAATAAATAATAAATAATTAATATTATCCAAAACATTTTTCATCAAATTTTAATTGATCTTTAAATTTTAGTAATTAATATACAATTTTTTTAAAGAATTATTTATTTTACTTTTGAATATTTAATTAGTTGGCAAATGATTTTGTTTTAAGTGATTTATTTATTTTGTTAAGGGATTTTATATAGTTTTTATATTAGATACTTAATTTGAGAATCTATTTGTTTTAGTTTAAATTATTTTAGTTTAATTAATGTAATAGTTTTTTTAAAGAATAAATTATATTAAATAATATATAATTAATGTTTAATTTTTTGTAGCTACTATTTTTTCTATTATATTATATTATAAAACCTCTAAAAAATAAAATGTAATTTCTAAGTTTAATTTAGAACATTTAAAATATACAATGTTTCTAAATTTTAAACATAAAATATTACTTACTAAATTTAAAAATTAAAACTACATGCATACACACTAATATTTTAAGAGTAATATAACTTTAATCTTTAATATAAATATATTTTATATTAGAACTAAAATAAAATTGATTATCCTATTTGTATTTTTAGTAAACTAATCATTTTTTCTAAAGAAATATATTTAAAACTTTCATCATTCATATAATAAGTCATTGATATTTTGAATTCCATTTTAATTAAAAATTATTCATAGTGTTAATTGATTAATGTTTAGGATTTTTTTAATAAATTTTTTGACAATGACTTTATTTCAAATATGTGAATTTAATAGATCTCAAGGTTGCATGGAATTATTCCTTGTCCACCTGTTTAAAACTACACATCACAAATCCCCTCTTTTATTTAATTGTTCCTCCATTATATTACCACTTTAATTAATCTATATTAATTTATCCTATGTTCATACACTTATTAGTTCCTACCATAGGCACGATACTATACCATTCATTAATGCCAATTTATTTTTTCTTTAACCAATCAAATCATAGAATTTTAATTTTTTTTTGTACTTTCATAATGTTTCTAATTTCTTAGCTCCATTAATTTTAGACAAGTGTTTTATGTTCTTGATTAAATATGCAATACTGTACATAGATGACAGCTAATATTGCTTACCCTTGTAATAGACTTCAAATCATCCAAAGCATTTGGTTCCGAGTACAGAAGCACCAAGTAAACTATTGGTTTCTTTATTGCATGTAAAAAGTTGTAATTAAAATGCTTGGTTGGTTTCAATTTTAAATCATTGTTTTGTCGTGTTTTGTAAATCTAATAGTCATATCTATGTTTTCCTGATAGAAGGAACTTAGTGTTTTCTTCTTCTTGAGTTAATAGCTAGAGTTAGATTCTATGACCAAAGCTAAAATAATTACAGAAGATGGTGCCACCAGAAAAAAGGAAAATAGAAAGCATTGAACCTATAGATATAGAGAACTAAAAAAACAAAAGCTTAAAGCCAATCTCCAACATCGACAACGTACTTAATCAATAGGGATTTTCTAGGATTCCATCATTTACATATAATATTGGAGATTGCTTATTTGATTCACTACAACTTTTGCTTGGGAATCAGTATACATCAACTGATCTTCATAGAGGAACGATTGAACACTTTTTCAATAGTCTCAAAAAACAAGAATCAGAGGCAATTGATTCTTACAACCATGAATTATATCCAGAGATACTGTACGAACTGCATAAAGTTAGGGACCGTGAAACATATTTGCAAAGAATGCAAAAACCTGCAAATCCTAACATAAGTAGTAATGAACAAGGTCTTTGGGGAGACATATTCTGCATACGATGGTTGTCAAAATGGTTGAATATAGGAATACACATTTGGTCATCTACAACGGGCAAAAAATACTTGCATTTCAACGAATCTTTAGTGACTAAACCATACTCACTTCTTTTCCATGATGCTAGCCCACTTTCTAGTCATTTTGAACCACTCATAGAAATAGTGACACCAAGTTTGTAGAACCAAGAACAACTACGCAAAAAAATTGCAACTAGCATAGATCAAAGCCTTAAACAAGTAGACAATAACCAAAAGGAGCTCGTGAAATAGAGCACTTGCCTCCTAAAAATAAAAAATAGTATTCAAGACACCAATCAACATAAACAACTTACAAAACAAATAACTTCTCTTCGGAGACTGAAAAAAGCATTCAAAACAGTAATCCAGAACAACTCTTTAAAAAAAGGAAAAGAGCATTATCTGCAACTGAAGTATTCCAAAATGCAATTGCAATCACACCAATACACATGTGCAGTATTTTTCAAACATTACATTTCAAGAAGAGCATTAAAAAATTTAGGCTTGAACAAAAGCAAACTTATTCTAGATTAGTAAAATTAAATTGCAATACATTATCAAATTTCATTTGTCACAAATGTAATACTGCATTAAAGAAAAACAAGATTCCTCAATAGGCTACACCATATAACATTCGAATGAACAAGCCAATGTAGTACGTGTAGATGCTAACACAATTAGAAGAACGTCTTGTTTCATTGTGAATTGCATTTGCACAAATTTGGGAATTGGGACACAAAAGATCTCAAGTTGGCTTAACTGGTTCAATAATCAATGTTCCTGTAGATAGTAATGTTACACAAAAGCTCTGCCTTTATCAACTACTGATACAACAACAATTGCTATATCCTTGAAAAGAAGACTAGAATACAAAAATGCATTTCAAAAGGGAATGGTGCGACCAAAAATTATTATGCAGGTGCTTCAACAACTGCTAACAAGAACATTGTACAAAATGCAACATGTCAAACTCAATAGAGATTGGAAACAAGTCCTAGAACCAAATAATGATTTTGTTGAAAAAAATGACATAGAAAACACTGAGAATGAATGCAAAAGTGATGTTGAAAATGACCCTTGTGAAACTTTGGTACATGGATTCACATAATCTATAAACATACATAAAATGCAAGACAAACTAGTGGAAATTGCGCCTGCACAAAACCAATGCCCAATTGGAATATTCAAACATAAATATGCAGAAGAAATAAATTTTTCAACACTATTTTTTGGTAATCCACGTGACCACGACATCGAACAAAAACTATCATATCAAAAAATTGCAAAGTGGGAATTGTTGCATTCATTAAGACACTTTTCATATCACACAAAAAATCTTTTCTTCAAAACAATAAAAATACTCATTGATCAAGTCATGTCCACAATGTGGATAAGAAATCATAAAGGACAACTAAAAGGAACGAAGCTATTAGCAAGAGATGTTAAACACAAACCAAACTTAGAAAAAATACTCAAATCAGATATAGGATATGTTGACTTCAAGAGAATTTGTATATCTCTAGACTATGCACATCAACTAAAAAAAGATGTCTTCGCTATGATACGACAACTAGGACCTCCAACATTTTTCTTTACATTTACAAGTGCTGAACAAAGTTGAAATGCTTTAATGAAGACACTCAAACAACTATACAACAATCACCAGTCAACAACACATAACATATCAAATATGCCAAAAGAACTTACCACACACGAACTAATTAAGAAGGATCCAATAACTTATGTACGGTACTATAGACATCGGATAAATGCCCTAAAGAAAATGATACTTTTAGACAAATCTTTTTTTGGAAATGTAGTAGAGTACTTTTCAGTAATAGAATTTCAAAAATCGCAGAAATGAACATGACCACTTTCTCATATGGGTAAAGGATGCACCTGTCTATGGAAAGCAAACCAATGAAAGTATTACAAATTTCATTGATACATATCTTACATGTGAAACAGAAAACTTTGATCTAGATATTGCTATTTTCCATAGACATCATCATACAAAGCAATGCAAAAGATCGATAAATAAACATTGTAGACATAACTTTCCATTTCCACCAATCAGAAAAACAACAATACTTGAGCCCTTACCTGAAAAAGACAAAAGCATAAACTCGATAGCCAACAAAACTAAGTGCAAACTTGAACTTGCAATGTACGATACATCTTTCACATTTAACAGCTTCTTGAGTGAAATAGACATAACTGAAGAAAATTACATAGTTGCTTTGAGGTCAACAATTCAAAGACCAACAATTTTCCTCCAAAGAAAGCCCTCACAAATTTGGAATAATAGCTTTGGCAAAAAGATACCTCTTCTATGGAAAGCCAATACAGATGCACAATTTATTCTTAATGCTTATGCAGCTGCAATGTATTGCAGTTCATACATAGCAAAGGTTGATAGGTCTATGACAAATGCTTTTAAAAAAATACGCGGTGATCATCAACGAGACAATATAGATGCACTCAAAATGATAGCCAGACTTGGAAATGCTTTACTAAACTTACAACAAATGTCTGCTCAACAAGCAACTCATCTAGTTTTAGCCCTACCACTACACTCTAGCTCTAGAAAATGCATCTTTATTGACACACGATCACATAATGATCGTACATTTGTACTAAAACCAATAGAACTATTAAAGAAAGAATATGACAACTCCAAAAATGTGATGTGCAAATCATTAATTGAATATTACCTATGCCAGCCACAAGCTATTGCTAATTTGTGTCTAGCAGAATTTGTATCGAGCAATAAAAAAGATGGAACTAAGCTTGAACCAAAAGCTAAATGAAACATTATACGTTTCATTAATTTCAATAAACATTTATAGCTAGAAAACTATTGCAGAGAACAATTAATGCTATATGTTCCATTCATTATGATTGAAGATACATTCAGAGAAACATATGGCTCATGGGAAAAAGCTTATATGCATAATGGAAATATAATTCAACAAAATCGAGCAAAGTTTTCACACAACACAAATTTAACGTGGGGTGATATTGATCATGATATTAATGAAATAGATAATAGCGAAGAAACTATAGATAATATTTGCCAACAACCAACAATTGAAACACTCGACGAAAAATATGACATGCATGAAGATATAAAAACCAAAATTTTTGACAGCTCCAAAAATACAGGTCCAAAATATTTTGAGCTTATACAACTCCCTCAAATAATGAGCAATAATGAGTATTATAACTTAAGGAGAAAGTTAAATGAAGAGCAACAAACAATTGTCAAGGATATTGTGATGAAAAAACTTAAGGACATAAAAACTCCTCTGCATCTTTTCCTAACCAGAGGTGCTGGGACTGGAAAAACATTTACAACAATAGCCATTTTTCAAGCACTTATTCGCATTTACAGTAGTCTCATTGACAACGACCCAGACAAACCTAAAGGCTTAGTAACTGCATATACAGGAAAAGTGGCATACAATATAGGTGGAAGTACATTGCATTTAGCTTTTCACATACCTTTCAATAAATCAAATTTTATTCCACTTAGTACAGAAACATTGGATACAATGTCAAAGAACTATAGTCAACTACACGTGCTCCTCATAGATGAAATTTCACTAGTAGGTTCCACCTTCTTACGTTACATTGACAAACGCTTGCGTGACATAATGCAATTGCCAACAACATACTTTGGCAACCTAGACACAATTTTCTGTGGCGATTTCTATCAAGCACTTCCAGTACTTGACTCAGCTATTTTTGATAACAAACCATCGATAATAGAATTAATGCCCTATAATTTTTGGACTAATAATGTGAAATACTATTCACTAAACAGTAAAATGCGTCAGAAAGATGAGAAATTTATTTCGATTCTACATAACATACGTTTAGGGCAATATACACAACATGATATAGACTATCTCAATGAAACCTGTCTACGACCACCACCTATCAATCCAACATTTCCATATCTATTTTACAAAAAAAAAGATGTGGCTACACAAAAAAAATATGCTCTCCAAAGTTCCTGGAGACTATATTATATTAGATGCAATAGACTTCGAAGATGAAAATTTTAACGAAATGCGACTGTATACACAAACAATGATTCTACCAGTCCAAATAGTTGTGAAGCCAAATATTCTTGTCAAAATTTTTGCAGGAAACTATAACACAAAGGATGGGCTAGTAAATGGCTTAGACGAAATATTTAAGGCATATACCAAACAAGAAGAAGTCGACATAGTTTGGATACAATTCAACAATGCAAAAATAGGCCGAGAACAAAGAAACAAATTATGCCAATATTACATTCAAGGCATTCACAAAGATTGGGTTTCGATTCTTTGAATTGCAAGACCCATTCCCAAAATATCAACTACTGGAATAGTTCGAATTAGGAAACAATTTCCAGTACAAGTAGCATGTGCTAGGACAGTACATAGAACCCAAGGCCTCACAATGGATGGTCTTGCATTTGATCCTAGTGACATAACACAACATGGCTTAACATACACAACACTTTCAAGAACAAGATCAATTAATTCGTTATATCTCTTAAAACCTTTGATTCCAACAAATTTCAAAATTCACAAAAAAATCCATCATGAAATGTCTTAGCTATACTCAGAAGCAACATGGAAACTTTAAAATCAACTACATTGTATAGCTCACAATGAACACATATTGCTATGCACATTGAACACACGTAGCCTACATGCTCATGCAAACGACATTTCAAATGATTGCGATATCATGTCCATTGATATCATGTGTCTACAAGAACTATTCTTCCTCCCACGCAACACCAATATTCTTTTTGGAAAATACAATAACCATTCAATGTATCATATACACGGCATAACAATACTTAATTCAAGCAATCTCCTCATAAGAAATTCAATAGAACATAGATCTAAAAATATTGAAGCTATAACAATTACCCTCAAACAAATAGATTCTCAACTCAGTCTTTCTAATGTTTACATACGACCACATACAACAATTTTTGAAATCAAAACACTAATTATTGAAATAGCTACAACCTACATATCAAAAAACAAGTTTTACATTGTTGGAGATTTCAACATAGACATGTCCACACAAAACATAACTTCAATAAAACTGATAAAACATATGCCAAAATACAATATTCAATTCATCTCATCTCAAACACACAACATAAACAAACCACTCATTGACCATGTATGGACAAATACACTAGCAAGTATATGCTCTATCGACAAAACTGAAGCATACTAGACAGATCATCTTGCAACATTCATTCACCTATATGCAATTTAATTCTAACTTGGGTTATTTCTACAACAGCAATGACTCCACCAAATCGACTAGCAACTGAACCACCACAAGATCAACAGGAGCCAACCAAAAGGTATTTTAAATCTAAACTTTGCAACTTCATTCTTCCAACCTTCACATTCTTCCAAATATCTGAACATTAACTTTTTTTTCCCTTAAACTATTGTAGGACAAAAGAGGACAATGAACCATGTACATTAATAGAAGATCTAAATGCAAAAAAGGCAGGGAAAACTTTCAAAGTTGATGTCTTGGTAGTTTACAAAGCCTTCCTGGACAAAGTAAATAGTACACGTGAAGTACTATGTGCTGATCTTACAGACTCCAAAGGAGAGCTTACTATAACATTAAATATCAGTAATAGCAACCTCCTTACCAAGCATCAAAGTAAAATAATCCCAGGCATGACATTAAGAATAATAGACTTTGACATAGAACCAAAATTAGATTTTGATTGAGGAGACAGTGATTGCATACTAATTCTAAAAGAGTCCAGCATAGTTGAAACGATACCAGCCATATTGCATGAATACAAATTCATTCCTGGTACAACTATAAAGCAATTACTAACAAGCACAACTGATTATACCACTGGAACAATTGGTGCTATTGTTTTAGCAGCATACAAAAAAGGTACTCAAAATCTGCTTGAAATCAAAGATGGAAACAACGACATGAGCAAAGCACTGGTAAGCTAATACGAACAACTTCATTGATACATCTATGAAAATAAATCTTTATTTCCTTCTTTCTATTACATTTTACGATTTCACTATGTCAACTTCTAAAACTAGAAAACTAACTCTGTTACTTGTGATTAGCTATACATGCATCCATCTTTCACACCCCAATATATTCAGATACACCACCAACTTGAAAGAAATAAAATACCATCATTGCTCTTTAGAAACATAGCTAAAAGAACTGATCAAAAACCAGCTCTACAAACAACTCCAGCAACATTTATCTGCAACCTACATAACAAAAGAACATCATATACACTTCATGCACTACTGCAAACTTCAATTGAGGTCAGTGATTCTAGATCCTTTGTCATTTTACTTTATCTTTTTATCTTTCATTTTTTAAATCATACTAATACATGCACATTGTAAATAGGTCATGGGAAATTTGACTATAGAAAATGCATACTCAAGTCCATTCCATGCTTCTTGCTCAAAATGTGGTCACAGATTTGAAAGCTATGGAGCATTGAATGGAGAAAAAGGATACTGCAACCGATGCAAGGAACATGTTCGATACAAGTATTCATTGTACTTGAAAGCAATTATGAAAAATGATAGCCAGCAACTAGTTCATTGCTCTATCAAAGACAATATTGTACAACAACTACTTCCTGCTCTTAAAGACATAGATTATTAGCAGTACGTTGATGACAAATCAGAAGCAATATTTATGCTCTGAGACTTTTCAGCAATTGGCACATACACTCTTAACCAATACAATATCATCGCCCATGTAGTCCTTATGAATCACTAAACTAGGCATCAAACAACAAAGGTACTTATTCGTTATACTTCTCTGTTTTTAATTACAAAAAATCAATTACTTTTTACCTATTAGACATCATTTACAATGGACTGATAATGTTGCCAATTTTGCAGGTATCACGTTTGGCCACCAAAATAATATACCTCCCTAGTACATTGAATGTAAAAGTTTCTTATATGTATCTCCCACAAAATCAAAGTTTTGTTAAGTCAAAATATCTGCCTCAATTATATGTATATATACTGTTTCAAAAGTAACCAAATCTGTATATACAAATTCAAGACAATAAGCTTTGTACTTTGAAAACATACCTAGTTAAAGACTCGATTAAAGACATTAGTATTTAGAACATCATGAATTAAGTATTTGGAACATGTTTTCTCTACATTTAAATTGGTTTATGCACCTAAGTTTTATTAGATTCATTAAAACTGTTTTTAAATAAAAAGTTTCCCCTCCTTTCAAAAATTCCAACGTATTCATCTATTGTAAAGTCCTCTTGCACTTGTCAAGTTTTCAATGTCATTATGATTTAAAAGCCTACTGCATATTTTTTAGTGAACATATCACCTAATGGCATAACTTATTTCTATCACGCATATGGAAGGAACTATGACGCCACGCGTCACTTGTTTTAATCTTGAAATTATTATATTTCAGCGTTTGAAAGATTATTTGAAATGAATGTATACTAGATTAAAAAAGTTTTAATCTTGAAATTATTATATTTAAGTATTTGAAAGATTATTTGAAATGAATGTATACTAGATTAAAAAAGTAGTTGTGTAATGACATATACAAATTTAGACAAAACATAGGAATATATAATTCATAAAAGAATTCATACTTTTTAAGATATATCTATTTTTTAATTACATAATGTTTATTAAAAAAAAACATATTACATTTTTGACTTTATTAAAATTAATGTTTAATATCATTTGTGGAATTTTTGTAGATTAGAAATACATATTAGTCTTTAATTTATCACAATTAGTCTTTAATTTATCTAATAATTGTGATAAATCTTTTATAAAAATATCTTTAATATTATTTTCTCATTCTATTATGTTCTAATAATGTATTTCATATATTTTTATTAAATATTGATTGTTAAATTTTAAAATTATTATATTTAGAATATTATTTTATTATTATTCAAATATCTAATATTATTAAATTAGTAAGATATAAAAAATGATTAAAAATTGTAGTTTCATAAATGTGATTGTATGTCAAACATAGATTTAAATTTATTCAAAGAATAATTCTTATATTCAATGTAAAAATATGATGAGAACTCTATTGGTTCTAATGTAAAAATGTGATCATACACGTGTTGATTCTTCTAAAATTTATCTAAAATGTATAAATGTGTTGATCCTTCTAAAATTTATCTATAAAATGTGTATAGAATAAAATTTAATGTAAAAATATGATCATAAATGTCTTGATTTCACCTAGAATTTACCTAAAACATGTTTAGATTAAATTTTAATTTAAAATAAAATATGATCATACATATCTTTGTTCCTCTTAAATTTTAGGTAAGATGTGTTTAGAATAAATTCAATGTAGAATATGACCTAAAATATGTTGGTTCTTCCTCAAACTTACCTATACTATATTTAATACAATGTAACTATATGATCATACATTTATTCTTCCTCCAAAAAATTACTCTTAATATATTTAGAATAAAATCTAATATAAATCTAATATAAAAATACATCACACAAAATTTACCTAAGAAAAATACACTTAAAATATGATCACAAGTGTGTTTGTTCATCCTAAATAAAAGCCAATATAGAAATTAATATCATGTTTAGAATAAAATATAGTGTAAACCTAATGTAAAATGAACACAAATATGTTGTAAAATACAAAATAAAAATAAGATAAAAATACATTTGTTCCTCTCAAAATCTACTTAGACTATATAAAAGTAAAATCTAAGATAATTCATATTAGTTCACCCTAAAATTTAGGATTAAATTGAAATTCATATGATCATTTGGTTTCTCTTTAATTATAAAATCTAATTTAAAAATATGACCATTAAATACCTTTGTTATTTTTTAAAAACATGTACTAAATTAAAACTCAAGAATCTAGATTTAAAATTAAATTTTAATAAAGTTAAAAATGTAATTTAATTTTTTTAATAAACATTATGTAATTAAAAAATAGATATATTTTAAAAAGTATGAATTCTTTTATGAATTATATATTCCTAATGTTTTATCTAAATTTGTATATTTCACTACACAACTACTTTTTAAATCTAGTATACATTCATTTCAAATACTCTTTCAAATGCTTAAATATAATAATTTCAAGATTAAAATAATAAGAATAATTTTATTTTAAAACTATATAATGATCAAACATATATCAATACTAATTTTAATGTTAATTTAAACTAAGAACTAAATATTAAAAAACAAAAAGTTATAACGCACAAATAAACTGAACTTTGCTTTTCCAAAGCCACTCTATATATTTATTACTTTGCATACAAAACAACGGAGTACAATTTGACCTGGGCATGACATCATATGGGGAAGGTACCACAATTTTTATGGTATGGTAGGGGTGGCATGGCATCTAGCCATGTCGAAATACCTAGCTAGGTAGCTGTTGCCATCGCGTGGTGCCATGTGCACCAAAACCAAGTACAGGTATCCAAAACATTAGCCGAAAGACCGAAGGAAGGAGTGGCTCAACCCTCAAAAATTAAAAAATGCTCCACCAATGCAAGGAGGACGTTGATGTGGAAAATTGGGGTATTGACAACATTGTGTAGAAAGTCGAGCACATGGCCCAAGGCCTATTTGTGGGGATTGAACTATGAGTGCAGTACATGGGTTGTCAGAGAGATGATTCATGGTGCAAGTTCGAGGCCAGTGCCTTAAAAAGGTGCAACTCACCCTTTTTTTAATAAAAAACAATCCAATGCATTTTCAAAGTGCTTTTTATTAAAAAAGGAAAAATTTTAACCAAAAGTTTTGAATGTGCTTGTTGCATTCAATTTTTTGGGATTTTTAAAGATAATTGTCACTTTGATTTTTTTGTCCAAGGTCGTATGACCTCAAGCTAATGTTTTTTGGTAAAAAAATTCAATAGTAATCAAATTGGAAATATTTTATATGGAAATAGGGTTTTTTGGATGCTTTGAGCTCAATGGTGATGTTTTTCTATGCTCAAAGTGACTAGAAATGAAGGTCCCTTGAGATTTAATATAAAAAAATTCTTAAGACGAAAACCCTCAAAATCTTTGAAATTCTTCAAGATTATGAATAATCTATGGTAGATCCAACTCTAATACCATGTTGAAGTTGAGGAAATCTCAACCCACAACTCCCAAGAATCACTGCTTGAAAACACTTGTCACAGAAAGAGAGGAGCAAAGCTATGGAGGCTGGAATTCTTAAATCTACAGAAGATGAGACATTCTTGATGTGCAAAAAAGAGATTAAAATTTTATTTAATGAATGAATAGATTTATAATTCTCATCCTTATAAAAGGAAAAAGGTAAACCCTAAAGGAAAATATCCTAGGTTGCATGATAATAATTAATAAAAGAATTAATTATTGTATAGGTCATAAGTTTAGCTTAAGTAAACTAGAGATAATAAGTGAGTTAATAATTAAAAAAAAATGATTTAATTAATAAGACAATATCTTATTACTCTAACATTTTTTTAGATGATTTGATGTTTTTGTCTTAGTGCATTCACACCTTTTCCATTAATGTCGAATATCTATGTGAAAACATGATGCTGCACTATACTCTAAAAGATATTTTTTAGGAGATCTATATGAAAGATATATTCTTTTTTGATGATAAGTTTGATCTTTGTACATTGATTTAGTTTTTCACATTATATTGCCACCAATGCCTAAGGGGGATATTGTTTGATGATATTGGAATTCTTTCAAAGGATATTGTATTACATGTTTTCGCATTAATATTTTTTCTTTTACGTCAAAAAAATTCTTTTGTTGTTAGTATTAACATATTATTATGTAGAGAGATTAGATAAGTATGATTTCTATGTAGAGAGACTAGATAAGTATGATTTCTATTTTAATAATCAGATGGTTGGTAGTCATAGATGAATTCATAAATGTTTATATATGATCATCTTGGATAAACAATATTGATGTTACATTATGATTTGTGTGAGTTATGATGAGTTGATTAGAGTTCTTTAGAGTAGTCTCTTCTAGTAATTTTGGTTATGATTGAGTTGTAGTATTTGGGCCAGTGCATGTTAATTATAAAATATTTCATATTGCTAACCTGGTGATATGTTGAGGACTTGGATATGTTTTCTAAACTAGAGTAGTTCATCATTTGTAGTTGTAAAATCTATTTTTTTTTGACAAAGATTTGCTAGCGATGTTCCTAATGTCTTAATGATGTCATATTATTGTGTCTCGATTAGATTGGCTTATGTGTTTGAATTTAGAGGATTTCATGAAGAGTACTGATGTGTTCATGGCCAACTTGATTGGTTAGCATGTTGATATTGCAAGAGTGAGTTATGGATTATGGGCTCAAATAAATATTATAGTCATGCCCTAGCTATGTCCTAATTAACATATATTTGATTACATTAATTTTTGTAACATACACAATTTGTGTTTGTTTTCTTAATCTTGTCCAACTCAATTTTGTGTTGATGTATTGTATAAAAGGATGGAATTGATTAGTATTTGCAATCTAGAGATATGATGAATCTATAGGAAGAGAAGGCGAGTGAGCCTATTTTTTCCCTAATTAGAAAAGAGGTATGAGTGGAGTTAGTTGAGATAGAGTATTGATGTAGTTCATTAGAGTTGTATGAGCATACATGAGATGTTATTGATCAATTCATAATTAAGTGGACTATTATCTATCTTAGGGTTGTTTCCTTCATTATACTCTTATGGTTGTCAATCTCTTGTATTTTGTTTTTTTTTTGAGAAATGAGCTCTAGGTTATAGTGAGCTTGAATGCATGTTCATTCCCACTTTACCTTTAATGGGGTTTAAGTGCTTGTACATTTTCTAGTGGGTTTTATCCCCATCATATTTTCCCCTGACTATGTTTCCACACAAAAAAATTTGGTGTTATGTGTTATGGTGGTGTTTTTTTTTCCCCCTTAATGCTTATATTTCAGATCTAAGATGTTATGGTGGTGATTTTTTTTGGATAAAGTTTTATTGCACAAATTATTGATGCCTCTCTCAATTGTGTGAGGTGCCTTGGTATTCCTAACAAACACATTTAAAATAAAAGTAAAATATGAGAGGCAATTACAATTCCTAACCAACTTATGACATGTTCTATGATGCATCATAATGTATATTTGAATGGGTAAATGAATTCTAAGTGACTCCCCAATTTTGTTATTGGAATAAAATGATCATTATAGTAGTTGGAAGGAAGCTATTATGTTAATCTACAAGTGGGTCTTTGGATTTGGTATTAGAATATTGACTAGCAATTTGGGTGCAATATTTTTGGCAAATTGGCTCATATTTTTGTTTTTATTATACTTGATTACTTTCATATAATTCTATTATTAGACGCTTGAGATGTAGATTTTTTCTAGTGAGTTCTATACTTCTACAACAATTAGACCATAACTAAGTTAAATATTCAATTGTGTTCATACCCTTACAAAGCTTTATATTTTTAAAATGTGATTTAAACTATCATTACATATTACAATGATTTAATTTAGAGTGTCTAAGGTATGTGCTTTGAAATAAATTTTCTAATGCAAGTCATTATATTATGGCTCTCCTTATTTTTCAAAATATATATATATTGCTTTATACTTTCAAGTGATTATTAATTTTATTTTTACAAATACCTTATCTCATGCATTACTATAAGATCAAACACATTTTCTTCCTTTTATTTGGTACTTGATGCAACCATACCAACTTCAAAGCTATTAAATACAATATTAGATTATTTTAAAATTTAAACAATTATTAAGTGAGATCTTATAAAAAAAATCTTATTAGTAGAAAAAATGAATATTTTACATTCAGTCTTGCCTTTGTCATCATTCTTCCATTCAAATTTTCCTTTATCCTACATAGAACTGTTAGATCTGCCACTTTCTCCATAAGATCTACCTCTGCCTCTCTGGAATCTACCACCTCTACATCTTTGTCTTTGTTCATGCTTCTTTGTCAAGATCCCCTCAGCCTTCAAGGCATATTGGTATGCTTCTTCCACACTTTCCAACTTCACAAAACTTATTTCATCTTGTATTCTAGATCTCAATCCATTTATGTACCTTGCAATTTTCTCAACATCATCATCCACATGTCCAAATTTGATGTCCATTCTATAGAATTCCTTAGTATACTCTTTCATAGTCATGTCTTTTTGCTTCAAATTTTGCATCTTTCTCAACAAGCTAACTTGGTAATCAACAGGGAGGAATTTGTTCTTTACCTTGTTCACCATCTTTGGCCAAGTTTTGATATTCTCCTTTCCTCTCATTTGTCTACCAGTTTGCAAATGCTCCCACCATAGTGATGCATGACCTTTCAATCTAGTGACTGCAATCTTGACCTTTCTATTATCAGGAGTGTTTTTATACTCAAAGAACTTCTCCATATCAGAGATCCAATCCAACACAACTGGTATCCAATTTTCCATCATAAGGAACAACTTCTACAGTAGGCTTTGAATTTTTGCTAGACAACACTCATAACAATCTTTCCTCATCTTGATCCTCTTCAGGTCCTAGATTATGGTTTGGTACTGTTGCTTCATCATCACTTACATCATCAAGATGTGCTCCTCTCCTCTGGGCTATCTCTGCAACATCTAATCTAGCTACAATTTGTCTCAACTGATCCAATATAGCATCATCAACATTTCTTCTACCATGAACCATATTTACAAATTAGGTTCCTGCAAGATCATAACCCTCTACAAGTTATAGGTCAAATCTACAAATCTGTAACCCTACAACCAAATCTAAATTAGGGTTCTACACAATCCAATCTCCACAAGGATGAACCTCAAGCTTTGATACCAACTAACACAAGAAAAGTATGAATAATTAGGGCCAAAGACTCACCCAGCTATCCAAACCACCCTGTAAGATTTAACACAATGGAAGCAAACACGAGGAACAACAACCAAAGGAGGAAGAAGAATGAAATACTTGTATTGATTCTTCAAATATTCAATATACATGCCTAGTTGCAAGGCCTTCTAGGTTATGACCAATTACAAATACATTCACACTCAAAGATCCAGCTGGAAATTCACACTTTCAGTTTTGCTCTACCATCTACCCTAAAAAACTTGCCTAACTCTAAGCCTAAACACTCTATATATACTTGCCAAAATGGCTTACAGATTATTCTAGAACATTACATAAGAGGAGGGTTGACCCAACAATGGTCTAGACACATCCCAAGAAAAGATCTTAACATAAATGTCACGATCGAAAATAAATCCCACAAGTCAGCTCGCAGAAATCACGTCCAAATACCAACACTTGGCATACACTGGGTAACTGTTGTGGTGTCCACAACACACGCCCCATTCCTCACTAGGAATGGGGACCCCCTACTTTTTTTGACTCCCATACTCACAAATCGAGTTAGGAGAAGAATTTTTGTTTCAAAGTTGAGTCCAAAAATCACAAAAAAAATCAAAAAATTGAAAATCACAAAAAATCAAAAAATTGAAGAACAAAAAAAAATAAAAAATTGACAAAATACAAAAAATAAAACCCCCCCCCCCCCCCCAAAAAAAAAAAGAGAGTAGAAAAAAGTGCCGCGCACTCGCGCCCACGACGCTCAAGCGATGCGTGCCTTGTGCCGTGCACTCGCGATGCTCACACTGTGTGCTGTGCGCCTGAGCACCCGCGCGCTTGCGTGACACTCACACCACGTGCTCGAGTGCCTGCGCACTTGCGCACCACTCGTGCGCCATGTGCTCACGTGCCTATCGCTCACACCGCGCGTTGGCTTTGAGCGCCCACGTGCATGTGCCCTCGTGCGTCGGCTTCGAGCGCTTGTGTACATGTGCGCTCGCGCGTCGACATTGAGTGCCCGCAAGCCGTGCGCCACCTCGTGCGCTCGCTTTGCCACAGGTTCGCTCCTGGTGCGCGTGCACTCTGATGCATTTTGTACATGTGTGTGCGCGCATGATCAAGGCGCCTTGTGCGCGTTTGTGCTGCGTGCTCCCAAAGCACCATGTGCCCTTGTCAAGCTATTTTTTCACCTTTAGTTTTGTCCGAATAGCCATCAAAGGGGTTTAAAATATATCATTTAAGTATAAGTTGACATATATTTTAATATACTTATATGCGACGAATCTTTTGAGATAGGTTTCAAACCTCCTGGAGATAACGTAAAGATTTTAGAAAATTTTAGGGCTTCAGAAATCTAGACTTAGCCAAATTTCAGGGCTTCAGGAATCCAGACTTAGCCAAATTTCAGGGCTTCAAGATTTTTGACTTAGCCAAATTTCAGGATTCATCTCCAATTTTGTTTGAATGGCTAGTGTGTCTTTACTATGCATTGTTAACTCTATAGACTAATGTTTGCTTCTTTTGTAGGTAAAAATGGCATCCTCAACTTGTCGAGGTCATAACTTTTGACTCGGGCCTCAAAATTCAGAATCACTTACACTGTTGGAAAGAAGAACTGAAGATCTAATTTTAGTCCCTAAAATAGTGAGCCTTTGGTAGCCCAATTATAAGGATCCATGAAGGTTCTGACTTGAAATTTTGAGCAAAAGGCATCCAAAAAGGTCATTTGAAAATGCCTAAAAAATTTGTGAAAAAATATGAAAAAGTTGCAAACATTTGATCGTCTTGGATAATTTGGATCACATGGTTTCTTGCCGGGAAGGATTGGACAGGTGGAGAGAAGAAAAAGGTCAAAGATATAGAGGTTGGACACATAAAGCAAATCAGGTTCCTCATCTTATGCAGCTTTTTGGGACAAGATTCAATGCAGGTGCCTTGAGATTTTTGATTGAAGTAGACACTAATACATTAGGGGTCAATTTGTGACGGCAAGAAAAGGTAATGTGTTTTTGGCTTTTTTTTTTTCAATTTTAGCTTGATGCCGTCGCAATTGCGACGAAAGGAATTGCAATTGCGATGCCATAGAGATATAATAGAAAAAAAAATTGAAAAACCTCATTTGAAAGAAATCGACACAGGGTTCTTCAGAAAGGAAAGGCGCACGAGAGACTTCAGTAGCATTGAGAGGGGCATTGAGGCAAACTCGAGGCATTGAGAGGGCTGGGCAGAGACCCGCATCGGCTAACTCGACGCATTGAGAGGGGCAGAGACCTGCATCGAAAGGTCCAAGGGAAACATTTAGAGGAGGAGGATGGCAAGGTGCAGAACAAACAAACCCATTACTCCTTTATTCTCCAATCATTATTATTATTATATATATGAAGTAGAAAATGGGAGGAGACACAACCATACCAGATGTAAATTATCTCCTGGCTGCCAAAAATGCGGTGGGCTCAAGCTATTTGCAATTTATCTTCCCATGTCCTGCAAATGGTCATGCATTCTCATTATAACTGTTAATGTTTCTCATGAATGTCTTTTCATTTCTTGAACAAGACACTTGTTTTTATTGCATGCCGAGAGCTCCATGCTGATGCCTCCCATACTTCCATGGTAGTGTGCTTGGATTTGTCAACAAAAAGACATGCGAAATCCATGAAAATTTGTTGTTCCTCATAGTCCAATGCATCAAAGCTTATTTTATTTTGCATAGCCTTGGGTGGTAAGATCTCACTCCCGAAGCCCATTATGGTAGGATGGTAGCAATAGATTTATGACTATATATTAAAAATTTGGGATACAAGTTGGAAAATTGTTACAAGTATCCCATTACATGAGATCAAGATTCAAGTTTAAATGTTCATATAATGAATAAAATTCAAAAATCCTTGCTCAATATTCATTAATTCAAGTATAAAAGTAATAATAGAACATTATTTTCATTGGAAATGAAAGGCCCTAAGTCCACAAAATGGCTAGTAATAAAAAGTACATTTGGTTGCATGTATCTTACACAGAAATGCAGTGGTATTATATATCTGGCATAGTTATGAAAGTATGGCCCTCATTGCCAAGGTCTATAGTATCTACCATAGTAGTAAAAATATTCTTAGTAAAAAAAGGGCAAACCAAAAGATTCATAAATTACCGAACTATCATGAATCAATCAAGAAAAAATCATATTTTCAACACACGTAAAATAAAGATGAAAAAATTAACAAAACATGTTTTTATAGAATAGAGATACAAAAATAAAATAAAATGAAAGCTTATTCCTTAAATTATGAGATACATTTTTTCTTATTTATGTTCATATTGTATTTGATTAAATTGTATTGCACAATACATACTACACACTGCATAAATGATAACTAATTGTTGATAGTTTTCAATTACAATTTCCTTTGTATGAAGTCAACCTAAAAACTAAGTACAAAGTTGCAAAAAATTCTATGTTCCTTTAGAGTCTTTGGAAGGGTGGGACCTAGGATCTTGATTTGGGGATGGTGGTTAGCAAGGGTTGATTTGGGGACAATCATTGGCATTGGTTTAGGGATGGAGCACCTAAAAGGGTCAAGAGGCAATGTCCCTTATAGGGATTTGGGGTTAGTACCCTCAGCAAGATTGACAAGAAACATCCCTTTTTTAATATAAGCAACATCACACTACCATTTTTCACAGTGATAGGATGAAAATTGATTGTAAATTAGAGTAGATACAATTCAGACATGTCCTTCACAATTCATAATCATGAACATTGGCAATTAGTGATTAATCAAAAAATCACATTTTTTGGCTTCATCAACACATTCCTCGTAGCATCATATGAAGTTCCTTACACAGTTGGCAAATGTGGGCTTAGCAAAAACTTTGGTAAATTAAAAATTGCTTAAGTTTATTTAAAAACAACTTTTTGTTATACATAACAATTTTTCTGCTATCCAAGATTTTACTTGATGTTGTTTCTAGAAGAGATTGTATATGTTTTTTGAATCACAATGTTTCAGATCTCACTCTATGATCTATCATCTAGATGTTAGAGAGTAGAAGGGATAGAAAAATATATTTTTTACAAAATTAAATGATAAAATATATCTAATGAGTCCAAAAATGAGTACAAAAGTGTTTTCTATCAAGGTTGACTCATTTGAATTTAATTGAGAAGACTAAATCCAAAAATGCATCAATGCATTCCTTGCAACATCATACAAAGTTCCTTGCATGGTTGGCATACTTAGGACTCAACCAAAATTAGGATTGTCTTTACAGTGATTATCTTTAAAAATCATCATCATGATTCATAAACTACATTACAACATTTTAAATCTTCATCTTCCCTAGTCTACTAAAAACTTGGGGAGAGGTTCTAATCCTTGTACTCTATTGCAGCTCCTCACTTCACATTAAAGGTTGTATTTTTGGCATTGAGTTGGCCAAATAATATGTGACAACTAATCATGCTCTTTTCTCTTTCTCGTTTAACTCAGTACCAAAAACATAATATAGAGCACTTGTGCTAATTTAGAAGCATTAGCAGTGATGGTAGTGAGTTGATTGACATCCTTTTATTGAGTTGATATTGTCATTATTAAACTAAGTATGAAAATATGAACAATCACATTATATCTATCTCTTGGATCGGGTAGTATATCCCTAATCAAGATGGATTGAATGACAATCATATGGGATCGAGTTATGATCCTCTATATTCATATTAGAGGCTTTGATGTTGAAATTGGCTTAGCAAATAATCATGACGATGACCATAGGGTCTCTTGATAATTTGTTTGGTGACTAATCATAATCGATAACCTTTGGATTTGTTGGCTAATTAAGTTTATGCCTATGTGTCTCCTCAAGGAGACATGTAGTTGAAAAGTTACAATTGCCCCTCATATGCCTCTTGATTGCACTAAATAAGATGACCGATCACAAGAGATGGATTATCGAGATTCATAAATGATTCTATCTCTTCAGATTGGGAATTCTAATAAGTGATCTAATTATATATTCAGACCTGGCAAACATTTTTCAATATTGAATTAATTCATATCCATTCTATATTGATTATCACCTAGAGAGATCCATTACATTTACAAAGATCCTTCATTATTTAACATGGTATCAGAGCCAGGTTAATAAAGGTATCACTTTAAGAGAGGAAGGCTGCTAGCTATGAAATCAATACCATATGCCTTTGCAATTTTGTGCCCAAGATGGTGAGAGATTTCAAGTCACCTCATTTTCATCCTCTCTAATGTCTGCAACAAAAGAGTATCTATAAATTTCTATGATGTTCTGCACAGATTTAGTTTCGATAACACTCATTGAGTAGCATTTGGCCATGAAAGAGAAGAGGTGAAAATCAAAAAATCAGTGTTTAGGTTGTTGTGCTTACTGGCACGTTTTGGCATGAGGGAGCAAGTACCAAAGTGTTAGGCCTATCATTCTCGCAGAGGGTGCCCCTGAGCTTCCCATTTCTACAAATGGTGTAACACTTGTTTAATTGCATGTTTAGTTTGGCATGCACATGAGCATGTGTAATATTTTTCTTGTAGATCTATTTATTTTTCTTGTAGGGAGACATAGCATAATAAAAGGAAATATGGTTAAAAGTATTTGTTTAGAGCTCATTTTCAAATTGTTTGAAAGATCACTCAAGTCATTCTTTAAATGTATGGATTTGTGGTTTTTTCTGTCAATGCAAATCATGCTATTGTTAGTAGGCTTAATTCCTTTTGATTACTATCTATGGCATTTTTTCATCTTCTTCACAGGGGTAGGAAAAGCCATACAAAAAGTTTCAAGTAGTCAACGTAGCTTCTGTTATTGCTCGACTAGTTAACAATATACCAAACAAATGCATCATTTATCCATCTGTATATTTTACTATTTTTCTTAAGTTGACAATGCTTCCTTTTGAATCTATTTATGTTAAAGCAGGATGTATCAGCATTGACTGTAGTAGAAAAACAAGTTACATAGATGAAAACTTGCATTATTGCACTTACAGCTGACATTTGACACTTGGAGTTGATATGCACATTTCTTTGAGGTGGGTGATAACAAAGAGCTCATCAATTTTCACTGTGTTATCTTTTGGCTACAAGTCTACACCATTCTTCACTGTTTTTTATTTATACCTAATACAATTTTATTTTTCAAAATGTTTATCATTGCCACAGTTTTTGACAGTTGGCTTCTTTGTATTAATGCCTATAAGGAGCCATTGGATATTGGAAGATAAAGGTTATAAATCTCAGGTAGTTTGTCTATGAGATTTCTTTTGGATTTGGCTGTGTTACATTAAATGCTGAAGTAAGATGCATATCAAATATATAGTTGTGGCTTTTGTGTTATGTCCAACTCAGACATGGGCATTTTTACCTGCGGTTACGATTCTGTGCATGATGAGCTTGACTTCATTTTTCATACCTAGCAATGGGAATTTTTGTATGTACCTCATAGCCTAAATTTATATCTGGTTTAGGAGTTTGACAAGAGAATTGTGCATAATATTACAACTTTTGAGTTTGCTGTACTTGGCCTCGCTAAGGCTGATAAGCTTATGAGATCTAGGCCCTAGTGCCCCAAACTTCGAGTCCAAGATTCTGAATCATTTTCCAAACAGTAATACTAATTAGGGTTTTGTTGATGGATTTTTTGTAAAATATTTCAACGACAACACATAGAAATTTTCAGGTGGTTGGAGACGAGCAATTAATCAATTCTTGTTTTATTGCATGTTTTCTCTCCTGCTAGTTGGGATTTGTTTCTCAATATACAATATTGTGTTTTTCAATTCATATTTGATATTACTCTTCATCTTTCTTCATATATCAATTTCTCACATAGTATTTTTTAAGTTGTTGCTTGAATTCCTATTTATCTGTTCGTAAGTTGCCTTTGCCTTTCAATTATGTAACACTTTTTCTACATTTTCATCTAGTTATAATAAACTGGAATGTCTCCTATGGACTTTATATTCAAGCCTCAATCAAAGAACACATTAAAATAATTTTCATGCCACTGACATGACATATAAGTGACCTGAAACTAATTATAATTTAAAACAAGAATCCGTGGTTGCCCTTCTCTTTTACGTACTCTCTGAGTTTTCCATTATTAATAGTCATATTAAGTTCCTTGGGATCCTAGCAGGGTATCTTCAAAAATGACCCGTATTTTCACAATAATATGCCAGCTAACTGATTTGATTATAAGTTCTAAGGAGAATGGGAGAAGAATATATAATCCAACAAGGAAAGCTTAAAGGAAACTAAAAATTTGGCAAAAATAAAATAAAAAAATCATTTGAGTTCATCCAATTTCTAGATTTCTTGGGAATTTGGTAGAAGCTCCTCTATTGTCTTGAGTATTTCATGCCAAATTATGGGCTCTCTTGTTAAATGAGCATACACAGTTTAAATGGTATACTCTTACAAACTATTAGCTCTTTTTTTTCTCACTTAGCTAATTTCCCTACAGCTACGAGCAGAAATTAACAATAAATATTTGACATATTATCAGTGTTGATTTTCTTAAGTTGGGCACTGATTTCAACCCATTATGATTGATTTGTACAGATTCTTATAACTAGTTCCATATATTTAATTACATTTAGACACTATCTTTTAATGCTTTATTTCAGTGTGCTACATATTCTATTTCATATTTGTGATATATGATGAAAGTATTATAACATATGGAGGAATAGTCCATGAGTGGCGTGGCCAATTGAAATGGTTTTAGTTTCAATTTTACACCATTTGATACAAATAATTAGTTTACCAATCGACCCCTAGGTTCATTCCATTTGCAGTAAAATCTTCATTACATAGAAAATGTTCACAAAATCTATGTCAATGCTCACACATCTTCTTGGACTTACGCAAATCTATGTCAATCCTCACACATTTTCTTGGACTTACACAGGAACTATGCTGCCCTGCAGCTCTTGTTAAATATGTTATCAACTTGACTTTTCTATTAAAGGCTCTCATGCTGAATTGAAAGCCAGGTAAAGAAAAAGATATTATACACTATTTTGTTGGTACCCTGTGTAGCACAACAAACTTGTTCTTACTATAAGAAAATTTTCTTTTCTTTTGTTTCATTGCAGATCTTCTACTTGCACGAAGGTCTCTCCCCATCATTGGACACACTTGATAACATTCGAGCTTTGGATCGCATACAGGAAGTGCATCTATACACGTAAGTATAAACTTCTTCTTTTCCTGCAACACATATAACAACAATTTTAAGTGCTTGCAAGGTATATACTTATGAATAAATATTACATCCTGATTTAAATGTATGAAAACAATTTTCATTCCTTTTAAGCTTCATTCATCTCGAGGTGCAATTCACAAACTCAAGAATAGTGGCTTTTTTTCTTTAGGATACCTTTAGGGGAAGAGTATGTGAATGCCCCCTCGTGTCTGGAGTCCAGTTTAGAGGAGATGGCTATTTACACTACTAAGGTTTGTTGAATCTAATTCTGAATAACATTTCTTGCTATTGTTGAATCTAATCTAATGTATATTTTAACTGTACTTTTAGCTTATATGTTTTGAAATTTTTGTTAGGCCTTGTAGTTTGTATAATTTGATTGCTGGAGAGCTTCTACAACTAAGCAAGAAGGCCGTTGCACGAGTTATAGCTGCGCGCTCAGGCATGAAAATTGTATATTTTTTATTCTAATGTATATTTTAACTAGACTTTTAGCTTATATGTTTTGAAATTTCTTTTAGTGGCTTAATGTTGTAAGGTCTCTTGAAATAAGACCTTCAGGCAGTTGGTCAAAGTTTTACAAATAATCTTAGGAATAAAGTCAAAGAAAGTATTTTAAAAATATTAAAGTATTTAGCTAGGTCTAAGAAGATTTGTGTACTTTCAATAGTTTTTCTTAGTTTGTGAAAGTTGTAGACTGAAATTTTCATAGCCCAATTTTTGCTTCCTGCAAAGAACGATCATGTCAGATAATATAAGTGAAGAACAAAATAGGGAGACAATCACTAGATTGTGGTCTAACTTGAAAAGAAAAGGTGATGGAAAATGTTATTGTCCTTGTAATATTGTAAGGGCTTAAACCGTAGAAGACTACTGATCAAAATAGTTAAGAGACATTGTAGGGAGAATGGTCACATTGAAGGGGGGCATGACTATCATCCGCTGGTAAGTCATTCATTATATCATTTTAACAATTTATATACATATGAAATCACTTGATGATGAGTTGATGATCATGGTTTATTTATGTTAATCAATTTTATATAGGTTGATCTTCCCAGGGAAGTACATGATATGAACCACAACAATTCGAAGAATATGGTTTTCGAAGTGGAGGAACATGGAGGTGCAAATATCCAAGGTGAAGATAATGATCCCATGGAAGATGACAATCATGCGCCAGAAAACACAATTGAAGAGGATGGTATAAATACATTGATCCATGACACATCTAGTCCAAGCGTATCTGATCATGATGATGATGATAGCCTCGATGTACCTCTAATTCAGAAGGCATACAAGCCCCTATACAAAGACTCCCAAACAACTCTTCTCTCTACTGTATTGTTGTTGTTGAACTTGAAGGTTATGAATGGTTTATCCAACATAACAATGTCATGTATGTTAAGGTATGTCATATATGTCTTTATAGTTAACAAAGGGTGAATAATGTACCACTAATATTGTTTATATTAACAACTTATATTTTTTGCTGTAGATTGATAGGTGAGTTTCTGTTACCATCATCAAATATTCTACCTTGCTCATATCGAGAATTAACTGCTGTTATGAAAGATATTGGAATGGAGTATGAAGCAATACGTGCTTGTCCCAATGATCATATTATATATTATGAAGAACATGAATTTGCAACACAACGCCCTATGTGTCATATGAGTAAATATCAAACAAATCGACTAACAAAAAAGGTGCCTCAAAAGGTTCTTCGTTACATCCTCATTATTCGACGGATGCGACAATTATTCAGGTGTAGTAGCTTGGCTCAATTTATGGATTATCATGCACGCAATAGAGGTCGAGATGAAATTATTCGAATCCCTGGGGATGGTTCAACATTTATGCACATAGAGGAAAAGTGGCAACACTTCAAAGAAGAACCTCGTAATCTCAGGCTTTCATTGGCAGCGGATGGTGTCAATCCATTTGGAGAGATGAGATCTGTTTACTTAGTGTGGCTTGTTTTTGTTATCAATAATAACATTCCTCCGTGGATGTCAATAAAGAGGGAGCACATTATGTTGGCAATGATTGTTCCACGTATCTTATCATTTGATAGTTATTAATTTACATGTACTTACAAATCTTGCAGTAAAGCGGTCACAATAATTATGTAATGTTACTGTTTATTCAAGTAGGTAAATATCAAGTAAAAGATATGAATGTATATATTGAGCCTCTTATCGATGAGTTGGTGGAGTTATGGAACGGTGTCACTATGTATGACGTGTCTAGACCAATAGGACAAAGACAATTTCAATTCCATGCAATACTTGCATGGACAATACATGATGCCCCAGGGCTAACACATTTTTGTGGTATGTTATAGTGAATTCAAGTTGCGCACAATAATTCTAATTATAAAAATCAACATATTTAATAATCTAATTATATCATTATCTTGTAGGTCTTCAAACAAAGGGAAAATTTGCACGTCTAGTTTGTGGTCCAAAGATGAAATCTCATCATTCAAAAAGTTTAGGAAAGCAGGTGTTTGATGAGTGTAGACACTTCCTCCACAGGAATCATAAGTATTGAAGTACGAAAAAAAATCTTTTCAATGGGAAAGAAGGGACTACATCAAAGCCATGAAGAATGACACCTCGCTTATGGAAGTTGGAATATAATAGAATTAATCGTCGAGGTAATGCTGTTCCACTTAATGGTTTATGTTTGTAATTTATATATTTCTATTGTGATTTTTGTTTACTAATTGTGTAATTGATGATCGTGAAGGTCGTCAAGGCAATACTGAAAACCTTCCAAAGGGACTAAAAAGTTATCCTAGACAATTTAGTAGGTTGCCCTACTATGAGCACTTACAAATTGTGCATTTGTTTGATACTATGCATATTAGAAAGAATATAACAGAGACATTGTGGAAAATATTGGATTGAAGGCATGATAAAGAAAAAATTGTCAAAATTTGTAATGACATACATGAATCCAATCATGCATTGAAGAATTTCATTCACTCAAATAGCAACAGAGATCAGATTAATATAAGTGCCCTTCCATGGTTATTAACGGAGCAGCAAAGTGATGCCATAAAAGAATTCATACGAAAAATTTGATTTCCCATAGGATTTGCTGCGAACATAAACAATCTCATATAAAAAAAAAGTGAATTTGGGCCAGGGCTCAAAACGCATGATTGGCATACTTTCGTCAAGGTAAGTTATGTTCTTCTGTATTTACAATATATTCATAAACTACATGTACTGTTCGTTACGTTATGTTAGAAAACAATGAAATGATTGGTTTATAATTACTGCAGTACGTGCCTCCTCTATCTCTCCTAGAGCACTTCAACAATAACATCAAACAATTGATATGCAATCTTGGAAAATATATGAGGTAAGCAATAATATCTGTTCAATTTGTTGTATATATTTATTATATTCACGATTTTTTTTTCTTGCTATGTAATCTATTGTATATTATTTTGTAAAGTCTCATATCTATATATTTTTTGTGACTTGAATCTCTTAATGTAGGTGGTTGTCATCTAAAGAAATCCATAAAGAAGATATAAAATATTAGAAGAGAAGAATTCCTCATTTACTGTGTGAAATGCAAAAGTGTCTACCTCCAACTTTTTTCAATGCATAGGAACACTACCTCATACACCTAGTTGAGGAGATTGAATTGTGTGGACTTGTACACACTAGGTCAATGTGGATGGTTGAGAGGCATTTGAAATCTTTGAAGGCTTTGGTTCAACAAAGAGCACATCCTGAGGGTTCTATGGTAGAGGGATATATGGTATACCAGACTATGGTGTACATTACTGAATATCTTCCTAAGTTTGCATCAAATATCCATGTAGATCGCATTTGGGATCTCGAGCCTTTTAAAAAATTAGAAGGGGAGTACTTGATGGGGAAAGGTACATTGAGGAAAGTGAGAGGTAATAAATTATAAGATGTTATTGTGATAAATTATTTCTTAATCTTCAAAATAAATCGGTTGTAAGTTGTTTATTTTTTCTTTGTACAGGTGCTCAAGAGTGAGATGCACTACATTTGTATATTGCAAACAATCTTGATTGGATGACCGTATGGATTGAATGATGTCAACATTCTGGTTGCACATTAACATGGGAAGGTGTATCTTCATTGGTTAAAGAAGCTCATCGTAATGGAGATTCCAATGTTACGCAAAGGGAAATAGATTTAGCACGTGGTTCAAGAGATTTCTAGGTACGTACAAATTTATTAATCACTCGTATGTTTATCAACTCACGATACAATAATTTTGACATGTTTCACATATTATTGTAGGTTAAACACCACAAGGCTATGTTCTGTAATGGTCATAATTTTTGTGTCAAAGTGTTGGATGACACAAAGAAAACTTGTGATTCACGAATAACTGTAGTCTTTCAAGTGACTAATATTTCATCTAGAAACGACTTACATCCTCAAGAGTCTGAAAATTGATACTATGGCATTTTGGATGAGATACTTGAGGGTGACTTTAGTTCCTTCAAATTAGTACTCTTCGTTGTCAAATGGTACAGGCTACGACTTAATCCAAATGATCTTGAAAGAACTGTTATTAAACATGATAATGGATTTAAAATGGTTAATACAAGGTCGTTTGAGCCAGTTGGGGATGAGCCTTATGTTCTTCCAAGCCAATGTGAGTAGGTATTTTACTCAGAGGTTCCACATAAAGTGGGTTGGTCATTTGTTGTTAGACATGACCCGAGAGGAAGGCCAATAAAGTATAATGCGATCAAAGAAGAAGATACCGAAGAAGTAGAAGATGATGTAGATGGTGATCACGATCGACATTTATTGGATGATGTTCATGACACAAATTTTCATGAAGAAGAAGAAGAAGAAGATGATGATGATGCTACTACTGATGATGATGATGAAGATGATGTTGATGTTGATGATGATGTTGATGAGGACGACGACGATGATGGCGAGGATGATGATGATGACGATGATGATGATGATGATGAGGACGACGACGACGACGATGACAACGATGACGATGATGACGAGGATGATGATGATGGAATTTAGAGGTATGCCATCAATCCTTAATCTATTTAATATTCATTTCTTGATAGAAATATATTTGTCTTATATATATGGTTACATAGTTTATCCATTATCTATTTAAAAGCTACAAGTTTCAACTACAAATAGAGTACTGCTAATCTAAATTAACTATTAATCTAAATTAATTAAATAAAACTATTTAAAACACATATTGATTCGTGAATGTATTGAGCCTTATTTTCTTTCAGGTCAAAAGCATTTGTAAGTGTTTAGTTTAGAAAAGGGAATTCATTAAATATATATAAAAGGGAGTTGTACCTAGAATAAAATTCATAGGTAAAACATAATATAAGTGCTTACCTAATTTGTTGGTTAATAATTCTGCCTCTGTAGGTGATGCAGAGACCCTAGGTGGACTTGCAATCATTCATAACAAGAGGGACTTCCATAGTGTTCTCACAACACCAACCAAGCATCTTCATAAGATCCCTCTCCTTGATCCAAGCCAACTCCATAACCTATCAGAGTGCACACCAAATCCTTATGCCACCTTAGGTTCTACATCTTTGGAATAATCCCATGAATGTCCCTCAATACATCCAATGGATTCATCCAAGCAATCTAATCAACAAACTATCAAATGCTCACAATGCCTCAATAGGCGCCAAACTTGACTTCACCTTAACTAGGTGTTTCCTCCACCTTGACACACATCAAACAACTTCAAATAGAATTTCCCCAAGGTGACTAAGCCCTCAACTCATCAGCTGATACAAAAACCCAGTTTTAGCCCTTCACTAGGCCTACTTCCCTAGTAGGCTTATAATGTGAGCCTGATTTAAGTGTTTTATTGTGTACCTTTTTATGTTTTTAATTTTTATGTGATGCTAATGATGGATGTGATTATGATTATGATGTGATTATGCTCACGATAATTGAATTACATTTGTAGGAAACTGAACCCCTTTCAGGAGCATCCCGCACAGTCTCATGGATTGACAAGTATAAGTCAATACTCCTTATAGACAGTCTATTTAATACACTTGTCAATAGTAAGATTGATGTCTTCTAAGATCTCTCTCATTTGTAGGTACCAGCGAATAGGTATTTGTCAGAAGTGTCTTCCTTGAGTGAGGGAAATATAGGAATAGAAGAGGAAAGTGAGACATGCAGTTTATCTAGAACAAGGAGATTAACTAGAGGTCAAAGGACTAGAAGGAAATTCAATAAACGCATGAAATTTTTCCTTGCTCAAGGGGGGTCATGCTCTTATGATGATGAGATGGAAGGCAACATCAAGGTGCTCTTGAGGTACCAACATCTACAAAAACATTGGGTACCCAAGGAACTTCCTCCAATAAACATTGATTTTTGTGTTAACGAGAGGATATATCGCATAGCATCATCATCACTACATGGTTTGGGCCTATTTTCTATGGACGACATAAAGGTGTCTTACAACAAAGTTTCTGAATTGATGGAGTATGTTGGACCATGTTACGATTACAAAAGTTGGATGCATATTGTTCAATATAAAAAAAGTATGCATAGGTATGCCCTCTCGGCAAATTATATACAACAACAAGACAATAATCAAAGTAAAAGTGCTGCTATATTCATTGATTTAAGGCCAAAAGCAATAGGGAATATTGCGGAAGCAATAGGGAATATTGTGGGTTTTATAAATAGTACACGACCTGGGTCAACTATAAAGCAACCCAATTGCATATTTGAGGCACGCGAGGGAAATCCTGTATTCATCTATGCGATAAAATCAATACATGCAGGGGAAAAGCTTCTTATTGATTACAATTTGAACCGCATAGATACAAATGAGGCTATCATGGGGGTGGTACATACTATTAAACCAACTTCTAACCAATGACTCCAACATACCATTTAGTCAATAAATTTTTGGCTAACATTTTTATACTTGATCTTTGACATAAGGGAAAAATATGGAGCAACCGCCCGGAGGGGATGCTGGCAATGTTCCCGACTCATCTACACACGAGCAGGTAAAACTCATTGTAATTGTGCAAACTAGATAGAAGCAAAATGTTATTTTTTTAATGTTGTTTTCTTCATTGTTTTGGAGTAATTTTGATAATACTAATACTATTGTTGTCATAGAGGGCCAGTGGTCGAAGGAAGGGAAAGGAACATGCAGTCCCTGATCAGCAGCACCCCCTGAGGAGGACCCTTTTTATATTGATTTAGTAGACATTGATGACCCGATCGGTTCGACTAAAAAGTTGCTAAAGAAAATTGGCAGAGAAATTTTACATTTGGCAAACATAAAGCCTACTACTCAGGAAATAAGAGAAAGGGGAGCTGAATTGATGCACACCTCTGAAACCTTAAAAGTAAGTATTAATGAAATTTTTAGTTATGACAAGAGTTCAATAATGGTTTTTATGTTATGCTCTTTTATGGCATTAATTAAAATATGGATGCATTGTCTTTATAGAGTTTTTTGCGTGATTTCGAGCCCCATTCCCATGATGAGGGTGCTGCAGGTGGTTCAAGTAGATCACATGTTCCATTCCCCACTTCTATTTTCCAATGAATATATATAGGAATGATCATAATCATTGACAATACATGCTCAAAAAATCCTTTTTTTTAATGCTCTAACAATCTTGTCCATGCTAGTCCACGTGTTCTATATTTATGCATGCTCTAACAATTTTATTCTTCAGCTTCACATCAATTGAATCCTATGATGACGCTGCCTCCATCTAGGACAACCAAAAATCTCTTTTCGATTGCTGAGCCAGCAACACGCAGCTTATAGGCATTGACTGTTGCACCATCTGCTGGTACACAAATCCCTCTTTTTCTCTCTTATGACAGCAACAAACAATTTTTTTTTAACAACTTTTTAACATCAATTATCATTTTTTCTTTTATACTTAGTGAAAAATACTTATGAAACTTATGAAACTTTTTGCAATAGGAGCTGCAACATCATTTCTTGGATGCTCCTATGTTCCTAGTATGGGAACGGTGAAGGATGTCATATTGATCGTCAATGACGATGAAGGCATTCCATTAAAAGTAGCCAAAGTTCCAGGTACTTTAAAGTTATTATTATTCTATAGTGATATAATAGTAATTTAGTTTTTGATCACTCTTCATCGACTAATGATCCCATGATTGTTTTGTAGGGAATGATCTTTTTTGGAGAAAACTTGGTGATGAGTGTTTGCGAATACTCAGGCCCACTCTGCGTACCTGGTGGAACATCATATCCTAACTAAAACCCCAAACCACTATTTTGATTTCATATCATTGCTATAATAGTTTTCCTTTTCATCCATTTCTTGAACTATATTAAAGGTAGCTTCACTTCATTTATGAGTCTAACATGTTTTTTTAACTTAAAAGGTGGAATAACCAACGCAAACCATTGAAGGATGATCTTATAGAGAGCATGACCCAACTCTTTGGACCTCGTGCATTCAAGAGAAACAAGCACCTTAAAAAATTTGGTTTATGTTTGAAGTATATTAGGGACCAGTACAAATTTTTTTTATGGGATAACCCCAGGTATGAGCGTCCCCCCTATGTTCCTGAGGTTGAGTAGCATGCTCTGATTTTGGATGGAAAGTATAAAGCTGACAAGAAAAATAATATTACACCAGTGGAGAGTACAACAAGGTATTTGATACTATTGAGAATCTAATTATGTACTAATTAACCTCTATATTTATACTATCTAAAATATTTCAAACTTTTCATAGATTTCCTGACACATCAAAGGCAACAAAGGGAAGACTAGAAAAGCACAAGACACACAAGCTCGGCTCTGGTGGTTTTTTGAAACTTCAAGCAAGAGTTTTAAGTATTAGTAAATAAAAATTGTATCAAATTTTTTATATAATGTGATGGGAAATGCTAGGATAGACTAGCTTGTCTATGCTCCTGATCCTCAACTTGGATCTCAGTGTTCCTCCACACCAATATATGATGCAGAGTAACACGCTTTGGAAGCACTAGTGTAAGATAAAACTCCTAGGTCTAGTTTTCCACTTCCACCAAGAGATTTCTCTTATCTCCTAGTATCCTATGCTTCTATAGGATCTCCTAATAGGATTAGATCATTAACTAAATCCTATTTACTCTTTACTACAAGAGTCACACCTTGAAAACTCCACCTTGGATGATCCACACCTTAATTTTGGTTCTCTTTCTCACTTTAACTTAGATGGATCTAAGTGCCAAATACACTAAAAAATCACAAATTTCAAACTTCATTGTGGGGACCTTCTTCACATTGAATTCATTCAGATTCCATCCCATTTTATTGATTTGGGAAGGTTCTTGGTTCTTAGGTTTATCATATTCAAGATTTCATCCAAACCCTTAACATATAACATGAAAAAGTCTTCAAAATGACTATAGAACATGTGTCAACCACTGTATCAACACGTTTTAGGGTTCAAGTATGAATGTTCCTTCAAAAACCAAAATATCACTTCAAAAATAGAGTTTTCCAGCCACTTCATTAACTCAAACTTTTTACAATATGCAACCAATGCTTGGAGATTCAAGACATGAATCCATTAGGTGTCTTATCCACCATTCTAGGGCCTATTTGGTCAAAAATAACCTCCCAAAATCAAAGGAATCCAAGGCTATCCATGTTGCATGGAATATTTGCAATAAGTGCAAAATGTTGTTATGACAACATTATTACAACACTTGGCAACTTTGATAGATGCCTTAATCCTATATTATAGGCTTCTTATCCTCACATATTTTAAGGATCAAAAATCATTCATGATCATCATATTAATTTAATAACCATTAACCATTCTTAGGCCTAAGAACTAATCTGCTATTACAACGTCCGCTCCTTTAATTCATGGACCCAACTCATTACATAAGGCTGCATACTAGTTACTTCTCCCTTGTACCATTCAAGGCCTCATACACCCAACCTTGACACCAAGTGTTTTGGACAACTCCAACCCTCTAACATAAATGGAAACCAAAACAAACATCAACACAACCCAAAACAAATCAGGTCTAAGGAAAACTTGCTGTTACCAGTGACAGGGCAGATTGCAACACTTGACCTTTATTCTACACACCCAACCAAGAGTGAAATTGGATCCTCTAGGACTCCCAAAGACCAAAGACAATTTAGAACAACTCCAACATGACCAAAATAAGGTGTAACAAGGGTTGGAAACCCTGCTAACTATTTACCATTTCCTTTTGATATTTTAACTACCCTCCATTGGTTGATGAAAAAATGCAAGTAAAATTCACCATACCACGCAAAAATGCAGGGCTCAGAGTTCAAGAGATGGCTCATAGAAGAGGATAAGAGAATTGGCTTCCAACAAGGCTATAGAGCCGTGGCTGAATGGCTACGAGTTGAAATCAGTGTGGAAGGTTCTAATAATGATGCATCCGAGCCACAGGTAAATAAGCTAAATGAAATTTATTTCAAATTGAATACTTTACCAATTAGTCTATTTGATGTTAAGTTCCAATATAAAGTGAGTATATCTGTTTTAAGCAAGCAATGATAATAATGCGTAGGATGTTGGAATGCAGTTTGACAATCCTTCTACACAATCTGTGGATGCCGAAGGTTCGCATTATGTGCATCCCAGTGGTGGAGGTATACATTTTCTATTAAATTTTTTATATGTAATTGCAATTGGTGTTTGGATTAACATAACATTTTGTATAGCAGCTGTAGAGGATCGAGGGGTCGATGTTCATGACCATGTTGATGTTGAGTCCAGACAAAATGATGTGTTTAGATTAGGTAAAGAGCGCCATAGTTATGTTATTTAAAATAATTAAATACTTGTAACAATTATAATAAATTATTTTTAATTTAACTCTTTTATTTGTTATTGCAGAGGACCCCCCTTTGCAACAACATAGGAATTTGAGATCATCAAGAACAAAGAACAGAACAACTGATGAGGGGGGAATTGATGATGACACTAATGCTCCTCTTAGAGCTTACATAGAAAAAAGAAATAGAAAGAAAAAAAAGAAATGATTGTCATCTACTTACCTTAATTGATAATGACTGAATTTTATGTCTCAATGAATTTAATTATGTGCTAATGAATGTTCATGAATTATGTGTTAATGCAGAATATTGATGAATGTTGCATGTTAACGAATCTAATGTGTTAATGAATGTTATCATGTGATATTGATTGAATGTTATCATGTGATATTGATTGTTCATGTTACATTTTATTAATGGTTGAGAGAATGAATGAATGTTAGATGTTAACGGGGAATGTAGAGTGATGTTAGGAGGAGGGGGGTGGGGCCAAATGAGCTTCCACCTTCACGTGGTTGGCCCTGTTTAGTAGAGAATATTAAACTATTCTCGAAACAAAGTGAAGCTCAATAAGATACTAACAATAGGTAGAAACAAGAAGCAATAACAAGCTCCTTCTAGAACATAACTCTTACCAAGTATTGCTATATTCCCCACACTAGGAATCTCCATCATATTCTCATATGCCTACAACAAAATTAGAATAACAAACCAAAAATAACTCATATTTTCATACTTCTCCATGCTTGGAATATAATCACCTTGTTTAGCCTTCTCTTGGCTCTTCATCTCCATTGTCTTCTCATCCTTAGTCTCTTTGCACCTTGAGACCTCTACTGCTGTCTGCAACATGTCTTCACACCCTTGCCATTTGCCTTGGTATACCAACTCCTGGTTGGTGGCTATTCTATCTGATTCAGTCATCATTGTCTTTGTGAATTTTCTTTGTCCAACTTCAATGGACACCATATAGAACCAATCAATATCATATCTACTTCTCCAAGCCTTGTTTCTTTGCTATTTACATCATCATTTGTACTTTTCATCTTTGTTCCAATCATCTCCTTTCCCTCAAGCCCTTCAAGACCTGATCTTTTTTTGTCTTCATTAGCATCCTTTCTCTTTACCTCTGCTACAACCTTTTGAACCTTTTTGGTGTTAGGTTCTCCTTGCTCTTCAACACTTGATTGCTGCTCATTTGTTATTTTTCATTCAAATGGACAACTTGTCTTCATATCATCCTTTTCTAGGTTCTTTTCCTCAACCTCATTCTCATTAGTGGTTTGCTTCAAAGCATCATCCTTTTTGATCAAAACATCTTCCATTGCTTCACCATGTTCCTCTTTTCTTAGGAACCTTTCCCTCTCAAAGATTCCAATGCTCATTGACACCTTCCAAGTTGTCTTGTGCTCCTCTAATGGTGTTAATACCATCTTCTCTCCATTATTTGTGAAAGTGTAGGTGTTCTTTCTACCATCATGTAGGGATCTCTTCTCAACCTGCTAAGCCCTTCCTAAAATTATATGAAAACCACTCAAAGGTATAATGTCACACAGTACAACATCATTATATGATCCAATGGTGAAGGGAACATAAGCTTGCTCCTTCACATCAACACAACATCCAACATCTAATCCTTGTGCTTTGTAATGCCTAACATGTGCTATTCTTGGTAGATTCAATTTGTTAACCATCTCAAATGAAACAAGATTTGTAAATGAACCACTTGAAACAATAACCTTTTAAAATTTCATAGATCCAATCTCTAATCTCTAAACTTTTAAAATTTAATAAAATTCATATTCTGACTTGTTTATTATTTGACAGGTTGTTCTTGGAATCATGATTGTAACTTAGTTTCATCACAATGCTCCTTATGAACTTACATGTACATTCACTAACAAGTAACTCTAGATGAAACTTTAAGTTTATTTATCACACTTCAACATTCTCACCAAAATCTGAACTACATTATCTCATGATTGTTGTAGAGTACCACTGCTCACATGTGAAATATGCATCTAGATTACTGAACCCTTCTTAAAATTAGTTTCATTGAATTAATATATGTTATGCTATCATTGGGTGTGTAATTTGAGCATGAGAATAATGTCATATCTATCTACGTGTTTTGCCTAACAAACTTCTGAAATATAATTTGTATAAGTTTTTAAAATTAGAGTAGACGAATTATTCTATAGGAAAAGGTGTTTTATTTAAGCATTTATTGATAGGTTTGGACATGAAAAATTTTCTATTTCTAGTAGATTATAATGATAATAGTATGATAAAAATATCATTAGTATTCTAATTTAAAAAAATCCAAAATAATATAGTTATTTATTTTCACTCCAGGATTTTCTAAGACAACTAATTATTTTATCTAACTGCCTTTCAGCTTGCATAAACAACTGCAAGATTATTATTTTATCGTAACTCTAATTTCTTACGATACCATCCTTATCTATTTGGAAACATTGTAGGTAACAATTGCTTCCTTGGCTTCGGTTTTTAATGAATATTCTCTAAAGAGCCAATTTGAGACAAGCATCTACCTTCAGGTGAGTAATTTGTAGTGATCTACTGATATCCTAGAGATCATTACTAGTCTAATATAGGTTTTTCACTCAGGCATGCTTAGTAGAAATGAGGATTTTCTATTGCTCATAAAACCTAGTAAGCATATGATAGTATTTTCTATGGTATTTATATTGAGTAGAAATCATGTCCTTACTATTTGTGAAGTGCTAAAATGTTTTTCAACAAACATGATTGGTTTCACCCTGAAAGCTTTAGTTTCCCCCAATAGGTTGGCTATCTGACACTTGAGGCATTTGTTCAATTCTTGGACGAGTTTCAAGAGGAGAAACTTGAGGATTCAGTCCTAGAAAAAAATGAACATGAGATTTGATGGCTTGAAGCTAGGAAGCCTTTCTATCCAACAATGTTTGATCCTGTACTTCAAATTTTTAGTCATGACCAACCACTTAGTTGTCTGGGAAGACCCAGGTATGTAATTGCATTGTATTAGATATGGTTTACGTTTTTGTCAAGATTCTATTACTACAAAAATGTTGTGCAGTCTGTAACTTCTAATTGTATGGTGTTTTAACATAATTTTTGTTTTAATTTGATTTAGTTAGATTGAAAAATGTCTACACAGTTACTGCTAGAAGCTCTTTCAATTTTCACCTGATGGAATGTAGAAATCTCATGTCTTCAAATGTTTAATAGAATATGTATATGAATTTTTCTCACTTTCTTTTATTGCAGGTCAATTATTCAACTAATTTTTTGGGATCGACATTTGAACTTCCATTTTCAGAGGTTAGAAAGCTAGGCTTAGAAACTCAAGTTATGTTGAACCATGCCTGGACATCAATGCCTGGTTCAAATAATAGTAAATCTACACAGGAATCTCAATCTAAGAGAAGCTCTAAGGTATTCTTTTGGTCAATAAATAAGTTTTGTTCTTGAATTGTGTTCATCGTTGAGGTTGTACTGAGATTTGAAATGATCTATTTTTTTAAGTTCTTTGTATCAAGCTTTTGAGTTTTCTCTCCAATTCATGCTTTTTTGGATTTTGGATTTTTTGGACTTTGGTTATGATTGTTTTTATAACCTTGTGAGTAAAGGAAAAAATAATTGGTTCTAGTTTTTAGGATTGTAACAAGTCCAAGCAGGTCTACATTCCTCATTAATAGACTAATAGTTTATGTTAAATCTATTTATGCTAAAAACAAAAGGCTTCTAGGCACATCAATGTTACCTACACTACATAGTATACTGATTGTTCCTGCTTCAAAATATTTTATTATGATCTTTGAAGAAATTTAACAAGCTTAGATTATTTTTGTCAGTGAAGAAACACAACTCACTAAAATTCTTTCCACCAAAGATTAAGACATTGATAGCTTGATCCAATTTATCTTTACTGCAAGATGGTAGTCCATCAACACGATCATCAATTTTTTTTGGCCTGGCAGGAATAATATAGTTTGTCAATATTTCTATATGTTTATATTCCTGATTTATTGTCAATTGTTACTGATATCATTCATAGGGCATATAGGGCATATTGTAGGGTTCTTTGGAGCCATACCTAAAACAATATTATGATAGCTTTATTTCTTTTTAGTCTTCTTGCTTCATTCATGTCAGTGATTCCCACAAACAAGTTATTCATGAGTTGCTCACAGTACAGGGTTCTGAAATTTAATTTTTTTAATCATTTCATTGATTATATGGTTATATGTGGAATTTGTGTATCTTTTTTCTGTATGACAGGAAACTGGCTTCATGGAAGAGCGAAATTGAGAAAAAATAATTAATACTTACATACGTGCATATGCTTGGTTTTGTGTCATTTGTTGCTGGTTGCTGATACTAGTTTAAGAGCATAGGATGGTTTAATGTCTCCTTGATCTTATATTTAATATGACTCATTAGATCTACTTCCTATTTCCTTTTTATTTTCTCTATCCCTTGATTTTAACATTGTGTCAACAGAAATTAATGGATTAATCTTAGTTGTGGTTCTGATGTCATTTTCAATTTATCAATTCTCTTTTAGGTCATATGTATAAATTATTAATGTTATATTTGTGTAGGTATTGTTGTATGGTGGACAAGTGACCTCATGGAAGAGTGAAAATGGAGAAGAGTTACTTTTCATGAGCAATAAGGTGACTGTGACATCACTAATGAATTCATTATTTATTCCTTAGTTACTAATTAAGAAACTTGTAACTTTATACAACTTGACAAACCCAAATTTGACTTGGACTCAACTCAACAAAATTTCCAAACATAAAAAAAGCACATTTAACAACATTTATAAAACTGATATCAGAGAGCAAATAAGTGGTTTGTCATTCATTCACAAACAATAAAGAAGCTTAATACAATCACGGTGTTATATGATAAAAAATTGCAATTACAATTAATATTTTACAAATTTCTTCTATGAGTAGAACTTCTTAGTGGCTGTGTGGGTGCTCTTGAAGTTGATGATATTGATTCAACTTGAGAAAAATTATCAACTGCATCCATTCACATACCTTTTGCCTTCTTATTTGGTTATACCTTCTGCCCATTCTGCTACTTCTTTATTAATTTTAGTTTTACCTTCCTTAAAAAAGAGTGTCTCTTAGTCTCGTCCATATCATTGACAGTTGAATTTAAATATGAAAGTATGTCATGAAGGTCAATGAGAGGTAGATGCTAAATGTATTGCACAAGAATAGGGTTATTTAAGTACTATTGAGTCAGTATTTTGCACTTCTTGGTATGGAGGGCTTCAAATGTGCTCAAATTCCACTCACAACTAGAACTGCTACAGGGCTGGCAAACTTCGAAGATTGTGCACCACAATCTTCTCACTACAAATCTACAAAGACAAAATTTAGAGATTGAAAAGCTGGAAAATACATTGAAAGTTTTAGCAAATGATTGATTTATTTATTTATTTGTACAAAGTTGTTACTTTTCTAATGTATAAAGGTGAAGATAACAACCTTATGTCTGTGTCCTTGTAAAATTCTTCAAATTTTTTTCCTTAAGGTCATTGTGAGGGACCATCCTCTATATTCATGTGTTGGGGCCATCCACGATGTTAACTTTCAAATTGTGTTTATTTCTATTTTTCAATTTACTCATGCCAAATATTGGTAAGTGGTGTAAAAAGTACAAATCTAACTGCCACTCCAATGCATAGTGCTATGTACAAAAGACCGATTTGTGCATATGTAGAAGCAAAGGGTTTCCATGAGCTAGAGGTGGAGAATTTAAATCCTAAAGCTACTTGTCTCCATATAACAACCACAACATTTAAACCGAGAAAGAGGAAAAACTGAAGCCTCACTTGAAAAAGGAAGAACGAGAAAAAACCAAGTTAGGAAGTGAATGAGAGGAAGATTTTCAGAATCTAACCTTAATAGGCCACCAAAAATAGTGGTAACAAGATACAAGGAGAGAAAATAGTTTTTGACACTTGGAAGGAATAGAAGCAATTAATTTTTTGAGTCCTTCTGTCACAAATGAAATGAGTACATGGATTGATGATGATTATGAGATTGTTCTTACTGCATCTCAACATCATACATTAAGGATGACATAGTAGGGATTGAATCTAGGGGTCATCATTCAGATTATGTGAAGTTTCTTGGAGATAAGGATGTTGATCAAAATTATCCTTCACCTTTTAAAAAGTACATGACATTGACTAGCATGTCAGTGTTTGTGCATGAGAAGAGTAATATTTCTAATGTTAGTCAATCAAAAAATACATTGTGTGTCAAATCTAATCACCTCGAGGAAGATAGACAAAGAGATGTGATAGTGAAGGATAGGAACAAGTAGGTGAGAAAATGTTTTGATGAAACTATGGCAAGTGAAGAACTAGGGAAATTAAGGGATCGTGCTGAAGATGTTGAAAGAGCTCTATGATATCTAGGCATGCCAAGACGATAGCTGCACAAGAAAGAGAAGTTGCAGAAAATTAAATAGGAGAGATTATTTAGACTAAGTATTGTAATTAAAATATTACTTCAAAACTTCACTCACATTTACCTTGTCAAAAATCTCAACATATAGCATTGAAGTCCTTTAAGGATGAGGTAACAAGACAGTAAGCAAGAATAGATCAACAACTATATATCGTAGGACCTTGGATTGATATAAGCGAAAAAATGATAAGTTGATAGATGTTCATGAAAACATAAAAAACAGAAAATCAAGGTGTAGGAACAAAACACTTCAAGGAACCAAAAGACAAAGGAAGAAATGATAAAGTGGACAACCTAGCTTAGACCTATGACCTGAAACATTGTTCAGAGAAATTAGACAAGGAAAGTTTGCAAGAAGAGAGATTTGACTTCAGAAACAAGAATAACTTTCAGCTTGTTAATAATCCCTTGTTTGAGGTTAGAGCTAATATTTGATGTTCCCTTATATGACTCCTAAGGGTCTGTGAATAAATCCTCATATTTTAAATCACAATAAACTTCTTTCTATTATTACTTATACTCAATTCTTTATTTTGCCACAAATAAATGTTAGGTATTAATAACAATATTTTTTCGGGGTAGATATATCAATGCAATTGTGCATGTATCTTGATGTTATGTACAAGTAATATCACATATGCTTCTGATATATTCTTTAATTCACTGCTAGAGAGATGCAACTGATCTTTGGTAAAGAATATAGACGAACAATATGCAAATGTCTTTTTAAGTAGTTCTGATATCTTCAATCAAACTTTGATAACCAAAAACACTTCCAATAATGATGGAAATGACTTTGTGAAAATTCCCAATCCAATCAATATCAAAGACTAAACAAGGATTATATATATTGAAGTTGAAAGTATAATGATAGTCAACTAAATGACCTAATGTCATAGATCCTGACGATCTAATGTTGATTACTGATCTGCAATAAGTATCATTAGAATTTCCATAGAGCAATTTGCAAGACCAAGTAATCACTGTTATAGATTTATCATAATGTAAAAGTGATATGTACCATACTGGTCTAAAGTTATTCACTGTATCTGATATCTGCCTTATTGAAATGTGATATGATTGATTTTGTTTGGTTTGTAAAGACGTTGGATATTTATTTGATCTCTGTCTAATATAATATCTTTGTAATGGTGATGACCCAATGATGGGTGATCTGTACTATTGCAATTTTTGATGTAACTCTTGTTATTTATGTGATATATATGTCACTATTCCTGATCTTAATCATTGTACTCATGGGATCTGGCTTTTTGATGTCTAGTGGATTACTACCACTTATGTCTATATAGAATATAAAGTAATCTTCTATCTGAATAATGTCCTTGGACTGGTTATTGATGCCTTTTTAATATCATTTGAAGAATTGCAACTCTTCATTGCATCTTTTAGTATTTGGCTCCTCTGTCATTATTGCACCCTTTTGGATAACTAATCTGTGATTAGTATTTGTGATCAGCATGATATAATTTAAAGAGAAAACACTTACATTTTAGTATCAAGCTTGTTTTATGAATGAATGGAGAAAAACTAGCGACATATCCATTTTAGCTTTGTGTTTTTTACTGTTAGTATTTGATTATTAGAACATAACTATACATCCTTGTGAATTGGAGTTTCAGCAAAGATTTAATATTATTTGGATTTCTTTCTTATTGTAGCAAAGGTTATGGAGGCCCTGAACATTCCAAGAGGTGTCCGGCGTGTGCTTTTTTGAACACTTAATACTGATAGGTATTTTAAGTTTTAATAATATGGATCTATATAATTCTAGTTTTAATACAATCTTATTGTAGGTTGATAGATTTTCTTAACAAGTTTTCAAAGTGTTTTCTGTAAAGTCATTGTTCACTCTAGTTCGATCATCCTAACTTTTAGCTGCAGGTACCTTGACTTTGGTCAAGCAAAAAGCTTTCCTTAGGCCCATGTAATATGGTGGGTAATTTGTTGGGTTTCTCCTTACCAATGAAAACTTTGATGTGACCCTTACTGTATGCTTTTGCCATGCATAACATGAATAAAAAACTAGCAATACTACATTGATGTGCAATGGGTACACTGAAGAGGTAGAAAATCAAATAGAAAAAATACATTGTTCTATGTTTTGCATGTATTTATGTAATACATGCTTACTAGGCACCATTACGAATATCTTCCTTATTTGTCCAATGAGAAAGGACTCTAATTGGAAAATTTAGGAGCATATCTCATGATTTCTGTCTTTCTCTTGCTACCTCTCCCTATCTCCATCTTTGCTTTAGCTCTCTCTACTTATTTTATAACCTATTTATCCCTCTATCCCTATCACCCTCTTTCTATATCTCCTTATATCTTTCTCTCTCATTCACCATCTATATATCTCTTTATCGCCTCTTCTCCTTATTCCTCCATATCTCTTTATCTGTTCCTCTCTATCTTTCCCACTTTATCTCCCTGAACATCTCAGCTTTTAGAGAAGCAAAAAGCTTCTGCTAGTCAAGATCAAGTGAAGCAAAAGGCACTGCAGGCTGAATATGCTTGCGGCAGGGTCACTGTGGTGGCGACGGTAGTTGGCGTCGACGCCATAGCGGCCTTGCCCAAGAGCTAGCCACGGACGTCGCAATTGTGACTTCTGCACAACCATTGTGACAGAACGTGCATCGCACACATAGCAACTCTGTCACAATTCTTGCATTGACATCGCAATTGCGACGCCATTGGAAGAATTGCGAGGGCCGACGGTGTCGACGCCACATCTACCACGCTGTCGGTGCCATCGTGTGTCCCTGTTGCAATTTGCCATGGATGTCGCAATTGCGACATCTAGGTAAGTAATGGGCACAGCGGCCCCGTGGCCAGATGCCGACGTGACCCCGTCGCAATGTGTGGGTAGATGTCAAAATTGTGACAGGAGCCGCATGCATTGCGACAAGATTCGTGCCAGATTAGAATGGTGAAATTGTGATGGAGTGGCGTTAAAATTGCGATGGCAGAGGATAGACGTCACAATTTGCGACTAAAAAACAATGACGTCTATTACCGACACAGTGACAACACATTGTCGTCGTAATTGCGACACTTAGCCGTCGCATATCGATGCCAAATGTATTAGTGAGAGGGAGTGCAAGTTTATGAAAGTAATTGGCTATAAAGAAGGTGTAAATCATCAAAAAAGGGCATGGAGCGTATACAAAAAGTGATCTAAAACTTCATTTGAGCAAAACTCAGAAACCATTTTCAAAATTGAGAACTTTGATTTTTTGGCGAATTGAACTCCACAGCTCCACAGTTTCGCAACTCTATAGCTCCAGAGGTACATAGGTCTGCAGCTCCATAGGTACATAGCTCTGTAGCTCCGCATTTTTTGAGCTCCGCAATTCAGAGGTGCGCCGACAGTTGATTGCTAGTTCCAAAAATATCACTTTCCATGCATTGGGAGCACATTCTGATGGCAAGTTAACTCCAACACACATCAAGTGAAGGGATAGCTTCTATTTTTGGTGTCTCCATGCACTCCTATTTCAACTGATGGCTCCCTCCTACTTTCTCTCTCATGCTTTCATTATTTTTGACATGTAAAGGGCTCATGCATCCAATTAATGAATAAAATAAGGATGGAGTCCCTCTAAGCACCAGTTAGATTACCAGTTTGTATATATTTAGTTTGTTTTAATGTTTTAAAAGCATTTTATTGCATTAAGATATCTCTCACTCTTAACACAAATTGAGGAGACGATTTCTTATAAATACCCCATTGTAAAATGTAAAATGGGCTGCCCTTATTATGCAATAAAGTTATGCTTTTGGTGCTAGCATTTGGAGTGTAGTTATTCTTACCTGAATGTGTCATTATTTTGTAGATTTTATTCATGAGATTGTGATTGAGCCAAAGGTTTATTGCATTGTTTCTGGTTGTACAATCTTTTAGTTTTGGTGTTTTCTACAGATATATGAATTCCGTTGACATAACGAGCTTGAGAAGAGATCACCCGATTGTGTCTACATAGCTTTTTGTCTTGCATGAGTGCACTTTCTGTGGCCTTGCAATTTGATGAAGAGTGAAACATCATCCGATTTGTTAAAGATTCTCACCGATGATTGCATCAGTGGATTTTAGGAAGCGCTGCTCCTATTTTCATTGGTTTCCTACCGATTTCTTCGAAGGTTTAACTCGCAGCATGTTGCGTTCTATAGCTTATGTCCCTTTAGGAATTTCAATTTCAAGTTATTTGATTTCATGTTATTTTCTTTGCTAACCCCTTGTTAGAATAGGACCTCATAGTAGCTGCATTGTTATAATTGCATTCATTGAAAAATAGAAAATACAAAAATATTGTTCTTTTGGTGTGATATTTTGAGACAACGAACATATTTACTTGATTCCAAGGTAAAAGAGTTTTTGGAACCAGCAAAGGCCTCCTCGTGAACATTCACATTTATCTTCTACTGAGTGGATTTTGGTATGTTGCAAGACAAACACTAAACCTTGGAGCAGATCCTTAAAAAGATTTACTTTTCAAGAGAGGAATTACACTATGGATTCCTGCCATTGACCTCGTGCAAAATGAACACCCAACAGAAGTGGCGCTAGAAGGAGGGCCACAAAAAAAAGAACCTAATCTTGGAAACAAGAAAGATTTGATAAAGTTTCGAAAGTTTTGCACTCTTGCAATAATCTGCACTTCGCACAAGTTCAAATTTTTTTTGAGTTTTTAAGAAATTCGCAGGTCCGCAGCTCTGTAGGTCCACAACTCTATAGATTCGCAGGTTCGTAGATCCGCATCTTCACAGATCTACAAGTCTGTAGTTCCACAGATCCACAGGTCTGTAGATCCGCAGCTCCGTAGATTCGCAGATCCGCATCTCTGCATGTTTGCAGATCCGTAGCTCTGCAGATCCATAGGTCCGCAGATTCGTAGGTCCGCAACTCTGCAGATCCGCAGCTTCGCAAAATTTTGTGGTGCACTATTTTGAGAAAGTGTGTTTCTCCAGATGTGCACTTTTCTAGAATAAACACAAGTTCCTACAACTCAATCACTTTCATAAGCATCACAATGATAAAGGGATACTAAGAACTTGACCCATTTACATTACACATTTCATCATCATCATTCGCTTTACATTCCACTTCACACATTTCTGTCATTATGCACCATGTCTTTCTTCAATGCCCAAAGTTCACCTTTGAACCTAACTGAACCATTACATGATTTGCCCAAAAATCTTGAAAAGTTTTGCCCACGGTTCATCTATGGAGAATCACGAACAGCAGAAGATCATATCAAAATTTTCAAAGAGATCTGTAATCAAAACGAGATTCAACATATGGATGTGGTATGTCACCTTTTTCCTTACACTTTGGAGGAAATGGCATTCAATTGGTACCTCAATCTTCCACCGGCGTCAATAAGGAATTGGAACTCTTTTGAGAGAAACTTTCTAGAGCAATTCAAGATCTATGTTGATCCAGCTCTTCTATACATCAGTTCATCTTGATTAAGAGCGATCCCCATGAGACTATTTCACAGTTTAATCATCGCTTCTATAGGATGTATCAAAGAATGAAGTTTCCATACACTGTACCACAAGAGGCTGCTATCCAAGTCTATTTTGGGGCAATGGATTCATTAACTTCTATTTTTCTAAGAAGGCTCCCACCTAGAGACATTGATACCATTGAAAAGGTTTTCAAAGAGGCTATTACATTCACAAATCAGGTTACTACTACTCCAATGCCAACAATTACATATTTCGGATATGGGTCTCAAAAGATCGCTTTCTTTGAGCAAAAGATAGTTGCATCTGTTGGAGTAGAAAATGATGTGGCTAGAGAGCTTAAGGCCATGAAGGAGATGATGTCTCTTTTATCCAATGAACTTGTGAGAATAAATTTGAATTCTTCAAGAAACCAAGGCAATCATCCAAGACAACTTTCTACCCAGAACAATTATTCTCAAAATCAGAGTGAAAATTTTGGCCTCTACAACAACATCAACAATGAGAATAATTGTATTATAGGAATGAGTCCAAGTAAAAATGGGTATGGGCACAATGATGTTTCGGATCAGCCTCCCCAAATCATGGAGAAACAACCTTTTTAATTTAGTGCAATGATGTTTGAATCATATGATGAATCTACAGGAGGACTAAATGATGAAGATGGTCAAGAGGAGTTTGCGTTCCCATTCAATGAAGAAATTCTTCCAAGTGTCGATGTTGCAATAAGTGTGGATATGCCAAGAAGTTTTGAGGACACGGGAAATTTTGAAGTTTCGAAACTCCATGAAGTTGCAAAAGGTGATGGAAATGCAGAAGATCCTAAGGTTGGTGAAATTTTTGAATCACAAAGTCATCAAGAAGAAGACACCAATTCTTCCTGTGGTGATATTGATTCCCCATTGGATAACGATAAGCTGCCTCCTTCAAAACAAGATTTGTCATTAGAAGAGATGGATAGAGTGTTCAATTTGGTCTCAAGATTGATTGAGGAAATGTCTATTTGCGGGTATTCCACACACATATCAAACCATGCAATAACTAAGTCATGTAGGATCCATCCATTTGGGTTCCATTCAGAAGAAAGTTACCCCGATTTCTTGTTAGCTTGGGAGATCGCTATGGAGGGAAAGTATGATTTTGAAAAAACTTCTTTGAGATACGAGGCATAAAACATCTTGGTCGATAATGATAATGAATCCTATAATTCGAAAGGGAGGCTAGGAATTGAGTTTCCTAGTCTAAGGGAACCTAGAGTGGAACCTAAAGTGTTTCCATGTGCACATGAAGTGGTGTACCATGAGATGAGACCACTAGAAGGAGAAATTACAATGTGTGAGTGTACCCCTATGGTGGGGGACTTGCTGGATCAGGTGATATCTTTCCATTATCCCTCTCAGTTTGATAATTTTTAATTTGAATATGATGCTAAATTTAAGAGAACTTGTTTGTGGATTAATCATGGCTATAAAGAGTTACCAAAACTTCTAATTTTGTGTGATTTGTGCCCAAAATTTGAACCAAGATTGTCCAAACTTTATTTTTCTGAGTACAAAGACAAGTCAGCATTTTTGAGAACTATATGGGGTGGTTCATTGCTATTGCACGTAATAAGAAATCTATTGACAACCACCCCACATTCTTGTTATTCAAAGTTTTTTGTAGATAAGTTTTTGTTTTTGTTTTTGTTTTTCTTAGTCTTTTTTAGTCTTTCTAGTTAGGTGTTGCATGTTTGCTTTCAGTTGTGTGTTCATTTTTTTTAAATTTTAGTTATGTCAGTCCTAGGGGGTGAGGTGTACTTGAGATTTTTCTCAAGATTTTACTAACCACTCTTTGGTCCTGATTTTAGGAGGAGGTATTTCTTTGTCAAAACATTTGGACGATTGTGTGTTTTATACCAACCAAGCAATAGAAATTTCTTGTTGAATTAGGGGACTTTTAGTCTGGAAATCAGAAGCCTAGACCAACAAGCTCTCCACACTTTGAAAATTTTAAGATTTGATCATTTTGGGTGCTATTGAATTCAAGTCGAAGATGATTAGAAATGATCCAAACTTTGACTAGTTCAAATAGGAGGGGTCTCCTTGAAAGGTTGCTAAGATCATTGTTTGGCATGAGAGTTTCCTAAAAAGTTCTAAAAGAGGAACGCAAGGGATGTTCATAAGAGATCGAATCTAAGAAACGACACTGATGTTCTGACTACATAGTCTAAACGTAGTCAAGATGTCGAATTTAAAAAAAAAGAAAAAGAAAAGGAAGAAAAAAATGGTGTTAAGTTTGAAGGATTCTAAGATCTGACATGGCAAAGGATGCGCGCTTGTTTCATCAAAAGTAACATTCTGAATGACATAGAGAAATTATGTAAAAGGCCATAAGTTAAAAGAACGTGACATCCCGCCAAGAGCCCTCGAACTAATTCTCTCATCTGGTCAAGCAATTGATTGATAAAGAGCCTTTGTGGAGATACTGAATGAATAAGCTGGGAGGAGTCGAAGATTGTTTTGAGTTGTCAGAAAACTCTGATTGACTGCAGCCTGACACATCAAAAGGAATGAATACACAATGCACACACTAAGCTAGAAGGTTTTGAGTTTTGAGATTTTGACTGAGAAGTCATCCAAAAGATGCTTGGGATGTTCGAAGCTTGGTTGGTGTTTGATACACATTGGAGGAATGTTTGCCGATGAAGAAATGCCTTGGTCATTTCTTCCTTTTTTTGGGGCTATTTGTTGTGGTGTCCACAACACACGCCCCATTCCTCACTAGGAATGGGGACCCCCTACTTTTTTTGACTCCCGTACTCACAAATCGAGTCAGGAGAAGAATTTTTGTTTGAAAGTTGAGTCCAAAAATCACAAAAAAAATCAAAAAATTGAAAAAAAAAAAAAAAAATGAAAAACACAAAAAATTAAAAACCCAAAAAAAAAAAGAGCTGAAAAAAGCACCACGCACTCACGCCCACGATGCTCAAGCGACGCGCGCCTCGCGCTGCGCACCCGTGACGCTCACGCCATGCTCCTGAGCACCCATGCACTTGCGCGACGCTCGCGCCTCACGCTTATGTACTGCTTGCACACCGCGCACCCACGTGCTCATGCGCCCGTCGCTTGTGCCGCGCGCCAGCGTCAAGCGCCCGCGAGCATGTGCGCTCGTGCGTCGGCGTCGAGCGCCCTTGCGCATGTGTGCCCGCGATCTGTGCACTTGCGCGCCACATGCCGAACCTCGCATGCGTGCACTCTAATGCATTTCATACGTGTGCGTGCATGCATGTTCAAGGCACCTCGTGCGTGTTCATGTTGCGTGCTCCCAAATCACCATGTGCCCTTGTCAAGCTATTTTTTCACCTTCAATTTTGTCCGAATAGCCATAAAAGGGGTTGATGTATATTTAATTCCTTATACTTAAGATATATTTTAATATATGCGACGAATCTTTTGAGATAGGTTTCAAACCTCCCAGAGATAAGGTAAAGATTTTAAAAAATTTCAGGGCTTCCGAAATCTAGACTTAGCCAAATTTCAGGGCTTTAGAAATCCAGACTTGGCCAAATTTCAGGGCTTCAAGATTTCAGACTTACCCAGATTTCAGGATTCATCTCCAATTTTGTTTGAATGGCTAGTGTGTCTTTACTATGCATTGTTAACTCTACGGACTAATGTTTGCTTCTTCTGTAGGTAAAAATGGCATCCTCAACTTGTCGAGGTCATAACTCTTGACTCGGGCGTCAAAATTCAGAATCGCTTACACCGTTGGAAAGAAGAATTGAAGATCTAATTTTAGTACCTAAAATAGTGAGCTTTTGGTAGCCCAATTTTAAGGATCCATGAAGGTTTTGACTTGAAATTTTGAGCAAAAGACATCCAAAAAGGTCATTTAAAAATGCCTAGAAAATTTGTGAAAAAATATGAAAAAGTTGCAAACATTTGATCATTTTGGATAATCTGGATCACATGGTTTCTCGCCAGGAAGGATTGGACAGGTGGAGAGAAGACAAAGGTCAAAGATACAAAGGTTGGACACATAAAGCAAATCAGGTTCCTCATCTTATGCAACTTTTTGAGAAAAGATTCAACGCAGGTGCCTTGAGATTTTTGATTGAAGTAGAGGGAGTGCAAGTTTATGAAAGTAATTGGCTATAAAGAAGGTGTAAATCATCAAAAAAGGGCATGGAGCATATACAAAAAGTGATCTAAAACTTCATTTGAGCAAAACCCAAAAACCGTTTTCAAAATTGAGAACTTTGATTTTTTGGCGAATTGAGCTCCATAGATCCATAGCTCCGTAGCTTCGCAACTCTGTAGGTACGTAGGTCTATAGGTACATAGCTCCACATTTTTTGAGCTCCGCAATTCAGAGGTGCGCCGACAGTTGACTGCTAGTTCCAAAAATATCACTTTCCATGCATTGGGAGCACATTCTGATGGCAAGTTAACTCCAACACACATCAAGTGAAGGGCTAGATTCTATTTTTGGTGTCTCCATGCACTTCTACTTCAACTGATGGCTCCCTCCTACTTTCTCTCTCATGATTTCATTGTTTTTGACATGTAAAGGGCTCATGCATCCAATTAATGAATAAAATATGGATGGAGTCCCTCTAAGCACCAGTTAGATTACCAGTTTGTATATATTTAGTTTGTTTTAATGTTTTAAAATCATTTTATTGCATTAAGATATCTCTCACTCTCAACACAAATTGAGGAGACAATTTCTTATAAATATCCCATTGTAAAATGTAAAAAGGGCCGTCGTTATAATGCAATAAAGTTATGATTTTGTTGCTAGCATTTGGAGTGTAGTTATTCTTTCCTGAATGTGTCATTATTTTGTGGATTTTATTCATGAGATTGTGATTGAGCCAAAGGTTTATTGCATTGTTTCTGGTTGTGCGATCTTTTAGTTCTAGTGTTTTCTATAGATATATGAATTTCGTTGACGTAACGGTCTTGAGAAGAGATCACTCGATTGTGTCTACATAGCTTTTTGTGTCGCATGAGCGCACTTTCCGTGGCCTTGCGATTTGATGAAGAGTGAAACATCATCCGATTTGTTAAAGATTCTCACCGATGATTGCATCAGTGGATTCTAGGAAGCGCTGCTCCTATTTTCATTGGTTTCCTACCGATTTCTTCGAAGGTTTAACTCGCAACGTGTTGTGTTTTGTAGCTTATGTCCATTTAGGAATTTCGATTTCAAGTTATTTGATTTCATGTTATTTGCTTTGCTAACCCCGCTGTTAGAATAGGACCTCATAGTAGCTGCATTGTTAGAGTTGCATTCATTGAAAAATAGAAAATACAAAAATATTGTTCTTTTGGTGTGATATTTTGAGACAACAAACAGATTTTACTTGATTCCAAGGTAAAAGAGTTTTTGGAACCAGCAAAGGCCTCCTCATGAACATTCACATTTATCTTCTACTGAGCGGATTTTGGTATGTCGCTTGAGACAAACACTGAACCTTGGAGCGGATCCTTAAAAGGATTTACTTTTCAAGAGAGGAATTACACTATGGATTCCTGCCGTTTACCTCATGCAAAATGAATGCCCAATAGTAACTCAACACCGGAAGAAACACTTGGCATACACTGGGTAACTCAGCACATGAAGAGTCACTCATGATACACTGGGTAACTCAGCACATGAAGGAATTGCTACAATAACTTGACACATGAAGGACTGCTAGGCACATGAAGGAATTGCTATGCACATGAAGGAACTGCTAGGCACATGAAGGAACTGCTAGGCACATGAAGGAACTAGACTGCTAGGCACATGAAGGAATGCTAGGCACATGAAGGACTGCTAGGTGCATGAAGGAATTGCTAGGCACATGAAGGAGTTGCTAGGCACATGAAGGATTTTCTAGGCACCAACTTGTAGAATGAACAGAAATGAGCAGGATAACAAGGCAACCCAAGATGCTCCTACATCAACAAATTAGGTGGTGCATGTGAAGGGGATGCTAATTATTCTACATCACCATCAATTATAGAAGGAGGATGCACAAAGAGTAAACCTTCTCTTGATGATTATCCTATCTTATTTGAGTTTGCAGATGTTTTTCCTCGAAAGCTTCCTAGTATGCTACCACCTAGGTTAGTTGATTTCCAAATTGACCTTGTGTGAGAAGATGAACCAAATAAATATAGCACTGTACATGATGACTATGCATGAGCTTAATGAGCTCAAGATTCTATTAGTGGAGCTTTGTGAGAGAGGGCATATTCACCCTAGTGTGTTACCTTGGGGCACACTAGTGATCATTGTGAAGAAGAAGGATGGATCACTTAGGTTTTTCATTGATTACCAACAGTTGAATAAAGTAACCTTAAGAATGGGTATCCACTTCCTAGGATTGATTATTTGTTTGATCAATCATAGGGTGCCCAAATATTCTCAAAGATAGACTTGAAGTTGGGGTATTATCAATTCAAGATCAAGGAAATTGATATCCACAAAACTGTATTTTGTACAAGGTATGGCCACTAAAAGTTCATTTGGGTGCCATTTAGCCTCATACATACTCTAGCTATACTCATGAGTCTGATGAGTGGAGTATTCCATACATTCTTGGATAGATTTATTGTTGTATTTCGTAACTATATATTGATATATTCTCACAATGAGAAGGAGCATGAGGAGAACCTGGGATAGGTTTTACAATGAGAAGGAGCATGAGGAGCACCTAGATTTGCACCAAGCCATGAAATATTGAGCATTAACAAAATACAAATAAGCTTCAAAATAATCCATGTACAAGGGTGACTATAGAAACTAGATAAGAAGCTAGTATCCACAAAATGATATGTGAGAAATGAAAATAAATGTGAAGCTTCTTATCTAACAACACTTCTTACTAGTGACTGTTACTAAAATTTTGCACATGCTTAAAATTTTACTTCAAGTAAAATCACAGAAAAAATTGCAAAAGAAAACATTCGTTTTCTATTTATTCACATTTCATCATTTTGCAATCATATAAAATCTTGAGCAAAAGAGATATAATGTTCATTGTATAAATCATCACTGATATGTACAATTTTCATTTTTACAAAATATGAAATGAATGGAAGAATGCCAAAATATCCCACACAAGTCGTGAATACATTTTATTGTCTTTCATATGTATTGAAAACAAGAAAATAAAGCATATGTGAGAAAGTTAGAGATAACCAGTTAGTGCCTTTTAGACTTTGACTGGTTAGGTGTTCTCTAATATCGCCTTGTTGCTCCTGGTCCAGCCCTCAATCCAATAAGCTCCTGGTTCTTCATTTTCTTGCATGGGAAAAGGTGGGGTTAGATCTTTTAAGATTTAAGCAATGACTGATTACTTGTAACTGTGTACCCACACATGAGATTTTTTTCCTTTTCTGAATACATATGAAAAACAACAAAATGTATTTCAAGTGCTTTAATGAAAAAAGAAAAAAATATAATGTTAAGGGGACATATTAACTCTGATATGAAACTTTCCATTATAATCAAGAACAAGCTTGAAATTATAAAACAGTGGTTTCATGAGTGTCATGAGCCCGTGCTTGAACCTCATACAATACCATCTTAAAGAACAGAGCACTAAGGAGTTAGCATCATTGAACAAAGCTTGGGAATTATTTCAAATCAAAATAATCTTAAGATCAAGGACAAAAAGGAATAACTGGTATCATTAAAAGAAGAAAAGAGAATCTTGGTTTCTAGATGCTCAAATGGAAGCTCTTGCAGATTTCACAGCTAGAAAGAGAAAATGAAAAGAGTGAGAGCACCAAGGCAAAGAGCAATCAAGATTGGTAAAGAATGTAATGACTGCAAATTGGAATAATAGGTTATTAAGGTGATTTTGGCTTTGTTAATGAGGAGACACACATCAAAAGCGAACATATTATTCTCATGTTTGAATAAGATTTATTGGGGTCATGGTATTTACAGGATATAAAGAGTCTCAACATTCTACTTTGGAGAATATTTTTTCCTTCTTACATTGAGAGAGTGTGCTATATTAGTTGGCATTATACCAACATCATAACTTCTTTCTCCATCTAAGGATTCTAGCATGGATTGACAAAGATGTATTGTTTAAAGACAGTATTCAGCTTTGAAAAAGGAGCAACAGTTATCAAAATCCCTATACAAAAGAATATGATATTCATGAGTGCTGAAGGACCCAATGTCAATTATGACTATTGCATTAGTTTGAGGAGCTGTTGTACATGCACAAATACAACAAACCAAAGAATAGCTGAAATCAAAGACAACATGTTTTTCAACCTCTCATGGCAGACCAAAAGGCAACTCCATACGCTGTTTTAAAATGCACAAAAATTGAGATATATGCAGCAAACCTGTGTATCATGGTGATTGTTGATCCAAAATGAAAAATCTCACCAACTGGAAGATTTTTGCACGCAAAAAAAAAAACAAATTCTCAGCAATAAAAATGCTTCCAGAATCATTTTATTTGCTGGAAAATGATAAACAGTTGGAACTCATCTAATTTCCAACAAATAAAATGATATATCAAATGTAAAAAATGTTGTTCCTATCCCACATTTACATCTACAACAGTAAAAAATCACGCAAGGGAAAGACCAGTTTAAAAGCAACAAAATAGCTTACAAAAGAGAACCATATCTTCAGACAGTGGCTCAAATTAAGAAGAAAAAGCCAACAAACTTTTCAAAGCAAAGTTTCACTTGGCGATTTTAGCTCAAGTTTCCAGCAAGCAAAGCTCAATGGCATCCAAGTTGTAGTTACTAAAAGACATTAGCAAATATTCCCATGGCGAATTAACCAGTCTTCCATAACAACTAAAAATTAAATCCGAACAGCATAAAAGTTTCAGCAAAGCTTCAAATTCATTCTAGCAAAAAGCATCATTTATGGTGGCATTTTAAAATCTCAAACATCACACAAATATCATTCATGGCAACCAATAAAGCAATACAAGCAACAACAAAATGTTTTAAGCAAACAAATGCTTAAAAATACCTTTTGAATGGCATTTTTGAAGTTTTTTTTGCTCTTCATCCTAAAAACGTGGAACACATGTTCCTTAAAATGGCAAACTCTTGTAGCTGGCCAGCATTCAAGCTTGAAAAAACCAGTATATTCATCATGACGGTTGTAAGAAACCCTCATCATTTTTCTCCACTGCTCCAAGCCTCCAGAAGTCAAATGAAGATGAAAATGATTCATTTTAGGGCATTCGAAATATCATACCCTATTCAATATTGTAGTTCTATTTGGAGTCTGTGGCTTTTAGTGGGATTTTACATCTTTTTAAAAAGTTTTTATGTTTGAAAGGAGGGGGGGTTGGTTTATACAATGCCTTACTAAATATTTGAAGTAGATAAAATATTCCTTTTAAAGCTTTTTGTGCATTTAAAACATAATAATGATATTAAATGATACCAAGAAGTCATTTAATATTATCTTCTTGCTAAAATGCACATAAAGTTTTTATTTTTTGCATTTAGTTCCATGTAAATAGGCTATTAAAGTGATTCATCATTTTAATATTTTTATTTATTTTCAATGCAAAACAAAAAAAGGTTATTTTATTTATTTTTTCCTTTTGCATTAAAGTCTAAAATGTAAAGGAAAACTATTTTAATGATAACTTTTATAAATCATTAAATAGTTCCTATTTGTCATGCAAAAGGAAATGAGTCATCCCATTTCCCTTGTTATGGTCTTTAAGTTTTAAAATCAGTTGGGAACCTTTGGAGCAAAAATAGGCTTTACGGGTTGAAATTGACCTTATCATAACAGTTAAGTGATATTTGTTAACTGTTAGAGACTTTTTTGGGCAGTTTAAGATGAGTCATGGGCTTCATAATGAGTCAGTGGAGTCATATGAGCAAAAGACATTAATTTTAGAAGATTCTAAGCCCTGATTTGGAGGCTTGATTCTTGCATTCGACCCAAGGGTTGAAATTGTACTTATTGGAGTTTGTGAACTCATCTATAGAGGGAGTTTTGATTTTATGACAGAGTTTTGAGACATTTTTTAAGTTGTAAGCTTTGTTATAGGGTCTATAATTTAACATTTTGAAGAAATAATGCCAGTGACAGCAATGTGATTATGCTTTATGAAGTAAATTGTTAAGCTCTTTTCCTTTCTACAAATTTTGTGTATGTCTTGAATGATTTGATAAGTTAACTTGTGAATGTTTTCTTTATTCCTTGTTTTCTGTCTTATCCCAACACCTTTTTGTAGAAAAGTAAGTTTTTTTAGCAGGTTATGATATGTGTTTATAGGTGAAATTAGTCAAACTGAGGTAATAATTTATCCTCTTTTTTTAGTTTTAGTATTAAAACCTTATCATAGATCACTTGTGCAAGCCTTTATAGGAAGATGTGCTTTATCTGTATTTCATAGAACTATATAATCCTCTTTGTTACATGTGTGTTACGTCTTCATAGTAACTTCTGGTGTATCACCTCTTTTCTTAGTTTAAGCTTTAGGTTTTAGGTTTATTTTCTGCACTTTCTTACCTTTTCCCTCTAAGTTTTCATTAAGTTTTAGAGTGTTTCACTAAAAGATTTAATAGGAGCTGGCCTAGAATTCAGAGGTTTCATTTCATTATCCAGTCTCACATAATGAAATGACTCCCATGTTAAGTAAGGGTTATTGAACATTACCAGTTCAGTAGGGTGCAAATCCCGAAACTTAACAGTGACAACTCATTAATCAGGCAGTATAGACAAGACATACAAACTGTTTGATAGAATGATACCATGATATTTGTTAAAAAGATTGTCTAGACTTTCATTCAAAAGTCAAACATTGGTAGGCATCATGTTGGAACTAGAGGACATCATGCTCACATGGATGGAGAAAGCTTGTAGAGGCACCATAGTGAAGGGAGACATGAATCATTTGTTGCAATGTGTCAATAGAGAGGTCATCCCATGAGATGGATAAAGAGTGGAGTGATAATTACATAGAATACACTGATAGAATATGCACAATATGGAAGCATATACAAGCACATGAACAATTGGGCAAGAGACCTCAAGAGACTGAAATATTGGAAATTGATTGGTTTTATGAGTAATATTCATATAAAATGTGGCTTGCAAAAATACCATACTGTAATGTGGCTTGCAGAAATACCATGGAAAACTGTATTTGATACTGCTAGATGGGAACAACTAATTTTTCATTTTATTGTACCTAATCTGATGACAGTTCTAGAGGAATTTGTAATCAACCCAGCTAATCAACAACTAGACCCAATTTACTAGGTTATGGCTATTTTCTTTCTAAAAATATCTAATATGATTTGTATTTGCAAAATTTCTTATGAACTCTGCCCTTTTTTTCCTAGTCTACATTATTTTTGTGGAGGATCTTGAGGTGAGTCACTTAGCATGGGTTGAGTGAGTTTTATTGTTTTATTATTCCAATTCTGGAATATATATGTAGTTGGATCAATTTTTCTGTTGTGCTAAGATGTAAGAAGCACATCCAAAAAGATCTCTAAATAATAGAAGGAAATATAAAGAGATACCTATTTAGAAGGAAAATGAATGAAAATTTTCATATCCCTTGAAGAAAATGGTGGAGCTAGGACACGACAATGAAATTGTAGAGCAAGGGCACAAAGATCACAAGGGCATGACATGGAAACAAAATTGTAGAGCAAGGGCATGCCAATGAAATCATAGAGCAAGGGCATTACAATAAAATGCAAAGATCACAAGGGCATGACAACCAAATAAAAAAGCAAGGGTACTACAATGGATTGTAGAGATCTCATCAATGAAATTGCAGACCAAGGGCACAAATACAAAATATAGAGATCACAAAGATGAAATGCAAAGATCACAACAATGAAGGGCACGACAACATTTATAGCTCTCCACCCTTGTTCAAAACTCTTAACCCTCTTTCCCGTGTAACTCTCCATAATCAAAACAAATGGGAAATGATTTATGTCATGTTTATTTTTATTTTTATAGTCACTAGGCATAAAAAATATGACTCCAACATTGGTATTGCAATGTTAGGGACAATTGAAAATAAAACATGAAAATCAACACAAATTACACCACCATTGCAAATTCTCTTCACAATTTGACCTCAAATGTTGTAATGTTGATTGTTGCTTTTGCGAAGTAGACATTTCTCTAGAGCAAGATGGAAATATAATTTGATATTTTTTCACACTTACTGAATCGAAGCTAAATATACTACCAATCATATTTTAGATTTCAAGGCTAATGATAACAAAGTTCTCTCAGTCCCAACAACCAAGGCTAATGGAAATTGTGTTTTCTTAGTCATAGAAACCTAACATGTTATTGATAGGTTCATTTTCCTCGACCTATATTTAGTTTTGGGGTCATGTTACTAGTTTCATCTTACTATATTGGCTATTGTTTCCATGAAGCAAATAATTCTTTAGAGTGAAAAGAATATATTGTTAGAAATGGAAGATATATCAAATTGGTACATAGAATTTTTTGCATTTAATTTGATTCATATATCTTAAAAAATAACATAAATATGACTCAAGATGAGTTTGATATAGTCTAATGATGTAATTTTTAACAATTGGGAAGGTTTAAATTTTTGCTATCTCTCCTTTAGATTGGTTATCACAATATTTATAGGATCAATATAAGTTCTATTTTGATGGACATGCATATTTTTAATATTTGTGAATTGTATTGTAGAACTTTAGATTTCCATATTCATGTAGATATGGTTACTATAACAGGTCTATCATAAATAGGTGAGAAATTCTATTCCTAGGAAAAATCCCACAAATTAACTTGCTTGAATATAAACCATCCCATCCTTAGCCCCTACCTCTCTCCCCTCTTTTCCTTCCATCCTCTCTCTCCCTCTACATGTCTCTCACTACAAACTATGTCTATAGAAATAAAACCTTAGAAAGTAAGGAGATATGACAGCATCCAAATTTAAATCACCAAGGATTCCCTAGTTTTTGGGAGAGGATTTGGCATGTATTCAATCCATATTAATTCACCTCCTTCCATTCTCTATCCATCACCAACAAATACTATTTTTTATGCATCATATAGGACTTTTTTTTCAGCATGAGGTCAACATAATCCATTGTTATCACCTAGGAATAAAATAAGATGGAGGAAGTTGATGAAGAGGTTATGCATATGTGCATTATGGAGTTGGAAAAAAATCTTTTTCCTAGGTATTCAAAGAACTCATTGTGGCTTGTGTTTATAACTAAATTATGTTTCTTGCTCCTCATAACACACATCTCTAGGTAAGAAAATTTGTGTAGGGGAAAATGAGAGAATGAGAACTCTACTTGTTAAATGTTTTTGAAAAATAGAGTGTTCCAAGTGGCCTGCTCATAGATTCTTTCTAGAGCACTCTTTCATAGTGCATTGTATATTTTCTCTACTTGGTTCATCTAACATTCTCACAATTTTTAGAGATACACAGCTTCATGATTTCCAAGTTCACCATCTATGCAATTATATATAGCCACACTACCAAGGAAATTAATTTCATTATAATTATTTTTCTTATCAAATTATGTATTCACCTTAAAAAGAAATAGGTATATTAGGATTTCCCTATTTTCATGAATGTTACTTGTTGACATAAAATAAAATAAGAGTTACAAGATCTACATCTTCATGCAACTAGTTTGTGAGAGTTGTGTTTCCTCTTCAATGCATGGCATCTTGATTGGTTGATAGCAACAAAAACACAATCAGATTTCTAGTTTTTTAAGAATGTTTGTTCTTTTTTTGGTGTTGACTACATGTTATTTAAAACAACTCAATCAATTTCTTTAAAAAAAAAAGGCACATACTTGATCAACTTATGCTTATTTAAAAAACCCCATAAGTATTCTCTAAGTCATAAGACATTCAAATCATTTGAATTATAAAATTACCCAAAATTATTAGTTGAGTTTTTAGACTTTCTTTAGGTGAATGATCACAATTTTGTTCACCATCTTAATATGCATGCCCTCTTTCCAAAAACCAAATTGCTATTTTATTTTGTTTTACTTTTCTAAATTGATTTTCAATAATTTTTAAAATTCTAATACTCATGTAAATTATTTTCACAAATCATTTCTAATATTAAATAAAAAATAATACACCTTCAAATCCAATCAAGTCATATCGACTAATACACTCAATATAACATTATCATATATACTCTCAACCTAGATTTTCATGAATTTTATTCCACTACTCAATGTCATGTTCATGTTTTTATTCTCAAAATGTAAAGAGTTGCAACCACAGTTGTAGATAAGTTTAAATGACTGTAGATAAGTTTAAATGGAACATCCTAATAAACATGCTTTTTTACATAATAATGTAAGGTTGTTTAATTAATAATGAACACTAAAATTGTTGGAAGTGACATTAAAATGAATAAAACATGCAAAATCTTAATTTGAAAACTTTACCATCACTTATGTAAATTTGATCTGAAAAGACGTGGGAGTTTTGATGGGAAGCAATCCCCTATGATCCCTTAAGACTTATTGTCCATTTCTTAGAAATTGGTGTCCATAAGTGTAAAGATAATTTAATAGATCATCATGACTTTACAATGGACTTCAAGAGCTTGTTATCATTGAATTAGTAAATTTGTTGATATAATTTTTTCCTATAATATTATTTATTTACCTATAATGAAGATCCATAAAAATTGTATAAATAGAGATGTTTTTGAGAAAATTGTCAAATCCTTTTCAAAAGATTTAAAATTTTAAAGCATAATTTTTAAATTTTTTTTTTTAATGATGGATCAATTAGAGCTACCCTTCTTTCTGGTTGTATCATGATACAGGAAAACTATATAATTCATCACCCCATTGAATAAGAAATGCATCATTGATTTCAAAATCTAAATCTCGTTTCATAGCTAACATAGGATGGTGACATAGATACAAATACAAAACTATTTTAGTAAAAGACAATCAAAAGTTTGTTGGTTGATGGAGGAATAAAAATTTAGTGTTATTTAATAATATATATTTTTAGAATCATTTAATATAAATAAAAATTGATCCTTTTTATTAGAATTAGTTAAGGGGATTCCTTATCTTGTTCATAACATATATAAATATCTAAGTTAATTGAATACTTAAAACTATAAATTAATGATTATTTAGATAAATGCGTTGGACTAAAAGTGCAATTAAAATTATATTATTATTTGTATTTTGAAACTTACAAAATGATGTGAAAGATATATAAATCAATTTACTACAATATCAATTTTTTAGGGATTACAAAGTTGACTATGTTATAGTATGCAAACTAGCCATGTTTTTAATGGATTTCAATTTGTGACTACAATATCAAAGTCTCTATTGTAAAAAGGATGTGGCATACCACCTTGACTTTGTATTCATGAAATATGAAGTAGTCACAATTGAATTTCTCTCAAATTAATCTTCTAATGTCTAATATTTAGTTATGACTAACTTCTAAGACAATTTTGAAATAGTCATATTTTGGTTGGTTTTCTCTTTTTTTTTTTGTATTATTTTTCTTAGGTTTTTAAATAGACATATTTTGACTCATTTTCTCTTACATATTTTGTGTTACCTTTCTTAGGTTTAAAAATTTACATATTTTGATCAATTTATTCTTACATATTTTATATTATTTTTCTTAGGTTTTGAAATAGACAAATTTTGATTGACTTTCTCTTACATTGTGATATTGTTATCATGATTTAACTGTGTGATTTTAAGTCAAACTCATTGACACATGTTTCAGGAGTAGTGATTCAACATGAATTCATCTCTTATGAGAATAAATGGGACACTTAGCACTCATTGGATCTAGGTGATTTCTCTTACATATTTTGTATTGTTGGTATATGTAATGTTCACCTATCAATGTAATGATGATTTGTGTAGTGAGCTATCATAGCTACATCTACATCTACGAGTTTCTTTTTTATAATTGTTAGATGCATAGTTAGTTATTAAGCACTTATTTATCACTTGTTACTTTATGAGAATTTAACTTCTTCAATTTGACATTTATATTATGTGACGACTCTTTCTTTATTATATGAATTAATGGTGATTTTGAAAAAGTCACATGTTAGTTGACTTTTCTTAGATATTTTAGATTGTTGGTAAATATTATGACCACTTATACATGCAATGATGATATTTTTAATGAGTTATCATGACTACATGTGGGGGTTCCTTTAAAAAAATTGGTTGCATACAATTAGAGCTATCGGATTTCCATAGTCCATGTAAATGTTTATCTTTTTTCTGAATTTGATTGTGTAATAATTTTTTAACATAACAATGAGATTTTCACAATCCATGTAAATGTTGCACATAATTAGTTATTAACACTTATTTTTCACATAATACTATTTAACTTTTTTAGTTTTACATTTATTTTATGTGTTAATTCTTTTTTTAATATTTGACTTAATGGTAGTTTTTAAATAGTGTTATGTTAGTTGATTTTCTCTTATATATTTTTGATTGAGACATATACATAACATATACATATTAAACACTTAATTTTTAACATACATATGAAAGTTTAACCTGCCTCATTTTAATTTTTTCAATCTATTCTATAATTTTTATACATTAATACTAATATAAATTATGTTTATTTATTAATTAAAAAACTTTACATGTTCAAACTCAACTAAAATTTCACCCATCATCTTCAATAATGGTCCTAATAAAACACCAAAGTTAAAACCATCATGAATAACACAAAATCATTAAGATTCTCCACTTAGATTTCCATGAATTTGCTTTACAATTGAAGTGTCATATTCATGTTGGAGTTCTCTAGGTCGCAGCCCTAATTGTAGAGATAAAATTTAAAATGGACTATCTGTATATTCAAGTCGTCGTACATTATAATGCAATGTCGTTCAATTAATAATGAACACTAAAATTGTTGAAGATGCATCAAAATTAGCAAAGCACGCGGAATCATAATTTTAATCTTTCCAATCACCTTTATGTATGTCAAGGTTAGCACTCAGCTTGGATCCCATTATGTCTCTATTTCTTAGAAATTGTTGTCTGCAAGTGTAAATACAGTTCGATAGCCCATCATGAAGCTATAGCGAACTTCCTCTTTTCCTCTATTTTCTAAACTAGTAAATAAACTGATATCATTCATTACTGTAAAATAATCTCGCCACCCGTAAAATCGGCACCCCCTCAGTAGTAGATTATTAAATAAAACTAGAGTCTCAATTTTTGCACAAGCTTTAAAATGATAATTTTGTATTGTATTCAACAATACAATCGGATCCACTTCCTATCACAACATCACAAAACTCATCAACAAAGAAAAGGAAAAGCAAGCTTTCTGATTTAAAGCCCGTTCTGCAGATATCAGAAGATGCAGACAAGAATAGAAATAGGAAAACGTCGAACATAAAAGTAATCGACTTCATAATACAAGATCAATTTCAATGGAACGGGGAAAAAAGCGAGGAAAGAAGAGAAATTGTGCCAAAGTTTAACATATGGGAAGATCTGGAGGAGGCTGCTCAAGAGTTGATAAGTAATCTCCTCCATTTTCGACGACGAAAACCATGGCCAAACCCCATCCAATGTGTACATCCAAGTGACAGTGCAAAAACCATGTTCCTGCACACCCACACAACCATAAAACAAATTAGACTACTACAGGATTATGAAAAAACATAGTGTGATTCGAAATGTCGATGACAAAAAATATATACAATCGAATCTAGAAACAAAATTCTAATATTGTTAACCATTATGAAAAAACCACACACAATCGAATCCAGAAACCAAAAACAATCCTTACCAGGATTGTCAGCGACAAATCGAATAGCAGCCCAGCCATTGACTGGAACATTGACAGTATTACGCATGGGCGGATCCAGAAGATTGAATTTTGAGGGATCTGTTGCAGCATTATAGTTCCCAAACCCTGATCCTACTATATAAAAGTCATATCCATGCAAATGAATTGGGTGGCTTTCGCCCATGAAGATATTAGTCCCCTGAAGAATCACCTGCACCGCCGTGTTATATTTCAACACTTTCACAGTGGTCGTCTTCAGGGGAGCCCAAATGCTCCTGCTTATGTTTTGTCCAGTGTAATTGAACTGCACCGGAGGAGTGTCAGGGAAGCCATTGCTGAACACTCCCTTGATCCCAAAATGATGGGCTTGGAGAATTGATGTAGTGGATGGAAGAACAAATGAGTGGTTGTTCATACTCGCTGCAAATCTTGTTCCATTGGGACCTCCGCATGAATTGTTTGGGCATGGAATGAGTCCCAATCCCACCGTGAAGACAAGACTCTCATCCACAGTCTGAGGAACAAAAACAGGGTGGTCTTGTGAGGCCAAGCTTTTAAGGCCCCTAGCAAACTTGGTAGCGGTTTGTGTGTCATTATACAATGGAAGTTGGGGCATAACAGGGGAAGAGCTTGCTTTGCTGTATTCAAAGATGGCAGTGGTGGTGGTGTTATCAAATGGGGCTCCCTGAGCACTGGCATATGCTCGGGCTGCAATGTAGTAACTTCCTGCTGATTTGTCGAAAGATACGAGTACATCTGTGGTTTGGCCAGGACCCAACATCAGAACACTTGTTTTGTAGGGCTTCGTATACGAAGCATCCACGCCTACTACAGTCATCTCGTGGTTTGCAATCACCACGAACAGATCAGTATTGAGTGCAGCGTTGATCACACGTACCAGATTAGTCTCTCCTGTCTTCACACCAACTTTAAATGTTTCTGCATTCATCAATCTCATCTATCAGCAAATTAGAAAAAGTTAAGGAATCAAAGATTCAATAATAAATATGACCACGCTCACTTGAGCACTTGTAGAGATCTCCTGTCTTCCCATTGATAGTGAAAGCATTTGAGACGTTGGGGTTCGCCCCTGTTTTAGTTGCGTCATTCACCACATCTATAGGATTTCTATTCCACCATTCCCCTGCTTACAAATACATTAGGCGAGGAAGGCTATCCTTAAATATCATACACTAGGCGAGGAAGGCCATTCTTAAACATCACACACCAAGGAGAAAATGAAACTCGAAAAAAATAACTCAATTTTGATTATTTAACACTTTTAATCTTAAAATAAAGCTTAGTGCGCGCTCTGGTGAAGAAGAAAAAGATATATGGAGATTAGAGTTTGTATAACAGATAAGATACACACCTAGCAGGAGATGAACCTCTTGATCGGGTTTTGGGAAGGGATAAGGTGTTCCTGTCTTAGGACGGACAATTAAGGCTCCATAAACGGTAGCTCTCAGCCATGAACTATGAGCGTGCCACCAGAGAGTCCCTTCTTGACCGCTAATGGTGAATCTGTATGTGTAACTCCCTCCAGGCCGAATGGGGCATTGAGTTATGTACTCTGGCCCATCAGCCCATGCTGTACGCATCTGCCTCACACCATGCCTGATACAATTGGCACGCAAGTGTCAGAAACATAATCCTAACACATATTACTAAAACAATATGTAGTATGATTCTGCACTTTTTCATTCTGATGATAGATCATGTAGTATGATCTGGAATGTTGATGATAAAGAAACATACACAATCAAATCCAGAAAACAATTTATTTTATTTTACAAATAGATTGTGGAAATCTGATAATATGAACATATTACTAAAACAACAAAAATGTTGGATTAGTGTTAAACACACCAGTGAATTGTAGCGTTGTACTGAGCCTTATTAATTACTTTGACAATAAGAGTCTCTCCATTGGTAATAGAGAGCGTTGGCCCTGGAAACCGATTATTTACAGTGATTATTGTTTGCCTTTGACACATTCTCACCACTGACTTGGATTTAAGCTGCAATGGTGCAGAAAAGCCTCAGTATCAACATAAGTGACAGTCATGGGCACACATTATTCTTTACGAGTTCAAAAACATGAAATCTTATATAGCTAGTGAGATACTTACAACAAAAGTGTGAGTTTGAGTGTGATTGTGCACCGAGTTAGCCAGGGCCGTAGGAGCAAGAAAGACAATGCAGAGAAGCACCTGAAAAAGCATAGGCAGAAAAGCCATGAATCCAGAGAAACGCTGATTGAACAGTGCATAGTCCATACTAGAAATATAATTGATCCCTAGCTTAACTTTGAGCACTGAATTTGCGTTGTATTATAGTGAGGAGGGATGAAATATTTATATGTGAAATTAAGGCTTGTAGAGTGTCGGGCAAAGTGGATTTGTTGGGTAGGTGAGCGTTTGGATGGGATGGTTCGCCAACAAACAACAAACATTATATTCCATCTCGCCCGCGGGGGCCGCTTTCAAGAACTAGGTCAGTGGCAGTTGGATTTTTTTAATATGAGACATGTTTCTACGTGGATCTTACTAGAGACTACACTGCAAGTTGTTTGTTTCCCTCATGAAGTTGACACTGATGGGATACTTACCTAGCAGCTGATGTTGAGAGCAAAAACTAAAAACTAAAACTAAAATTTCCTCACTCATCATACTCAATGATACTAATTTAGCATGCTTTTATTATTTTTGATGTGCCTATAGGATATGATGTCTCTAGTGCATATAGCATCCAAAGTTAAAATTGCACTCATATATGAATGGGTGGGTAAAAACATGATAGTTGAACTTTTAGTTTCAAAGTATACTAGTTTAGTATGTTTTGTTTTATGAATTTTAATTTGTTTACCATTGTCTTGGGAGATCTACTAAATTGGGGGAGAATGTTTTGTTTCATTAGATTCTTAATTACATTGATTAAATAGATTTGGATGAAAATTTGGAAATTAATAGAATGAGTAATATATCTAATATGAGGTATTCTTTTTCATACTTGAATAAGAGTTGCAAAGCATCATGTCCCTACCACTAGAATATTTGCTTTCTAGGTGGTAGAGGTTAAAAGTAGAGATGCAGTTAGGGAAAAACTTAAAGCTTGTATCTTGAAATGTTACTGAATTTCAAGAGTGATTAAAGAAATGAATTGGAAGTGAGATGATTTTGTAAGAGCATGTATTTGTAGGAAAAGTTGTTGCATTTACTTCCTCTAGATTTTTCGTTACTTGCAAAAAAGAAATGGTCTACCTAAAGAAAAAAGTGTTGAAAGATTTAATTATAGTAGGGAAGTGTAACATAATGGTTGTGTAATTTATATACCATTTTTTAGAATTAGAGATTGTACAAATTTCACAATGTGCTGAAAAAATGCATTTAAAGACAAGTGTGAAGTAATAAATTGTAGGCTTATGTACATGCATGTTATTCATTTATTGTAATTGTTGTTAAGTATTAAAAAAATGATCAACCATTAAAAATAAATTTAATTAGAATAGCAAAGGGTGATAGAATGGTGAATGTAAATTATTTGGATTATTTAGAATTAGAGAATATTTGAGTTTCATATATTAAAAAAAAAAAAAATTTAAATACAACTGCACAATAATATATTGCACGTTTATCTATTTAGTTATGTTTCTCTGAGTAGAAATGATTGGTAGTCAACAAATTTTTGAATAATTTTTTTAAAACACAATTGAGATAAAATTTGTAGGTCTTAGTTGATGTGACAATTGCAAACTAAATTATTAAAATTAATGGAGTAGTGTAATTATTATTTCATTTTCGTTAGTTTCTTTTTCGATGATACAAGAGGTTGCAGTTTAATGTTGTGATTGAAAAGTTGTGATAATAATACAATGAATACCTATATTTAATTGATGATGGTAAAAATATTGTAGGACCAAATTGAGAATGAAATGTGTAGAGTTAATTACTATGGTATAAATAATAAATGAGGAGTGTATGGATGAGAAGACACTAGGACATTGTGGTTGATTTTATTGTTGTAACACAATGAAATGAATGGAGATAAAATCATTTTTGTGGAATGTTTAGATTCAAAACACTTTCATACTTTGTAATAGAAGCTTGAAGATAATTGTTTGTGGTTGGTTGTAATTAGGAGTGGTATTATTATTACCTTAGATATTATGCATGAATGTTTAGAATTTTGACTTTGTTGGTATAGATTTATGTTTTCTTTCAATTTAAGCCTAAATTATATAGTTGGGTGTCACCAAGAAGTTGAGTCCACTTTTTGTCATCAGAATGAGTGGGTAAAAATGTGAAAATAAAAAAAAAAATCTTATTTTATATTAAGAACAAAAAAAAAGGCTATAGGGAGCTTCAAGTAGAGTCCCCTTAGCAAAAAATTGGCAAAGTCAAAACTTGCTGACCTTTTGACAAGTGTCTTGGCACGAACCCCCCTTCGTGTGAAGGGCCCTATACCCCTTTGAGTGAAGGAAAGGGTTCTTGTTTTGAAGGGGTCCACAAATCCATAAGTTTTTTGGAAATTTTTTCCCTTTGGAAGGCTCAAACAATGACTAAATAGGACCATATTTTGAAATAGAAAATACAAGATTATCATATCTTGAATGAGATTTCCAATGCATATGTTTTTATTGTTATTATGTTTATTATAATTTTCTATTTTTAGTTTTATTAAACATAGGTTACCTGACTATTTCACAAAGTCAGTTTAAAGCTTCAAGAAAAATAGAAAATGAGAGTTTTTTTTCTTCAAAAATATGTATTCTAGAGATATTTGGGTGACCTTTCAAGAAAAAAAAGAAAAAATATATTTGGATTTATACAAAGAAATGAATATTGAGCTAAAACAACCTATCTAAAAATTACGGTTAATGACACTTTGCAACTCAATAATATATACAATTTTGAACCAAATTGAACGAAGCCAACTATAGTTGGTAGGTATCAATGTTACAATTCTAGTCATGAAATAATTTTTTCATTATCATATTTTAAAAATAGTTATGTCAATCCAAATAACTATCACTTTTTAGAAATGCTAATTTTTTCATATAAACCACTTTTCAAAGGAGAACGAAAAATAGACTCAGATCAATTCAAATAATTTTTAAAAAAATGTTAGAAACTAGAAAGTAAATGCTAAAAATCAATAGTTTATATCATCTTCAATTTCTTATGATTTTTTACTAATACACGTTTGAAAGTAATGTTTAAAAAAATAATTTGCTTTAGTAGCAAAGTTGGCCAAAAAGTTGGAAACTATTATTGTGGGACTGATGTTGATGTGATAGTTGAACTTTTACTTTTAAAAATGTTCATGATACTACTTAGCATGCATTTTTCCTATTTTTAAGTATGTATCTAAAATGTGATCTTCTTAGTGTATGAATACTTTTGTATATATAAAACTAAACTTTTATTCATATAAATTGTAAAATTATGATAATTGGACTTTATTCACATTAGTCTTTTTGTGTCTAGCTATGCACATGATTTGTAATGTTTACAATCATCTTAGGGAATCCACTAAATTGTGGGAGGATATTTTCTTTTGTTAGAATTCTAGTTAAATTGATTCAAAAAAATTGGATGAAGGATTAGAAAAGACAAGAACGAGTGCAAGAGACCTAGCATAATGCATGTTTTTATCATACTTTAGTAAGAACTAGATAGATTTATGTTCCTGTCACTAGGATATTTACTTTTTAGGTGGTATAAGTAGAGGTTAATGGTAGAGATGAAGTGTGGAAGAGGGAGATATGAACTTAAAACTTGTAACCTAAAATATTTTTGATTTTCAAGATTGATTAAAGAAATGAATTTAGGTGTGATGATTTTAAGAGTGGATATATTCACAGGGAAAGGTATTGGATGTATTTCTTATATTTTTTGTTAAGAAGTAAATAAATGGTCAACAGACGACAAAACACAAAGATGTGCAAGATCTCAAAATGCAATAGAGTGGCACTTCATGTCAGCACATTTGCATAAAATACTACAAAAAGATGTCAATAAAGATTAAAAGAGACATAAGGTTAATACAAAATATAGTAATTGACCTATGAAAAATAATTTGAAGCAACAAAATTGATCTCCAAACCTGAAACAACCAAGATATCCACTATAGTGCAAAAATGCAAAAAAATGAATAGAATGTTCCTAGAGTATAATCTTGAAAAAAATAACATCATTAGAAAGAGCATTGAAAGATGTTTCAAATGATTTAAATAAGTCTCAAATCGAAGATTGGATGCTCAAGATATGTCTCCCAGAGTGCAAAATTGAACTCTTAAATTTGATGAGAAAAAAAGCTATAGAAAGACATCAAAACTAAAATATAACTATACCATCACAACAAGCTCAGAACCAAATTTCTTGGTGGTATCTTTTTTGTGAAAAATGGAGACAATATGCTCAAGATATGAGAAAAAAACTGAAGGTAGGTACAAATAGAGCCAAAGGGGTTGACAAGAACACTGATACAGTGTTGACATGAGCAAGTGATGAGCCCAAATTTGAAGTAAGAGGGTAATCATGGAAAAAAATTCCATAAAAATCACAATAGCTAGAAAAAATAAAATGGATCAGCCAAAAAATAATAAGCTAGCCTTGAAAAATATTACCAATGGCCATAAAATGGCGTGCTAAAAAAGAATAGCGAAAAAAATGCCAAGAGCACAACAAAAAACCCTGCGTGGGCAAGAAAATTGCTAAGGCATGCCAGAAACCACTGTGATAAAGGTAAAACCACTAGAAAATTTTGAAAAATGCCAAATAAACCTTGTGAAACTACTCACCGAGAAACCACCAATGGAGGTCGAAAAATATCCTATCAAGGCCTCCAAAGCGCAGATCATACCCCAAAACTACTAGAGTTAAAAATTACCTCTTGAAACATCATATGCTATCAAAAAACACTTTTACATGAATATGGGCAGGTATTGGTGATGGAGGTAGTCCAAGTCCAAGCGCAGGTACTTGCTTGTGCAGGCCTGACAAGTGGAGTGAGGCCTACTAAAAAGCGTCGCCCTCCATAAAACACTTTTGCATGCATTGACATGGGTTGCAGGTGGGCACTGATTGGAGTGCATGTAGGGTCCAAATAGAATGCTTCTCCACCACATAGAATGACACATGGGCCAAAAAATGGTAGACGTGTGATCAAATTAGGTGTAGTTAAATCATGCATATTGAACAGAGCCTCCATTTCAAGTTTGAATTAAGTGTTGGCACCAATATTGAAGGTGTTGATGAAGTCAATATGCAAGCATAGAGGTCCAAAAAATGAAGGAGCCCCTCACATTTTGGCCATCGCGTGGGGCAACGGCTACCCAGCCAGGTATTTCAACATGGCTGGATGCCATACCATAAAAACCATGGTACCTTCCCCATATGATGTTGTGCCTAGGTCAAATCGTACTTTGTTGTTTTGCATGCAAAGTAATAAATATATAGAGTGGCTGTGGAAAAGGAAAGTTTGGCTTATTTGTGGGCTATAACTTTTTTGTTTTTTTAATATCTATGTGACATTAGTTCTTAGTTTAAATTAACATTAAAATTAGTATTGATATATGTTTGATCATTATATAGTTTTAAAATAAAATTATTCTTATTATTAGTTCCTGCCTTTAGGCAGGAATACTTATGCATTCATTCAATGCTATTAGTTCGGTTTTTTTAACCAATGAATTGTGATTATTTTTTTCTAACCTTGAGTTGTATTAAAAGTTTAGTAATTAGAGTATATTCAAAACATATTAAAATCCAATTTTTCTACCATGTCATTGGTTGTCAAGAATTTTGGCAAGGAAGAAAATATTTTTCCCTCACTCAAAATTAGGCTGAAATTGGAAGGCGGTGCCAGAAATCTTTATCCGATATATGAATCTTCCTGTTTCCGCTCTGCTAGATACCTGGACCACTTAAAATTTTTCACCTGTATTGGGTCAGTGGAGGTGGTTACAGCCTTATTAATGTTAGATGAAAATGATAAACGATCCATTAATGCCTCTAGTCGGTGGTGCCTAATATATTAAATTTGTTTGAGTAGAATTTCCTTCCGCAATTGGCGTTGATATCTTGAGCAGATAGCGAAGAATAGTTTCCCATCTACTTGTATGTTGTTCTGCATCATTTGCTGGTGTATTGGTGCATTGAAAGGTTGCCTTCTATTTGAGCGACTACAGAAACAGGTAACATTTCCAAATACGACCAGTATTTTATTTTAATTTTGCAGCCCTTGTTTACTGAGCTTGTAAGTAATCGTAGTGGATTTCATTCCAACATCAACAAGTCTGCATGGAGACTTGACTTACACACTAGCTTCAAATTTGGGCATTGAAATCACGGCTAAATACATATCCAGCTCGTATCTGTCCCTCTTTATAATCTAATTTTTTTGGGATTTTTTAGGAATTTATCATATCGATTTTTGAAAGCTTCATTTGCAGACGACTCTTAATCTTGCAAATTGTTCTTTTCTTCCCAAGTTTTGATTTGTATGATTCTCCCAGTTTTGTTTGTGTTAGGGAATTTCAGCCTATGCATGGCGGCATATACCTCAGCTTGAGAACAATCATAAATACCCTTATATGAGCTAAAGGGTCACAACATAACTTGTAGTTGCTCAGTTTCTCGTATTTGGGTTTCATTTATTTGAAGAGTGGTTGTAGCCTGCACTATGCAGACCCGCTTAAATCTGTGACCTAGTGAAGCTTATCTGCTGGGGTGCAATGGGAAGCCCATATTCTTACTGTATGGTTAAGTTTGTCTTTTCCACTGTCTTTCCTTGCAAGGTTCTGGTAAGAATGATACTAGAACTATAGTGTTTAATTGTTTGCAGGCCTATAGTTGACTGGTAAGAAGGGAATAGGTGCTGGCTGAGAAGCAACCAAGGATACAATCTCATTTCCCAGAGTCTTACTGAAAAATCTTTTATGTTGCATAGATTGTTGCCTCGAATGGAACTTTGGTTATTATTTATAGTAAATAATGGAATAAGAATGAAGCTTAAGTCCACAGAACGAGATATTACTGGTTCCTATTCTGCTTAAACTGTTATGAATACATAATTTTATAGGTGAGTTTGGCAGGGATCCCTGTGTTGTGAATGGACTGAGAAGTGTTCCATAACTAGTGTTTCAACTTTATGTGATAGCCTGTCATATTACTTGTTGCTAACCTTGCAACTCTATGTTCTTTGCCTATAGACTCCCTTCTGTTCTTTAGTCTCTCACGATAATAATAATTTCTTGCTTCTTCGCTAACCTACAGGTGCAATTTGGCTATAGAGCTGGCTTTCAAAAGAAATAACTATAAGAGGTGGCATAAATATTTTTTGAACTACCAAATTAGATATTTTCGTCACATCAGATAATTTATTTTACACTTTATAATAAGTTTTCTAGTTTTTATTTACAGCCAGAGTGGGAGGAGATATGATTCTCTCTTTTTACCACAACCTTTGTATGTATAAGGGTCAAAAGTGTTAATTTAATGTTCTTAGTGTTAATTTAATGTTCTTCAAAGTGTAAATTTAAATTTCATTGTAATAATGTTTCTGAAACATTATTATTATTACTAGTTGAATTCAATCTTTGTAGGCTTATAGATCTGTGAAAAAACTGCTTGAATTCAACTATTTATTTGTGTTAAGCGAGTACCAAATGCCATCATTTTCCAACCGAATATGACCAAACTAAAACCCTTGATGCAAGGCTTTAGTTGGGAAGCATGGAAGGGCAATTCATGGTACATAGTGCTTGAATCCATCACAAATAAAAAAATTAATAAATATACTCTGCAGAGAGGCTTTCAACCTCCTTAATTGGTCCTTGCAATGTCGTTGCTTTGGGCAAATATCCATACTTATCCACTTTATATTAGTTGAAGCTTTTTAAAAGTTGGACGAATTTAAGCTTTCATTGAGGCAATCAGCGACATTCAATTATTTGTGCTAAATACGCTTTCCTTCTATTAAATTCAAATACATTGATGTTTTTCTTGAATCAAGCATTAAGTTCAACGTTTTAAAGACTTATTCACAATAGCTTCTAGCATGCCATCAGAATGATTATTTTGAGGCAAATTTGATAGTTTGGAGTCTAAAACTATGCATAATTTTTCCCTATTTTCTTAAATTAGTTGTTTATTTGTTCTTCCATTTGAAGTAAACATTGATGTTGATTCTTTAAAGCTAAGATTTACTTAGTTTTGCTATTCATTGCCTTGGCCAGTAAGGGTACGGACGTTAGCACTGTGTTTCAATTCATGTTGCTGGATCAGAGCAAGAAGGAAAAGCACAAGACTCATTTGCAATTTGATTGGACGCTCAACAGCGGAACTTATATGTTGAAGTGTCGTGGCAATATATGGTATGTTGAAAACTTGAAATAGATTTGTTCCTATTGAAAATAATTACGTAGCAATTGATTTTATCTTGACATGAGCAATTGATTTTATCTTCATCAAATACATAAATGTTGCATGCTATCAATCTTTTTTTCTTATAAATCTTGCTAAGGTCATTGATTTTATCTTCATCAAATAGTAAATGTTAGATGTTATTAATCTTTTTTTTCTATAAATCTTGATATAAGTCATTGATTTTATCTTCTCCATTTTAATTGACTTCTTATTCAATTGTCTTCTCTTTTTTGTTTTATTAGAAGTTTGATCATCTTCCCCACTTCAATTCACTTCTTAGTCAATTGTCTCCTCATTTTTTATATTTTATTAAAATTAGAATTCGGAATCATTTAATAAATGTATTGTATATTCTAATTATATAATTATATAATTTTAAAATTATAATCCTATTTATACTTTTTATGATAAAAATAAACTTAATCAAAATCTATAATTTTGTTTTTAGTCTCATTTATAATTATTATGGTAGAAATAAATAAATTATAATTATTTTAACAAAAAATTAAAAACCTTATATTCAGGAACAAATAAATGATTAGTATTAAAAAAATCAGAAATTTAAAAAACAAACATTAATTTGTTTAAAAAAATTATTTATAGATTTGTTAAATAATATATTGATTTTTGTCTAGGATACATATTTATAGGCTTGAAAACAAAAAATACTACATTTAAAAATTAAATATGAAAGCAAAAAAAAAAATTATGATATATTAAAATGTTACAAACCATTTTAGTAAACGACTAATTTGAAAAAGTGAAAAAAAAAAACTTAAAACATTACATATAAAGGTGAAAAAGGAAACAAATTTAAATGTTATAATAAAAATATCTTCATTTACTTATGTAGTAAATAGTTAAAAAAGTAATAACTTAAAAAACACTCTTTTCTACTACATTTAGATTTCCTTTTAAAACATTGGTAATTTCTCAAGCAACTTGAATAATAGTATGACTTCTTCACCTAAAGCCAAGATTACATTTATAAAAATGATAAATCGATAATATCTTATTAGAACTTGGCTTGATATATGAGGGTTTAGTGTGATACACTACAAGAAGAAGAAAATTTCAGTCCAGTAAGCTAAATATACTATGGAACACCCTCTCACCTTCTAAATGTTCTGAGTTAAATATAAAGTTATAAGATTCAATCTCTTTGAAAAGAATAACATTTAAATAATGTTATTATTATTAATTTAAAATGTACTTGTGACTCATAATTAAAAATAATAATAGAATAAAATAGCTTTCTAAAAATAACTTTATAAAAGAATAATTTTAATTATTTTTATATAATTAATACTTTAAAATTGGCAATATCTATCTTTTAAAAAATCTATGTAAAAGACATATGATTCGTTGAGTTTCTATTTATTATTAAATTTTTAAGAAAGTCAAATGAGTGGAAAATGATACTTCTAGTGTCTTTTACTTTAAAATTATTTATTTTCCACATTGCTCTTGTTGCTTTATTTTTTTATTTAACTTTAAAATTATTTAATAATAATTTATTTTCCACATTGTTCAAGTGTTATTTATTTTATTTTTCAAAGTGATTTATGATATTATTTAAATAAAATAATAAATAATTATAAACTTTATAAATAGAAATATAATAAAATTGATCATTAATAATATATTTTTTAATTTCATACTTGTAAAATAAATAATTAATAATTAATATTGTCCAAAACATTTTTCATCAAATTTTAATTGATCTTTAAATTTTAGTAATTAATATACAATTTTTTTAAAGAATTATTTATTTTACTTTTGAATATTTAATTAGTTGGCAAATGATTTTGTTTTAAGTGATTTATTTATTTTGTTAAGGGATTTTATATAGTTTTTATATTAGATACTTAATTTGAGAATCTATTTGTTTTAGTTTAAATTATTTTAGTTTAATTAATGTAATAGTTTTTTTAAAGAATAAATTATATTAAATAATATATAATTAATGTTTAATTTTTTGTAGCTACTATTTTTTCTATTATATTATATTATAAAACCTCTAAAAAATTTAATTTAATTTCTAAGTTTAATTTAGAACATTTAAAATATACAATGTTTCTAAATTTTAAACATAAAATATTACATACTAAATTTAAAAATTAAAACTACATGCATACACACTAATATTTTAAGAGTAATATAACTTTAATCTTTACTATAAATATATTTTATATTAGAACTAAAATAAAATTGATTTTCCTATTTGTATTTTTAGTAAACTAATCATTTTGTCTAAAGAAATATATTTAAAACTTTCATCATTCATATAATAAGTCATTGATATTTTGAATTCTGTTTTAATAAAAAATTATTCATAGTGTTGACTGATTAATGTTTAGGATATTTTTTTATAAATTTTTTGACAATGACTTTATTTCAAATATGTAAATTTAATAGATCTCAAGGTTGCATGAAATTATTCCTTGTCCACCATTTTCAAAACTACACATCACAAATCCCCTCTTTTATTTAATTGTTCCTCCATTATATTACCACTTTAATTAATCTATATTAATTTATCCTATGTTCATACACTTATTAGTTCCTACCATAGGCACGATACTATACCATTCATGAATGTCAATTTATTTTTCCTTTAACCAATCAAATCATAGAATTTTAAATTTTTTCTGTACTTTTCATAATGTTTCTAATTTTTTAGCTCCATTACTTTTAGACAATTGTTTTATGTTCTTGATGAAATATGCAATACTGTACATAGATGACAGCTAATATTGCTTACCCTTGTAACAGACTTCAAATCATCCAGAGCATTTGGTTTCGAGTACAGAAGCACCAGGTAAACTATTGGTTTCTTTATTGCATGTAAAAAGTTGTAATTAAAATGCTTGGTTGGTTTCAATTTTAAATCATTTTTTTGTCGTGTTTTGTAAATCTAATAGTCATATCTATGCTTTCCTGATAGAAGGAACTTAGTGTTTTCTTCTTCTTGAGTCAATAGCTAGAGTTAGATTCTATGACCAAAGCCAAAATAATTACAGAAGATGGTGCCACCAGAAAAAAGGAAAATAGAAAGCATTGAACCTATAGATATAGAGAACTACAAAAACAAAAGCTTAAAGCCAATCTCCAACATCGACAACGTACTTAATCAATAGGGATTGTCTAGGATTCCATCATTTACATATAATATTGGAGATTGCTTATTTGATTCACTACAACTTTTGCTTGGGAATCAATATACATCAACTGATCTTTGTAGAGGAACTATTGAACACTTTTTCAATAGCCTCAAAAAACAAGAATCAGAGGCAATTGATTCTTACAACCATGAATTATATCCAGAGATACTGTATGAACTGCATAAAGTTAGGGACCGTGAAACATATTTGCAAAGAATGAAAAAACCTACAAATCCTAACATAAGTAGTAATGAACAATGTCTTTGGGGAGACATATTCTGCATATGATGGTTGAATATAGGAATACACATTTGGTCATCTACAACGGGCAAAAAATACTTGCATTTCAATGAATCTTTAGCGACTAAACCATACTCACTTCTTTTCCATGATGCTAACCCACTTTCTAGTCATTTTGAACCACTCATAGAAATAGTGACACCAAGTTTGTAGAACCAAGAACAACTACGCAAAAAAATTGCAACCAGCATAGATCAAAGCCATAAACAAGTAGACAATAACCAAAAGGAGCTCATGAAATAGAGCACTTGCCTCCAAAAAATAAAAAATAGTATTCAAGACACCAATCAACAAAAACAACTTACAAAACAAATAACTTCTCTTCAGAGACTGAAAAAAAGCATTCGAAATAGTAATCCAAAACAACTCTTTAAAAAAAGGAAAAGAGCATTATCTGCAACTAAAGTATTCCAAAATGCAATTGCAGATACACCACTACACATGTGCAGTATTTTTCAAACATTACATTTCAAGAAGAGCATTAAAAAATTTAGGCTTGAACAAAAGCAAACTTATTCCAGATTAGTAAAATTAAATTGCAATACATTATCAAATTTCATTTGTCACAACTGTAATACTGCATTAAAGAAAAACAAGATTCCTCAATACGCTACACCATATAACATTTGAATGAACAAGCCAATGCAGTACGTGTAGATGCTAACACAATTAGAAGAACGTCTTGTTTCATTGTGAATTGCATTTGCACAAATTTGGGAATTGAGACACAAAAGATCTCAAGTTGGGTTAACTGGTTCAATAATCAATGTTCCTGTAGATAGCAATGTTACATAAAAAGCTCTGCCTTTATCAACTACTGATACAACAACAATTACTGTATCCTTGAAAAGAAGACTAGAATACAAAAATGCATTTCAAAAGGGAATGGTGCGACCAAAAATTATTATGCAGGTGCTTCAACAATTGCTAACAAGAACATTATACAAAATGCAACATGTCAAACTCAATAGAGATTGGAAACAAGTCCTAGAACCAAATAATGATTTTGTTGAAAAAAATGACATAGAAAACACTGAAATTGAATGCGAAAGTGATGTTGAAAATGACCCTTGTGAAACTTTGGTACATGGATTCACAGAATCTATAAACATACATAAAATGCAAGACAAACTAGTGGAAATTGTGCCTGCACAAAACTAATGCCCAATTGGAATATTCAAAGATAAATATGCAGAAGAAATGAATTTTTCAACACTATTTTTTGGTAATCCACGTGACCACAACATCGGCCAAAAACTGTCATATCAAAAAATTGCAAAGTGGGAATTGTTGCATTCATTAAGACACTTTTCATATCACACAACAAATCTTTTCTTCAAAACAATAAAAATACTCATTGATCAAGTCATGTCCATAATGTGGATAAGAATTCGTAAAGGACAACTAAAAGGAAGGAAGCTATTAGCAAGAGATGTTAAACACAAACCAAACTTAGAAAAAATACTCAAATCAGATATAGGATATGTTGACTTCAAGAGAATTCGTATATCTCCAGACTATGCACATCAACTAAAAAAAGATGTCTTCGCTATGATACGACAACTAGTCCTGAGCTCCAACATTTTTCCTTACATTTACAAATGCTGAACAAAATTGAAATGCTTTAATGAAGACACTCAAACAACTATACAACAATCACCAGTCAACAACACATAACATATCAAATATGCCAAAAGAACTTACCACACATGAACTAATTAAGAAGGATCCAATAACTTATGTACGGTACTATAGACATCGGATAAATGCTTTAAAGAAAATGATACTTTCAGACAAATATTTTTTTGGAAATGTAGTAGACTACTTTTCAGTAACAGAATTTCAAAATCGCAGAAATGAACATGACCACTTTCTCATATGGGTAAAGGATGCACCTGTCTATGGAAAGCAAAGCAATGAAAGTATTACAAATTTCATCGATACATATCTTACATGTGAAATAGAAAACTTTGATCCAGATATTACTATTTTCCATAGACATCATCATACAAAGCAATGCAAAAGATTGATAAATAAACATTGTAGACATAACTTTCCATTTCCACCAATTAGAAAAACAACAATACTTGAGCCCTTGCTTGAAAAAGACAAAAGCATAAACTCGATAGCCAACAAAATTAAGTGCAAACTTGAAGTTGCAACGTACGATACATCTTTCACATTTGACAACTTCCTGAGTGAAATAGACATAACTGAAGATAATTACATAGTTGCTTTGAGGTCAACAATTCAAAGACCAACAATTTTCCTCCAAAGAAAGCCCTTACAAATTTGGAATAATAGCTTTGGCAAAAAGATACCTCTTCTATCGAAAGCCAATACAGATGCACAATTTATTCTTAATGCTTATGTAGCTGTAATGTATTGCAGTTCATACATAGCAAAAGTTGATAGGTCTATGATAAATGCTTTCAAAAAAATACGCGATGATCATCAAGGAGACAATATAGATGCACTCAAAATGATAGCCAGACTTGGAAATGCTTTACTAAACTTACAACAAATGTCTGCTCAACAAGCAACTCATCTAGTTTTAGCCTACCACTACACTCTAGCTCTAGAAAATGCATCTTTATTGACACACAATCACATAATGATCGTACATTTGTACTAAAACCAATAGAACTATTAAAGAAAGAACATGACAACTCCAAAAATGTGATGTGCAAATCATTAATTGAATATTACCTATGCCAGCCACAAGCTATTGCTAATTTGTGTCTAGCAGAATTTGTATCGAGCAATAAAAAAGGTGGAACTAAGCTTGAATCAAAAGCTAAACGAAACATTATACGTTTCATTAATTTCAATAAACATTTATAGCTAGACAACTATTGCAGAGAACAATTAATGCTATATGTTCCATTCATTATGACTGAAGATACATTCAGAGAAACGTATGGCTCATGGGAAAAAGCTTATATGCATAATGGAAATATAATTCAACAGAACTGAGCAAAGTTTTCACACAACACAAATTTAACGTGGGGTGATATTGATCATGCTATTAATGAAATAGATAATAGTGAAGAAACCACAGATAATATTTGCCAACAACCAATAATTGAAACACTCGATGAAAAATATGACATGCATGAAGATATAAAAACCAAAATTTTTGACAACTCCAAAAATACAAGTCCAAAATCTTTTGAGCTTATACAACTCCCTCAAATAATGAGCAATAATGAGTATTATAACTTAAGGAGAAAGTTAAATGAAGAGCAACAAACAATTGTCAAGGATATTGTGATGAAAAAACTTAAGGACATAAAAACTCCTCTGCATCTTTTCCTAACCAGAGGTGCTGGGACTGGAAAAACATTTACAACAATAGCCATTTTTCAAGCACTTATTCACATTTACAGTAGTCTCATTGACAATGATCCAGAAAAACCTAAAGGCTTAGTAACTGCATATACAGGAAAAGCGGCATACAATATAGGTGGAAGTACATTGCATTCAACTTTTCACATACCTTTTAATAAATCAGATTTTATTCCACTTAGTACAGAAACATTGGATACAATGTCAAAGAACTATAATCAACTACACGTGCTCCTCATAGATGAAATTTCACTAGTAGGTTCCACCTTCTTACGTTACATTGGAAAATGCTTGCGTGACATAATGCAATTGCCAACAACATACTTTGGCAACTTAGACACAATTTTCTGTGGCAATTTCTATCAAGCACTTCCAGTACTTGACTCAGCTATTTTTGATAACAAACCATCGACAATAGAATTAACACCCTATAATTTTTGGACTAATAATGTGAAATACTATTTACTAAACAGTACAATGCATTAGAAAGATGAGAAATTTATTTCGATTCTACATAACATACGTTTAGGGCAACATACACAACATGATATAGACTATCTCAATGAAACCTATCTACGACCACCACCTATCGATCCAACATTTCCATATCTATTTTACAAAAAAAAAGATGTGGCTACACACAACAACAATATGCTCTCCAAAGTTCCTGGAGACTATATTATATTAGATGCAATAGACTTCGAAGATGAAAATTTTAACGCAATGCGACTGTATACACAGACAATGATTCTACTAGTCCAAATAGTTGTGAAGCCAAATATTCTTGTCAAAATTTTTGCAGGAAACTATAACACAAAGGATGGGCTAGTAAATGGCTCAGACAAAATATTTAAGGCATATACCAAACAAGAAGAAGTTGACATAGTTTGGATACAATTCAACAATGCAAAAATAGGCTGAGAACAAAGAAACAAATTATGCCAATATTACATTCAAGGCATTCAAAAAGATTGGGTTCTGATTCTTCGAATTGCAAGACCCATTCCCAAAATATCAACTACTGGAATAGTTTGAATCAGGAAACAATTTCCAGTACAAGTAGCATGTGCTAGGACAGTACATAGAACCCAAGGCCTCACAATGGATGGTCTTGCATTTGATCCTAGTGACATAACAAAACATGGCTTAACATACAAAACACTTTCAAGAACAAGATCAATTAATTCGTTATATCTCTTAAAACCTTTGATTCCAACAAATTTCAAAATTCACAAAAAAATCCATCATGAAATGTCTCGGCTATACTCAGAAGCAACATGGAAACTTGAAAATCAACTATATTGCACAACTCACAATGAACACATATTGCTATGCACATTGAACACACATAGCCTACATGCTCATGCAAATGACATTTCAAATGATTGGGATATCATGTCCACTGATATCATATGTCTACAAGAACTATTCTTCCTCCCACGCAACACCGATATTCTTTTTGGAAAATACAATAACCATTCAATGTATCATATACACGGCATAACAATACTTACTTCAAGCAATCTTCTCATAAGAAATTCAATAGAACATAGATCTAAAAATATTGAAGCTATAATAATTACCCTCAAACAAACAGATTCTCAACTCAGTCTTTCTAATGTTTACATACGACCACATACAACAATTGCCGAAATCAAAACACTAATTACTGAAATAGCTACAACCTACATATCAGAAAACAAGTTTTACATTGTTGGAGATTTCAACATAGACATGTCCACACAAAACATAACTTCAATAAAACTCATAAAACATATGCAAAAATACAATGTTCAATTCATCTCAGCTCAAACACACAACATAAACAAACCACTCATTGACCATGTATGGACAAATACACCAGCAAGTATATGCTCTATCAACAAAACTGAAGCATACTAGACAAATCATCTTGCAACATTCATTCACCTATATGCAATTTAATTCTAACTTGGGTTATGTTTACAACAACAATGACTCCACCAAAGCGACTAGCAAGTGAAGCACCACAAGATCAACAGGAGCCGACCAAAAGGTATTTTAAATCTAAACTTTGCAACTTCTTCATTCTTCCAACCTTCACATTCTTCCAAATATTTGAACATTAACTTTTTTTCCCTTAAACTATTGTAGGACAAAAGAGGACAATGAACCATGTACATTAATAGAAGATCTAAATGCAAAAAAGGTAGGGAAAACTTTCAAAGGTGATGTCTTGGTGGTTTACAAAGCCTTCCTGGACCAAGTAAATAGAACACGTGAAGTACTATGTGTTGATCTTACAAACTCCAAAGGAGAGCTTACTATAACATTCAATATCAGTAACAACAACCTCCTTACCAAGCACCAAAGTAAAATAATCCCAGGCATGGCATTAAGAATAATAGACTTTGACATAGAACCAAAATTAGATTTTGATCGAGGAGATAGTGATTGCATACTAATTCTAAAAGAGTCCAGCATAGTTGAAACAATGCCAGCCATATTGCATGAATACAAATTCATTCCTGGTACAACTATAAAACAATTACTAACAAGCACAACTGATTATACCATTGGAACAATTGGTGCTATTGTTTTAGCAACATACAAAAAAGGTACTCAAAATGTGCTTGAAATCAAAGATGGAAACAACGACATGAGAAAAGCATTGGTAAGCTAATACGAACAACTTCATTGATAAATCTATGAAAATAAATCTTTATTTCCTTCTTTCTATTACATTTTACGATTTCACTATGTCAACTTCTAAAACCAGAAAACTAACTCTGTTACTTGTGATTAGCTATACATGCACCTAGCTTTCACACCCCAGTATATTTAGATACACCACCAACTTGAAAGAAATAAAATACTATCATTGCTCTTTAGAAACATAGCTAAAAGAACTGATCAAAAACCAGCTCTACGAACAACTCCAGCAACATTTATCTACAACCTACATAACAAAAGAACATTATATACACTTCATGCACTACTACAGACTTCAATTGAGGTCAATGATTCTAGATCCTTTGTCATTTTACTTTATCTTTTTATCTTTCATTTTTTAAATCATACTAATACATGCACATTGTAAATAGGTCATGGAAAATTTGACTATAGAAAATGCATACTCAAGTCCATTCCATGCTTCTTGCTCAAAATGTGGTCACAGATTTGAAAGCTACGGAGCATTGAATGGAGAAAAAGGATACTGCAACCGATGCAAGGAACATGTTCGATACAAGTATTCATTGTACCTGAAAGTAATTATCACAAATGATAGCGAGCAACTAGTTCATTGCTCTATTGAAGACAATATTGTACAACAACTACTTCCTGCTCTTAAAGACATAGATTATCAGCAATACGTTGATGACAAATTAGAAGTAATATTTATGCTCCGAGACTTTTCAGCAATTGGCACATACACTCTTAACCAGTACAATATCATCACCCATGTAGTCCTTATGAATCACTAAACTAGGCATCAAACAACAAAGGTACTTATTCTTTATACTTCTCTGTTTTTAATTACAAAAAATCAATTACTTTTTCCCTATTAGACATCATTTACAATGGACTGATAATGTTACCAATTTTGCAGGTATCACGTTTGGCCACCAAAATAATATACCTCCCTAGTACATTGAATGTAGAAGTTTCTTATATGTATCTCCCACAACATCAAAGTTTTGTTAAGTCAAAATATCTGCCTCAATTATATGTATATATACTGTTTCAAAAGTAACCAAATCTGTATATACAAATTCAAGACAATAAGCTTTGTACTTTGAAAACATACCTAGTTAAAGACTCGATTAAAGACATTAGTATTTAGAACATCATGAATTAAGTATTTGGAACATGTTTTCTCTACATTTAAATTGGTTTATGCACCTAAGTTTGATTAGATTCATTAAAACTGTTTTTAAATAAAAAGTTTCCCCTCCTTTCAAAAATTCCAACTTATTCATCTATTGTAAAGTCCTCTTGCACCTGTCAAGTTTTCAATGTCATTATGATTTAAATGCCTACTGCATATTTTTTAGTGAACATATCACCTAATGGCATAACTTATTTCTATCACGCATATGGCAGGAACTATGATGCCACGCGTCACTTGTTTTAATCTTGAAATTATTATATTTCAGCGTTTGAAAGATTATTTGAAATGAATGTATACTAGATTAAAAAAGTTTTAATCTTGAAATTATTATATTTAAGTGTTTGAAAGATTATTTGAAATGAATGCATACTAGATTAAAAAAGTAGTTGTGTAATGACATATACAAATTTAGATAAAACATAGGAATATATAATTCATAAAAGAATTCATACTTTTTAAGATATATCTATTTTTTAATTACATAATGTTTATTAAAAAAAAACATATTACATTTTTTGACTTTATTAAAATTAATGTTTAATTTCATTTGTGGAATTTTTGTAGATTAGAAATACATATTAGTCTTTAATTTATCACAATTAGTCTTTAATTTATCTAATAATTGTGATAAATCTTTTATAAAAATATCTTTAATATTATTTTCTTATTCTATTATGTTCTAATAATGTATTTCATATATTTTTATTAAATATTGATTGTTAAATTTTAAAATTATTATATTTAGAATATTATTTTATTATTATTCAAATATCTAATATTATTAAATTAGTAAGATATAAAAAATGATTAAAAATTGTAGTTTCATAAATGTGATTGCATGTCAAACATAGATTTAAATTTATTCAAAAAATAATTCTTATATTCAATGTAAAAATATGATGAGAACTCTATTGGTTCTAATGTTAAAATGTGATCATAAATGTGTTGATTCTTCTAAAATTTATCTAAAATGTATAAATGTGTTGATCCTTCTAAAATTTATCTATAAAATGTGTATAGAATAAAATTTAATGTAAAAATATGATAATAAATGTCTTGATTTCACCTAGAATTTACCTAAAACATGTTTAGATTAAATTTTAATTTAAAATAAAATATGATCATCCATATCTTTATTCCTCTTAAATTTTAGGTAAGATGTGTTTAGAATAAATTCAATGTAGAATATGACCTAAAATATGTTGGTTCTTCCTCAAACTTACCTATACTATATTTAATACAATGTAACTATATGATCATACATTTATTCTTCCTCCAAAAACTTACTCTTAATATATTTAGAATAAAATCTAATATAAATCTAATATAAAAATACATCACACAAAATTTACCTAAGAAAAATACACTTAAAAATATGATCACAAGTGTGTTTGTTCATCCTAAATAAAAGCCAATATAGAAATTAATATCATGTTTAGAATAAAATATAGTGTAAACCTAATGTAAAATGAACACAAATATGTTGTAAAATACAAAATAAAAATAAGATAAAAATACATTTGTTCCTCTCAAAATCTACCTAGACTATATAAAAGTAAAATCTAAGATAATTTATATTAGTTCACCCTAAAATTTAGGATTAAATTGAAATTCATATGATCATTTGGTTTCTCTTTAATTATAAAATCTAATTTAAAAATATGACCATTAAATACCTTTGTTATTTTTAAAAAACATGTATTAAATTAAAACTCAAGAATCTAGATTTAAAATTAAATTTTAATAAAGTTAAAAATGTAATGTAATTTTTTTAATAAACATTATGTAATTGAAAAATAGATATATTTTTAAAAGTATGAATTCTTTTATGAATTATATATTCCTAATGTTTTATCTAAATTGGTATATTTCACTACACAACTACTTTTTAAATCTAGTATACATTCATTTCAAATACTCTTTCAAACACTTAAATATAATAATTTCAAGATTAAAATAATAAGAATAATTTTATTTTAAAACTATATAATGATCAAACATATATCAATACTAATTTTAATGTTAATTTAAACTAAGAACTAATTATTAAAAAACAAAAAGTTATAACGCACAAATAAACTGAACTTTCCTTTTCCAAAGCCACTCTATATATTTATTACTTTGCATACAAAACAATGGAGTACAATTTGACTTGGGCACGACATCATATGGGGAAGGTACCACGGTTTTTATGGTATGGTAGGGGTGGCATGGCATCTAGCCATGTCGAAATACCTAGCTAGGTAGCTGTTGCCATCGCGTGGTGCCATGTGCACCAAAACCAAGTACAGGTATCCAAAACATTAGCCGGAAGATCGAAGGAAGGAGTGGCTCAAACCTCAAAAATTAAAAAATGCTCCACCAATGCAAGGAGGACGTTGATGTGGACAATTGGGGTATTGACAACATTGTGTAGAAAGTCGAGCACATGGCCCAAGGCCTGTTTGTGGGGATTGAACTATGAGTGCAACACATGGGTTGTCATAGAGATGATTCATGGTGCAAGTTCAAGGCTAGTGCCTTAAAAAGGTGCAACTCACCTTTTTTTTAATAAAAAACAATCCAATGCATTTTCAAAGTGCTTTTTATTAAAAAAGGAAAAATTTTAACCAAAAGTTTTGAATGTGCTTGTTGCATTCAATTTTTTGGAATTTTTAAAAATAATTGTCACTTTGATTTTTGTGTCCAAGGTTGTATGACCTCAAGCTAATGTTTTTTGGTAAAAAATTTCAATAGTAATCAAATTGGAAATATTTTATATGGAAATAGGGTTTTTTGGATGCTTTGAGCTCAATGGTGATGTTTGTCTATGCTCAAAGTGACTAGAAATGAAGGTCCCCTGAGATCTAATATAAAAAAATTCTTAAGACGAAAACCCTCAAAATCTTTGAAATTCTTCAAGATTAGGAATAATCTACGGTAGATCCAACTCTAATACCATGTTGAAGTTGAGGAAATCTCAACCCATAACTCCCAAGAATCACTGCTTGAAAACACTTGTCACAGAAAGAGAGGAGCAAAGCTATGGAGGCTAGAATTCTTAAATCTACAGAAGATGAGACATTCTTGATGTGCAAAAAAGAGATTAAAATTTTATTTAATGAATGAATAGATTTATAATTCTCATCCTTATAAAAGGAAAAAGTTAAACCCTAAAGGAAAATATCCTAGGTTGCATGATAATAATTAATAAAAGAATTAATTATTGTATAGGTCTAAAGTTTAGCTTAAGTAATCTAGAGATAATAAGTGAGTTAATAATTAAAACAAAATGATTTAATTAATAAGACAATATCTTATTACTCTAACATTTTTTTATATGATTTGATGTTTTTGTCTTAGTGCATTCACACCTTTTCCATTAATGTCGAATATCTATGTGAAAAACATGATGCTGCACTATACTCTAAAAGATATTTTTTAGGAGATCTATATGAAAGATATATTCCTTTTTGATGATAAGTTTGATCTTTATACGTTGATTTAGTTTTTCACATTATATTGCCACCAATGCCTAAGAGGGATATTGTTTGATGATATTGGAATTCTTTCAAAGGATATTGTATTACATGTTTTCGCATTAATATTTTTTCTTTTATGTCGAAAAAATTCTTTTGTTGTTAGTATTAACATCTTATTATGTAGAGAGATTAGATAAGTATGATTTCTATGTAGAGAGACTAGATAAGTATGATTTCTATTTTAATAATCAGATGGTTGGTAGTCGTAGATGAATTCATAAATGTTTATATATGATCATCTTGGATAAACAATATTGATGTTACATTATGATTTGTGTGAGTTATGATGAGTTGATTAGAGTTCTTTAGAGTAGTCTCTTCTAGTAATTTTGGTTATGATTGAGTTGTAGTATTTGCGCCAGTGCATGTTAATTATAAAATATTTCATATTGCTAACCTGGTGATATGTTGAGGACTTGGATATGTTTTCTAAACTAGAGTAGTTCATCATTTGTAGATGTAAAATCTATTTTTTTTTGGACAAATATTTGCTAGCGATGTTCCTAATGTCTTAATGATGTCATATTATTGTTTCTCAATTAGATTGGCTTATGTGTTTGAATTTAGAGGATTTCATGAAGAGTACTGATGTGTTCATGGCCAACTTGACTGGTTAGCATGTTGATATTGCAAGAGTGAGTTATGGATTATGGGCTCAAATAAATATTATATTCATGCCCTAGCTATGTCCTAATTAACATATATTTGATTACATTGATTTTTGTAACATATACAATTTGTGTTTGTTTTCTTAATCTTGTCCAACTCAATTTTGTGTTGATGTATTGTATAAAAGGATGTAATTGATTAGTATTTGCAATAGAGATATGATGAATCTATAGGAAGAGAAGGCGAGTGAGCCTATTTTTTCTCTAATTAGAAAAGAGGTATGAGTGGAGTTAGTTGAGATAGAGTATTGATGTAGTTCATTAGAGTTGTATGAGCATACATGAGATGTTATTGATCAATTCATAATTAAGTGGACTATTATCCATCTTAGGGTTGTTTCCTTCATTATACTCTTATGGTTGTCAATCTCTTGTATTTTGTTTTTTTTTTGAGAAATGAGCTCTAGGTTATAGTGAGCTTGAATGCATGTTTATTCCCACTTTACCTTTAATGGGGTTTAAGTGCTTGTACATTTTCTAGTGGGTTTTATCCCCATCATATTTTCCCCTGACTATGTTTCCACACAAAAAAATCTGGTGTTATGTGTTATGGTGGTGTTGTTTTTTTCCCCTTAATGCTTATATTTCAGATCTAAGATGTTATGGTGGTGATTTTTTTTGGATAAAGTTTTATTGCACAAGTTATTGATGCCTCTCTCAATTGTGTGAGGTGCCTTGGTATTCCTAACAAACACATTTAAAATAAAAGTAAAATATGAGAGGCAATTACAATTCCTAACCAACTTATGACATGTTCTATGATGCATCATAATGTATATTTGAATGGGTAAATGAATTCTAAGTGACTCCCCAATTTTTTTATTGGAATAAAATGATCATTATATTAGTTGGAAGGAAGCTATTATGTTAATCTACAAGTGGGTCTTTGGATTTGGTATTAGAATATTGACTAGCAATTTGGGTGGAATATTTTTGGCAAATTGGCTCATATTTTTGTTTTTATTATACTGGATTACTTTCATATAATTCTATTATTAGACACTTGAGATGTAGATTTTTTCTAGTGAGTTCTATACTTCTACAACAATTAGACCATAACTAAGTTAAATATTCAATTGTGTTCATACCCTTACAAAGCTTTATATTTTTAAAATGTGATTTAAACTATCATTACTTATTACAATGATTTAATTTAGAGTGTCTGAGTTATGTGCTTTGAAATAAATTTTCCCATGCAAGTCATTATGTTATGGCTCTCCTTATTTTTCAAAATATATATATTGCTTTATACTTTCAAGTGATTATTAATTTTATTTTTACAAATACCTTATCTCATGCATTACTATAAGATCACACACATTTTCTTCCTTTTATTTGGTACTTGATGCAACCATACCAAATTCTAAGCTATTAAATACAATATTAGATTATTTTACAAATTAAACAATTATTAAGTGAGATATTATAAAAAAAATCTTATTAGTAGAAAAAATGAATATTTTACATTCAGTCTTGCCTTTGTCATCATTCTTCCATTCAAATTTTCCTTTATCCTACATAGAATTGTCAGATTTGCCACTTTTTCCATAAGATCTACCTCTGCCTCTTTGGAATATACCACCTCTACATCTTTGTCTTTGTTCATGCTTCTTTGTCAAGATCTCCTCAGCCTTCAAGGCATATTGGTATGCTTCTTCCACACTTTCCAACTTCACAAAACTTATTTCATCTTGTATTCTAGATCTCAATCCATTTATGTACCTTGCAATTTTCTCAACATCATCATCCACATGTCCAGATTTGATGTCCATTCTATAGAAGTCCTTAGTATACTCTTTCATAGTCATGTCTTTTTGCTTCAAATTTTGCATCTTTCTCAACAAGCTAACTTGGTAATCAATAGGGAGGAATTTGTTCTTTACCTTGTTCACCATCTTTGGCCAAGTTTTGATCTTCTCCTTTCCTCTCATTTGTCTACTAGTTTGCAAATGCTCCCACCATAGTGATGCATGACCTTTCAATCTAGTGACTGAAATCTTCACCTTTCTATTATCAGGAGTGTTTTTATACTCAAAGAACTTCTCCATATCAGAGATCCAATCCAACACAACATTGGTATCCAATTTTCCATCATAAGGAACAACTTCTACAACAGGCTTTGAATTTTTGCTAGACAACACTCGTAACAATCTTTCCTCATCTCGATCCTCTTCAGGTCTTGGATTATGGTTTGGTGCTACTGCTTCATCATCACTTACATCATCAAGATTTGCTCCTCTCCTCTGGGCTATCTCTGCAACATCTAATCTACCTACAATTTGTCTCAACTGATCCAATATAGCATCATCAACATTTCTTCTACCATGAACCATCTTTACAAATTAGGTTCCTGCAAGATCGTAACCCTCTACAAGTTATAGGTCAAATCTACAGATTTGTAACCCTACAACCAAATCTAAATTAGGGTTCTACACAATCCAATCTCCACAAGGATGAACCTCAAGCTCTGATACCAACTAACACAAGAAAAGGATGAATAATTAGGGCCAAAGACTCACCCAGCTATCCAAACCACCCTGTAAGATTTAACACAATGGAAGCAAACACAAGGAACAACAACCAAAGGAGGAAGAAGAATGAAATACTTGTATTGATTCTTCAAATATTCAATATACATGCTCGGTTGCAAGGCCTTCTAGGTTATGACCAATTACAAATACATTCACACTCAAAGATCCAGTTGGAAATTCACACTTTCAGTTTTGCTCTACCATCTACCCTAAAAAACTTGCCTAACTCTAAGCCTAAACACTCTTTATATACTTGCCAAAATGGCTTACAGATTATTCTAGAACATTACGTAAGAGGAGGGTCGACCCAACAATGGTCTAGACACATCCCAAGAAAAGATCTTAACATAAATGTCACGATCGAAAATAAATCCCACAAGTCGGCTCGCAGAAATCACATCCAAATACTGACACTTGGCATACGCTGGGTAACTGTTATGGTGTCCACAACACACGCCCCATTCCTCATTAGGAATGGGGACCCCCTACTTTTTTTGACTCCCATACTCACAAATTGAGTCAGGAGAAGAATTTTTGTTTCAAAGTTAAGTCCAAAAATCACAAAAAAAATCAAAAAATTGAAAATCACAAAAAATCAAAAAATTGACGAACAAAAAAAAATCAAAAATTGAAAAACACAAAAAATTAAAAACCCAAAAAAAAAAAAAAAAGATAGAAAAAAGTGCCATGCACTCACGCCCATGATGCTCAAGTGACGCGTGCCTTGCGCCGTGCACCCGCGATGCTCACACCATGTGCTGTGCACCCGCGCACTTGTGTGACACTCGCACCACGTGCTCGAGTGCCCATGCGCTTGCGAACCGCTCGTGTTCCATGTGCTCACGCACTTACCACTCGCACTGTGCGTCAGCTTTGAGCACCCACGCGCATGTGCGCTCGCGTGTCGGCTTCGAGCACCTGTGTGCATGTGCACTCGCGCGCCGACGTCGAGTGGCCGCAAGCCGCGCGCCGGCTCATGCGCGTGCTTTGCCACGGGTTTTCTCCTAGTGCGTGTGTACTCTAATGCATTTCGTACATGTGCGTGCCCACATGATCAAGGCGCCTGTGCGCATTTTCGCTGTGTGCTCCCAAAGCACCATGTGCTCTTATCAAGCTATTTTTTCACCTTTAGTTTTGTCCAAATAACCATAAAAGGGGTTTAAAATATATCATTTAAGTATAAGTTGACATATGTTTTAATATACTTATATGCGATGAATCTTTTGAGATAGGTTTCAAACCTCCTGGAGATAAGGTAAAGATTTTAGAAAATTTTAGGGCTTCAAAAATCTAGACTTAGCCAAATTTCAGGGCTTCAAGAATCCAGACTTAGCCAAATTTCAGGGCTTCAAGATTTTTGACTTAGCCAAATTTGAGGATTCATCTCCAATTTTGTTTGAATGGATAGTGTGTCTTTACTATGCATTGTTAACTCTACAGACTAATGTTTGCTTCTTTTGTAGGTAAAAATGACATCCTCAACTTGTCGAGGTCATAACTTTTGACTCAGGCCTCAAAATTCAGAATCGCTTACACCATTGGAAAGAAGAACTGAAGATTTAATTTTAGTCCCTAAAATAGTGAGCCTTTGGTAGCCCAATTTTAAGCATCGATGAAGATTTTGACTTAAAATTTTGAGCAAAAGACATTCAAAAAGGTCATTTAAAAATGCCTAGAAAATTTGTGAAAAAATATGAAAAAGTTGCAAACATTTGATCGTCTTGGATAATCTGGATCACATGGTTTCTTGCCGGGAAGGATTGGATAGGTGGAGAGAAGACAAAGGTCAAAGATACAAAGGTTGGACACATAAAGCAAATCAGGTTCCTCATCTTATGCAGCTTTTTGGGAGAAGATTCAATGCAGGTGCCTTGAGATTTTTGATTGAAGTAGACACTAATACATTAGGGGTCAATTTGCGATGGCAAGAAAAGGTAATGTGTTTTTGGCTTTTTTTTTTTTTCAATTTTACCCCGATGCTGTCACAATTGCGACGAAAGGCATTGTAATTACGATGCCACCAAGATATAATAGAAAAAAAAAATCAAAAAACCTCATTTGGAAGAAATCGACACAGGGTTCTTCGAAAAGGAAAGGCACGTGAGAGACTTTAGTAGCATTGAGAGGGGCATTGAGGCAAACTCGAGGCATTGAGAGGGCCGGGCAGAGACCCGCATCGGCTAACTCGACGCATTGAGAGGGGTAGAGACCTGCATCGGCTAACTCGACGCATTGAGCTTGTTTGACCTACTATATTGTATGGGGATCTTTGCGGCAAAAGGTCCAAGAGCAACATTTAGAGGAGGAGGATGGCAATGTGCAAAACAAACAAACCCATTACTCCTTTGTTCTCCAATCATTATTATTATTATATATATGAAGTAGAAAATGAGAGGAGACACAACCATACTAGATGTAAATTATCTCCTGGCTGCCAAAAATGCGGTGGGCTCAAGCTATTTGCAATTTATCTTCCCATGTCCCGCAGATGGTCATGCATTCTCATTATAACTGTTAATGTTTCTCATGAATGTCCTTTCATTTCTTGAACAAGACACTTGTTTTTAAGTGTTTCCATTGCATGCCGAGAGCTCCATGCTGATGCCTCCCATACTTCCATGGCAATGTGCTTGGATTTGTCAACAAAAAGACATGCGAAATCCATGAAAATTTGTTGTTCCTCATAGTCCAATGCATCAAAGATTATTTTATTTTGCATAGCCTTGGGTGGTAAGATCTCACTCCCGAAGCCCATTATGGTAGGATGGTAGCAATAGATTTATGACTATATATTAAAAATTTGGGATACAAGTTGGAAAATTGTTACAAGTATCCCATTACATGAGATCAAGATTCAAGTTTAAACGTTCATATAGTGAATAAAATTCAAAAATCCTTGCTCAATATTCATTAATTCAGGTATAAAAGTTATAATAGAACATTATTTTCATTGGAAATGAAAGGCCCTAAGTCCACAAAATGGCCAGTAATAAAAAGTACATTTGGTTGCATGTATCTTACACATAAATTCAGTGGTATTATATATCTGGCATAGTTATGAAAGTATGGCCCTCATTGCCAAGGTCTATAGTATCTACCATAGTAGTAAAAATATTCTTAGTAAAAAAAAGGCAAACCAAAAGATTCTGAAATTATCGAACTATCACGAATCAATCAAGAAAAAATCATATTTTCAACACACGTAAAATAAAGATGAAAAAATTAACAAAACATGGTTTTATAGAATAGAGATACAAAAATAAAATAAAATGAAAGCTTATTCCTTAAATTATGAGATACATTTTTTCTTATTTATGTTCATATTGTATTTGATTAAATTGTATTGCACAATACATACTACACACTGCATAAATGATAACTAATTGTTGATAGTTTTCAATTACAATTTCCTTTGTATGAAGTCAACCTAAAAACTAAGTACAAAGTTGCAAAAATTTCTATGTTCCTTTAGAGTCTTGGGAAGGGTGGGACCTAGGATCTTGATTTGGGGATGGTGGTTAGCAAGGGTTGATTTGGGGACAATCATTGGCATAGGTTTAGGGATGGAGCACCTAAAAGGGTCAAGGGGCAATGTCCCTTATAGGGATTTGGGTTAGTACCCTCAGCAAGATTGACAAGCAACATCCCTTTTTTAATACAAGCAACATCACACTACCATTTTTCACAGTGATAGGATGAAAATTGATTGTAAATTAGAGTAGATACAATTCAGACATGTCCTTCACAATTACATAATCATGAATGTTGGCAATTAGTGATTAATCAAAAAATCACATTTTTTGGCTTCATTAACACATTCCTCGTAGCATCATATGAAGTTCCTTACACAGTTGGCAAATGTGGGCTTAGCAAAAACTTTGGTAAATTAAAAATTGCTTAAGTTTATTTAAAAACAACTTTCTGTTATACATAACAATTTTTCTGCTATCCAAGATTTTACTTGATGTTGTTTCTAGAAGAGATTGTATATGTTTTTTGAATCACAATGTTTCAGATCTTACTCTATGATCTATCATCTAGATGTTATAGAGCAGAAGGGATAGAAAAATATTTTTTTTACAAAATTAAATGATAAAATATATCCAATGAGTCCAAAAATGAGTAGAAAAGTGTTTTCTATCAAGGTTGACTCATTTGAATTTAATTGAGAAGACTAAATCCAAAAATGCATCAATGCATTCCTTGCAGCATCATACAAAGTTCCTTGCATGGTTGGCATACTTAGGACTCAACCAAAATTAGGATTGTCTTTACAGTGATTATCTTTAAAAATCATCATCATGATTCATAAACTACATTACAACATTTTAAATCTTCATCTTCCCTAGTCTACTAAAAACTTGGGGAGAGGTTCTAATCCTTGCACTCTATTGCAGCTCCTCACTTCACATTAAAGGTTGTATTTTTGGCACTGAGTTGGCCAAATAATATGTGACAACTAATCATGCTCTTTTCTCTTTCTCGTTTAACTCAGTACCAAAAACATAATATAGAGCACTTGTGCTAATTTAGAAGCATTAGCAGTGATGGCAGTGAGTTGATTGACATCCTTGTATTGAGTTGACATTATCATTATTAAACTAAGTATGAAAATATGAACAATCACATTATATCTATCTCTTGGATCGGGTAGTATATCCCTAATCAAGATGGATTGAATGACAATCATATGGGATCGAGTTATGATCCTCTATATTCATATTAGAGGCTTTGATGTTGAAATTGGCTTAGCAAATAATCATGACGATGACCATAGGGTCTCTTGATAATTTGTTTGGTGACTAATCATAATCAATAACCTTTGGATTTTTTGGCTAATTAAGTTTATGCCTATGTGTCTCCTCAAGGAGACATGTAGTTGAATAGTTACAACTGCCCCTCATATGCCTCTTGATTGCACTAAATAAGATGACCGATCACAAGAGATGGATTATCGAGATTCATAAATGATTCTATCTCTTCAGATTGGGAATTCTAATAAGTGATCTAATTATATATTCAGACCTGGCAGACATTTTTCAATACTGAATTAATTCATATCCATTCTATATTGATTATCACCTAGAGAGATCCATTACATTTACAAAGATCCTTCATTATTTAACATGGTATCAGAGCCAGGTTAATAAAGGTATCACTTTAAGAGAGGAAGGCTGCCAACTATGAAATCAATACCATATGCCTTTGCAATTTTGTGCCCAAGATGGTGAAAGATTTCAAGTGACCTCATTTTCATCCTCTCTAATGTTTGTAAAAAAAGAGTATCTGTAAATTTGTATGATGTTCTGCACAGATTTAGTTTCAATAACACTCGTTGAGTAGCATTTGGCCATGAAAGAGAAGAGGTGAAAATCAAAAAATTAGTGTTTAGGTTGTTGTGTTTATTGGCACATTTTGGCATGAGGGAGCAAGTACCAAAGTGTTGGGCCTATCATTCTCGCAGAGGGTGCTCCTGAGCTTCCCATTTCTACAAATGGTGTAACACTTGTTTAATTGCATGTTTAGTTTGGCATGCAGATGAGCATGTGTAATATTTTTCTTGTAGATCTATTTATTTTTCTTGCAGGGAGACATAGCATAATAAAAGAAAATATGGTTAAAAGTATTTGTTCAGAGCTCATTTTCAAATTGTTTGAAAGATCACTCAAGTCATTCTTTAAATGTATGGATTTGTGGTTTTTTCTGTCAATGCAAATCATACTGTTGTTAGTAGGCTTAATTCCTTTTGATTACTATCTATGGCATTTTTTCATCTTCTTCACAGGGGCAGGAAAAGCCATACAAAAAGTTTCAAGCAGTCAACGTAGCTTCTGTTATTGCTCAACTAGTTAACAATATACCAAAAAAATGCATCATTTATCCATTTGTATATTTTACTATTTTTCTTAAGTTGACAATGCTTCCTTTTGAATCTATTTATGTTAAAGTAGGATGTATTAGCATTGATTGTAGCAGAAAAACAAGTTACACAGATGAAAACTTGCATTATTGCACTTACAGCTGACATTTGACACTTGGAGTTGATATGCACGTTTCTTTGAGATGGGTGATAACAAAGAGCTCATCAATTTTCACTGTGTTATCTTCTGGCTACAAGTCTACACCATTCTTCACTATTTTTTAATTTATACCTAATACAATTTTATTTTTCAAAATGTTTATCATTGCCACAGTTTTTGACAGTTGGCTTCTTTGTATTAATGCCTATAAGGAGCCATTGGATATTGGAAGATAAAGGTTATAAATCTCAGGTAGTTTTTCTACAAGATTTCTTTTGGATTTGGCTGTGTTACATGAAATGCTGAAGTAAGATGCATATCAAATATATAGTTGTGGCTTTTGTGTTATGTCCAACTCAGACATGGGCATTTTTGCCTGCGGTTACGATTCTGTGCATGATGAGCTTGACTTCATTTTTCATGCCTGGCAATGGGAATTGTTGTATGTGCCTCACAACCTAAATTTATATTTGGTTTAGGAGTTTGACAAGAGAATTATGCAGAATATTACAACTTTTGAGTTTGCTGTACTTGGCCTCGCTAAGGTTGATAAGCTTATGAGATCTAGGCCCTAGTGCCCCAAACTTCGGGTCCAAGATTCTGAATCATTTTCCAAACAGTAATACTAATTAGGGTTTTGTTGATGATTTTTTGTAAAATATTTCAACGAAAACACGTAGAAATTTTCAGGTGGCTGGAGACGAGCAATTAATCAATTCTTGTTTTATTGCATGTTTTCTCTCATGCTAGTTGGGATTTGTTTCTCAATAGATAATATTGTGTTTTTCAATTCATATTTGATATTACTCTTCATCTTTCTTCATATATCAATTTCTCACATAGTCTTTTTTAAGTTGTTGCTTGAATTCCTATTTATTTGTTCGTAAGTTGCCTTTTCCTTTCAATTATGTAACACTTTTTCTACCTTTTCATCTAGTTATAATAAACTGGAATGTCTCCTATGGACTTTATATTCAAGTCTCAATCAAAGAACACATTAAAATAATTTTCATGCCACTGACATGACATATAAGTGATCTGAAACTAATTATAATTTAAAACAAGAATTCGTGGTTGCCCTTCTCTTTTATGTACTCTTTGAGTTTTCCATTATTAATAGTCATATTAAGTTCCTTGGGATCCTAGCAGGGTATCTTCAAAAATGACCCGTATTTTCACAACAATATGCCATCTAACTGATTTGATTATAAGTTCTAAGGAGAACGGGAGAAGAATATATAATCCAACAAGGAAAGCTTAAAGGAAACTAAAAACTTTGGCAAAAATAAAATAAAAAAATCATTTGAGTTCATCCAATTTCTAGATTTCTTGGGAATTTGGTAGAAGCTCCTCTATTGTCTTGAGTATTTCATGCCAAATTATGGGCTCTCTTGTTAAATGAGCATACAAAGTTTAAATGGTATACTCTTACAAACTATTAGCTCTTTTGTTACTTGCTTAGCTAATTTCCCTATAGCTACGAGCAGAAATTAACAATAAATATTTGACATATTATCAGTGTTGATCTTCTTAAGTTGGGCATTGATTTCAATCCATTCTGATTGATTTGTACAGATTCTTATAACTAGTTCCATATATTTAATTACATTTAGACACTATCTTTTAATACTTTATTTCAGTGTGCTACATATTCTATTCCATATTTGTGATATATGATGAAAGTATTATAACATATGGAGGAACAGTCCATGAGTGGCGTGGCCAATTGAAATGGTTTTAGTTTCAATTTTACACCATTTGATAAAAATAATCAGTTTACCAATCGACCCCTAGGTTCATTCCATTTGTAGTAAAATCTTCATTACATAGAAAATGTTCACAAAATCTATGTCAATGCTCACACATCTTCTTGGACTTATGCAAATCTATGTCAATCCTCACACATTTTCTTGGACTTACGCAGGAACTATGCTACCCTACAGCTCTTGTTAAATATGTTATCAACTTGAATTTTCTATTAAAGGCTCTCATGTTGAATTGAAAGCCAGCTAAAGAAAAAGATATTATACACTATTTTGTTGGTACCCTATGTAGCACAACAAACTTTTTCTTACTATAAGAAAATTTTCTTTTCTTTTGTTTCATTACAGATCTTCTGCTTGCATGGAGGTCTCTCCCCATCATTGGACACACTTGATAACATTCGAGCTTTGGATCGCATACAGGAAGTGCATCTATACACATAAGTATAAACTTCTTTTCCTGCAACACATATAACAACAATTTTAAGTGCTTGCAAGGTATATACTTATGAATAAATATTACATCCTGATTTAAATGTATGAAAACAATTTTCATTCCTTTTAAGCTTCATTCATCTCGAGGTGCAATTCACAAACTCAAGAATAGTGGCTTTTGTTCTTCAAGATACCTTTAGGGGAAGAGTATGTGAATGCCCCCTTGTGTCTGGAGTCCAGTTTAGAGGAGATGGCTATTTACACTGCTAAGGTTTGTTGAATCTAATTCTGAATAACATTGCTTGCTATTGTTGAATCTAATCTAATGTATATTTTAACTAGACTTGTAGCTTATATGTTTTGAAATTTTTGTTAGGCCTTGTAGTTTGTATAATTTGATTGTTGGAGAGCTTCTACAGCTAAGCAAGAAGGCTGTTGCATGAGTTATAGCCGCGCACTCGGGTATGAAAATTGTATATTTTTTATTCTAATGTATATTTTAACTAGACTTTTAGCTTATATGTTTTGAAATTGCTTTTAGTGGCTTAATGTTGTAAGGTCTCTTGAAATAAGACCTTCAAGCGGTTGGTCAAAGTTTTACAAATAATCTTAGGAATAAAGTCAAAGAAAGTATTTTAAAAATATTAAAGTATTTAGCTAGGTCTAAAAAGATTTGTGTACTTTCGACAGTTTTTCTTAGTTTGTGAAAGTTGTAGACCAAAGTTTTCATAGCCCAATTTTTGCTTCCTGCAAAGAACGATCATGTCAGATAATATAAGTGAAGAACAAAACAGGGAGACAATCGTTAGATTGTGGTCTAACTTGAAAAGAAAAGGTGATGGAAAATGTTATTGTCCTTGTAATATTTGTAAGGGCTTAAACCGTAGAAGACTGCTAATCAAAACAATTAAGAGACATTGTAGGGAGAATGGTCACATTGAAGGGGGGCATGACTATCATCCACTGGTAAGTCGTTCATTATATCATTTTAACAATTTATATACATATGAAATCACTTGATGATGAGTTGATGATCATGGTTTATTTATGTTAATCAATTTTATATAGGTTGATCTTCCTAGGGAAGTACATGATATGAACCACAACAATTCGAAGAATATGGTTTTCGAAGTGGAGGAACATGGAGGTGCAAATATCCAAGGTGAAGATAATGATCCCATGGAAGATGACGATCATGCGCATGAAAACACAATTGAAGAGGATGGTATAAATACATTGATCCATGACACATCTAGTCCAAGCGTATCTGATCATGATGATGATGATAGCCTCGATGTACCTCTACTTCAGAAGGCATACGAGCCCCTATACAAAGACTCCCAAACAACTCTTCTCTCTACTATATTGTTGTTGTTGAACTTGAAGGTTATGAATGGTTTATCCAACATAACAATGTCATGTATGTTAAGGTATGTCATATATGTCTTTATAGTTAACAAAGGGTGAATAATGTACCACTGATATTTTACTGTAGATTGATAGGCGAGTTTCTGTTACCATCATCAAATATTCTACCTCGCTCATATCGAGAATTAACTACTATTATGAAAGATATTGGAATGGAGTATGAAGCAATACATGCTTGTCCCAATGATCATATTATATATTATAAAGAACATGAATTTGCAACACAATGCCCTGTATGTCATATGAGTAAATATCGAATAGATCAAATAACAAAAAAGGTGCCTCAAAAGGTTCTTCGTTACATCCCCATTATTCCACAGATGCAATAATTATTCAAGTGTAGTAGCTTGGCTCAATTTATGGATTATCATGCACACAATAGAAGTCGGGATGACATTATTCAAATCCCTGTAGATGGTTCGGCATTTATGCACATAGAGGAAAAGTGGCAACACTTCAAAGAAGAACCTCGTAATCTCAGGCTTTCATTGGCAGCTGACGGTGTTAATCAATTTGGAGAGATGAGATCTGTTTACTCGGTGTGGCTTGTTTTTGTTATCAATAATAACATTCCTCTGTGGATGTCAATAAAGAGGGAGCACATTATGTTGGCAATGATTGTTCCACGTATCTTATCATTTGATAGTTATTAATTTACATGTATTTACAAATCTTGCAGTAAAACGGTCACAATAATTATGTAATGTTACTGTTCATTCAAGTAGGTAAATATCAAGTAAAAGATATGAATGTATATATTGAGCCTCTTATCGACGAGTTGGTGGAGTTATGGAACGGTGTCACTATGTATGACGTGTCTAGACCAATAGGAAAAAGACAATTTCAATTCCATGCAATACTTGCATGGACAATACATGATGCCCCAGGGCTAACACATTTTTGTGGTATGTTATAGTGAATTCAAGTTGCGCACAATAATTCTAATTATAAAAATCAACATATTTAATAATCCAATTATATCATTATCTTGTAGGTCTTCAAACAAAGGAAAAATTTACATGTCCAGTTTGTGGTCCAACGATGAAATCTCATCATTCAAAAAGTTTAGGAAAGCAGGTGTTTGATGAGTGTAGACACTTCCTCCATAGGAATCATAAGTATCGAAGTATGAAAAAACATCTTTTCAATGGGAAAGAAGAGACTACATCAAAGCCATGAAGAATGACACCTCGCCTATGGAAGTTGGAATATAATAGAATTAATCATCGAGGTAATGCCATTCCACCTAATGGTTTATGTTTGTAATTTATATATTTCTATTGTGATTTTTGTTTACTAATTGTGCAATTGATGATCGTGAAGGTCGTCAAGGCAATACTGACAACCTTCCAAAGGGACTAAAAAGTTATCCCAGACAATTTAGTAGGTTGCCCTACTATGAGCACTTACAAATTGTGCATTTGTTTGATACTATGCATATTAGAAAGAATATAACAGAGACATTGTGGAAAATATTGGATTGAAGGCGTGAGAAAGAAAAAATTGTCAAAATTTGTAATGACATACATGAATCCAATCATGCATTGAAGAATTTCATTCACTCAAATAGCAACAGAGATCAGATTAATATAAGTGCCCTTCCATGGTTATTAATGGAGCAACAAAGTGATGCCATAAAAGAAGTCATACGAAAAATTTGATTTCCCATAGGATTTGTTGCGAACATAAACAATCTCATATAAAAAAAAAAGTGAATTTGGGCCAAGGCTCAAAACACATGATTGGCATACTTTCGTCAAGGTAAGTTATGTTCTGTATTTACAATATATTCATAAACTACATGTACTGTTCGTTATGTTATGTTAGAAAACAATGAAATGATTGGTTTATAGTTACTGCAGTACGTGCTTCCTCTATCTCTCCCGGAGCACTTCAACAATAACATCAAACAAGTGATATACGATCTTGGAAAATATATGAGGTAAGCAGTAATATCTGTTCAATTTGTTGTATATATTTATTATATTCACAATTTGTTTTTCTTGCTATGTAATCTATTGTATATTATTTTGTAAAGTCTCATATCTATATATTTTTTGTGACTTGAATCTCTTAATGTAGGCGGTTCTCATCTAAAGAAATCCATAAAGAAGATATAAACTATTAGAAGAGAAGAATTCCTCATTTACTCTGTGAAATGCAAAAGTGTCTACCTCCAACTTTTTTCAATGCACAAGAACACTACTTCATACACTTAGTTGAGGAGATTGAATTGTGTAGACCTGTACACACTAGGTCAATGTGGATGGTTGAGAGGCATTTGAAATATTTGAAGGCTTTGGTTCGACAAAGAGCACATCCTGAGGGTTCTATGGTAGAGGGATATATGGTATACCAGACTATGGTGTACATTACTGAATATCTTCCTAAGTTTGCATCAAATATCCATGTAGATCGCATTTGGGATCTCGAGCCTTTTAAAAAATTAGAAGGGGAGTACTTGATGGGGCAAGGTACATTGAGGAAAGTGAGAGGTAATAAATTATAAGATGTTATTGTAATAAATTATTTCTTAATCTTCAAAATAAATTGGTTGTAAGTTGTCTATTTTTTTTTGTACAGGTGCTCGAGAGTGGGATGCACTACATTTGTATATTGCAAACAATCTTGATTGGATGACCGTATGGATTGAACGATGTCAACATTCTGGTCACACATTAACATGGGAAGGTGTATCTTCATTGGTTAAAGAAGCTCATCGTAATGGAGATTCCAATGTTACGCAAAGGGAAATAGATTTAGCACGTGGTTCAAGAGATTTCTAGGTATGTACAAATTTATTAATCACCCGTATGTTTATCAACTCACGATACAATAATTTTGATATGTTTCACATATTATTGTAGGTTAAACACCACAAGGCTATGTTTTGTAATGGTCAAATTTTGCGTCAAAGTGTTGGATGACATGAAGAAAACTTGTGATTTAGGAATAATTGCAGTCTTTCAAGTGATTAATATTTCATCTAGAAATGAATTACATCCTCAAGAGTCTGAAAATTGATACTATGGAATTTTGGATGAGATACTTGAGGGTGACTTTAGTTCCTTCAAATTAGTACTCTTCGTTGTCAAATGGTACAGGCTACGACTTAATCCAAATGATCTTGATAGAACTGTTATTAAACATGATAATGGATTTACAATGGTTAATACAAGTTCGTTTGAGCTAGTTGGGGATGAGCCTTATGTTCTTCCAAGCCAATGTGAGCAGGTATTTTACTCAGAGGTTCCACATAAACCAGGTTGGTCATTTGTTGTTAGACATGAACCGAGAGGAAGGCCAATAAAGTATAATGCGATCGAAGAAGAAGATACCGAAGAAGTAGAAGATGATGTAGATGGTGATCACGATCGACAGTTATTGGATGATGTTCCTAACACAAATTTTCATGAAGAAGAAGAAGAAGATGATGATGATGATGCTACTACTGATGATGATGATGAAGATGATGTTGATGTTGATGATGATGTTGATGAGGACGACGACGATGATGGCGAGGATGATGATGATGACGATGACGATGACGATGATGAGGACGAGGAAGACAACGACGACGATGATGATGATGATGAGGATGATGATGATGGAATTTAGAGGTATGCCATCAATCCTTAATCTATTTAATATTCATTTCTTGATAGAAATATATTTGTCTTATATATATGGTTACATAGTTTATTCATTATCTATTTAAAAGCTACAAGTTTCAACTACAAATAGAGTACTGCTAATCTAAATTGACTATTAATCTAAATTAATTAAATAAAACTATTTAAAACACATATTGATGCGTGAATGTATTGAGCCTTATTATCTTTCAGGTCAAAAGCATTTGTAAGTGTTTAGTTTAGAAAAGGGAATTCATTAAATATCTATAAAAGGGAGTTGTACCTAGAATAAAATTCATAGGGAAAACATAATATAAGTGCTTACCCAATTTTTTGGTTAATAATTCTACCTCTGTAGGTGATGCAGAGACCCTAGGTGGACTTGCAATCATTCATAACAAGAGGGACTTCCATAGTGTTCTCACAACACCAACCAAGCATCTTCATAAGATCCCTCTCCTTGATCCAAGCCAACTCCATAACCTATCAGAGTGCACACCAAATCCTTATGTCACCTTAGGTTCTACATCTTTGGAATAATCCCATGAATGTCCCTCAATCCATCCAATGGATTCATCCAAGCAATCTAATCAACAAACTATCAAATGCTCAGAATGCCTCAATAGGCGCCAAACTTGACTTCACCTTAACTAGGTGTTTCCTCCACCTCCACACACATCAAACAACTTCAAATAGCATGTTCCCAAGGTGACTAAGCCCTCAACTCATCAGCTGATACAAAAACCCAAATTTAGCCCTTCACTAGGCCTACTTCCCTAGTAGGCTTATAATGTGAGCCTGATTTAAGTGTTTTATTGTGTACCTTTTAATGTTTTTAATTTTTATGTGATGCTAATTATGGATGTGATTATGATTATGATGTGATTATGCTCACGATAATTGAATTACATTTGTAGGAAATTGAACCCCTTTCAGGAGCATCCCGCATAGTCTCATGGATCGACAAGTATAAGTCAATACTCCTTATAGAAAGTCTATTTAATACACTTATCAATAGTAAGATTGATGTCTTCTAATATCTCTCTCATTTTCAGGTACCAGTGAATAGTTATTTGTCAGAAGTGTCTTCCTTGAGTGAGGGAAATATAGGAATAGAAGAGGAAAGTGAGACATGCAGTTTATCTAGAACAAGGAGATTAACTAGAGGTCAAAGGACTAGAAGAAAATTCAATAAATGCATGAAATTTTTCCTTGCTCAAGGGGGGTCATGTTCTTATGATGATGAGACGGAAGGTGACATCGAGGTGCTCTTGAGGTACCAACATCTACAGAAACATTGGGTACCCAAGGAACTTCCTCCAATAAACACTAATTTTTGTGTTAATGAGAGGATATATCGCATAGCATCATCATCACTACATGGTTTGGGCCTATTTTCTATGGACGGCATAAAGGTGTCTTACAACAAAGTTTCTGAATTGATGGAGTATGTTGGACCATGTTACGATTACAAAAGTTGGATGCATATTGTTCAATAAAAAAAAAGTATGCATAGGTATGCCCTCTCAGAAAATTATATACAATAGCAAGACAATAATCAAAGTAAAAGTGTGGCTATATTCATTGATGGAAGGCCAAAAGAAATAGGGAATATTATGAGTTTTATAAATAGTACATGACCTAGCTCAACTATAAAGCAACCCAATTGCATATTTGAGGCGCACGAGGGAAATCGTGTATTCATCTATGCGATAAAATCAATACGTGCAGGGGAAGAGCTTCTTATTGATTACAATTTAAACCGCATAGATACAAACGAGGCTACTATCATGGGGGTGGTACATACTATTAAACCAACTTCTAATCAATGATTCCAACATACCATTTAGTAATTAAATTTTTGGCTAACATTTTTATACTTGATCTTTGACACAGGGGTAAAATATGGAGCAACCGCCTGGAGGGGATGCTGGCAATGTTCCCGACTCATCTACACATGAACAGGTAAAACTCATTGTAATTGTGCAAACTAGATAGAAGCAAAATGTTATTTTTTTAATGTTGTTTTCTTCATTGTTTTGGAGTAATTTTGATAATACTAATACTATTGTTGTCATAGAGGGCTAGTGGTCAGAGGAAGGGAAAGGAACCTGTAGTCCTTGACCAGCAGCCCCCCCCCCCCTGAGGAGGACCCTTTTTATATTGATTTAGCAGACACCAATGACCTGATCAGTTCGACTAAAAAGTTGCTAAAGAAAATTGGCAGAGAAATTTTACGTTTGGCAACCATAAAGCCTACTACTCAGGAAATAAGAGAAAGGGGAGCTGAATTGATGCACACCTCTGAAACCTTAAAAGTAAGTATTAATGAAATTTTTAGTTATAAAAAGAGTTCAATAATGGCTTTTATGTTATGCTCTTTTATGGCATTAATTAAAATATGGATGCGTTGTCTTTACAAAGTTTTTTGCGTGATTTCAAGCTCCGTTCCCATGATGAGGGTGTTGCAGGTGGTTCAAGTAGATCACATGTTCCATTCCCCACTTCTATTTTCCAATGAATATATAGAGGAATGATCATAATCATTGACAATACATGCTCAAACAATCCTTTTTTTTAATGCTCTAACAATCTTGTCCATGCTAGTCCACGCGTTCTATATTTATGCATGCTCTAACAATTTTATTCTTCAGCTTCACATCAATTGAATCCTATGATGACGCTGCCTCCATCCAGGACAACCACAAATATCTTTTTGACTACTAAGTTAGCAACACGTAGCTTATAGGCATCGACTGTTGCACCATCTGCTGGTACACAAATCCCTCTTTTTCTCTCTTATGACAGCAACAAACAGTTTTTTTTTACAACTTTTTAACATCAATTATCATTTGTTCTTTTATACTTCATGACAAAGACTTATGAAACTTATGAAACTTTTTGCAATAGGAGCTGCAACATCATTTCTTGGATGTTCCTATGTTCCTAGTATGGGAACGGTGAAGGATGTCATATTGATCGTCAGCAATGATGAAGGCATTCCATTAAAAGTAGCCAAAGTTCCAGGTACTTTAAAGTTATTATTATTCTATAGTGATATAATAGTAATTTAGTTTTTGATCACTCTTCATCGACTAATGATCCCATGATTGTTTTGTAGGGAATGCTCTTTTTTGGAGAAAACTTGGTGATGAGTGTTTGTGAATATTCAGGGCCACCCTGCGTACCTAGTGGAACATCATATCCTAACTAAAACCCCAAACCACTATTTTGATTTCATATCATTGCTATAATAGTTTTCCTTTTCATCCATTTCTTGAACTATATTAAAGGTAGCTTCACTTCATTTATGAGTCTAACATGTTTTTTTTAACTTAAAAGGTGGAATAACCAACGCAAACCATTGAAGGATGATCTTATAGAGAGCATGACCCAACTCTTTGGACCTCGTGCATTTGGGAGAAACAAGCTCCTTAAAAAAGCTGGTTTATGTTTGAAGTATGTTAGGGACCAGTACAGAAAATTTTTATGGGATAACCCCAGGTACGAGCGTCCACCCTATGTTCCTGAGGCTGAGTAGCAGGCTTTGATTTTGGATGGAAAGTATAAAGCTGACAAGAAAAATAATATTACACCAGTGGAGAGTACAAAAAGGTATTTGATACTGTTGAGAATCTAATTATGTACTAATTAACCTCTATATTTATACTATCTAACATATTTCAAACTTTTCATAGATTGCCTGACACATCAAAGGCAACAAAGGCAAGACTAGAAAAGCACGGGACACACAAGCTCGACTCTGGTGGTTTTTCGAAACTTCAAGCAAGATTTTTAAGTATTAGTAAATAAAAAATTGTATCAAATTTTATATATAATGTGATGGAAAATGCTAGGATAGACTAGCTTGTCTATGCTCCTGATCCTCAACTTGGATCTCAGTGTTCCTCCACACCAACATATGATGCAGAGTAACACGCTTTGGAAGCACTGGTGTAAGAAAAAACTCCTAGGCCTAGTTTTCCACTTCCACCAAGAGATTTCTCTTATCTCCTAGTATCCTATGCTTCTATAGGATCTCCTAATAGGATTAGATCATTAACTAAATCCTATTCACTCTTTACTACAAGAGTCACACCTTGAAAACTCCACCTTGGATGATCCACACCTTGGATGATTTTGGTTCTCTTTCTCACTTTCACTTAGATGGATCTAAGTGCCAAATACACTAAAACATCACAAATTTCAAACTTCATTATGGGGACCTTCTTCACATTGAATTCATTTAGATTCCATCCCATTTTACTGATTTGGGAAGGTTCTTGGCTCTTAGGTTTATCATATTCAAGATTTCATCCAAACCCTTAACACATAACATGAAAAAGTCTTCAAAATGACTATACCACTGTATCAACACATTTTAGGCTTCAAGTATGACTGTTCCTTCAAAAACTGAAATATCACTTCAAAAATTGAGTTTTCCAGCCACTTCATTAACTCAAACTTTTTACAATATGCAACCAATGCTTGGAGATTCAAGACATCACTCCATTAGGTGTCTTCTCCACCATTCTAGGGCCTATTTGGTCTAAAATAACCTCCCACAATCAAAGGAATCCAAGGCTATCCATGTTGCATGGAATATTTGCAATAAGTGCAAAATGTTGTTATGACAACATTCTTACAACACTTGGCAACTTTGATAGATGCCTTAATCCTATATTATAGGCTTCTTATCCTCACATATTTTAAGGATCCAAGATCATTCATGATCATCATATTAATTTAATAACCATTAACCATTCTTAGGCCTAAGAACTAATCTGCTGTTACAACGTCTGCTCCTTTAATTCATGGACCCAACTCATTACATAAGGCTGCATACTAGTTGCTTCTCCCTTGTACCATTCAAGGCCTCATACACCCAACCTTGACACCAAGTGTTTTGGACAAATCCAACCCTCTAACATAAATGGAAACCAAAACAAACATCAACACAACCCAAAACAAATAAGGTCTAAGGCAAACTTTCTGTTACCAGTGACAGGGCAGATTGCAACACTTGACCTTTATTCTACACACCCAACCAAGAGTGAAATTGGATCCTCTAGGACTCCCAAAGACCAAAGACAATTTAGAACAACTCCAACATGACCAAAATAAGGTGTAACAAGGGTTGGAAACCCTGCTAACTATTTACCATTTCCTTTTGATATTTTAACTACCCTCCATTGGTTGATGAAACAATGCAAGTAAAATTCACCATACCACACAAAAATGCAGGGCTCAGAGTTCAAGAGATGCCTCACAGAAGAGGATAAGAGAATTGGCTTCCAACAAGGCTATAGAGCTGTGGCTGAACGGCTACGAGCTGAAATCAGCGTGGAAGGTTCTAATAATGATGCATCTGAGCCACAGGTAAATAAGCTAAATGAAATTTATTTCAAATTTAATACTTTACCAATTAGTCTATTTGATGTTAAGTTCCAATATAAAGTGAGTATATCTGTTTTAAGCAAGCAATGATAATAATGCATAGGATGTTGGAATGCTGTTTGACAATCCTTCTACACAATCCGTGGATGCCGAAGGTTCACATGATGTGCATCCTAGTTGTGGAGGTATACATTTTCTATTAAATTTTTTATATGTAATTGCAATTGGTGTTTGGATTAACATAACATTTTGTATAGCAGCTGTAGAGGATCGAGGGGTCGATGTTCATGACCATGTTGACGTTGAGTCTAGACAAAATGATGTGGTTAGATTAGGTAAAGAGAACCACAGTTATTTTATTTAAAATAATTAAATACTTGTAAAAATTATAATAAATTATTTTTAATTTAACTCTTTTATTTGTTATTGCAGAGGACCTCCCTTTGCAACAGCATAGGAATTTGAGATCATCAAGAATAAATAATAGAACAACTGATGAGGGGGGAATTGATGATGACACTGATGCTCCTCTTAGAGCTTACATAGAAAAAAGAAATAGAAAGAAAAAAAAGAAATGATTGTCATCTACATACCTTAATTGATAATGACTGAATTTTATGTCTCAATGAATTTAATTATGTGCTAATGAATGTTCATGAATTATGTGTTAATGCAAAATCTTGATGAATGTTGCATGTTAACGAATCTAATGTGTTAATGAATGTTATCATGTGATATTGATTGAATGTTATCATGTGATATTGATTGAATGTTACATTTTATTAATGGTTGAAAGAATGAATGAATGTTAGATGTTAACGGGGAATGTAGAGTGATGTTAGGGGGAGGGGGGTGGGGCCAAATGAGCTTCCACCTTCACGTGGTTGGCCCTGTTTAGTAGAGAATATTAAACTATTCTCAAAACAAAGTGAAGCTCAATAAGATACTAACAATAGGTAGAAACAAGAAGCAATAACAAGCTCCTTCTAGAACATAACTCTTACCAAGTATTGCTATCTTCCCCACACTAGGAATCTCCATCATATTCTCATATGCCTACAACAAAATTAGAATAACAAACCAAAAATAACTCATATTTTCATACTTCTCCATGCTTGGAATATAATCACCTTGTTTAGCCTTCCCTTGGCTCTTCATCTCCATTGTCTTCTCATCCTTAGTCTCTTTGCACCTTGAGACCTCTACTGCTATCTACAACATGTCTTCACACCCTTGCCATTTGCCTTGGTATACCAACTCCTGGTTGGTGGCTGTTCTATCCGATTCAGTCATCATTGTCTTTGTGAATTTTCTTTGTCCAACTTTCAATGGACACCATATAGAACCAATCAATATCATACTGCTTCTCCAAGCCTTGTTTCTTTGCTATTTACATCAGCATTTGTACTTTTCATCTTTGTTCCAATCATCTCCTTTCCCTCAAGCCCTTCAAGACCTAATCTTTTTTTGTCTTCATCAACATCCTTTCTCTTTACCTCTGCTACAACCTTTTGAACCTTTTTGGCGTTAGGTTCTCCTTGCTCTTCAGCACTTGATTGCTGCTCATTTGTTATTTGTTCTTCAAATGGACAACTTGTCTTCATATCATCCTTTTCTAGGTTCTTTTCCTCAACCTCATTCTCATTAGTGGTTTTCTTCAAAGCATCATCCTTTTTGATCAAAACATCTTCCATTGCTTCACCATGTTCCTCTTTTCTTAGGAACCTTTCCCTCTCAAAGATGCCAATGCTCGTTGACACCTTCCAAGTTGTCTTGTGCTCCTCCAATGGTGTTAATACCATCTTCTCTCCATTATTTGTGAAAGTGTAGGTGTTCTTTCTACCATCATGTAGGGATCTCTTCTCAACCTGCCAAGCCCTTCCTAAAATTATATGACAACCACTCAAAGGTACAATGTCACATAGTACAACATCATTATATGATCCAATGGTGAAGGGAACATAAGCTTGCTCCTTCACATCAACACAACATCCAACATCTAATCCTTGTGCTTTGTAAGGCCTAACATGTGCTATTCTTGGTAGATTCAATTTGTTAACCATCTCAAATGAAACAAGATTTGTAAATGAACCACTTGAAACAATAACCTTTTAAAATTTCATAGATCCAATCTCTAATCTCTAAACTTTTAAAATTTAATAAAATTCATATTCTGACTTGTTTATTATTTGACAGGTTGTTCCTAGAATCATGATTGTAACTTAGTTTCATCACAATGATCCTTATGAACTTACATGTACATTCACTAACAAGTAACTCTAGATGAAACTTTAAGTTTATTTATCACATTTCAACATTCTCACCAAAATCTGAACTACATTATCTAATGATTGTTGCAGAGTACCACTGCTCACATGTGAAATATGCATCTAGATTACTGAACCCTTCTTAAAATTAGTTTCATTGAATTAATATATGTTATGCTATCATTGGGTGTGTAATTTGAGCATGAGAATAATGTCATATCTATCTACGTGTTTTGCCTAACAAATTTCTGAAATATAATTTCTATAAGTTTTTAAAATTAGAGTAGATGAATTATTCTATAGGAAAAGGTGTTGTATTTAAGAATTTATTGATAGGTTTGGACATGAACAATTTTCTATTTCTAGTAGATTATAATGATGATAGTATGATAAAAATATCATTAGTATTCTAATTTTAAAAAATCCAAAATAATATAGTTATTTGTTTTCACTCTAGGATTTTCTAAGACAACTAATTATTTTATCTAACTGCCTTTCAGCTTGCATAAACAATTGCAAGATTATTATTTTATCGTAACTCTAATTTCTTACGATACCATCCTTATCTATTTGGAAACAATGTACGTAACAATCGCTTCCTTGGCTTCGGTTTTTAATGAATATGCTCTAAAGAGCCAATTTGAGACAAGCATCTACCTTCAGGTGAGTAATTTGTAGTGATCTACTGATATCCTAGAGATCATTACTGGTCTAATACAGGTTTGTCACTCGGGCATGCTTAGTAGAAATGAGGATTCTCTATTGCTCATAAAACCTAGTAAGCATATGATAGTATTTTCTATGATATTTATATTGAGTAGAAATCATGTCCTTACTATTTGTGAAGTGCTAAAATGTTTTTCAACAAACATGATTGGTTTCACCCTGAAAGCTTTAGTTTCCCCCAATAGGTTGGCTATCTGACACTTGAGGCATTTGTTCAATTCTTGGACGAGTTTCAAGAGGAGAAACCTGGGGATTCAGTCCTAGAAAAAAATGAACATGAGATTTGATGGCTTGAGCTGGGAAGCCTTTCTATCCAACAATGTTTGATCCTGTACTTCAAATTTTTAGTCATGACCAACCACTTAGTTGTCCGGGAAGACCCAGGTATGTAATTGCATTGTATTAGATATGTTTTACGTTTTTGTCGAGATTCTATTACTACAAAAATGTTGTGCAGTCTGTAACTTCTAATTGTATGGTGTTTTAACATAATTTTCATTTTAATTTGATTTAGTTAGATTGAAAAATGTCTACACAGTTACTGCTAGAAGCTCTTTCAATTTTCACCTGATGGAATGTAGAAATCTCACGTCTTCAAACATTAAATAGAATATGTATATGAATTTTTCTCACTTTCTTTTATTGTAGGTCAATTATTCAACTAATTTTTTGGGATCGACATTTGAACTTCCATTTTCAGAGGTTAGAAAGTTAGGCTTAGAAACTCAAGTTATGCTGAACCATGCCTGGACATCAATGTCTAGTTCAAATAATAGTAAATCTACACAGGAATCTCAATCTAAGAGAAGCTCTAAGGTATTCTTTTGGTCAATAAATAAGTTTTGTTCTTGAATTGTGTTCATCGTTGAGGTTGTACTGAGATTTGAAATGATCTATTCTTTGAAGTTCTTTCTATCAAGCTTTTGAGTTTTCTCTCCAATTCATGCCTTTTTGGATTTTGGATTTTTTGGACTTTGGTTATGGTAGTTTTTATAACCTTGTGAGTAAAGGAAAAAATAATTGGTTCTAGTTTTTAGGATTGTAACAAGTCCAAGCAGGTCTACATTCCTCATTAATAGACTAATAGTTTATGTTAAATCTATTTATGCTAAAAACAAAAGGCTTCTAGGCACATCAATGTTACCTACACTACATAGTATACTGATTGTTCCTACTTCAAAATATTTTATTATGATCTTTGAAGAAATTTAACATGCTTAGATTATTTTTGTCAGTGAAGAAACACAATCCACTGAAATTCTTTCCACCAAAGCTTAAGACATTGATAGCTTGATCCAATTTATCTTTACTGCAAGATGGTAGTCCATCAGCACGATCATCAATTTTTTTTGGCCTGGCAGGAATAATATAGTTTATCAATATTTCTATATGTTTATATTCTTGATTTATTGTCAATTGTTACTGATATCATTCATAGGGCATATAGGGCATATTGTAGGGTTCTTTGGAGCCATACCTAAAACAATATTATGATAGCTTTATTTCTTTTTAGTCTTCTTGCTTCATTCATGTCAGTGATTCCTGCAAACAGGTTATTCATGAGTTGCTCACGGTACAGGGTTCTGAAATTTAAAATTTTTAATTATTTCATTGATTATATGGTTATATGTGGAATTTGTGTATCTTTTTTCTGTATGATAGGCAACTGGCTTCATGGAAGAGTGAAATTGAGAAAAAATAATTAATACTTACATACGTGCATATACTTGGTTTTGTGTCATTTTTTGCTGGTTTTTGATACTAGTTTAAGAGCATAGGATGGTTTAATGTCTCCTTGATCTTATATTTAATATGACTCATTAGATCTACTTCCTATTTCCTTTTTATTTTCTCTATCCCTTGATTTTAACATTGTGTCAATAGAAATCAATGGATTAATCTGAGTTGTGGTTCTGATGTCATTTTCAATTTATCAATTCTCTTTTAGGTCATATGTATAAATTATTAATGTTATATTTGTGTAGGTATTGTTGTATGGTGGACAAGTGACCTCATGGAAGAGTGAAAATGAAGAAGAGTTACTTTTCATGAGCAGTAAGGTGACTGTGACATCACTAATGAATTCATTATTTATTCCTTAGTTACTAATTAAGAAACTTGTAACTTTATAAAACTTGACAAACCCAAATTCAACTTGGACTCAACTCAACAAAATTTCCAAACATAAAAAAAGCACATTTAACAACATTTATAAAACTGATATCAGAGAGCAAATAAGTGGTTTGTCATTCATTCACAAAAAATAAAGAAGCTTAATACAATCACGGTGTTATATGATAAAAAATTGCAATTACAATTAATATTTTACAAATTTCTTCTATGAGTAGAACTTCTTAGTGGCTATGTGGGTGCTCTTGAAGTTGATGATATTGATTCAACTTGAGAAAAATTATCAGCTACATCCATTCACATACCTTCTTCCTTCTTATGTGGCTATACCTTCTGCCCATTCTGCTACTTCTTTATTAATTTTAGTTTTACCTTCCTTAAAAAAGAGTGTCTCTTAGGCTCGTCCATATCATTGACAGTTGAATTTAAATATGAAAGTATGTCATGAAGGTCAATGAGAGGTAGATGCTAAATGTATTGCACAAGAACAGGGTTATTTAAGTACTATTGAGTCAGTATTTTGCACTTCTTGGTGTGGAGGGCTTCAAATGTGCTCAAATTCCACTCACAACTAGAACTGCTACAGGGCTGGCAAACTTCGAAGATTGTGCACCACAATCTTCTCACTAAAAATCTACAAAGACAAAATTTAGAGATTGAAAAGCTGGAAAATAAATTGAAAGTTTTAGTAAATGATTGATTTATTTATTTATTTGTAAAAAGTTGTTACTTTTCTAATGTATAAAGGTGAAGATAATAGCCTTATGTCTGTGTCCTTGTAAACTTCTTCAAAATTTTGTCCTTAAGGTCATTGTGAGGGACCATCCTCTATATTCATGTGTTGGGGCCATCCATGATGTTAACTTTCAAATTGTGTTTATTTCTATTTTTCAATTTACTCATGCCAAATATTGGTAAGTGGTGTAAAAAGTACAAATCTAACTGCCACTCAATGCATAGTGCTATGTACAAAAGACCAATTCATGCATATGTAGAAGCAAAGGGTTTCCATGAGCTAGAGGTGGAGAATTTAAATCCTAAAGCTACTTGTCTCCATACAACAACCACAACATTTAAATCGAGAAAGAGGAAAAATTGAAGCCTCACTTGAAAAAGGAAGAATGAGAAAAAACCAAGTTAGGAAGTGAATGAGAGGAAGATTTTCAGAATCTAACCTTAATAGGCCACCAAAAATAGTGGTAACAAGATACAAGGAGAGAAAATAGTTTTTGACACTTGGAAGGAATAGAAGCAGTTAATTTTTTTAGTCCTTCTGTCACAAATGAAATGAGTACATGGATTGATGATGATTATGAGATTGTTCTTACTGCATCTCAACGTCATACATTAAGGATGACATAGTAGGGATTGAATCTAGGGGTCATCATTCAGATTATGTGAAGTTGCTTGGAGATAAGGATGTTGATCAAAATTATCCTTCAACTTTTAAAAAGTACATGACATTGACTAGCATGTCAGTGTTTGTGCATGAGAAGAGTAATATTTCTAATGTCAGTCAATCAAAAAATACATTGTGTGTCAAATCTAATCACCTCGAGGAAGATAGACAAAGAGATGTGATAGTGAAGGATAGGAACAAGTAGGTGAGAAAATGTTTTGATGAAACTATGGCAAGCGAAGAACTAGGGAAATTAAGGGATCGTGCTGAAGATGTTGAAAGAGCTCTATGATAGCTAGGCATGCCAAGATGATAGCTTCACAAGAAAGAGAGAAGTTGCAGAAAATTAAATAGGAGAGATTGTTCAGACTAAGTATTGTAATTCAAATATTGCTTCAAGAACTTCACTCACATTTACCTTGTCAAAAATCTCAACATATAGCATTGAAGTCCTTTAAGGATGAGGTAACAAGACAGTAAGAAAGAATAGATCAACAACTATATATCATAGGACCTTGGATTGATATAAGCGAAAAAATGATAAGTTGATAGATGTTCATGAAAACATAAAAAATAGAAAATCAAGGTGTAGGAACAAAACACTTCAAGGAACCAAAAGACAAAGGAAGAAATGATAAAGTGGACAACCTAGCTTAGACTTATGACCTGAAACATTGTCCAGAGAAATTAGACAAGGAAAGTTTGCAAGAAGAGAGATTTGACTTCAGAAACAAGGATAACTTTCAGCTTGTTAATAATCCCTTATTTGAGGTTAGAGCTAATGTTTGATGTTCCCTTATATGACTCCTAAGGGTCTGTGACTAAATCCTTATATTTTAAATCACAATAAACTTCTTTCTATTATTACTTATACTCAATTCTTTATTTTGCCACAAATAAATGTTAGGTATTAATAACAATATTTTTTCGAGGTAGATATATCAATGCAATTGTGCATGTATCTTGATGTTATGTACAAGTAATATCACCCATGCTTCTGATATATTCTTTAATTCACTGCTAGAGAGATGCAACTGATCTTTGGTAAAGAATATAGACAAACAATATGCAAATGTCTTTTTAAGTAGTTCTGATATCTTCAATCAAACTTTGATAACCAAAAACACTTCCAATAATGATGGAAATGACTTTGTGAAAATTCCCAATCCAATCAATATCAAAGACTAAACAAGGATTATATATATTGAAGTTGGAAGTATAGTGATAGTCAACTAAATGACCTAATGTCATAGATCTTGACGATCTAATGTTGATTACTGATTTGCAATAAGTATCATTAGAATTTTTGTAGAGCAATTTGCAAGACCAAGTAATCACTGTTATAGATTTATCATAATGTAAAAGTGATATGTACCATACTGGTCTGAAGTTATTCATTGTATTTGATATCTGCCTTATTGAAATGTGATATGATTGATTCTGTTTGGTTTGTAAAGACGTTGGATATTTATTTGATCTCTGTCTGATATAATATCTTTGTAATGGTGATGACCCAATGATGGGTGATCGATACTGTTGCAATTTTTGATGTAACTCTTGTTACTTATGTGATATATATGTCACTATTCTTGATCTTAATCATTGTACTCATGGGATCTGGCTTTCTGATGTCTAGTGGATTACTACCACTTATGTTTGTATAGAATATAAAGTAATCTTCTATCTGAATAATGTCCTTGGACTGGTTATTGATGCCTTTTTAATATCATTTGAAGAATTGCAACTCTTGATTGCATCTTTTAGTATTTGGCTCCTCTGTCATTATTGCACCCTTTTGGATAACTAATCTATGATTAGTATTTGTGATCAGCATGATATAATTTAAAGAGAAAACACTTACATTTTAGTATCAAGCTTGTTTTATGAATGAATGGAGAAAAACTAGCGACATATCCATTTCAGCTTTGTGTTTTTTACTGTTAGTATTTGATTATTAGAACATAACTATACATCCTTGTGAATTGGAGTTTCAGCAAAGATTTAATATTATTTGGATTTCTTTCTTATTGTAGCAAAGGTTATGGAGGCCCTAAACATTCCAAGAGGTGTCTGACGTGTGCTTTTTTGAACACTTAATACTGACAGGTATTTTAAGTTTTAATAATATGGATCTGTATAATTCTAGTTTTAATACAATCTTATTGCAGGTTGATAGATTTTCTTAACAAGTTTTCAAAGTGTTTTCTGTAAAGTCATTGTTCACTCCAGTTCGATCATCTTGACTTTTAGCTGCAGGTGCCTTGCCTTTGGTCAAGCAAAAAGCTTTCCTTAGGCCCATGTAATATGGTGGGTAATTTGTTGGGTTTCTCCTTACCAATGAAAACTTTGATGTGACCCTTACTATATGCTTTTGCCATGCATAACATGAATACAAAACTAGCAATACCACATTGATGTGCAATGGGTACACTGAAGAGGTAGAAAATCAAATAGAAAAAATACATTGTTCTATGTTTTGCATGTATTTATGTAATACATGCTTACTAGGCACCATTACGAATATCTTCCTTATTTGTCCAATGAGAAAGGACTCTAATTGGAAAATTTAGGAGCATATCTCATGATTTTTGTCTTCCTCTTGCTACCTCTCCCTATCTCCATCTTTGCTTTAGCTATCTCTACTTATTTTATAACCTATTTATCCCTCTATCCCTATCACCCTCTTTCTATATCTCCTTATATCTTTCTCTCTCATTCACCATCTATATATCTCTTTATCACCCCTTCTCCTTATTCCTCCATATCTCTTTATATGTTCCTCTCTATCTTTCCCACTTTATCTCCCTGAACATCTTAGCTTTTAGAGAAGCAAAAAGCTTCTGCTAGTCAAGATCAAGTGAAGCAAAAGGCACTGTGGGCTGAATATGCTCGCGACAGGGTCACTGTGGTGGCGACGACAATTGGCGTCGATGCCATAGCGGCCTTTCCCAAGAGCTAGCCGTGGACATTGCAATTGTGATGTCCGCACAACCATTGTGACGGAACGTGCGTCGCACACATAGCAACTCTGTCAAAATTCTTGCATTGACGTCGCAAATGCGACGCCATTGTAAGAATTGCAACGGTCGGTGACTCGACGCCACAACTACCGTGCCACCGACGCCGTCGCGCGTCCCCATCGTAATTTTCCATGGATGTTGCAATTGCAACATCTAGGTAAGTAATGGGCACAGCGGCCCCGTGGCCAGATGCCGACATGACCCTGTCGCAATGTGTGGGTGGACGTTGAAATTGCGACGGGAGCCGCATGCATTGTGACGGGATTCGTGCCAGATTAGAATGGTGAAATTGTGATGGAGTGGCATCAAAATTGTGATAGCAGAGGATAGACATCATAATCTGCGACTAAAAAACAACGACATCTATTATCGTCACAATGGCGACACATTGTCGTCGTAATTGCAACACTTAGCCGTCGCAAATTGATGCCAAATGTATTAGTGAGAGGGAGTGCAAGTTTATGAAAGTAATTGGCTATAAAGAAGGTGTAAATCATCAAAAAAGGGCATGGAGCGTATACAAAAAGTGATCTAAAACTTCATTTGAGCAAAACTCAGAAACTATTTTCAAAATTGAGAACTTTGATTTTTTGGCGAATTGAGCTCCACAGCTCCACAGGTCCGCAACTCTTTAGCTCTGCAGGTACGTAGGTCTGCAGCTCTGTAGGTACATAGCTCTATAGCTCCACATTTTTTGAGCTCCACAATTCAGAGGTGCGTCGACAGTTGACTGTTAGTTCCAAAAATATCACTTTCCATGCATTGGGAGCACATTCTGATGGTAAGTTAACTCCAACACACATCAAGTGAAGGGCCAGCTTCTATTTTTGGTGTCTCCATGCACTTCTACTTTAATTGATGGCTCCCTCCTACTTTGTCTCTCATGCTTTCATTGTTTTTGACATGTAAAGGGCTCATGCATCCAATTAATGAATAAAATGAGGATGGAGTCCCTCTAAGCACTAGTTAGATTACCAGTTTGTATATATTTAGTTTGTTTTAATCTTTTAAAAGTATTTTATTGCATTAAGATATCTCTCAGTCTTAACACAAATTGAGGAGATGATTTCTTATAAATACCCCATTGTAAAATGTAAAAAGGGCTGCCCTTATTATACAATAAAGTTATGCTTTTGGTGCTAGCATTTGGAGTATAGTTATTCTTACCTGAATGTGTCATTATTTTGTGGATTTTATTCATGAGATTGTGATTGAGCCAAAGGTTTATTGCATTGTTTTTGGTTGTACGATCTTTTAGTTCTGGTGTTTGCTACAGATATATGAATTCTGTTGACATAACGAGCTTGAGAAGAGATCACCCGATTGTGTCTACATAGCTTTTTGTCTCGCATGAGTGCACTTTCCATGGCCTTGTGATTTGATGAAGAGTGAAACATCATCCGATTTCTTAAATATTCTCACTGATGATTGCATCAGTGGATTCTAGGAAGCCCTGCTCCTATTTTCATTGGTTTCCTATTGATTTCTTCGAAGGTTTAACTCGTAGCATGTTGTGTTTTGTAGCTTATGTCCGTTTAGGAATTTCAATTTCAAGTTATTTGATTTCATGTTATTTGCTTTGCTAACCCCCCTGTTAGAATAGGACCTCATAGTAGCTGCATTGTTAGAGTTGCATTCATTGAAAAATAGAAAATACAAAAATATTGTTCTTTCGGTGTGATATTTTGAGACAGTGAACAGATTTTACTTGATTCCAAGGTAAAAGAGTTTTTGGAACCAGCAAAGGCCTCCTCGTGAACATTCACATTTATCTTCTATTGAGCGGATTTTGGTACGTTGCAAGACAAACACTGAACCTTGGAGCAGATCCTTAAAAAGATTTACTTTTCAAGAGAGGAATTACACTATGGATTCCTACCGTTGACCTCGTGCAAAACAAACACCCAACAGAAGTGGCGCTAGAAGGAGGGCCACAAAACAAAGAACCTACTCTTGGAAACAAGAAAGATTTGATAAAGTTTTGAAAGTTTTGCACTCTTGCAATAATCTGCACTTCACACAAGTTCAGAATTTTTTTTGAGTTTTTCAAAAATTCGCAGGTTTGCAGCTCCGTAGGTCCATAGCTCTATAGATTTGTAGGTCCACAGATCCACATCTCCGCAGATCTGCAGGTCTACAACTCCACAGATCCACAGGTCCGCAAATCCGCAGATCCGCAGCTCCGCAGATCCACATCTCCGCAAGTCTGTAGATCTGTAGCTCCGCATATCCACAGGTCTGCAGATCTGTAGGTCCACAACTCCGTAGATCCATAGCTCTGCAAAATTTTGTGGTGCACTATTTTGAGAAACTGTGTTTCTCTAGATGTGCACTTTTCTAGAATAAACATAAGTTCCTACAACTCAGTCACTTTCATAAGCATCACAATGATAAAGGGATACTAAGAACTTGACCCATTCACATTACACATTTCATCATCATCATTCGCTTTACATTCCACTTCACACATTTCTGTCATTATGCACCATGTCTTTCTTCAATGCCCAAAGTTCACCTTTGAACCTAACTGGACCATTACATGATTTGCCGAAAAATCGTGAAAAGTTTTGCCCACGGTTCATCTATGGAGAATCACGAACAATAGAAGATCATATGAAAATTTTCAAAGAGATTTGTAATCGAAACTAGATTCAACATATGGATGTGATATGTCACCTTTTTCCTTACACTTTGGGGGAAATGGCATTCAATTGGTACCTCAATCTTCCACCGGCATCAATAAGGGATTGGAACTCTTTTGAGAGCAACTTTCTAGAGCAATTCAAGATCTATGTTGATCCAACTCTTCTATACATCAGTTCATCTCGATTAAGAGGGATCCCCATGAGACTATTTCACAGTTTAATCATTGCTTCTATAGGATGTATCAAAGAATGAAGTTTTCATACATTGTACCGCAAGAGGCTGCTATCCAAGTCTATTTTGGGACAATGGATTCATTAACTTCTATTTTTCTAAGAAGGCTCCCACCTAGAGACATTGATACCATTGAAAAGGTTTTCAAAGAGGCTATTACATTCATGAATAAGGTTACTACTACTCCAATGCCAACAATTACATATTTCGGATATGGGTCTCAAAAGATCACTTTCTTTGAGCAAAAGGAAGTTGCATCTGTTGGAGTAGAAAATGATGTGGCTAGAGAGCTTAAGGCCATGAAGGAGACGATGTCTCTTTTATCCAATGAACTTGTGAGAATAAAGTTGAATTCTTCAAAAAACCAAGGCAATCATCCAAGACAACTTTCTACCTAGAACAATTATTCTCAAAATTAGAGCGAAAATTTTGGCCTCTACAACAACATCAACAATGAGAATAATCGTATTATAGGAATGAGTCCAAGTAAAAATGGGTATGGGCACAATGATGTTTCGGATCAGCCTCCCCAAATCATGGAGAAACAACCTTTGTAATTTAGTGCAATGATGTTTGAATCATATGATGAATCTACAGGAGGACTAAATGATGAAGATGGTCAAGAGGAGTTTGCGTTCCCATTCAATGAAGAAATTCTTCCAAGTGTCGATGTTGCAATAAGTGTGGATATGCCAAGAAGTTTTGAGGACACAAGAAATTTTGAAGTTTCGAAACTCCATGAAGTTGCAAAAGGTGATGGAAATGCAAAAGATCCCGAGGTTGGTGACATTTTTGAATCACAAAGTCATCAAGAAGAAGACACCAATTCTTCCTGTGGTGATATTGATTCCCCATTGGATAACGATAAGCTACCTCCTTCAAAACAAGATTTGTCATTAGAAGAGATGGATAGAGTGTTCAATTTTGTCTCAAGCTTGACCGAGGAAATGTCTATTTGTGGGTATTCCACACACATATCAAACCACGCAATAACTGAGTCATGTAGGATCCATCCATTTGGGTTCCATTTAGAAGAAAGTCACCCCAATTTCTTGTTAGCTTGGGAGATCGCTATGGAGGGAAAGTATGATTTTGAACAAACTTCTTTGAGATACGATGCATAAAACATCTTGGTCGATAATGATAATGAATCCTATAATTCGAAAGGGAGGCTGGGAATTGAGTTTCCTAGTCTAAGGGAACCTAGAGTGGAACCTAAAGTGTTTCCATGTGCACATGAAGTGGTGTACCATGAGATGAGACCACCAGAAGGAGAAATTACAATGTGTGAGTGTACCCCTATGGTGGGGGACTTGTTGGATTAGGTGATATCTTTCCATTATCCCTCTTAGTTTGATGATTTTCAATTTGAATATGATGCTAAAGGTAAGAGAACTTGTTTGTGGATTAATCATGGCTATAAAGAGTTACCACAGCTTCTAATTTTGTGTGATTTGTGCTCGGAATTTGAACCAAGATTGTCCAAACTTTATTTTTTTGAGTACAAAGACAAGTCAACATTTTTGAGAACTATATGGGGTGGTTCATTACTATTGCACGTAATAAGAAATCTATTGACAACCACCCCACATTCTTGTTATTCAAATTTTTTTGTAGATAAGTTTTTATTTTTGTTTTTGTTTTTCTTAGTCTTTCTTAGTCTTTCTAGTTAGGTGTTGCATTTTTGCTTTCAGTTGTGTGTTCATTTTTAAAATTTTATTTATTTATTTTAGTTATGTCAGTCCTAGGGGGTAAGGTGTACTTGAGATTTTTCTCAAGATTTTACTAACCACTCTTTGGTCCTGATTTCAGGAGGAGGTATTTCTTTGTCAAAACATTTGGACGATTGTGTGTTTTATACCAACCAAGCAATAGAAATTTCTTGTGGAATTAGGGGACTTTCAGTTTGGAAATAAGAAGCCTAGACCAACAAGCTCTCCATAGTTTGAAAATTTTAAGATTTTGATCGTTTTGGGTGCTGTTGAATTCAAGTCGAAGATGATTAGAAATGATCCAAACTCTAACTAGTTCAAATAGGAGGGGTCTCCTCGAAAGGTTGCTAAGATCATTGTTTGGCATGAGAGTTTCCTAAAAAGTTCTAAAAGAGGAATGCAAGGGATGTTCATAAGAGATCGAATCTAAGAAATGACATTGATGTTCTGACTACATAGTCTAAACGTAGTTAGGATGCAGAATTAAAAAAAAAAAAAGAAAAAAAAAGGAAGAAAAAAATGATGTTAAGTTTGAAAGATTCTAAGATCTAACATGGCAAAGGATACACGCTTGTTTCATCAAAAGTAACATTTTGAATGACATAGAGAAATTATGTAAAAGGCCATAAGTTAAAAGAACATGACATCCCGCCAAGAGCCCTCAAACTAATTCTCTCATCTGGTCAAGCAATTGATTGATAAAGAGCCTTCGTGGAGATTCTAAATGAATAAGTTGGTAGGAGTCAAAGATTGTTTTGAGTTGTCAGAAAACTTTGATTGATTGTAGCCTGACACATCAAAAGGAATGAATAAACAATGCACACACTAAGCTGGAAGGTTTCGAGTTTTGAGATTTTGACTGAGAAGTCATCCAAAAGATGCTTGGGATGTTCGAAGCTTGGTTGGTGTTTGATACACATTGGGGCGTGTGTTGTGGACCCCCTACTTTTTTTGACTCCTGTACTCACAAATCGAGTCAGGAGAAGAATTTTTGTTTGAAAGTTGAGTCCAAAAATCACAAAAAAAATCAAAAAATTGAAAATCACAAAAAATCAAAAAATTGAAAAACAAAAAAAAATCAAAAATTGAAAAACACAAAAAATTAAAAACCCAAAAAAAAAAGAGAGTTGAAAAAAGCACTGTGCACTCACGCCCACGACGCTCAAGCGACATGCGCCTCGCGCCGTGCACCCGTGACGCTCGTGCCATGCTCCTGAGCACATGTGCACTTGCACGATGCTCGCACCTCACGCTTATGTACCGCTCACGCGCCGCACAGCTGCATGCTCACTCGCCTGCCGCTCGTGCCGTGCGTCGACGTCGAGTGCCCGTGAGCATGTGCGCTCGTGCGCTGACGTCGAGCGCCCTCGCGCATATGCGCCCGTTAGCCGTGCACCCGCATGCCACGCGTCGCCTCATGCGCATGCTTTTCCATGGGTTTGCGCCTCGCACGCGTGCACTCTGATGCATTTCATACGTGTGCATGCACGCATGATCAAGGCGCCTCATGCGCGTTCGTGTTGTGTGCTCCCAAAGCACCATGTGCCCTTGTCAAGTTATTTTTTCACCTTCAGTTTTGTCCGAATAGCCATAAAAGGGGTTTAAAAGGGGTTGATGTATATATAATTCCTTATACTTAAGATATATTTTAATATATGCGACAAATCTTTTGAGATAGGTTTCAAACCTCCCAGAGATAAGGTAAAGATTTTAGAAAATTTCAGGGCTTTAGAAATCTAGACTTAGCCAAATTTCAGGGCTTTAGGAATCCAGACTTAGCCAAATTTTAGGGCTTCAAGATTTCAAACTTAGCTAGATTTCAGGAATCATCTCCAATTTTTTTTGAATGGCTAGTGTGTCTTTACTATGCATTGTTAACTCTACGGACTAATGTTTGCTTCTTTTGTAGGTAAAAATGGCATCCTCAACTTGTTGAGGTCATAACTCTTGACTCGGGCCTCAAAATTCAAAATTGCTTACACTGTTGGAAAGAAGAACTGAAGATCTAATTTTAGTCCCTAAAATAGTGAGCTTTTGGTAGCCTAATTTTAAGGATCCATGAAGGTTCTGACTTGAAATTTTGAGCAAAAGACATCCAAAAAGGTCATTTAAAAATGCCTAAAAAATTTGTGAAAAAATATGAAAAAGTTGCAAACATTTGATCGTTTTGGATAATCTAGATCACATGGTTTCTCGCCAGGAAGGATTGGACAGGTGGAGAGAAGACAAAGGTCAAAGATACAAAGGTTGGACACATAAAGCAAATCAGGTTCCTCATCTTATGCAGCTTTTTGGGAAAAGATTCAATGCAGGTGCCTTGAGATTTTTGATTGAAGTAGAGGGAGTGTAAGTTTATGAAAGTAATTGGCTATAAAGAAGGTGTAAATCATCAAAAAAGGGCATGGAGCGTATACAAAAAGTGATCTAAAACTTCATTTGAGAAAAACCCAAAAATCATTTTCAAAATTGAGAACTTTGATTTTTTGGCGAATTGAGCTCCGCAGGTCCACAGCTCCATAGCTTCGCAACTGTGCAACTTCGCAAGTACACAGCTCTACATTTTTTGAGCTTTGCAATTTAGAGGTGCGCCAATAGTTGACTACTAGTTCCAAAAATATCACTTTCCATGCATTGGGAGCACATTCTGATGGCAAGTTAACTCCAACACACATCAAGTGAAGGGCTAGATTCTATTTTTGGTGTCTCCATGCACTTCTACTTCAATTGATGGCTCCATCCTACTTTGTCTCTCATGCTTTCATTATTTTTGACATGTAAAGGGATCATGCATCCAATTAATGAATAAAATATGGATGGAGTCCCTCTAAGCACCAGTTAGATTACCAGTTTGTATATATTTAGTTTGTTTTAATGTTTTAAAATCATTTTATTGCATTAAGATATCTCTCACTCTCAACACAAATTGAGGAGATGATTTCTTATAAATATCCCATTGTAAAATGTAAAAAGGGCCTCCGTTATAATGCAATAAAGTTATGCTTTTGTTGCTAGCATTTGGAGTGTAGTTATTCTTTCCTGAATGTGTCATTATTTTGTGGATTTTATTCATGAGATTGTGATTGAGCCAAAGGTTTATTGCATTGTTTCTAGTTGTGCAATCTTTTAGTTCTGGTGTTTGCTACAGATATATGAATTTCATTGATGTAACGAGCTTGAGAAGAGATCACCCAATTGTGTCTACATAGCTTTTTGTCTCGCATGAGCGCACTTTTCGTGGCCTTGTGATTTGATGAAGAGTGAAACATCATCCGATTTGTTAAAGATTCTCACCGACGATCACATTAGTGGATTCTAGGAAGCACTGCTCCTATTTTCATTGGTTTCCTACTGATTTCTTTGAAGGTTTAACTCGCAGCGTGTTGTTTTTTGTAGCTTATGTCCATTTAGGAATTTCAATTTCAAGTTATTTGATTTCATGTTATTTTCTTTGCTAACCCCCATGTTAGAATAGGACCTCATAGTAGCTACATTGTTAGAGTTGCATTCATTGAAAAATAGAAAATACAAAAATATTGTTCTTTTGGTGTGATATTTTGAGACAACAAACAGATTTTACTTGATTCCAAGGTAAAAGAGTTTTTGGAACCAGCAAAGGCCTCCTCGTGAACATTCACATTTATCTTCTACTGAGCAAATTTTGGTACATCACAAGACAAACACTGAACCTTGGAGCGGATCCTTAAAAAGATTTACTTTTCAAGAGAGGAATTACACTATGGATTCCTATCGTTGACCTCATGCAAAATGAACGCCAAACAGTAACTCAACACTGGAAGAAACACTCGGCATACACTAGGTAACTCAGCACATGAAGAGTCACTCATGATACACTAGGTAACTCCGCACATGAAGGAATTGCTACAATAACTCGACACATGAAGGACTGCTAGGCACATGAAGGAATTGCTATGCACATGAAGGAACTGCTAGGCACATGAAGGAACTACTAGGTACATGAAGGAACTAGACTGCTAGGCACATGAAGGACTGCTAGGCACATGAAGGAACTACTAGGCACATGAAGGAGTTGCTAGGCACATGAAGGATTTTCTAGGCACCAACTTGCAGAATGAACAAAAATGAGCAGGATAACAAGGCAACCCAAGATGCTCCTACATCAAAAAATTAGGTGGTGCATGTGAAGGGGATGCTAATTATTCTACATCACCATCAATGATAGAAGGAGGATGCATAGAGAGTGAACCTTCTCTTGATGATTATCCTATCTTATTTGAGTTTGCAGATGTTTTTCCTCGAAAGCTTCCTAGTATGCTACCACCTAGGTTAGTTGATTTCCAAATTAACCTTGTGTGAGAAGATGAACCAAATAACTAGAGCACTATACATGATGACTATGCATGAGCTTAATGAGCTAAAGATTCTATTAGTGGAGCTTTTTGAGAGAGGGCATATTCACCCTAGTGTGTTACCTTGGGGCACACTAGTGATCTTTGTGAAGAAGAAGGATGGATCACTTAGGTTTTTCATTGATTACCAACAGTTGAATAAAGTAACCTTAAGAATGGGTATCCACTTCCTAGGATTGATTATTTGTTTGATCAATCATAGGGTGCCCAAATATTCTCAAAGATAGACTTGAAGTTGGGGTATTATCAATTCAAGATCAAGGAAATTGATATCCACAAAACTATATTTTGTACAAGGTATGGCCACTAAAAGTTCATTTGGGTGCCATTTAGCCTCATACATACTCTAGCTATACTCATGAGTCTGATGAGTGGAGTATTCCATACATTCTTGGATAGATTTATTGTTGTATTCCGTAACTATATATTGATATATTCTCACAATGAGAAGGAGCATGAGGAGCACCTGGGATAGGTTTTACAATGAGAAGGAGCATGAGGAGCACCTAGATTTGCACCAAGCCATGAAATATTGAGCATCAACAAAATATAGATAAGCTTCAAAATAATCCATGTACAAGGGTGACTATAGAAACTAGATAAGAAGCTAGTATCCACAAAATGATATGTGAGAAATGAAAATAAATGTGAAGCTTCTTATCTAACAACACTTCTTAGTGACTGTTACTAAAATTTTGCACATGCTTAAAATTTTACTTCAAGTAACATCACAGAAAGAATTACAGAAGAAAACATTCGTTTTCTATTTATTCACATTTCATCATTTTGCAATCATATAAAATCTTGAGCAAAAGAGATATAGTGTTCATTGTATAAATTGTCACTGACATGTACAATTTTCATTTTTACAAAATATGAAATGAATGGAAGAATGCCAAAATATCCCACACAAGTCGTGAATACATTTTACTGTCTTTCATATGTACTAAAAACAAGAAAATAAAGCATATGTGAGAAAGTTAGAGATAACCAGTCAGTGCCTTTTAGACTTTGACCGATTAGGTGTTCTCTAATATCACCTTGTTGCTCCTGGTCTAGCCCTCGATCCAATAAGCTCTTGGTTCTTCATTTTCCTGTATGGGAAAAGGTGGGGTTAGATCTTTTAAGATCTAAGCAATGACTGATTACTTGTAACTGTGTACCCACACATGAGATTTTTTTCCTTTTCTAAATACATATGAAAAACAACAAAATGTATTTCAAGTGCTCTAATGAAAAAAGAGAAAAATATAATGTTAAGGGGACATATTAACTCTGATATGAAACTTTCCATTATAGTCAAGAACAAGCTTGAAATTATAAAGCAGTGGTTTCATGAGTGTCACGAGCCCGTGCTCGAACCTCATACAATACCATCTTAAAGAACAGAGCACTAAGGAGTTAGCATCATTGAACAAAGCTCAGGAATTATTTCAAATCAAAATAATCTTAAGATCAAGGACAGAAAGGAATAACTAGTGTCATTAAAAGAAGAAAAGAGAATCTTGGTTTCTAGATGCTCAAATGGAAGCTCTTGCAGATTTCATAGCCAGAAAGAGAAAATGAAAAGAGTGAGAGCACCAAGGCAAAGAGCAATCAAGATTGGTAAAGAATGTAATGACTGCAAATTGGAATAATAGGTTGTTAAGGTGATTTTGGCTTTGTTAATGAAGAGACACACATCAAAAGGGAACATATTATTCTCATGTTTGAATAAGATTTATTGGGGTCATGGTATTTACAGGATATAAAGAGTCTCAACATTCTACTTTGGAGAATATTTTTTCCTTCTTACATTGAGAGAGTGTGCTATATTAGCTGGCATTATACCAACATCATAAATTCTTTCTCCATCTAAGGGTTCTAGCATGGATTGACAAAGATGTATTATTTAAAGACAGTATTCAGCTTTGAAAAAGGAGCAACAGTTATCAAAATCCCTATACAAAAGAGTATGATATTCATGAGTACTAAAGGACCCAATGTCAATTATGACTGTTGCATTAGTTTGAGGAGCTGTTGTACATGCACAAATACAACAAACCATAGAATAGCTGAAATCAAAGACAACATGTTTTTCAACCTCTCATGGTAGACCAAAAGGCAACTCCATACGCTGTTTTAAAGTGCACAAAAATTGAGATATATGTAGCAGACCTGTGTATCATGGTGATTGTTGATCCAAAACGAAAAATCTCACCAACTGGAAGATTTTCGCAAGCAAAAAAAAACAAATTCTCAGCGATAAAAATGCTTCTAGAATCATTTTATTTGCTGGAAAATGATAAACAGTTGGAACTCATCTAATTTCCAGCAAATAAAATGATATATCAAATGTAAAAAATGTTGTTCCTATCCCACATTTACATCTATAGTAGTAACAAATCACGCAAGGGAAAGACTAGTTTAAAAGAAACAAAATAGCTTACAAAAGAGAACCATATCTTCAGACAGTGGCTCGAATTAAGAAGAAAAAGCCAACAAACTTTTCAAAGAAAAGTTTCACTTGGCTATTTTAGCTCAAGTTTCCAGCAAGCAAAGCTCAATGGCATCCAAGTTGTAGTTACTAAAAGAGATCAACAAATATTCCCATGGCGAATTAACCAGTCTTCCACAACAACTAAAAATTAAATCCGAACAGCATAAAAGTTTTAGCAAAGCTCCAAATTCATTCTAGCAAAAAGCATAATTTATGGTGGCATTTTAAAATCTCAAACATCACACAAATATCATTCATGCCAACCAATAAAGCAATACAAGCAACATCAAAATGTTTTAAGCAAACAAATGCTTAAAAATACCTTTTGAATGGCAGCTTTGAAGTTTTTTTTGCTCTTCATCCTAAAAACGTGGAACACATGTTCCTTAAAATGGCGAACTCTTGCAGCTGGCCAGCATTCAAGCTTGAAAAAACTAGTATATTCATCATGACGGCTGTAAGAAACCCTCATCATTTTTCTCCACTGCTCCAAGCCTCCAGAAGTCAAATGAAGATGAAAATGATTCATTTTAGGGCATTCGAAATATCATACCCTTTTCAATATTGTAGTTCTATTTGGAGTCCGTGGCTTTTAGTGGGATTTTACATCTTTTTAAAAAGTTTTTATATTTGAAAGGAGGGGGGGTTGGTTTATACAATGCCTTACTAAATATTTGAAGTAGATAAAATATATGCCTTTTAAAGCTTTTTGTGCATTTAGAACATAATAATGATATTAATGATACCAAGAAGTCATTTAATATTATCTTCTTGCTAAAATGCACATAAAGTTTTTATTTTTTGCATTTAGTTCCATGTAAATAGGCTATTAAAGTGATTCATCATTTTAATATTTTTATTTATTTTCAATGAAAAACAAAAAAAGGTTATTTTATTTATTTTTTCCTTTTGCATTAAAGTCTAAAATGTAAAGGAAAACTATTTTAATGATAACTTTTATAAATCATTAAATAGTTCCTATTTGTCATGCAAAAGGAAATGAGTCATCCTGTTTCCCTTGTTATGGTCTTTAAGTTTTAAAATCAGTTGGGAACCTTTGGAGCAAAAATAGGCTTTATGGGTCGAATTTGACCTTATCATAACAATTAAGTGATATTTGTTAACTGTTAGAGACTTTTTTGGGCAGTTTAAGATGAGTCATGGGCTCCATAATGAGTCAGTGGAGTCATATGAGAAAAAGACATTAATTTTAGAAGATTCTAAGCCTTGATTTGGAGGCTTGATTCTTGCATTCGACCCAAGGGTTGGAATTGTACTTATTGGAGTTTGTGAACTCATCTATAGAGGGAGTTTTGATTTTATGACAAAGTTTTGAGACATCTTTTGAGTCCTAAGCTTTGTTATAGGGTCTGTAATTTAACATTTTGAAGAAATAATGCCAGTGACAGCAGTGTGATTATGCTTTATGAAGTAAATTGTTAAGCTCTTTTCCTTTCTACAAATTTTGTGTGTGTCTTGAATGATTTGATAAGTTAACTTGTGAATGTTTTCTTTAGTCCTTGTTTTCTGTCTTATTCCAACACCTTTTTGTAGAAAAGTAAGTTTGTTTGCAGGTTATGATATGTGTTTATAGGTGAAATTAGTCAAAGTGAGGTAATAATTTATCCTCTTTTTGTAGTTTTAGTATTAAAACCTTATCATAAATCACTTGTGCAAGCCTTTATAGGAAGATGTGCTTTATCTGTATTTCATAGAACTATATAATCCTCTTTGTTACATTTGTGTTACGTCTTCATAGTAACTTCTGGTGTATCACCTCTTTTCTTAGTTTAAGCTTTAGGTTTTAGGTTTATTTTTTGCACTTTCTTACCTTTTCCCTCTAAGTTTTCATTAAGTTTTAGAGTGTTTCACTAAAAGATCTAATAGGAGCTGGCCTAGAATCTGAAGGTTTCATTTCATTATCCAGTCTCACATAATGAAATGACTCCCATGTTAAGTAAGGGTTATTGAACATTACCAGTTCAGTAGTGTGCAAATCTTGAAACTTAACAATGACAACTCATTAATCAAGCAGTATAGACAAGACATACGAACTGTTTGATAGAATGATACCATGGTATTTGTTAAAAAGATTGTCTAAACTTTCATTCAAAAGTCAAACATTGGTAGGCATCATGTTGGAACTAGAGGACATCATGCTCACATGGAATCGAGAAAGCTTGTAGAGGCACCATAGTGAAGGGAGACATGAATCATTTGTTGCAATGTGTCAATAGAGAGGTCATCCCATGAGATGGATAAAGAGTGGAGTGATAATTACATAGAATACACTGATAGAATATGCACAATATGGAAGCATATACAAGCACATGAACAATTGGGCAAGAGACCTCAAGAGATTGAAATATTGGAAATTGATTGGTTTTATGAGTAATATTCATATAAAATGTGGCTTGCAAAAATACCATACTGTAATGTGGCTTGCAGAAATACCATGGAAAACTGTATTTGATACTGCTAGATGGGAACAACTAATTTTTCATTTTATTGTACCTAATCTGATGACAGTTGTAGAGGAATTTGTAATCAACCCAACTAATCAACAACTAGACCCAATTTACTAGGTTATGGCTATTTTCTTTCTAAAAATATCTAATATGATGTGCTTTTGCAAAATTTCTTATGAACTCTGCCCTTTTTTCGTAGTCTACATTATTTTTTGTGGAGGATCTTGAGGTGAGTCACTTAGCATGGGTTGAGTGAGTTTTATTGTTTTATTATTTCAATTTTGGAATATATATGTAGTTGGATCAATTTTTCTGTTGTACTAAGATGTAAGAAGCACATCCAAAAAGATCTCTAAACAATAGAAGGAAATATAAAGAGATACCTATTTAGAAGGAAAATGAATGAAAATTTTCATATCCCTTGAAGAAAATGGTAGAGCTAGGACACAACAATGAAATTGTAGAGCAAGGGCACAGAGATCACAAGGGCATGACATGGAAACAAAATTGCAGAGCAAGGGCATGCCAATGAAATCATAGGGCAAGGGCATGACAATGGAATGCAAAGATCACAAGGGCATGACAACCAAATCACAAAGCAAGGGTACTACAATGGATTGTAGAGATCTCATCAATGAAATTGCAGACCAAGGGCACGAATACAAAATATAGAGATCACAAAGATGAAATGCAAAGATCACAACAACGAAGGGCACGACAACATTTATAGCTCTCCACCCCTGTTCAAAACTCTTAACCCTCTTTCCCATGTAACTCTCCATAATCAAAACAAATGGGAAATGATTTATGTCATGTTTATTTTTATTTTTATAGTCACTGGGCATAAAAAATATGACTCCAACATTGGTATTGCAATGTTAGGGACAATTGAAAATAAAACATGAAAATCAACACAAATTACACCACCATCACAAATTGTCTTCACAATTTGACCTCAAATGTTGTAATGTTGATTGTTGCTTTTGCGAAGTAGACATTTCTCTAGAGCAAGATGGAAATATAATTTGATATTTTTTCACATTTACTGAATCGAAGCTAAAAATACTACCAATCATATTTTAGATTTCAAGGCTAATGATAACAAAGTTCTCTCAGTCCCAACAACCAAGGCTAATGGAAATTGGGTTTTCTTAGTCATAGAAACCTAACATGTTATTGATAGGTTCATTTTCCTCGACCTATATTTAGTTTTGGGGTCATGTTACTAGTTTCATCTTACTATATTGGCTATTGTTTCCATGAAGCAAATAATTCTTTAGAGTGAAAAGAATATATTGCTAGAAATGGAAGATATATCAAATTGGTACATAAAATTTTTTGCATTTAATTTGATTCATATATCTTAAAAAATAACATAAATATGACTCAAGATGAGTTTGATATAGTCTAATGATGTAATTTTTAACAATTGGGAAGGTTTAAATTTTTGCTATCTCTCCTTTAGATTGGTTATCACAATATTTATAGGATCAATATAAGTTCTATTTTGATGGACATGCATATTTTTAATATTTTTGAATTGCATTGTAGAACTTTAGATTTCCATATTCATGTAGATATGGTTACTATAACAGGTCTATCATAAATAGGTGAGAAATTCTATTCCCAGGAAAAATCCCACAAATTAACTTGCTTGAATACAAACCATCCCATCCTTAGCCCCTTCCTCTCTCCCCTCTTTGCCTTCCACCCTCTCTCTCCCTCTACATGTCTCTCACTACAAACTATGTCTATAGAAATAAAACCTTAGAAAGTAAGGAGATATGACAGTATCCAAATTTAAATCACCAAGGATTCCCTAGTTTTTGGGAGAGGATTTGGCATGTATTCAATCCATATTAATTCACCTCCTTCCATTCTCTATCCATCACCAATAAATACTATTTTTTATGCATCATATAGGACTTTTTTTCAGCATGAGGTCAACATAATCCATTGTTATCACCTAGGAATAAAATAAGATGGAGGAAGTTGATGAAGAGGTTATGCATATGTGCATTATGGAGTTGGAAAAAAATATTTTTCCTAGGTATTCAAAGAACTCATTGTGGCTTGTGTTTATAACTAAATTATGTTTCTTGCTCCTCATAACACACACCTCTAGGTAAGAAAATTTGTGTAGGGGAAAATGAGAGAATGAGAACTCTACTTGTTGAATGTTTTTGAAAAATAGAGTGTTCCAGGTGGCCTGCTCATAGATTCTTTCTAGAGCACTCTTTCATAGTGCATTGTATATTTTCTCTACTTGGTTCATCTAATATTCTCACAATTTTTAGAGATACACAGCTTCATGATTTCCAAGTTCACCATCTATGCAATTATATATAGCCATACTACCGAGGAAATTAATTTCATTATAATTATTTTTCTTATCAAATTATGTATTAACCTTAAAAAGCATTAGGTATATTAGGATTTCCCTATTTTCATGAATGTTACTTGTTGACATAGAATAAAATAAGAGTTACAAGATCTACATCTTCATGCAACTAGTTTGTGAGAGTTGTGTTTCCTCTTCAATGCATGGCATCTTGATTGGTTGATAGCAACAAAAACACAATCAGATTTCTAGTTTTTAAAGAATGTTTGTTCTTTTTTTGGTGTTGACTACATGTTATTTTAAACAACTCAATCAATTTCTTAAAAAAAAAAAAGCACATACTCGATCAAATTATTCAAATTATGCTTATTTAAAAAACCCCATAAGTATTCTCTAAGTCATAAGACAGTCAAATCATTTGAATTATCAAATTACCCAAAATTATTAGTTGAGTTTTTAGACTTTCTTTAGGTGAATGATCACAATTTTGTTCACCATCTTAATATGCATGCCCTCTTTCCAGAAACCAAATTGCTATTTTATTTTGTTTCACTTTTCTAAATTGATTTTCAATAATTTTTTAAATTCTAATACTCATGTAAATTATTTTCACAAATCATTTCTAATATTAAATAAAAAATAATACACCTTCAAATCCAATCAAGTCATATCGACTAATACACTCAATATAACATTATCATATATACTCTCAACCTAGATTTTCATGAATTTTATTCCACTACTCAATGTCATGTTCATGTTTTTATTCTCAAAATGTAAAGAGTTGCAACCACAGTTGTAGATAAGTTTAAATGACTGTAGATAAGTTTAAATGGAACATCCTAATAAACATGCTTTTTTACATAATAATGTAAGGTTGCTTAATTAATAATGAACACTAAAATTGTTGGAAGTGACATTAAAATGAATAAAACACGCAAAATCTTAATTTGAAAACTTTACCATCACTTATGTAAATTTGATCTGAAAAGACGTGGGAGTTTTGATGCGAAGCAATCCCCTATGATCCCTTAAGACTTATTGTCCATTTCTTAGAAATTGGTGTCCATAAGTGTAAAGATAATTTAATAGATCATCATGAGTTTACAATGGACTTCAAGAGCTTGTTATCATTGAAGTAGTAAATTTGTTGATATAATTTGTTCCTATAATATTATTTATTTACCTATAATGAAGATCCATAAAAATTGTATAATTTGAGATGTTTTTGAGAAAATTGTCAAATCCTTTTCAAAAGATTTAAAATTTTAAAGCATAATTTCAATTTTTTTTTTTTTTAATGATGGATCAATTAGAGCTACCCTTCTTTCTGGTTGTATCATGATACAGGAAAACTATATAATTCATCACCCCATTGAATAAGAAATGCATTATTGATTTCAAAATCTAAATCTCGTTTCATAGCTAACATAGGATGGTGACATGGATACAAATACAAAACTCTTTTAGTAAAAAACAATCAAAAGTTTGTTGGTTGATGGAGGAATAAAAATTTAGTGTTATTTAATAATATATATATTTAGAATCATTTAATATAAATAAAAATTGATCCTTGTTATTAGAATTAGTTAAGGGGATTCCTTATCTTGTTCATAACATATATAAATATCTAAGTTAATTGAATACTTAAAACTATAAATTAATGATTATTTAGATAAATGCGTTGGACTAAAAGTGCAATTAAAATTATATTATTATTTGTATTTTGAAACTTACAAAATGATGTGAAAGATATATAAATCAATTTACTACAATGTCAATTTTTTAGGGATTACAAAGTTGACTATGTTATAATATGCAAACTAGCCATGTTTTTAATGGGTTTCAATTTGTGACTACAATATCAAAGTCTCTATTGTAAAAAGGATGTCGCGTACCACCTTGACTTTGTACTCATGAAATATGAAGTAGTCACAATTGAATTTCTCTCAAATTAATCTTCTAATGTCTAATATTTAGTTATGACTAACTTCTAAGACAATTTTGAAATAGTCATATTTTGGTTGGTTTTCTCTTTTTTTTTGTATTATTTTTCTTAGGTTTTTAAATAGACATATTTTGACTCATTTTCTCTTACATATTTTGTGTTACTTTTCTTAGGTTTAAAAATTGACATATTTTAATAAATTTATTCTTACATATTTTATATTATTTTTCTTAGGTTTTGAAATAGACAAATTTTGATTGACTTTCTCTTACATTGTGATATTGTTATCATGATTTAACTGTGTGATTTTAAGTCAAACTCATTGACCCATGTTTCAGGAGTAGTGATTCAACCTGAATCCATCTCTTATGAGAATAAATGGGACACTTAGCACTCGTTGGATCTAGGTGATTTCTCTTACATATTTTGTATTGTTGGTATATGTAATGTTCACCTATCAATGTAATGATGATTTGTGTAGTGAGCTATCATAGCTACATCTACATCTATGAGTTTCTTTTTTATAATTGTTAGTTGCATAGTTAGTTATTAAGCACTTATTTATCACTTGTTACTTTATGAGAATTTAACTTCTTCAATTCGACATTTATATTATGTGACGACTCTTTCTTTATGATATGAATTAATGGTGATTTTGAAAAAGTCACATGTTAGTTGACTTTTCTTAGATATTTTAGATTGTTGGTAAATATTATGACCACTTATACATGCAATGATGATATTTTTAATGAGTTATCATGACTACATGTGGGGGTTCCTTTAAAAAAATTGGTTGCATACAATTAGAGCTATTGGATTTCCATAGTCCATGTAAATGTTTATCTTTTTTCTGAATTTGATTGTGTAATAATTTTTTAACATAACAATGAGATTTTCACAATCCATGTAAATGTTGCACATAATTAGTTATTAACACTTATTTTTCACATAATACTATTTAACTTTTTTAGTTTTACATTTATTTTATGTGTTAATTCTTTTTTTAATATTTGACTTAATGGTAGTTTTTAAATAGTGTTATGTTAGTTGATTTTCTCTTATATATTTTTGATTGAGACATATATATAACATATACATATTAAACACTTAATTTTTAACATACATATGAAAGTTTAACCTGCCTCATTTTAATTTTTTCAATCTATTCTATAATTTTTATACATTAATACTAATATAAATTATGTTTATTAATTAATTAAAAAACTTTACATGTTCAAACTCAACTAAAACTTCACCCATCATCTTCAATAATGGTCCTAATAAAACACCAAAGTTAAAACCATCATGAATAACACAAAATCATTAAGATTCTCCACTTAGATTTCCATGAATTTGCTTTACAATTGAAGTGTCATATTCATGTTGGAGTTCTCTAGGTCGCAGCCCTAATTGTAGAGATAAAATTTAAAATGGACTATCTGTATATTCAAGTCGTCGTACATTATAATGCAATGTCGTTCAATTAATAATGAACACTAAAATTGTTGAAGATGCATCAAAATTAGCAAAGCACGCGGAATCATAATTTTAATCTTTCCAATCACCTTTATGTATGTCAAGGTTAGCACACAGCTTGGATCCCATTATGTCTCTATTTCTTAGAAATTGTTGTCTGCAAGTGTAAATACAGTTCGATAGCACATCATGAAGCTATAGCGAACTTCCTCTTTTCCTCTATTTTCTAAACTAGTAAATAAACTGATATCATTCATTACTGTAAAATAATCTCGCCACCCGTAAAATCGGCACCCCCTCAGTAGTAGATTATTAAATAAAACTAGTCTCAATTTTTGCACAAGCTTTTTAAAATGATAATTTTGTATTGTATTCAACAATACAATCGGATCCACTTCCTATCACAACATCACAAAACTCATCAACAAAGAAAAGGAAAAGCAAGCTTTCTGATTTAACGCCCGTTCTGCAGATATCAGAAGATGCAGACAAGAATAGAAATAGGAAGACGTCGAACATAAAAGTAATCGACTTCATAATCCAAGATCAATTTCAATGGAACGGGGAAAAAAGCGAGGAAAGAAGAGAAATTGTGCCAAAGTTTAACATATGGGAAGATCTGGAGGAGGCTGCTCAAGAGTTGATAAGTAATCTCCTCCATTTTCGACGACGAAAACCATGGCCAAACCCCACCCAATGTGTACATCCAAGTGACAATGCAAAAACCATGTTCCTGCACACCCACACAATCATAAAATAAATTAGACTACTACAGGAATATGGAAAAACATAGTGTGATTCGAAATGTCGATGACAAAAAATATATACAATCGAATTTAGAAACAAAATTCTGATATTGTTAACCATTATGAAAAAAACACACACAATCGAATCCAGAAACCAAAAACAATCCTTACCAGGATTGTCAGCGACAAATCGAATAGCAGCCCAGCCATTGACTGGAACATTGACAGTATTACGCATGGGCGGATCCAGAAGATTGAATTTTGAGGGATCTGTTGCAGCATTATAGTTCCCAAACCCTGATCCTACTATATAAAAGTCATATCCATGCAAATGAATTGGGTGGCTTTCGCCCATGAAGATATTAGTCCCCTGAAGAATCACCTGCACCGCCGTGTTATATTTCAACACTTTCACAGTGGTCGTCTTCAGGGGAGCCCAGATGCTCCTGCTTATGTTTTGTCCAGTGTAATTGAACTGCACCGGAGGAGTGTCAGGGAAGCCATTGCCGAACACTCCCTTGATCCCAAAATGATGGGCTTGGAGAATTGATGTAGTGGATGGAAGAACAAATGAGTGGTTGTTCATACTCGCTGCAAATCTTGTTCCATTGGGACCTCCGCATGAATTGTTTGGGCATGGAATGAGTCCCAATCCCACCGTGAAAACAAGACTCTCATCCACAGTCTGAGGAACAAAAACAGGGTGGTCTTGTGAGGCCAAGCTTTTAAGGCCCCTAGCAAACTTGGTGGCGGTTTGTGTGTCATTATACAATGGAAGTTGGGGCATAACAGGGGAAGATCTTGCTTTCTTGTATTCAAAGATGGCAGTGGTGGTGGTGTTATCAAAGGGGGCTCCCTGAGCGCTGGCATATGCTCGGGCTGCAATGTAGTAACTTCCTGCTGATTTATCGAAAGATACGAGTACATCTGTGGTTTGGCCAGGACCCAACATCAGAACACTTGTTTTGTAGGGCTTCGTATACGAAGCATCCACGCCTACTACAGTCATCTCGTGGTTTGCAATCACCACGAACAGATCAGTATTGAGTGCAGCGTTGATCACACGTACCAGATTAGTCTCTCCTGCCTTCACACCAACTTTAAATGTTTCTGCATTCATCAATCTCATCTATCAGCAAATTAGAAAAAGTTACGGAATCAAAGATTCAATAATAAATATGACCACGCTCACTTGAGCACTTGTAGAGATCTCCTGTCTTCCCATTGATAGTGAAAGCATTTGAGACGTTGGGGTTCGCCCCTGTTTTCGTTGCGTCATTCACCACATCTATAGGATTTCTATTCCACCATTCCCCTGCTTACAAATACATTAGGCGAGGAAGGCTATCCTTAAACATCATACATTGGGGGAGGAAGGCCATTCTTAAACATCACACACTAAGGAGAAAATGAAACTAGAAAAAAATAACTCAATTTTGACTATTTAACACTTTTAATCTTAAAATAAAGCTTAGTGCGCGTTCCGGTGAAGAAGAAAAAGGTATATGGAGATTAGAGTTTGTATAACAGATAAGATACACACCTAGCAGGAGATGAACCTCTTGATCGGGTTTTGGGAAGGGATAAGGTGTTCCTGTCTTAGGACGGACAATTAAGGCTCCATAAACGGTAGCTCTCAGCCATGAACTGTGAGCGTGCCACCAGAGAGTCCCTTCTTGACCGCTAATGGTGAATCTGTATGTGTAACTCCCTCCAGGCCGAATGGGGCATTGAGTTATGTACTCTGGCCCATCAGCCCACGCTGTACGCATCTGCCTCACACCATGCCTGATACAATTGGCACGCAAGTGTCAGAAACATAATCCTAACACATATTATTAAAACAATATGTAGTATGATCCTGCACTTTCTCATTCTGATGATAGATCATGTAGTATGATCTGGAATGTTGATGATAAAGAAATATACACAATCGAATCTAAAAAGCAATTTATTTTATTTTACAAATAGATTGTGGAAATCTGATAATATGAACATATTACTAAAACAACAAAAATGTTGGATTAGTGTTAAACACACCAGTGAATTGTAGCGTTGTACTGAGCCTTATTAATTACTTTGACAATAAGAGTCTCTCCATTGGTAATAGAGAGCGTTGGCCCTGGAAACCGATTATTTACAGTGATTATTGTGTGCCTTTGACACATTCTCACCACTGACTTGGATTTAAGCTGCAATGGTGCAGAAAAGCCTCAGTATCAACATAAGTGACAGTCATGGGCACACATTATTCTTTACGAGTTCAAAAACATGAAATCTTATATAGCTTGTGAGATACTTACAACAAAAGTGTGAGTTTGAGTGTGATTGTGCACCGAGTTAGCCAGGGCCGTAGGAGCAAGAAAGACAATGCAGAGAAGCACCTGAAAAAGCATAGGCAGAAAAGCCATGAATCCAGAGAAACGCTGATTGAACAGTGCATAGTCCATACTAGAAATATAATTGATCCCTAGCTTAACTTTGAGCACTGAATTTGCGTTGCATTATAGTGAGGAGGGATGAAATATTTATATGTGAAATTAAGGCTCGTAGAGTGTCGGGCAAAGTGGATTTGTTGGGTAGGTGAGCGTTTGGATGGGATGGTTCGCCAACAAACAACAAACATTATATTCCATCTCGCCCGCGGGGGCCGCTTTCAAGAACTAGGTCAGCGGCAATTGAATTTTTTAATATGAGACATGTTTCTACGTGGATCTTATTAGAGACTCCATTGCAAGTTGTTTGTTTCCCTCCCGAAGTTGACACTGACGGGATACTTACCTAGCAGCTGATGTTGAGAGCAAAAACTAAAAATTCCTCACTCATCATACTCAATGATACTAATTTAGCATGCTTTTATTATTTTTGATGTGCCTATAAAATATGATGTCTCTAGTGCATAATAGCATCCAAAGTTAAACTTAGCACTCATATATGAATGGGTGGATAAAGACATGATAGTTGAACTTTTACTTTCAAAGAATAATAGTTTAGCATGTTTTGTTCTATGGATTTTAATTTGTTTACTATTGTCTTGGGGAATCTATTGAATTGGGGAGAATGTTTTCTTTCATTAGATTTTTAGTTACATTGATTAAATAGATTTGGATGAAAATTTGGAAAATAATAGAATGAGTAATATATCTAATACGATGTATTCTTTTTTCATACTTGAATAAGAGCTGCGAAGCATCATGTCCCTACCATTAGAATATTTACTTTCTAGGTGGTAGAGGTTAAAGGTAGAGATGAAGTTAGAAAGACGGAGGGAAAAGCTTAAAGCTTGTATCTTGAAATGTTATGGAGTTTCAAGAGTGATTAAAGAAGTGAATTGAAAGTGAGATGATTTTGTAAGAGCATGTATTTGTAGGAAAAGTTGTCGCATTTACTTCTTCTATTTTTTGTTACTCGCAAAAAAGAAATGGTCTACCTGAAGAAAAATGTGTTGAAAGATTTAATTATAGTAGGGAACTGCAACATATTGGTTGTGTAATTTATATACTATTTTTTAAAATTAGAGATTCTACAAATTTCACAATGTGCTAAAAAAATACATTTAAAGACAAGTGCAAAGTAATAATTTGTATGCTTATGTACATGTATGTTATTCATTTACCCCTTCGTGTGAAGGGTCCTATACCCCTTTGAGTGAAGGAAAGGGTTATTTTTTTGAAGAGGTCCACAAGTCCATAATTTTTTGGCAATTTTTTCCGTTTGGAGGGCTCAAACAATGACTAAATAGGGCCATATTTTGAAATAGAAAATACAAGATTATCATATCCAAAATGAGATTTCCAATAACAATGCTTTACTATTATTATGTTTATTATAATTTTCTATTTTTAGTTTTATTAAATATAGGTTATCTAACCATTTTACGAAGTTCGTTTAAAGCTTCAAGAAAAATAGAAAATGAGAATTTTTTTCCTTCAAAAAAATGTATTCTAGAGATATTTGGGTGACCTTTCAATAAAAAAAGGAAAAAAATATTTGGATTTATACAAAGCAATGAATATTGATCTAAAACAACCTATCTGAAAATTACAGTTAATGAAACTTTGTAACTCAATAATATGTACAGTTTTGAACCAAATTGAAAGAAGACAACTATAATTGGTAGGTATCAATGTTACAATTCTAGTATTGAAATAATTTTGTCATTATCATATTTTGAAAATAGTTATGTCAATCCAAATCACCATCACTCTTTAAAAATGCAGATTTTTCATATAAACCACTTTTTGAAGGAGAACGAAGAATAGACTCAGATCAATTCAAATTATTTAAAAAAAAATTGTTAGAAACTAGAAAGTAAATGCTAAAAATCAATAGTTTATATCATCTTCAATTTCTTAAGATTTTTTTATTAATAAACATCTGAAAGAAATGTTTAAAATTTTTTTTGTTTCAATAACAAAGTTGGCCAAAAAGTGGGAAGCTAGTATTGTGGGACTTATGTTGATGTGATAGTTGAACTTTTACTTTAAAAAATGTTAATGATACTATTTAGCATGCATTTTTCCTATTTTACTAAAATGTGATCTTCTTAGTGTATGAATACTTTAGTATACATAAAACTAAACTTTTATTCATATGAATTGTAAAATTATAATAATTGGACTTTATTCACATTAGTCTTTTTGTGTCTAGCTATATGTATGATTTGTAATTTTTACAATCATCTCAAGGAATCCACTAGATTGTGGGAGAATACTTTATTTTGTTAGAATTCTAGTTAAGATTGATTCAAAAAAATTGGATGAAGGATTAGAAAAAACAAGAATAAGTGCAAGAGACCTAGCATAATGCATTTTTTTATCATACTTTAGTAAGAACTAGATAGAGTCATGTTCCTGTCACTAGGATATTTCCATTTTAGGTGGTATAAGCAGAGGTTAATGGTAGAGGTGAAGTGCGGAAGAGGGAGATATAAACTTAAAACTTGTAACCTAAAATATTTTTCAGTTTCAAGTGTAATTAAAGAAATTAATTAAAGTGTGATGATTTTAAGAGTGGATATATTCACGGGGAAAGGCATTGGATTTATTTCTTATATTTTTTTTTAAGAAATAAATAAATGGTCAATAGATGACAAAACACAAAGATGTGCAAGATCCCAAAATGCAATAAAGTGGCACTTTATCTCAGTGTGTTTGCACAAAATACTACAAAAAGATGTCAATAAAGATAAAAAGTGACATAAGGTTAATACAAAAGATAGTAATTAACCCATGAAAAATCATTTGAAGCAGCAAAATCGATCCCCGAACCACTATAATGCAAAAATGCTATAGAAAAACATCAAAACTAAAATATAACTATACCATCACAACAAGCTCAACCAAATTTCTTGGTGGTATATTTTTTGTGAAAAATGGAGACAATATGCTCAAGCTATGAGAAAAAACTAAAGGTAGGTACAAATAGAGCCAAAAGGGTTGACAGGAACACTGATACAATGTGTAAGTGATGAGCCCAAATTTGATAGTAAAAGGGCCACCATGGAAAAAATTCCATAAAAATCACAGTAGCTAGAAAAAAAATTGGACCAGCCAAAAAATAATAGGCTAGTGCCAAAAATATTACCGATGGCCATAAAATGATGTGTTAAAAAAAAATAGTGAAAAAATGCTAAGAGCATAAGAAAAACCCCTGTGTGGGCAAGAAAATTGCTAAGACATGCCAAAAACCACTGTGATAAAGGTAAAACCACTAGTAAAATTTGGAAAATGCCAAATAAACCCCATGAAACTACTCATTGAGAAACCACCAATGGAGGTAAAAAAAAATCCAATCAAGGCCTCCAAAGAACTGATCATACCCCAAAACTACTAGAGTTAAAAATCACCTCTTAAAACAAAATATGCTATCAAAAAACACTTTTATATGAATATGGATAGGTATTGGTGATGGAGGTAGTCCAAGTCCAAGCGTAGATACTTTCTTGTGCAGGCCTGACAAGTGTAGTGAGGCCTACAAAAAACGGTCACCCTCCATAAAACACATTTTCATGCACTCACATGGGTTGCAGGTTGGCATTGATTGAAGTGCACGTAGGGTCCAAATAGAATATTGCTTCTCCACCACATAGAATGATACATGGGCCAAGAAATTGTGGATTTTTGATCAAATCAGGTATAGTCAAATCATGTGTATTGAACAAAGCCTCCATTTCAGGTTTGAATTGAGTGCACAATTGGCACCAATATTGAAGGTGTTGATGAAGTCGTAGCATTGGTCTGGATGCTAAGCTATTTAAAGAAAACCCAAGGTCTGGAAACACATCGTTGGCCCAAGCTGGTCATAGATGAAAAACTTGTTAGGCAAAAAAGCACATGGATGAAGCAAAATGACAAATGGATGCGAAAATGGGATGTCAACATCCAAACTTGCTTGGATAACATTAAAGAAATAAAGAAGTATGTTAGTGAAAAATTCTGCAATATTCTATGGACAAGACACATAGGGCGAAAAATATCTTATTACATTAAAGAATTTAATCCCACTTCTAGTCATGATGAAAAGACCTATATAAGAGCACCTATTAATTGGAAAGCAAAAATGTTGATGATAGAACTTAGAACTAGTTCACATCGGCTACGATGTGAAACTGGTAGATGGCAAGTTCCAAAGGAAGAGTGGGTAGACAAAATGTGTTTGTTTTGTAATATGGGAATAGTTGAGACAGAGCAACATTTTATCAAGGAGTGCCTGGCATACAATGACATCAGATCTAGTTATACAGAGATATTTTAGAACAAGGACTTCAACTATCTATTCAAGGAAGATCAAGTGAATAGAATAGCATATTTGATTATCAAACTTCAGAGAAGGAGAGACAAGTTAACCAAAACTTTGCAATTGACTAGTTTTGCTCCTGTCTCAGGAGGGTGATTGCGTGGGTCCCATAGGCTACTTTAGTCTTGTGGATGTCATTAAAATCTATCATATCATATCATATCAAGTCAATATGCAAGTATAGAGGTCCAAAAAATGAAGAAGGCCATCAAAGTGTTTGGCCACATGTGGGATCATGTGCACCAAAACCAAGTATGGATATCCAAAACATTGGGCAGAAGACCTGAGGAAGGAGTGGCTCAACCTGCAAAAATTGTAAAATACTCCACCAATGCAAGGAGGACATTGATGTGGACGATTAGGGTACTGACAACGTTGTGTATAAAGCTGAGCACATGGCCCTAGGCTTGTCTATGGAGGTTGAACTACGAGTGCTATACATGGGTTGTCAGGGAGATGATTCATGGTGCAAGGTTGGGGCCCATGCCTTAAAAAGGTGCAGTTCACCATTTTTAATAAAAAATAATCCAATGCATTTTCAAAGTGGTTTTTGTTAAAAAAGGAAAAAAATTAACCAAAAGTTTTGAATGTGCTTGTTGTATTCAATTTGTTTTTGGGAATTTTAAAAATAATCATCACTTTGATTTTTCGTGCCCAAGGTTGTGCGATCTTGGGCTAATTTTTTTGGTCTCAAATTTCAATAGTAACCAAACTGGACATATTTTATATGGAAATAAGGTTTTTTGGATGCTTTGAGCTCAATGGTGATGTCTGTTTAGGCTCAAAGTGACCAGAATGAAGGTCCCCCTAGATTCAATACAATTTTTTTTTAAAGATGAAAACCCTCAAAATCTATGAAATTCTTCAAGATTAGGAACAATCTACAATAGATCTAACTCTAATACCATGTTGAAGTTGAGAAAATCTCAACCTGCAACTCCCAAGAATTACTGCTTGAAAACACCTATCATAGAAAGAGAGGAGCAAAGCTATGGAAGTTGGAATTCTTAAATCCACAGAAAATGAGACATTCTTGCTGTGCAAAAAAGAGATTAAAATTTTATTGAAAGAATGAGTAGATTTATAATTATCATCCTTATAAAAGGAGAAAGGTAAACCCTAAATGAAAATATCCTAGGTTGCATGATAGTAATTAATAAAAGAATTAATTATTGTATACCTAAAGTTTAGCTTAAGTAAACTAGAGATAATAAGTGACTTAATAATTTAAAAAAAATGATTTAATTAATAAGACAATATCATATTACTTTAACATTTTTTTAGATGATTTGATGTCTTTGTCTTAGTACATTCACACCTTTTCCATTAATGTCAAATATCTATGTGAAAAACATGATGCTATACTATACTCCAAGAGATATTTTTTAGGAGATCTATATGAAAGATATATATTTTATTGATGATAAGTTTGATCTTTTTACATCGATTTAGTTTTTCACATTATATTGTCATCAATGCCTAAGGGGTATATTGTTTGATGATATTGTAATTCTTTCAAAGGATAAATTGTATTACATGTTTTGGCATTAATATTTTTTCTTTGATGTCAACAAAGTTCTTTTGTTGTTAGTATTAACATCTTATTATGTAGAGAGATTGGATAAGTATGATTTCTATTTTACTAATAAGATGGTTGGCAATTTTAGATGAACTCATAAATTTCTATATATGATCATCTTGGATAAAAAATATTGATGTTACATTATGATTTGTGTGAGTTATGATGAGTTGATTAGAGTTCTTTAGAGTAGTCTCTTCTAGTAATTTCGGTTATGATTGAGTTATAGTATTTGGTTCAGTGCAAATTGATTATACAATATTTCATATTTGCTAACATGGTGATATGTTGAGGACTTGGATATGTTTTCTAAACTAGAGTAGTTCATCATTTGTAGATTTAAAATCTTATTTTTTTGACTAAGATTTTCTAGTGATGTTCCTAATGTCTTAATGATGTCATATTATTGTTTCTTGATCATATTGGTTGATGTGTTTGAGTTTAGAGGATTTCATGAAGAGTACTAATGTATTCCTGGCCAACTTGATTGGTTAGCATGTTGATATTGCAAGAGTGATTTATGGATTATGGACTCAAATAAATATTATAGTCATGCCCTAGCTATGTCCTAATTGACATATATTTGATTACATTGATTTTTGTAGCATGCATAATTTGTGATTGTTTTCTTAATCTTATCCAACTCAATTTCATGTTGATGTATTTTACAAAAAGATGGAATTTATCAAAATTTTCAATAGAGATATGATGACTCTATAGGATGAGAAGGTGAGCGAGCCTATTTTTTTCCTAATTAGAAAAGAGGTATGAATGGAGTTAGTTGAGATAGAGTATTGATGTAGTTCAGCATACATGAAATGTTATTGATCAATTCACAATTAAGTGGATTATTGTCCATATCAAGGTTGTTTCCCTCGTTGTGCTCTTAGGGTTGTCAATCTCTTGTATTTTTTTTTGAGAAATGAGCTCTAGGTTATAGTGAGCTTGAATGCATGTTCATTCCCACTTTACCTTTAATGGGGTTTAAGTACATGTACATTTTCTAGTGGGTTTGATTCCCATCATATTTTTTCCCCTAACTATGTTTCCACACAAAAAAATCTATTGTTATGTGTTATGGTGGTGTTGTTTTTTCCCCCTTAATGCTTATATTTCAGATCTAAGATGTTATGGTGATGATTTTTTTCGGATAAAGTTTTATTGCACAAATTATTGACTCCTCTCTCAATTGTGTTAGGTGCCTTGGTATTCCTAACAAACACATTTAAAATAAAAGTAAAATATGATAGGCAATTACAATTCCTAACCAACTTATGACATGTTCTATGATGCATCATAATGCATATTTGAATGGGTACATGAATTCCAAGTGACTCCCCAATTTTGTTAGTGGAATAAAATGATCATATAGTAGTTGGAAGGAAGCTATTATGTTAATCTACAAGTGGGTCTTTGGATTTGGTATTAGAATATTGACTAGCGATTTGGGTGCAATATTTTTGGCAAATTGGCTCATATTTTTATTATTATACTGGATTGCTTTCATATAATTCTATTATTGGATACTTGAGATGTAGATTTTTTCTATTAAATTCTATACTTCTACAACTATTATACCATAATTAAGTTAAATATTCAACTATGTTCATACTCTTACAAAGCCTTATATTTTTAAAATGTGTTTTAACCTATCATTAAATGTTACAATGATTTAATAATTTAGAGTGTTTGAGGTATGTGCCTTGAAATAAATTTTCCCATGTAAGTCATTATGTTATGGCTCTCCTTATTTTTCAAAATATCTATATTGCAACCATACCAAATTCTAAGCTATTAAATACAATATTAGACTATTTTACAAGTTAAACAATTATTAAGTGAGATCTTATAAAAAAATCTTATTAGTAGAAAAAATGAATATTTTAAATCACAGATATATATGGTTCTATATTATAAAGATCTAAACTAATCATACTTAAAAAGTACGATTCTTCACACTTCTTTTGCTTTTAGATTGTTCTCATGTTAAAACTATATAACAATACTTTATTAAATTTGGTTTCAATGCGCTTGAATTTTTTTATTGAATGATTATCTATCTATCTATCTATCTACCTATCTATACAGTGAAAATAAATATATGACACCATTGTCTAAATTTTTGGATGAGCTTTGCCATGATTCCTCTTGTAAAGTTATTAATTTGGCTTGAAAGTAATGATACTTCCAAAAGTTATTGAAGGGTACTTGCCTACTTATCTTGAACATCAATATTCTCTTATTCCTTAAATGTTATCTTTTGAGTGAGTAAAAGGAAAAGTGAGGTGAGTAGCTTGTATTTACTACAGTGATATCACTCATCATGTTGAGTATGAGAAAGATGCATTGTTATTAAATTTTATTTTTTAGAAGTGTTTCTCCAAAGACATTTAAAGTGTCCCTAATGTTCCTAATGACTTTTTTCCTCCTATTTATAATATTGTCGAGGGAAAATATTTTTTATGCAACCATGTTTAAAGTGGTGTGATGTACATTGATGAGGACTCCTCTAATAGTAAGGATGGTACCACTTGAGCTCCTTACTCAACTATTTATATTTGCATTTACCTAAACACTTGGCTTCAAGATTGTGTTGATATTATATTTTTATCCTTGAATATTGATGGTTTCATTTTAGTTAAATCAATAAGAAGGATGTAGGCAATTATTCTATATACTTATTATTGTCAAACACGTGTCTTGTTTCTTGTTGAAGTCTGAAGTAATTTGTTATTGTTTAATAAACTATTGCTAAGAGGTGATCTAAGATTAGTGATTTTAAAAGTCATATACTAGTTGACTTTCCCTTCGATATTTTGATCTACTATTGTAAACAACAATCTATGAATGTAATAATTCTTGAATAATAGATTATCATGATTATAAATAAAATTACACTTTTGTAATTCCTAATAAAATAATTAATTTTATAAACAATTATTTTCATATATTATTCTTTGAAACTTTAATTTATTCAATTTTACTTTTTAAAACAAACCTAGAACATTCTTTATACTATCACTCATGTAAATTATTTATGAACTATTAAAATTTAAGAAAACAACACACCTAACATTTCAATCAAAATCTCACTAAATTTTTGCAATAATACACTCACATTAGAACAATCATCAATAAAACAAAATCATATATTCGATCAACCTATTATTTGATGGATTTTAAAGTGGCTGCCGTAATTCATGCAGATTAGAAAGCTTAATGAACCATTAGACTAAGTTGTCATACATTATAATTCAATGTCGTTTAAGTAATAATAATGAACACTAAAATCGTTGAAAGCTGCACCGAAATTAGTAAAACACGCACAATCATGATTCCAACCTGCCGAATCAATTTTGCCCTTTAATCACGGTGGATCCCACACGTGTCAATTAATTGGAAAGACAATTTTATGGTTCACCATGGGTTTACAGCGAACCTCAAGTGCGGGTCGTCTGTCTGCTCGTGTAATTTTGGATCAGTAAATAAGTTGATATATTTCATTCACTTTTAATGGAGCACCAATAAAAACCACAAAATCAACACTCATCTTTTAGTAAACGTTTTAAAAGAAAGTATAAAAACTTCTTTATGCTAAATCTTTATAAATACAATCATAAATATGCCATTCTTTATGATAGTATTTTTAATTGCAAACCATTTGTAGAGTTCCCACTTCATATCGTGGAATGATTTGAGTGTAATTAAACCAAATCAAAACAAAACAGAAGCTTGTAGTTGTTTACGAGATGAAACTCTCTTTCATAATTGTAAGTCTTTTTCTTCAAATTCAAAATTGTGACTATAGAAATTGAGAGATATCTTCTATAAATTTTCTCATTGAAGAGGAGGAACATGGATAACTAAACTAGACATGTAAACTAAGAATCAAACCATTTCCATCAACACTGATTAAAGAATAATCAAATTCTATCAACATCTAACCATTTGGGATTCCTAAGAGCTATGCATGAGTTATGATGTGATTGAATTATTCTTTGCTATTTCTTGTTGACGTGTTAATAGATAAGATAGATTAAGAATGAGATCTATATGTAATTATGAAGATAATAAGCATACATAGTAAGATACAAATTAGATACATAAACTCTGAACTTACAAATCTAGAAAAAGGGAATAAAAAAGGAGCTTCTCACTAAAACTTGGACCTAAAAATGTTGGACCATATGGCTAGGAAAACTTTTCTTAGAGATTTTCAATGAAAATATACAAACTAAATTTAAATGAGGATGTTGATTTGATAATCTTCTTGAAGTTTATTAGAAAACGGTTTCAAAAAATGTAAGCCGCAACGATAAGGAATTTTTGTTCATGTAAAGCTCAAATATCTTTGTCTATCATTTTTGGATCTACAATTCTTTTATACTAAATCTAAATCCATTCTCACAAGAGGAGAGAAAAATCATGTTGGGCTATATAAGGAATGTTCTAGGTCAAGTCAAAAATGATTAAACCTTCCTTATAAAAAAAATAATGTATAAAAGAGACCTTGAATCTGAAGTAAATATACCATTGTCGTATGTTTTCCTTATCCTAGAGTCTTAATAAAAAGTTGATGATGTTAAGAGAGAGTTCATTCATGTCTCTCTTCTTGTTGCAAACATATGAACTTGATCATGGATTTTATATACAATGCTTGGTTCTCTAAATGTTATATCTATTGAGAAGTTGTTAAAGGTATTTTGACATTGTTGTCAAAACCTATGATCTAGTTAGTTGTTCTAGATGATGCATATTATTTATCTATTCAATGGAGTATGCTATGTTGGATGTTATTTCTAATCTAGATATGGTAGTATATCTTTTTGGGATATATGCAAAAGAAAGTTATGGCATAATAATGTAACATAAAAAAAAAGGTCTAGTGTTGATTATGTTTGTTGTGTAAATTCATATGCCACATTCGAAAAGTGAAATAAGGATCTTCAATCATAATCTTTCATAGGGGCTCAAACTAGATTGACACAAGTCAAGAAAGGGCTCTGATGCCAAATATAAATCCCCAATCAAGATCTATTCTTAGAGGACACTTTATAACAAGGTACATTCCCTTATTATATTGATTTCAATTAAGTGATTTTACAGTTTGAGTAATTTGACCAATTGAGATACAAATAATAAACAAACTTGTGCAAAAGCAAAGAGAGATGAAATAATTAGATTTGAAACATTCATATAGACTTCATGAAATAAAAAGTGAAGAAAAAACCTCACCTTTAATGTCAAATAGGAGGATCGACTCAGATTTGGAAAATTAGACTTAAAAACTATAAAAAATTGGAACTGTTCTAGATTTGGGATTTGTAGACTGAGATCTCTAGATTTTGAGAATTGGAAGGCCAAAGGATAGGGATGAATTCCCTTGTCTAGTTCAATATGGGGTTATGGATGACTGGGAAAAGATACAAGGCCATCTCAAAGATGATGTGCATGAGGTTTGGGGCTCTAGATCAAAACCTACAACCTAAAACCCAAGTCTACAATTTTGTATTCAATAACTCTGAGATCTATAGACCTTCAAGTCTATAATTAAGAAAAAATTATTTTATTTGTGGGGAGGGCTTTTTCTCAGTTAAGCCCCAGTTGAGAATCAACCTTACAAAGATAAATCATGTAAAAAATAAGACAAATGTAAGTACTTATGTCACTTGTCAAACCTCCATGGAAGGACTCAAATCTGTTCTTCACAAAGATGTTTGATGCTTGTAAAAATATATTGAAGATTAAGGATGTAATATTTCTCTACAAATGAAAATAAATCTACTAATACCAAATCATAGATTTATGAATGAAGATATTCTCTTGAAATGCTCCTTGAATTCTTGCTTGAATAGATGATGCCTTGAATTAATCTTGCTCTCACTGAATGCTTAAAGATGATAATGGATGCCTTTTATGCACATGAAGGATTTTATTTCAAATCATGAATGAAGTGTGTATTGTAAAATGAAGTGAGTAAGCCTATTGGACTAAATGCTAACAATCCCCTTTAGGATTTATAACATGGCTTAACTACCTCTTTTGTTCAATAAGGTGGTTGTATTAGGCATTGATAGGCTAATCTTTTGGTGCCATGATAACCTTATCTTATACCAAGTGGTGTTAGATCTTGGTCAAAAGTTTGAATCTCCTCGGGTAATGCTAAGGGGGGACTATTGGACTAACCACAAACATTTCCCTTTGGGATTTGTGATATGAATTCACTGCCTCTTCTATTCTATAAGTCTAGTGGTTGTATCAGACATTGACAATCAATCCTTTAGTGTAATGATAATCCTATCTTGTAACAAAGCCTCATTTTATAGCAATTCTAGAATCAAAATTTAAGGGTTGATCACATTGGGTGGGAAAACAAATTGAAAAAAATCAAAATAGGCCTGAAACCCAAGGAAAAATAATTAGGTAAAGGAAAATATCATCCCTTACTAGGGCATCATGGATGACCTTGTCACTTACCTTTTGGTAAGGGACAACTTTGGCACTTACCTTAAGGTTTTTGGGCCTCAAAATGACTTCTAGGGTCTTGAGGATATAAGAAGGGTCACCAAAAATGGGGTAGAAACTCATGAGTTGGAGAAATCTGAGCATAAATGCATACATTAATCTAGGGGATTATTAAAGGGAGGACTAAAAGGTCTTACATAGGAGTGCTTCTATTTTTAGATAGTACATTTATCCCCCACTTTAGCAGGAGTATGAGCTAAACTCGAGCTCACAATAAAGTAGATAAAACATATAAGATAGTCTTATCAAGACTAAGGAGACAAGGAATTAATAAAGCTCCCAATAGACTTGAGTCCTTGTTAGACTTGAGTCCTTGTTGTGTCCAAAATCAAGAAAAAAGAGATACCAGTAATGGAAAGAAAAAACAAAAAGAGTGTGATCAAATTGCCTAGTAAATTTTTTGTCTCTCATAATGAATCAAACCAAAGGGGTGTTGCAACAAAATATTGAATTAATAGCCTATAAAGTGTGTGTGGCATTCTAGTCAACCCATCAAGGATTTTCATTAAGAGAATTTTGTCTATATTCAAAGGAAAATCCAAAAGATGATCCAAGAATTAGGATGTATGTATCCTTAAGGGATCAAAAGATACAAGTGTACGGATGAGGCCTTGAGGAATGCCAATAATCTAAAGAGGGATCCAAAAATTTTAGGGGTTAGGCCTTTGAAAATGTTAGTTATAAAATAAGGGATCAAAAAAAGCAAAAACTTGGGCCTTATAGACTGTTAATAGTCTAATTTAAGGGATCCAAATATGCCAATAATCATAGTGTGTGTGTGTGTAAAATGTGAGTCGAGAGTATATCCCATGTTAAAGAAATTTTACTACTTCAATAGGAGAAATGAATTTAATAGAAGTGTGCATGCATGCACTAGAGATGTTTCCATTATGAAATGCCCCCAAGAGAGGACACACAAAGGGAAATAGACATGCAACAAAAATGTAGAGCACAAGAGGGATCCATCAACTCTAGGGTTAGTATGATCATATGATGATATGTGATATATTATGTCAAATATGAAATGTCATAATTCTCCAAAGGAAGTATAATTAAAACACAATGGAAGAAAGACACATAAGAGTTATGGAGAAGTGTATTTTTAGGCAAACTTCATAGAGACCAAAATGAATTTGATAATACCATGTTGCAACATCCAAAAAAGCATACACAAAGGCATGTTGACAAATAATAACTCATTTACAATACAATGTATTTATAAACATATAGAAGAAGCTAAGTATAAATAGAAGAAAGATTACAATATGTTTGATTACTTTATCACCTTGCACCAATAGAGTAACAAGGGTCATGTAAAATCATCTAGGCAAAGTATATAACAAATAACACATCACAAGGGAAACACATTACAATAGGAAAATGCATAAAGACCAATTCACAATAAGAACTAGTCCCTCATAGCTATCCCCCCTTTCCCCCTTCCCACCTTAGTCTATAGAATGCAGGGAAGGTGGAAAATAACAATAGAAGCAACATCAAGTATGATAGAAGGAAAAACAAATAGTTCTAAACAAGGACCATGCTAAGAAGTTGGGTCACTATGTCTAGGATTAGCAGTGAGTGTTGATTACTAAGAGAGTATATACATGGTAAGTCACAATGAAGATCAATATTCTCATATATATCATTTGAGTCACTAATTGGAACATTATTGTTAATACCAATATGAGTATCATCTTCATTTATATTAATCATTATAGAATCTAAGACACAAATTTCATCAACACCAAGTTTAGTCATATGCTAATTAAAAAGAGGTAAATAAGAAGCTATATGAGATGATGAAATTTGTTGACAGTTACAAGAGAAAAATTTGGTACTATCTTGGTATTTTTTATGATGTTCACAGGAACATTAGTTACATTTATATTTAGAAGACACTTCAGATGGGTGACGATCAAATTCCATAGGATCTTAAGCTCCTAGAAACAAAGGAATAGAAGGAACAACAATATAATGTGGGGTAGGAAAAGTAGTAGGTTATGGAGATGTTAATAAAGAAGGAACCAAATAGTTCATATGAAGGTCACCCTTAGAAAAAACAAGTTCATGAATCTTTTAGACCTTAAAATCCTAATAAGAGTGAAAGAGATGATTAAGATGTGGTGGTGTTGATCTATTAACACAAGGCCAAAGGAATTAAATGATAGAAAAATCATGAGCCCTAGAGGGATGATAAAGGATATGGTGAATAGCTTTCATCTCTCCACCATAAATAAATTTTAGGAATTTATGCATAGGAGGAGCTATAACTTGCATAGAAGAAGGCTAAGAAATACTAATCTTAACTTGTAATTCATCAGAAGTAGGAATAGCTACAAATGTATTGTCCACAATATTACCATAATGTATAGCGGGAAGAGCTATATTACCATGAAGAAAATAAATAAATCCATTCCAAGTTTTAATCCACACATAAAATGAATCATAAACATCCTTACACAATCATTTACTAAAGGTATGTTATTTAGTTATAACTTTACCATATAGTATAATGAAGGTGGAACTTTGAAAAGTTTAGTTTAGGCCCTTGAGCCTCCATTCCTCCTTAAGATTACCTCCAAGTGTTCACAAGTACTTACACCCTTATATATAATCCTATTAAAATTCTCAAGGGTTCAAATTTCTCAAAAGACTACCAGTGACCATTCTACACAAAGATTTGATTAGGCTTAAATTTGGATTCAGGACAAGATCCCTATTTGGGATATAAATAGAAATAGGCATAAAACTCCAAATATAATCAAGTAAATGGACGAGACATGATTACATGGACTTATGAACTTGAAATCAACCATTCATCTAATCACTGAGTACCCATAAAGTTGTCTACTCAAAATGAGGCCTATTTGCAATTAGGTTTGTTGAAACAATTTTTTGGATTTAATGTTGGAAATATCCACACAAGGTTACAAAAAGGTACTTTTCAAATACACTTTTGGGAGATCTATCAAATCCCAAGGGATCAGGTCCTAACCCTATCAATGCACCTCCAAACTCGCACTATGCTACGAAACCTAATAGGGCTACTTAAGTCAAAACTATAATACGACTATTAAGGGATGGTACATTAAAACTTTGAAAATATTTTTGAAACCTTTTGGAATCTCTATCAACACAAAAACATTTTTTTTTGAATCCCCCATTCACCTATCTCTCACTATAACATCAAATGGATTTCTCAACAACTAAGCACATAAGGGATGCTTGAGTAGGGATCGCTTGGAAAAATAGTAAATATGGGTTCCTAAGTTTGAATATTTGGAATCATAATGTGCATGGAATTTACTTGATTCACCCCCAAGACCATTGAAATATGATTGTGGCAAAAAAAATAGAGCCCCATTTCAGTGAAACCCTAATTTTATGAGCATTTTGAAACAACTTTCAAATAAATTTCTATAACTTCCTTATTCCTCCATCAAACCATATGAAATAGTGAGGTATAATAGAAATAGTATACAACCATTACAATAAATAACATGCATCAATCAACGAGGGGGTTGTATAGTATGAAAATGAACAAAATTCACTATTTGTATTATTGAAACTCTTTCAAATTATTTTTCAATCACCATTCTGGATTTTTTCATCCATGAAAAGGCTATATATACCCATCCTAATGGTTACAACCAACTTTTGAATTCAATTGGGCTGTTAGGAAGGTTTTTGCAATTTTGCATTAGAAGTTGTTAATGTTGCTTATGCAATATTGATAACATTTGTAAATAAATTAAGGTGTCTTGAAGATAAACATTGTATTTTATGTCTTAAAAGGGACACCAATTGACTCCAAACAATCCTAACTATCCTAGGGTATCTAATACTATGGAATTCATCAAAATATTCCATTTGACCAACCTTTGATCTAAAGTTTATAGGAACACCTTATGCCAAGTGACCATACAAGTGGGCTTCTACATTGAAACAAATGGATCCATTGATCCTTATTATATCTTGTTTTCCAATAAACATATTCTATAGGAATCTAGGAGGGGTGCTCTTGTACCAAAGTAAGGGTCAACTAAAACACCATGAGATTAGTTATGAGCTACCCTAGTAGTAATGCAAAGAGGACCATCAAGTGCATTAATCATCTCAACATTATCAAAGGTAATAAAAATCTTAGGTTGAGGTTGATATTGAGTTTTAGATTTAGGTTTGGGTTGGATATGTTCAACATGGTTGAGAAAATGGTTTTTCTTCTTCAACATTATCATCATAAATAATGTGTTTGTTGGGTGAAGAAGGTTGGACAATAGTTTTGGTAGAGTGGGATGATAAAAGGTTGGTATAAATTTGAAAACTTTGACTATGAGGTGCTACAGATTTTTTCCCATGAGTAAAAAATCATCAACATATATAGCTTTAGAATGAATGAAATCTTGGATACAATTCTTCAAATAACATATTTCCATGTCATGAAAAGGCTAGTGGTGATAGTGGAAATAAGCATTAACATCAAAATATTTAGGTAGAGGTTTACTAGTCTCCAATGGTCTAATAGTGAGAAGTTTAAGAATACTAGAATTGAGTAACATTCTCATCATATTATGAAAATAATCAGATAGAGGAGTTTAAGAATGATTAGGTCTAAGAAAAAATGACAAGGGAGATACAACTTTAGACTTGGATGCCATTAATCATCTATGACATTAGATGATTAAATATTGATCTTAATGTAATTGTTAGGCTTCTAAAAATTATTAGGACGAGATGCAAAATTACACTTATCAATTTTGATAGGGGCCATTGGGGTGTTGCTCTAAAAATAGTCACTTGTAGTTGATAATGATGAGGCACTACACACAATTATGAAAAAGAAGTATATTCTGTAAGAAAAAACTTATCTTTATTGTTCTTTTACAAATTACAAATAAAGATACATTCTATATCTACATTAGGCACAAAAGAAGAAATTTGAGAATGAAAGTGTTTAAATCTACCAATCAAATCACTGATCTTTTATTTAAATCCTTGTTTACAATGCATTTAGTTAGTCAAAGAAATTATAGGAATAATATTGTATTGAAATTATTGGATGAAGGAAATGACAAGTTTTTGAAAGGAATCAATTGAATAAGGAGGCAAAGAACAATACCATTGTAATGATTTATCTCAAAAGGTTCTATAAAATGACTTATGGAGATCATGATCCTTTATTCATAACAAAATTTACTACACAAGGTTTGAAATATTTTCACATGTGTCACATGACAACCCTTACAATTCTAAGTGTCAAGAAGGGGAATATCAATGTTAGGAGGTATAATATCTCGAATGATGTCCATGGACAAAGGGATAATATTATCACATGTAAGAATGTTACACTTTGTGTAAAATAAAAAATAAATTTGTGAGGTAAAAATTATTTTAAAAGGCTATTAATGGTTTAATTAATAAAGCAAGTGATAGGAAGATACACATTGTATGTGTTAGGAAATTTGGAGGACATGTAAGGAATTCTAGATGAGGCATGAATCATAGTGCAAGTGGTTGGAGGAGGGTTGGAATATGTAAAGGGAACAACATTGTAAGAAGACATAGATGAAGGTATTGAAATACTTGGGATACCTATAGAAAGAGTGAGGTTAGGAGGACTTGAATTTTGGAGAGAAGTGGTCACAATAATTGGCATATAGGTGGGAAAACTTATGATGAAAGTGATATCTAGGAGAGAAGGCTCAACATTCATAGAAGGGAGAACATATCCACTCTCTTGAGAACTATTTGCAAAAGATTTGAAATTGGTGTTGACAAGTGAAAAATACTATGCAAAAGGTCAATGCCATGTTCACTATTTAAAATAAATTTCCTTATGTCTTTTATAGTAGAAATTGTAGAAGTTTTTAAAACCAACTTCATAGAGCCTAAGAATTGCTTGCATGCAAAATAACCTATTACAAGGAAGAATGGAGTAAAAGGTGAGGATATGATTTTAAAAATAGGAAAGAACTATTTCGCAAACAATGGAATTGGATTACAGAATACAAAGGACCAACCCTTATAAAAGGAGATCAAGAAACCCTAAAGGAAAATAATAATAATTAAAACAATTATTAAATGTGACAATTCATAAAGTGAAATCTTAAGGCATAAAATATAACTTTAAAAAATAGTTAAGTTAAAACCTTTTACTCCAACACCACCCCTTTATATGAGTGACAATGTATCTATAAACAATGCACAAAAATTAAAGGAAACTACAATGCAGAAAGAGAAATTGGGTTCCAACAACATGGCCTCATGAGGTACCCAATCACAACCAAATCTCTTTAAAGTGGAGAAATAGACAAAACCACATGTGAAAAACTTTACTCCAAAAAGAGATGGAAATAATTTTGAAAAATAGCAAAGCACTATAGAAGCCTCCAAAATAGAGAATGTCCCAAAAAATATGGGAAAAAGAATGATCATGAAGAACACTACTGAAACTTAAAGAAGTTGAAAAATTTGTTAGAAGCTAACTACTAATCTAAAGAATCACCACTAAAATAGAACTTGATTAGGTAGAGAAGACTGTAATCTACATGAGTGCCCTCATATGACACTAGTCAAATTAAGAGGCAAACAAAGGAAAACAACTGAACTCAAAGATACATATGGCATAAAATACCATATTCTAAAGAGCTAATAAAAAAGACATGGAAGGATGCATCCAAAATAGGAACAAAAAGAAGAGTAGCTATATCGTATTTATGATCCACGTCATTGGAATATATAGGTACCCATTCATTGCATCTGCCTAACTAGCACACATGAACAAATATTGTATAGATAGCTCACTCCATTGAACCAAGGAAGCATACGAAGCAATAAGAGAAACCCCCACTAATATAAACTAGGGTGAGGTAATAGGAAATAAAGAAAGTAGACCATCAAGCGATGCATGTCAAGGAATCAAGAAGAATAAGATGCACACAATATACATTTTAGTGTTGTGAGGTAATCACGCTCTAGACACAAATCATGAGGCTGGTGTCATGTAAGGAACATTCACTTGACAAAGGTAGATGGAAAAAAGGAAAATATTAACCCCCCCATGGAAATTTATTAGTAGTGCATGTACAATAAGGAACAAGGTGTAATAGATCCTAAGAAGATAGAGCACAATGGCAATTTATTTGAGTGCATTTGTATAAATACTGTAGAAATATATCAGAAAAGATCAAAAGATACATAAGGCTTCTATATCAAAAAGTACAACCCAAGACAAGTCATCTTGTATAACGGAAATGATCCCCAAACTTGAAACAACCAAGATAATCAACATAGTACAAAAATAAAAATAATTGAATAGTGGAGTAGAATGTGGAAGAAAATCCACCATCACTGTAAAGTGCACAAAACAATTTTCCAATGATATAAAGTTTAAAAAAAATTGAGATTGGATGCTAAAGATATATCTTCTAGAGTGCAAAATTGAAGCCCTAAATTTGACAACAAAAAATCCTTAAAAAGAATCAAAAATAAAAAAATACCAGCACCACTATGATGATCTTAAAACTAGCTTTCTAGCAATATCTCATTTTCCAAAAATAGAGTTTGTATGAGAAAGATATGGCCAAAAAACTACACATAGGTCCAAATAGATCCAAAAGGGCTAGTAGGTATGTTGATGTGGTGTTAACATCATCAAGCCTTTATGTTAAATTTGATGGTTGTATGATCATCACAAGCAAAAAATACCTCCAATGAAAAAAAATATCATCGAAAAATTAGTCACCTGTTGAAAAAAATGGACTAGAGCCAAAAAAATTCTATGTTTTCCATTTTTGTTTGGTGGCTAGAATATGCACTGGAAGCCAGTGAACAATCCTTAGATGGAAGAATGATTGTGGTTACAAGTGGCCACCTAAGTTAGAGTATAGATGCAAGAAAAAGTGGCGCAACTTAAAAAAGTGTGTGACATGTTGTTGACTTACAAAACCTAAGGTGACATTGGCTCATGGAGGGTTCTTAAATAGAGAAGTATAGAGAATGAGGTGACGGGGTAGGGGGCCAACTAGCAGTGGTAGCTATGCTTGGAGGGAACAAGTCCTTAGGGTGGGTGAATCCCAAGGCAACACGAAGCACAAAGGTAATAGGAGGCCTACAGACCTTAGCCTACAATTATGGGTCACAAAATTAATTTCTCACCTTTAAAAAAATGAATAAATCATTATTTTAATTTTTTTGATTAAAAAATAACATATCACCAATCTTAATTTGTGTGCCCAACTCGTACAATATAGGGACAAATTATTTTTCCTTGAGATTGCAATGGTGTCCAAACTAGATGTCCCTTATATGAAAATAGTAGTTTTAGGTACTAAAAATCCATATGTGAGGTCCATTTGGGCCCAAGGTGCTCTAAAAAAGGCTCACTTCTAGATCCAATAAAAAACCTGAAACCTTCAAGCCCTTTAAGCTCCAAAATTATTCAAAAGATAAGAATAGGCAACACCATATCCATGCTTTGATACCATGTAGAAGTAGTGAAAACCAACTTCATAGAGCCCAAGAATCACTTGCATGCAAAATAACCTATCATGAGAAAGAATGGAGAAAAAGGCAAGAAGATGACTTTGAAAATATGAAAGATCTATTTCTCAAAAAATGAAATTGGATTACAGAATACAAAGGATCAATCCTTATAAAAGGAGATCAAACAACCATAAAGAAACCTTAAAGGGAAAATAACAATTTAAAAAAATATCAAATGTTACAATGCATAGAATAAAATCTTAAGAAGGCATAAAGGATAACTTAATAAAATAATTAAGTTAAAAACTTTTACTCTAACAAAATTGACCTCAAGATTATGACTATATTGCACTAGTAAAATTTTCATTTTATCCAATTCATTAGTAAGATTTTAGAATTGAGTGGGAGCAAAATATGAGGTTTCATCATTGTCATGAGAAGAATGAGAAGATTTGGGTCATTAGGAAGCATGGTTACGTCTTGTCAAGGGTCCTAGGAAAGAAGGAATAGTCAAGATTAAAGGAACCAATTACTATGCAACTTCTTCTAGTCAAGATGCTATAGTTGAGATTCAAAGTGATAAATCTCATACACAATGCATATACATGATGCAAAGAAACGCTAAATCTAATGAAATAAATACAAGATGCACCAAATCTAGGAGGAAATGCAAGATCTACGTGTGCATGCACTAAATTAATGTAAAAGAAATCTAACATAAATAATAAAGATAGAGGGTAAGATGTTGGGTTCACTAAAATGTAACATAAAAATTTAGGTGCGGTATTGTGTAAATTTTTATGCTACATTAGCAAATTGAAATAAGGACCTTCAAGAACAATCCTTCATAGAGGCTTAAACTTTATTGACACAACACAAGGAAGGGTGCCAATGCCAAATCCAAGTCCTTAATCAAGATCAATACTTAGAGGAAAATTTATGACAAGTTAATTTCACTTATTACAATGATGTTAATTGATTTTAATTAAATTATTATAAAGTGAAATTAAGTTGGCTAAGTGAGATACAAATAAAGAAAAAACTTTTATGAAAGAAAATATACATGCAATGACTAGATCTAAATCATCAATATAGACTGAGTTATGAAATGATAAATAAATCATTATATTAATAAATAGACAAGTCCCATAAAGAGACATGTCTTGTCTTGGTTTATTCCTCATACAAATACAAAGAGATCCCTACCATTTAAAAAATACATATCTTACAAACAATATATATACATTTGCAACAATCCATGAAAACCAACATGATAGAAAAGATTAATTATTATTAATTATTTTGATAAACATTTGAACTGTAATTTGTGGATAGATTATAGGAAGAACTTCAAACATGTGATGGTATAATTTTATTTTTTTGGAGAAAGTGGTAAGACACTATAATACACAACATCGATTCAAGGCTCATGCAGGAAAGAGCCAACAGAAAAAACTCCAATAATTGCCATGTTTACATCCCAAAAGGGTTACAATCTGGGAAAAAAAAAGCCAAAATTAATCCCTTATAAAATGGGAACCATGAATATGCGCCACCTCTTCTAGGAGGAAAACAAAAGCTAGAGATTACAGCATAAAGATCTTTAATGGTAAAGGCCAAAAATCCACACTCAAAAAAATAGACGACTATATCCATGCAACTTTAGATGACTTAGTATATAGCATAATAATCATTTACACCATATTACAAAACAAAATTCAGATAAGAGGAACATCCAAAAAATTCCATCCACCCATTAAGTGTCATTGATAACTAACTAACTTTGACTCCATCAAATGTTGCAAAGGTACCCACTGACATCAAGATTCCTACATCATTTTCACTGTTGAATCCCACAAGCCGATGGTCCTCAAATTTTTTGTATCCCTATTGCTTCCTCCCACTTTATGACTCAAGTCGAGCACATTCAAAATCAAAAGCCATACCATAGAGTTTCTTTGGCATCAACCAAACCCCACTAATATTAGCATGGAGTCCAAGATCCATAAGATAGTATTTACAGAGAAATACAAGTCGGGCTTCACATGATGATTCCCATTATGTATGCTTCTCCACTCCACATATTATAATTTTTGACAAGATGTAAGAGATTTATGTTGGACTGAGAAGGACATATGAATTGGTTCTCCATGGGTGTGAGTATCTCCTCTCCAATCAATTGCTTAACTACCTAGAGGCATTGTTGGCACAAACCAACAAAGATTGTGTGTGGATGCTTACCCCTCAACTCATCTTCAAATGGGCTCTCCCCATCACCAATATGGATTAAATCTCTATAGCTTCTTGGATAACTTATGACTCTGAAATTACTTTTATGTCATTAATAATTGAATCAAATTCTTCACTTAAACTATAAAGTTTCATTTCTTTGGCTTGTTTTTTGTTTAATAATTTTTATGGCTTGAGGTAGACTTACTCCTACCCTATAGTCTTATCAACTTTAATTGCTTCAAATAGAGAAGGAAAATCCACTTCATCTTCATTTTCCAAGGTGTAGTCTAAAATTTGATTATCACATCCAAAATTTTCTAATATATCTACAACACAATTTCCCTCTCGCAGGGTATGATATAACAACAATGATTTGAATGTATCCATTCTGGTCTAGGATTGTTTCAAGATGTATGAAATTGTCCAAATTTTGATGCTCTTTGTCTCCCTCTTTTTTCAAATTTTCCACTTTCAACATTTCTGCTAGTGCTAAGCCTTGAAGTAGAGCATGTGCTTCAACAACATTATTTGTGCCCAAAGTATTGATTTAGTATGCTACTAATTCACCTTCATGATTGTGCAAAAAAATCCCAATCCAAGAAGCTCTAGGATTCCCTCTAGAACATTCATCGAAATTGAGCTTGATGAACTAAGGGTATGGTGGTGCCCATTTGACCTCATCTCAACATTTTGAGCTCTTATCTATGCTTTGTGTGATTAGATTCATTGGAAATGGTAGAGATAGTTAGTTATTAGCTACTTGAATATCCCAATTTATGATAACTAAATATTCTCTGGTGTTTGTGACATAAGCTATTGCAACCTTAGATATGGATGATTCAATTATAAATATCACTGACTCCACCAATGATGACTCTTTTATGAAAATCCTCTTATTTCTCTCCCATTACAGAGCCTATACTACTAAGGTAGGAGCACATTTCCAAATGCAAGAATACAAGGATTTGAGGGATAAGATTGGCCAGTCCTGAAATAAATCCCACAAATCTAATGGGAGAGGCATTTGGATTTTAAGTTTTTGGAGGAGGTGCAACCAACGTTGCTGTGTGAAATCACACTAGAGAAGAAGGTGGTCAACTGTTTGAAAATCTAAATCACAAAGGACATGTTGAAAAGCTTGAGCTATATTTAGTTTTTCCAATTTACCACTAGGAAGGATCATGTTCTTGAGAAACAAATAAAACTCTATGTATAGTTCTGCTATGCTCCCATTCAACTACATTCCTTACAAAAAAAAATTACTTGCTTACGTTGCATGATAATTTGTAGTTTTGTCGCAAGCTTAGAATGAAATATTCTTGTCAAATAATGGACTGTTGAAATAATTCAACTCGAGTCTCATTATATGAAGATAATTGATATTCACGGCTATTTACCATGACTTCTTAATATCTATAGACTTCAATGTTACACATAGACACACTACTCTCGATGTTGGTCTATATGAAACTTTAGCACAATTATATGAGGATCCCAAAGATGATAAGAATTCAAACTAGTAGTATTCCTTATTGATAGTTTCATTAAGAAAAAATATTCCTAATTAATATTATTAAGCTTTCGAAATATATAAATCTATTTTTCAATGATCCCATGATGAGGAGCAACTAGAAGAAGGTCTATAGCAGCCTCACTATGAGATGGAAAGAAGAATAAACTGGAGAAATATACAACAATTTCATGAGATGAATGACAAAAACTTAAAATGCAAACAACACCCTATTGTTTGAATTCATTCATTCACGACAAGCACATAGAGATGTTGCCTTACCAAACATGTGTTTCTTCAACTTGTAGATTGTTCCTGCAAATTTCCATAGAGAAAATACTATACATTCCTCCTACCCTCTCTCCCCCATGCTCATGCCACTTTACATGGTGTTCATGTGAGCAAGAGGCATTTCTACACAAATTGACTCCTAGAGGTTTTTGTGTGAGTTTGGCTTCCTGCAGTAATGACTTCTACGCACAAAATGAATGCCACAACTATTTTATTCAAAAGAAACCAATAAATTTGATATGCATCTCTAATCAATTTGTAGTGTTAAAATATTGAGGCACGTTGGAATTAAATAGAAAATAAACTAAAGTAACATGAAACCACCACAATGTTATTTATTTCATCTATTCAGTGTAGAGTACAGATAACTTCACAATATCACTCAGTATTCTCTTCCTTCTTCCCACAAAATGAAAAAAATTATACTTCCAACCATTGACCTTGGATAAAATATATAAATAATGTCAAACAATTAAGAACTATTTTTGGCAACCACAAAACTCATAAAGGCTTTTTTTATATCCTTTACTAAAGTGAGATTAAACTATACTCAACAAAAACTTGTGGGCCCAAAATATGCCCTTATTGTATCTAATAATATCAAAACATTAAAATATCCCCCCCAAAACTGTAAACATTATTCCCATCAAAAACTAAAAAAACCTCCTTCTAGTAAACTGGAAGTCTTCCCAATGCCCAACATTTGTAGTTGCTACTGCAACATACTCCTGGGGGTAAATTTTGTCTCAAGTCCTCTTGGAGACCAACTATTGCAGGTCCCCACCTTGCCTCATAATTTCTATTTCTGGTAACCAATTGGCTTCAGAATCAAGAAGGCCCTTCCATTTGACCAAATGCTCCATGTACACTTTGTGTCCTGTCCTCATTGCTTCCAGGCTGTTGATGATACTTTCCATCTATGGTGTCTCCTTAGAAGGCAATTGTTGAATCCATTCATTAGATTCAAGTTTTGTTGCTTCTACACCAACTTCTTCATTTGAACCCTTATATAATGTGAGATTTGAGACATTAAATATAAGTGAAATAGCTACATCTCTAGGTAATGCTACCTTGTATGCATTTTATCTGTACTTTTCCAAAATTTTACATGGCCCAATCTTCTTCATCATCAACTCTATATGACTACCCTGAGGGAGTTGATCTTTGTTCAAGTATACCATTACCAAGTTCCCAATTTGGAACTATATGTTTCTTCTTTTCAAATTTTCTTTAGCCTTCACCTTAAGGCTATTTTGTTGCAACATTTTCCTCACATGCTCATGCAATTCCATCATTACTTCAAAAAACTCTTTTGCATGTCTACTTCTTTTCTCCAAACCATTGATATTCCTAAGTTCAACAAATTCCCTTGGATGCCTCCCATAAACAACTTCAAAAGGACTCATGCATGTGCTACGATTCACTGAGTCATTGTATGCAAACTCTGCTTGAGGTATGATGGCATCCCAACTACCTCCATGTTCCCATGTCAAACATCTCAAAAGGTTCCCCAAGGATCTATTAATCACCTCAATTTTCCCATCCATTTGAGGATGATAGGCTGAATTGAAAGATAAATTTGTGCCCAACTTCTTCTATAGGGTCCTCCAAAAGTAACCCACAAACTTTCTATCCCTATCAGATACAATGCTCAATGGAAAACCATGAATACAAACTATTCCTTTAAAGAATAGCACTACAATATAAGTAGCATCATTAGTGGTTTTACATGGAATAAAGTGAGTCATTTTTCTAAATCTATCAACAACCACAAATACGCTGTAATAACCTATCTTTGTCCTTGGCAAACCCATTACAAAATCCATACTCAAACACTCCCAAGGTTTGTTTGATATGGGTAAGGGCTGATAAAGTCCAACATTTTTTGAGACTCCCTTGGTCCTTTGACACACAAGACAACCTTCCAAAAACTTCCTGATGTCTGTTTGCATCTTTGGCCAATAATAGAACCTTTGTACCAATCCCAATGTCTTGTTGAGTCCAAAATGACCATTGAGACCTTTGCAATGTTTCTCTTTAATGACTTGTCCCACATAGAACATTTGGGAATACAAATTTGGCTGCCCTTAAACAACAGTCCATCTTGCACAATGAATTTAGAAAAATTATAATGAAAACTATCTTCCAACTTAGTGTAAACCTCATATGCTTCACTAAAATCTCCATCTTCCACATACATTCCCTTTAGTGCATCTAGACCCATGCTTTGGAGTTGTACTTCTTGCATCATTAGCACTCTCCTACTAAGTGCATCAACCACCTTGTTAGCTTGTCCTTTCTTATGCTTGATCGTAAAGTTATAAGCTTGTAATCTCTCAACCCATTTCATGTGCCTATGGTTGAGTTTTTCCTGTCCATTCAAGAAACTAAGAGCATGGTTTTTAGTATACATAAACTCCTTAGGAAAAAATTATTCCCTCCATTTTTTCAATGCCTGAACCATGACATACAATTCTAGATCATAAGAAGAATATTTTTTCTTTGCTTCATTCAACTTCTCGCTGAAAATTGCAATGGTTCTACCTCCTTGACTAAGAACAATCATTATTAGAAAGACACTAGCATCACATTCTATTGTAAAACTTTATTAAAATCTAGTAAAAAAAGAATAGGATACTTGGCTACCTTTTTCTGGAGTTCCTCAAAACTCTTATTTGCTACACTATTCCATTCAAACTTTGTTTTACCTCCTCCTTTGATGGTGTCCAAAATCAGTGCACAAATGTTGCTAAAGTTCCATATGAACTTCCTATAGAATGTGGCCAAGCCATGGAAAATTCAAACCTCTCCAACAACCCTTGGTGTTGGCCAACTAATGATGGCTTCCAATTTAGATGGATCTATTTTAAGATCTCCCTTGGATATCACAAATCCAAGATACACCAACTCTGGTTTCAAAAAGTCACACTTCTCTGAGTTTATCTTCAACTTCTGTTCTTGTAGCCTTTGCACAACCATCTTCATATGCTGCAAGTGGTCTTCCTTATTCCTAATATACACCAAAATGTCATCAAGGTAGACAACAAAAAATTTCCCAATGAAGTCCTGTAAAACTTCATTCATTAGTTGCATAAATATACTAGGAGCATTAGATAAACCAAATGGCATAACTAGCCATTCATACAACCTTTCATTATTTTTAAAGGTCATCTTCCATTCATTCCCCTCTCATATCCTTATTTGATGATACCCACTTTTGAGATCTATTTTAGAAAAAATTGAAGCTCCCCCAAAACAATCCAACAAATCTTCTATTCTAGAATCTTCTAATCTAGGAATATGAAATATATATCTTATAGTTATCCTATTAATGGCCCTAGAATCAATAGAAAACCTCCACTTACCATCCTTCTTTGGAGCAAGAACTGAGGGTACGTCACATGGACTAAGACTTTTCCTTATCAACTCCTTGTCAAGAACCTCCTATATTTTCTTAGCAATCTCTTCATTCTACTACAGTATCATCTTATACGCTGCCTTGTTGGGTAGCAATGCTCTAAGAATAAGATCAATCTGGTCACTTATGTCTCTTATCGGTGGTAGCGACTCAAGAATAAACTTAGCAATGATGTCCTTGTATTGGTTCAACAACTCTTCAACTTCTTTTGGGCTTGCTATTCTAAGTTCCTTCTTCCTATCTTCCTTGGGCTTCAACACCAATGCAAAGCCTATTCCATCTTCTTCTTCAAGAGTATTAATGAAAAATTATTACCCACCATCAACACACTTGGTCCAACTTGACCAACCCTTTTCTCTTCTCCTTTAGAATTCAATTTGTATGTTACTCCATCCTTTTGGAGGCTATAAGAATTCTTCTCACCATCATGGCACGCCTTCCTATCAAATTGCCAAGGTCTGTCGAGAAAGAGGTGGCAAGAATTAATGGGCAAGATATCACACAATATTTTATTATTATACCCCCCAATACTAAACTCTATCCAAGCTTGCTCATTCACAACTTCCTCTTCCCCTTTACTCAACCAATTTACCTTGTATGGACAAGAATGTGGAAGTCTCACCAACTTCAATTTGTTTAAAACATCTAGTGAGATGATATCATCCATGGAACCTAAATCAATTATCACCTTGCACAACTTTCCTTTCACCTTATATTGAACTCGAAAAAGAGCCCTCCTTTGAGTGGTATCTTCTTTTATTGGTTCCTTAAGAAGTGTCCTCCTTATCATGAGACTTTCTCCTTCAGCCTCTATTATCAACTGAACTTTTGGTAAGTTCATACTCACATTATCTTCTTTAACATAACTGGGCCTCCTTTCACCATTCTAAGAAGTGGATGCCTTCTATGGATACTTATACTTTGGGCATCCCAATTGACCACAATTGTAGCACTTCATTCTTGAGATTTCAGATCCTCTACCTGATCCACTAGACCTTCCTCCATTAGATCCCCTTCCATCATAGCCTCCTCTGCTACTTGAGTCACCCATTTTTTCCTTGGGGTTAGACTCACCTTGGGACCTCTAGCCTTGTCCTTTATTGTTGAAGTTTCCCCTACCTTGGTCATTCCTTCCACTTCTTCCTTGTTGTTGCTGATCACCCTTCCTTTTCAATTTCTCTTCAACTTTAGGAGCAAGTTGAAAACACTTTCTCACTATATCTAGGGTAAGAAGGTTAATCTCCTCTTGTATGTTCATCCTTAGGCCATTCATGTACCTAGCCACTCTTTTTGGTTCCTCCTCTTATTTCTTTTCCTTGACAGTTAGCCTACGAAACTCTTCCATATAGGAATTCACGTTCATCTCTCAATGCTTCAAGCTTTGTAGCTTCTCAAATAGCTGTACCTCATGATCTATAGGCATAAATTATGCCTTTATTTTTATCTTCATCACTTCCCAATAAGAAATTATACTTTTATTATTTTGTATCCTTTCTCCTTGAACATAGTTCCACAATGACAGAACAGATCCTCTCATCTTTCCTTTTATAATCCTTTGTTGGAATACTTTAGAATAACTAAGAGGGTGGTGGGGGGGGGGGGGGTGGGGGTGAATTAGTTATCCAAGGTCCAAATGTATAAATAACACTTTTCACAGCTTAGTGAACACATAAAATATTCATACCCACACATGCAACTTACTGGATTATGCAATCACTAAAACTTGTATGTTACTATCAAATCAACTTGCAAAAATGTAAAGCATGAAACACAACAGATTCATCAACACAATTGACACTCTGATTTACGTGGAAACCCAATTTGGGAAAAACCACCAATAACATGCTACTCCTTTTCACTCTTCTGAAGTGATGCCCTATGAAAGGCCAACCTTGTATCTACCCCATATCTTATCTTTTCTAGAAACTTCTCCTAGAATCCATTTTAATTCGCTTCAAAAATAGTTTACATCAAGTTCTATGCCACAAACTCATCAACCTTATCTTTCTCTTGGTTCACAAGTTTCAAGAAAACAAACTTGTTAGCTTAGATTTGGCGAATCTTTGATCTTTAGCATAATGCACTAGCTCAAAATTATCAACCTTCTGATGCTTGACACATACCGCATTGCTCGACATCAATTGTAAAATCACTTGGCATCAACTAAAGTTTATTTATGCTTGACATCAACTAAACTTTACTTGACATCAACTATCTTGCTCTGCATCCACTAGAATTTTCTTTCACTTAGCTCCAACTGACTTTCTGCTTGGCTTGCACTAACTTTGCTCAACACCTACTATCCACTTGGTTAAGCTTGGTAGACAAAATTTGTGTAACTTATTCTTCTAAAATCTCTTAGTGTAGCCAACATTTGTAACCTTAAGTAGATTATCAATACATCATGTCATCACTGCCTTAACTGATCCTTGTACTTCTTTACATAATCATAACTCAACCTTTCCTCTAGGTGCTTTTGTTACATCTTATTGACCAAATCCTCTTCATCAATCAACTAAGTGATAGTACTTGAATCTTGTAAGAATTTTTCTTACCAAAAAATAGTAGGTTTGACATCACTAACAAAACAATGATTGAAACACAGTCTTCTTCAACAATCTCCCTCTTTCAACAATCTCTCTTAACAATGATCTTTTCAATTAGATTTCAACAATCTCCCTCTTTGGTATTGATAGAAAACCAAACTAATCAACCAAGTCAATCAAATGACGATCATGTTGTTCAAGCAAACTAACTAGGTTAAAACAGTAGGACAATACCAAAAAGAAAATTTGTATCAAACTTTCTCCTTGTATCAGCAACTTCCATCTTCTGATTAGGTTACAAAACTCTTTCTTATAACTCCCTTTGAGTTTCTTTTTGTATCTCCCTCTTACTAGGTAGATTAGGATTTCTCCCTCTATGATTATACATTCTAACTCTTTAATCAATATCTCCTTTCTCTAATTAAATGTTCTCTCTTTGATTTACTTTCTCTCTTTCTGATCAATAGATCCCCCTTTCTGATGTTGATCAGTTTAATGTACTTTCTCCCTCTTTGACAACAATGCCAAAGAGATATACCAAAAACTTGTCATCTTAAATTATGCAAATATAAGCTTTTGCAGTTTCTTCAGCGTCTCCCTCAATCATCTTGCTTGTGACTGATTTGAAGTTTTAGCTCTGTGATTACTTTAGGCACCTCCTAAAGTAAGATCTACTGCACCAATTTGTATCATATGGACATTAGCTTGTTTGATGTAGGGCACTCTTCTTATTACTTAGATAGCCTTTGATAGGGGCATCACCCCTAGTTTACCTTTTAGATACTCATGAACATCCTTAGGTAATGGTTTTGTGAAGATATCAACAATTTATTCCTTTGAGTTAACATATTCCATCTTCACCTCTTTATCTTGAACCAACTCTCTCGAGTAATGATACTTGATTACAATGTGCTTTATCTTCATGTGCATCATTGGATTCTTTGATATATTGATAGCACTTGTATTATCACAATAACGTATCACTGGTTTTGTGATTTCTTCCTCTATTCCTTTGAGTAGCTATTTGATCCATACAATGTTTGTTTAGTTTACAACATCAACAACATATTTAGCTTCATCAGTAGATTGTGAAATTCAACTTTATTTCTTGCTAGTTCATGTAACTAGTCTCTTGCCTAAGAAAAATGCTCCTCCACTGGTGCTCTTTCTATCATCAATGTTTTCAGCCCAATCAACATCAGTGTAGGTTCTTAATTCAAACTTTTCATTCTTCTTATAGTATAGACCAAACTCTTCTGTTCCTTTTAGATATCTCATTATTCTTTTCACAACCATTAAATGATTCTCCCTAGGATTAGTAGAGAATTTTGCAACTATCCCTATAGATAATGCAATATCAAGTTTTCTATGTACTACATAATGTAATTTGCCAATCATAGAATTGTATAATTTTTGATTTGCCTCAACAGAATCATCATTCTTTGACAACTTGTGCCCTGTCACCATAGGTGTACTTACTAGTTTGGAATCCTCTAATCCAAAAGTCTTCAATATTTCTTTGACATACTTTGACTAGGTGATGTATAAACCATACTTCATCTGATACACTTGCAAACCCACAAAAAAAATGATTTCTCCAAACATAGACATTTCAAACTCTTGCTTCATCTGATTTGCAAAATCCTTACATAAAGCATCTTGTCCTCCAAATATGATATCATCAAAAAATATTTTAGATAGAAAAATACCTTTTCCTTTCTTAGTCTTTATATACAGATTGCTATTATCATCAGTGCTTTCAAATCCAATCTTCACAAGATAAGTATGAAATCTCTCATACCATCTCTTGGTGCTTGTTTCAAACCATATAGAGCTTTGTGCAGTCTATATACCATGTTCTTATTTTTATCATCAACAAAACCTTCTTGCTATTCTATGTAAACTTCTTCCTCTAGTATGCCATTTAGAAATGCAGATTTAACATCCATCTGATAAACTTTGAAACCTTTGTATGTACCATAAGCAAGTAGAGTTATTACTCCTTCCATTCTAGCAACATGAGAAAATGTCTCCCTATAGTCAATTCCTTCTTCTTATGTATATCCCTTGCAAAATAATCTTTCTTTGTTTCTTGTGACTTCACCATTTTCCTCTAGCTTATTTCTAAATACCCAATTGGTGCCAATCACATTTTTATCTTCTAGTATAGGAACTAGACTCCATGTTTTGTTCTTCGCTATCTGTTCAATCTCTACTTCCATGGCTTTGTACCAGTCCACATCTTCTAATGCATCTTTCACTATTTTGGGTTCCTTCTTGCTTAGCAAGCATGATTCACTTCTCAATCTATTTCTTGTCATTGGCCTAGCATTTTTATCTCCAATGATTTGATTATCAGGATGATGTTTTTTGACATATTTTGACAATCTTGGCTCAAATCTTGTTTCTTCATTGTGTCTTTTAGCTTCAAAATCACTATGTACATCTCTGCTAGGTATCTCAACATCTCTTTCATGTGTACTAATTTTAGAATTAGAATGCGCACCCTCTTCATTCTATAACTCGACATCTAAATGCAGCTCAGTTCCTAAATGAAACTTGAAATTCGCAGGATGTGACTCGACAGTCACTAAAACTTGCTATTAGTTTGTAGCTTTATTTGCATCATCTTCCTCATTAGACACTTCTTCATAAAAGTATACAAATTATTTTTATTCTTCTAGTTCTTTCATGGGTTTAGCCTCATGTACTTCTATGAATTCAACAAAATTCACATTGCACTTTCCACAATTTTGTTAGTGTTAGTATTCAAACACTTATAAGCTTTACTCTTGTGGAGTATCCAAAGAACATACCTTCTTCACTTTTTGTATCAAGCTTTCTATTCCTAACATCTTCAAGAATGTAACATTTACTTCCAAATACCTTGAAGTATTTTACATTGGGTGAATATTCATACCATAGTTCAAAAGGTGTTGAATGAGTACCTTTCTTGATTTGCACATGGTTCAAGGTATATACAATAGTACTTACAACATCTCTCCAATATTTTTTAACAACATTCTTCTCCATCATGAGTGTTTAGCACAATCCATTATAGACCTATTTCTCCTTTTAGCAATCCCATTTTATGGAGGGGTTCTAGGGGTAGATGTATGTTTTTTGATTCTTTTGTCATTACAGAACATCTCAAATTTGTTTGATGTGAATTTTCCTCCTCTATTAGATCTCAAACATATTAGACTTTTACATATTTCTTTCTCAACTCTTGCTAAGTACCACTGAAACATTAGTAAAGCACTAGATTTCTATTTCAAAAACATAACTGTCATAATCTTAGAGTAATCATCAAATTTAGCATTATGTACTTATCTCCCCTGTAGCTTTGCACTTTAGTTGGTCCACACAAGTCAGTATGAACAATCTCTAGTATTTCTTTAGAGCTATAAGCTAAAATCTTAAAGCTTGACTTTGTCATTTTGCCTAGCTGACATTGTTTGCATACCACATTATCAGGCTTCTTCAACTTAGGCAAACCTCTAATTTTCTTCATGTTACTGATACTAACCAAATTATCAAAATTAACATGACATAATATCTTGTGCCAAAGCCATAGATCATCAAATTTTACAAGAAGACAAGTAGCATGCTCTATATTAAGATAGAATAGATTACTCCTAGTTTGATCACCTTTTCCAATCAGTTTCCCATTTGTGCCATATATCTTAGCAATCATGTTTACAAATTCAACCTTGCACCCCAAATTGTTCAGTTGTGACACACTCAACAAGTTATAATTTAGTCCTTCAACATAGTAAGCATTGTCACATGAAATCTTATCTGTGAGTTTGATAGAACCTTTTCCTTTTATCAAATATGGTGCATCATTACCAAATCTTACATGATTTACATCATAACAATTTAAGGTAATGAACTTACTTTTGTCTCCAGTCATGTGATGTGAGCATCCACTGTCAATAATCCATCTATCATTTTTGTTCACACAATTCACAAGTGCAGTTGCCTCATCTTCATCAGATTCCTCCTTCATTGCAACATACACCATTTCTTCATCATGTTCATAAGAATTATCCTTGGTTTCCTCTTCAGCAATAGCATGACTTCTTGCTTTTCTCTTTCTAACCTTTGCTATCATCTCCTCTGTAGTTCTTCTGTGTACATCTTGTACTAGTATGACCAACCTCATTGCAATTGAAACAAATGATGGGTAACTTACCTTTGAACTTTCCTTTACCTTTGTGAAATCTTCTTGCCAGTAGTGCTTCCAATTGGTCAACATCTTCATCATCTATGTCACTGTCACTAGATACATATTTCAATTTTCTCTTCTTCTTATTTTGCTTCACCTCATTAGAGTCCTTCAACAACAACTTAGCTTTGAAAGTAGATTCAAGACTCTCAGGTTTGTAATTATCAAAGTTAGATAGCTCAAAAGTAGTGAGTCTACATACTAGACCTTCAAGGGTTAGATCATTTCCTTGAATACATCTCAGTTCTTTAATTGCAGAAAATCTAATAACATAAATAGGTAGTAGTGATCTCAAGACTTTTCTTAACACATTATCATCATCTATATGACTAGTAGCTCCTTGTATTGCACTAACAACTTCTTTTATTCTAGCAAAATATTGAGCAATATACTCACCTTCTTCCATTCTCATATCATCAAACTTACCTCTGAGATTCTTAGATTTGGCTCTTTGAACATTTTTGTCTCCTCCATAGATGGTGGCTAGGGCATCCCACATTTTATTTGCACTATCAAGACCTTTGATATCATCAAACTTGGCATAGCTTAAGGAAGAGGCAATCTCCAACATCGACTAATTGTGTTCTTTATTCTTCTTCACATCTTCAACAGTTAGGGCTCTAACTGGATCAACATGTTCCACTATTATTGTAGATTGTGCATGATATCCAAGTCCTCTAATGTGTAGCTTCATCAAGCTTTTCCATGTAGGAAAGTTATCTCTATTGAGCTTGGGTACTTCTCTTTTAGACATCTCAATCTTAGTGCTTGTAGTACCTTGAAACTAGTCTTCTTAAGCAGATGGCTCTGAAACCAATTGTTGGAATACTTTAAAATAACTAGGGGGGTGGGGGTGAATCAATTATCCAAGGTCTAGATGTATAAATAAAACTTTTCACATCTTAGTGAACCCATAAAACATTCATACCCATCGATGCAACTTATTGGATTATGCAATTACTAAAATTTGTATGTTACCATCAAATCAACTTACAAAAATGTAAAGCATGAAATACAACAGATTCATTAACACACTTGATACACTGATTTACATGGAAACCCAATTTGAGAAAAACCACCAGTAATGTACTACTCCTTTTCACTCTTCTGAAGGGTAAAAACACAAACTTGTGTCACCTTTTATAAAGAAATGTGATATCAAAATGTGATAGTTCAACATTAATGACAAAAAAAATGGTATTTGTGTTTAAAATATGAAGATGATGTAAACTGATGAAATGTGTAGAATTGGATGAATTTTATGCCTATAATTTTTATAAATTTTTTGAGTAAGAATTTATTCATTTTATTTTATTTTGAAGTCCCTTTTTTAACTGTAAAAAATATAGGGTGTAGTTCTCGTCAAACAAGTATATGCAAATCATCTTTTTTTTATTTGATTTGAAAATATCTTATAGATGACATGTATAGCTAGTGAACAAAAAAGAAATAATTATTTTTGATGTATATTTTCTTTGTTAAAAGTACTCAAGTTCGACCTTATCAGAATATAGTGGTTTTTTCCTCCTGTCAAAGCTTCTCTATCAAATCTATACCTTCTTGAAAAAAAAATACATATTCGTGAAGAGGATTCTCTCCTCTAGAGATAAATATAATTTTTTAATTTTTTTGATATGATTTACTATTTTTTTTCCCTTTTTGAGGGAGCATCTTCTAAAATGTTGAAATATCAACTTATAATATTTTGAGATTATAACATATTATAACTAATCAAAACACTCAAAAATTTATATAATGATGATATTTGATTTAAGATCTACAAAAGGGTATTTTTAGTTTTTGAAAAAAATTGAGTTTTGATAGAGAAATGATATTTGACCAAAATAGGTTTTGGTATCATAAATGGTGACACAGATCTATGCTTTTACCCTGAAGTGATGCCTCGTGAAAAGCCAACCCTGTTAAAGGTTATAATACACACTGTTAAATGTGACCCGGTTAAGGGGTTTCAATCACCCTATTAAAAGTGAGCCTTGTTAGAGGACTTTAGGCCATTCACTTGGAATGCCACCTAGTTAAAGGATTTACAAATGACTATTAGGTCAACTTTAATCCAAAAGATTTACCCTAGACTGATACAATTGTTAGATAGTAATAGTAGAGCTTTGATCTGATACAACTTACAACTTCTCTTGAAGATTATAGATCTCTGTTTAGTCCTCAATTCTACTTGGCCTTCATACTTTGCAACTCTAATAGCTTGTTCACCCTTTAAGCATTCATCTCCTTAAGCCTTCTTGCTTAACATGCCATTGTAGACTCTTCTCTTGGGTCATTTGATGAAGCAAAACTCTTAACTCCTTCTCCTTCATAGGTTCTCGCACATGAATTTTTTTTCTTAATGACTAGACATTCCTATGAATAGGAAATTAGGATATTTTCATGCTCATTTTCCATCGTCCAATTTAGGTTTTTAGATGGATTAGGTAGGATACAATGTATCTACTCCATATCTTGTCTTTTTTAGAAAATTCTCCTAGAATCCATTTGAATTCGCCTAAAAAATAGTTTACATCAAGTTTTGTGCCACTAGCTCATCAACCTTATCTTTCTCTTGGTTCACAAGTTTCAAGAAAACAAACTTGTCAGCTTAGATTCGACGAATCTTCAATCTTTAACACAATGCAACAACTTGGCATTATCAACCTTTTGATGCTCGACACATACTATGTTGCTCAACATCAACTGTAAAATCACTCGATGTCAACTAAAGTTTATTGATGCTTAGCATCAACTAAAATTTACATAGCATCACCTATCTTGGCATGCACTAGAATTTGCTTTCACTCAGCTCCATCTGACTTTCTTCTCGGCTTGCACTAACTTTGCTCGACACCTACTATCCACTCAGTCAAGCTTGATAGACAAACTTTGTGTAACTTGTTCTTCTAAACTTTCTTAGTGTAGCCAACATTTGTAACCTTAAGTAGATCAATACATCATGTCATTACTATCTTAACTAATTCTTGTACTTCATTACATAATCATAATTCAACCTTTCCTCTAGGTGCTTTGGTTACATCTTATTGACCAAATCCTCTTCATCAATCAACTAAGTGATAATACTTGAATCTTGTAAGCAATTTTCTTACTAGAAAATAGTAGGCTTGACATCAATGACAAAACAATGATTGAAATGTAGTCTTCTTCAAAAATCTCCCTCTTTCAACAATCTCTCTTAACACTGATCTTTTCAATCAGATTTTAACATCCTTACCCTATCATTCTTGGGAACTTCATTCAACTCGAAGTGATTGGTAATTGCTTCAATCCATTCAATCACTTCCTCACTATTGAGACTACCTCCATATGTAGGTAGCCTGTCAGTAACATCTCCTCTCATTGACTTTAAAGTATCAATGAATGCCTTTTGATTTGTAGGAATTTTTGTTGGTGGCTCTTGGTGGTGGTCTTCCTCTTCATCTTCACTAGCACCTTCTTCCATCTCATTCTCTTTATCCCTATTGTATATGTGGAAATGTGACCTCGAACCTTCACATACACTTCAACATGGTCCTTACTTGAAGAATCATCCTAGAATAAACATTGAGTTGTTTATCCAAGAGGTCCAACAGAGTGACTTGTTGCCTTCTAATTAGAGGGATTTTGCCTATTCGTTCTCAAACCAAGAAGCAAGCAACCAAACCCTTTAATACGAAGGATTTTATGCAATAATATGCAAGTGTATTTAAGCTAGATGATGTGCAATTTTAATCTAATAACAAGTAAAAGAGAATCAAACTAGATGGGTGCATTTCTAATCTAATATGACATTAATGCTAAGAAATTCAAAAAGCTATGACAAGATTGAGTAATTGATTATGCAATTTGACAATATTTCAATGCAATTCAAATTTCAACCTCCTAAATGAGGAATTAGAAGCCTCTTAAATATAATTCCTAAAATCAATTAACAGTTGAGATCAACTCAAATTGATGGTTAGGATTGAAGTAGAGATTGAGTGAGGATTGAAGATTCCCAGTGTAGGTGAGGTTAACTAACTGAGATCTTGAGTGTAATAAAAATTTAACTAGAATTCACCCAAGTGTCTGAATAAGTGGATTAAGCCAATTCCAATTCAAGAGATAGATCACTTGGAATTCCCATTCCTGAATTGGAGAGATGAAATTGGAAGGTTATTTAATTTAATAAAGATGAGATATGACCTCATAAATGCATATTCTGCTTAATTGAATAATTAAATTCAAATAATTAAAATGAGAGGATTATTAAATTAAATAAATTTAATTCCTTAGTACATTAGCCCTAGGAGATAATTAAATTTAATTAAAGTATAAAAACTTCAAATTAAATCAAATCTTAATCAATAGGTTTAATGAAGCTAATCCAAATCAATACTTTAGGAATTAAATAAATAGCATGATTAGTGCAAATTAGGGTTTTTTGCATTTGACAATAAAGTCAAGTAGCAAAAATTAGAATTAGAATTGCATAATGAAATAGGACTTAGAAATGATTAAAATAGACCAGAATTGGTTGAGATGGCAATGAGCCAATTTTGGGTATTATATTTTGCCCCTCTTTGAATGAATATGCAAGCAACACATTCTATTCAAAGAAAATCAAAAAGCATGATGCACAGATCAAGAAATGAGATTGATTCTTATGGTTGATGATATAGAAACTAATTGATAAGCTTTTAAAGATTATCTGTAGAATGGAGCTTAACCTTAAGGGATCTAGATAGAACACCTAGATGCCTAGATTGTTAAGATTGGTTCTAAAATTGATTAACAGAGACCAATTGATAAGCTTTTAAAGATTATCTCTAGAATGGAGCTTAACCTTAAGGGATCCAGATAGAAAACCTAGATACCTAAAATTGATAAGCTTTTAAAAATGATCTCTAAAACAAAGCTTAACCTTAAGGGATCCAAATAAAAGACCTAGATACCTAGATTGATAAGATTGGTTTTGAAATTGGTTAACAAAGATTAATTGATAAGCCTTTAAAGAGTATCTCTAGAATGAAGCTTAACCTTAAGGGATCCATATAGAACACCTAAATACTTGAATTTGATAAGATTTTAAAGAGTATCTCTAAGATAGAGCTTAACCTTAAGGGATCTGGATAGAACACATAGATACAAAGATTCACAAGCTTTTAAAGATTATCTCCAAATAGAGCTTAATCTTAAGGGATCTAGATAAAACACCTAGATACCTAGATTGATAAGCTTTTAAAGATTATCTCTAGAAAAAAGCTTAATCTTAAGGGATCTAGATAGAACACCTAGATACCTAGATTGCCAAGCTTTTAAAGATTATCTCTATAATGGAGCTTAATCTTAAGGGATCTAGGTCAAACACCTAGACACCTAGATTGATAAGCTTTTAAAGATTATCTCCAGAATGAAGCTTAATCTTAAGGGATCCAGATAGAACACCTAGATACCTAGCCATAAAAAATAAAAAGATCCAATCATGAGTCATAGAATCATCCCCATAACGAGGCTTGATCCTCAAGATTTAGGGTTTAGACTATCCTGATACCTATCCATTGAACTCTGATAAAGATTGTTATAAGATGTGATCAACTGATGAAAATATGAAATAGATGACAAAGATGCCAGATAGAATGGGGACAAGATGCCCTTAGTGATGGGATGCCTCGAGTGATGATGACATAAGATTGGAACAAGATGCCCCAAGTAATGAAGATTCAAATCAATTTGAAATTCAAGTCCAATGATGTAATCATCCTGCCCCCTCGAGAGTGAAATCAAAAGATGACACACCAGAGATATGATGTAAAGAAATATATTAAGAGATATAGAAGAAATCTATGATTGAAAAGGTTATAGAAGAGATTAGAACAATCAAAAGAAAATTTAGAGACAATTCAACGGGATTTTGAGATCCAAAAGGCCAAGTTTGACCAAAAGTTGACTAGATTTGACCATAGTTGACTTGAGTTGACTTTTTCCAAAATTTTGAAGAAATTTTGAGTTGAAAAGATTCCAAGATCCACAAAGTATGAAAAAAATTCAGACTGCACAAGCATTTGATTGCGTCAGTCCCAAAAATTTAAAATGTAATTTTGAGCTGCTTAAGTGTGTTAGATTTCGAATTCGATCCTGATAATGGATTCAAAGTAGTCAAATTAGCTAGGGGGTGATTTTTGCACAAATCAAAGCACTTTGATAAATTAGGTGAAAACCTATATAAGGGCCCAAGGGGTCATTTTCAAATCATTTGTGCTTTTTGTCTTTAGTGAAAAAGAGAGCTTTGAGGCGAGAATGGCAGTTCCCTATGCATATGCATCGATTCAAGCATTCCTGATGACACAACTAGTTGATGGACTATGGACTTCCAGTGAGTAGTTGATAATCCCACTTTGCATTAAAATTTTCATGCTTTTCTAGGCATTTTTAGCACATTTTGTTTACATTTTTAATTCTTGGTCAGTCAGTCCTTGCATGAGGATTTTGTTCCTCACATGGATCCAATATTTCTTTGCATGAAGACACACCAAACCAATGTTTCTTTGCATGCGTTGGTGAGGAATCTTTCCCAAGAGATACCCACCTCTCGCACGAGATGTAGGGGATACTAGGTGGATCTCGCTCAATGTTTTGTCGTTTCTCATGTGAGAACATGTTTTCTCATGTGAAGATGTGAAATCTTGTGCAAGAAAGTGTTTTCTCATGCAAAAAACTAGTGTTATTTTCAACATTTTAAGTTGAAATTTTGTCGTTACATCAATTTTTTTGAGCAGTAACTGACTGTTTGCCTATTGTCGTTGGTTGTGTGTGCAGGTGATCTTCAATAATATCAGATTTAGGTCCCACTACCTGCCCTACATAGCTTTGTTACAAAGTCTTGATGATGCCAACATGGCTCATGT